>UWYS01000019.1:0-599403 GCA_900291925.1 Thecaphora thlaspeos | reverse complement strand
CCCTAACCCTAACCCTAACCCTAACCCTAACCCTAACCCTAACCCTAACCCTAACCCTAACCCTAACCCTAACCCTAACCCTAACCCTAACCCTAACCCTAACCCTAACCCTAACCCTAACCCTAACCCTAACCCTATCCCTAACCCTAACCCTATCCCTAACCCTATCCCTATCCCTATCCCTATCCCTAATCTCCAGGCAACAGGATATGAAGGCAAGGTGGCCAGTTGTATATATAGCTAAGCTGCTCTACAGATGGGGACTGGATCTGGCATCCAGTCTAGTCAATACACAGTTGTTACAAGCTTGCCACATTGCTAGTGGAGAGCCTGACAATGCATTGCTACCATTGCCATAACCATCAACATACATTGCAACATTGACACAAACCCCACCATCTTACCCACATACATGACATGCTTGCCAATGGTGCCCACAAGCATTGCCATCTTAACCCAACTGCCACCAAGTGTTGCTCTGCCCTCTGACATGGGCATCAAAGTGGCAACAGCCCTCAAGCAAGAGCAACTTCCTCAGCAGGGTGCAAGTAGGCCTGTAGGCTTCTTCCCAGCCAGGCAAGTTGCTGCACCTAATAGCCACTGCTGTTACACCAGATCCACTCCCCATCCATATGGCTGCCTAGCTATATATACAAGCAGCCACCTTGCCTTCATATCCTGCTGCCTAGAGGTTGCACCCTGTAACAATAACCCTTCCTCCACACATCCTGAAACACCTGGCACACCAACTGGGTGTACCTAGCCCCAATGGCTTTCCCCAATGCTTGCCCTGCATCCAGCTCTGGTTGCACCATTTGTCCACCACATGTAGTGGTCTTTGCAGCCTCCCCACACCAGTTGTTCCCCAGCAACTTGGTCATGTAGTGAGTAAGTCCCTGTGTCCTGACAAGCAACTTGCTAGCCTATGAGTAAGCTGCTGGCTGGCTGTAACATCCTTCAACATGCCCAGCTTGGCTTGGTTTGGCCATTGCTCAGCTGTTGTTTGAGTTGAAAGCCCAATCCAACCAGTCCCTGATGTTGACAGTGAAGCTGGCCAAGACATGGGACTGAGCACAACTTTGCCATGCATTCACAAAACTCGCCATGAGTCTGGCAAATGCAAGGCAGGTTCTGCTTCAAATTGTTGTGTACAGTCAGACTTGGTCTGCATGGATGTGGCCTTTTCCCTGCCTTGTCACTTTTCCTCTCTCTTTCCCTCTGGCATCCATCATCTTCATGCAGCTCACTTGTTTGTACCTCTCCAATGGCCTGCACAGAATTGCACACAGAAACTGCTTTGCCTTGCATGCCGCCCAACGGAACCTGCCGCCACCGAGAGCTTTTAGCCGCGCCGTGGGCAAGCTCGCTCGCGCCCCCCCCCCGCCCCCCCCACCTCGGCCTCTTGCGCTCTTCTCTCGGTCGACATAGGATGCATCGCTAGCCAGCCGACGACCCGGGAGACGTGTTGCCTCTTTCCTTGGAAAAACCGCTGGCGTTCAAGGGGCGTTCATGCGCCACCCACCGTCCGCCTCGCCCGCCTCGCCCGCCTCGCCCGCCCGACTCAGCGCACCCCAGGCAATCGCTACTAGTCAGCAGTGCGCACGCGTTGCGGTCGCTCCTCCTCCCAACGCCTGCCTACCTCCTCCATAGACGCCGCAACGCTCGACTGCCTCGTCGCTCCTATCCAGGCTGGAGGCAAGTGCTCATCGACCATGAGCCTCTCAGTCAGCTGGCGCGCAGGCAGGCTGCCAGGCAGGCCCAAGCGGGCCGCTCGACCGTTCCAGCGATCGAGGCCAAGAGGCAATCTCGTCCATCTCCACGACTCCACCACAAGTCGCCGCGATCCATCGTTCGTTTCGGCGGGAGAAAGCAACGGCCCAACGGCCCAACACGCCACATTTTATTGGCGTCGTCACGGTCGCCGCCGCCATAGGAAGAGAGAAGGACCTTCTTGTGGCCAACTGACTGCTGCTGCCTTTCCTCTCGGACCGAAGCAGGCTAGGGCGGCGGGACAAGTCGCCGCGCGCTGCAGCTAGATAGAGCGAAGGACGGGCTGACGGCTCGAGGGTGCGTCCCCTCGAGGACGAGGACGAGGACTACGGAGAGGTCAACGGGTATATATATATAGAGGGAGCTCGCGCCCTTCATCTCCCTCCTCCCCCTTCCATCCACATCATCTTTCTCGTCAGAGCTCGCCCTCACCACCACCGACCCACCCTTTCACCTCGACCTCAACTTCGACTTCGACTTTGACCTTTTTTCGCGATCCTCCTCGTCACTCCGTCCCTCTCTCCCCCTCTCACTTTAATCTTCCCCCCGAGCGACACCAGCACGCACACGCACGCACACGTACACGCTTCTCCCCGCCCACTGCCGACCACCGACGGCCGTCACCATGCGCGTTCTTCGCCTCGCCGTCCTCGCCGCCGTCTCTGCCCTGTCGCTCCTGGGCGTTGTCGTCGCCGCGCCCAACTCGGCCCCCGTCGACGTCACCGGCGCTGCTGCTCCTCTCATCCAGCGAGATGACGCGGCCAACGAGCCGGTCGCAGCCGTGACCGAAGAGCCGGCCTCGGACCAGCTCGTCTACTTCAATTGGTGCTGGGACCGCCGCCGCCACAGGTGGAACCGCCACTGGTGCAACTCGTGGGACCGTTTCTGCCGCTGCAACCGCTGGAACGAATGCGATCGCGATGACCGCGGCCGCTCTTACCGCGACCGCGACCGCGACGACGACGGCGGCGGTCGCGGGCACGGCAAGCGCGCCGAGACCGACGTCAGCTACCGCGGAGGCGACTGGGACCAAAGCGGCTATGCTGGCTACTACGGAGACCGCCACGGCCATCGCCACCACCACCACCGCAGCCTCGCCGACGAGGAGATGGAGGCTGAGCCGGAGCGACGCGATGTGGGTACCTCGGCCGCAAACGACGGTGACTCGTCCCTCGAGAAGCGCCAGAGCTGGTCTGGCAACTCGCTCTGCCGCTGCAGTTCTTGGGGCCCTTGTCGCTGCATGTGCCGCAACGGCTGGTGCTGGCGCGAGTGGGGCTGGCGCGGCGCCAGCAATGGCGACGCCGCCGACGCCGCCGACGCCGCCACGGCACAGGACGGGTCCGAGGTGAGTGTCTCGAAGCGTGACGGCGACGACTCGGCAGCTTTGCTGGCCGCGTCGCTATGGAAGCGGCGAGCCGCAGTCGGAATGCCGCTGAAGTTGTAAGGCAGGCGGAAGCGACGGCACCTGAGGTCACGCACAGTCACGACGACGACGACGGTGACGGACGCAGAGACTCGTCGGGCAGGCGGCGGCAGCGTCGCCGGCCTCAACTTGCGTGCGCGACTGGATCGGCGATGCCCAGGGAGACAACGAGGACGATGAAGGCGGCAGGGCGAGGTGAGCCAATGGCTTGTGTCTTTACAGTGCCCCGGGCTTACTTTGGATCTCGTGGTCCTCGTGTGTCCTTTTTATTTCCTATTTTTTCGACCCCATCCTCCCATCGACAGACGCCTGACGACACGAAGGCCTAGGCGATTGATTATTGTGCGCGCGCAACATCGACGCTGCCGCATAAGCGGATGGGATCGAGGTCGATCTCGGTGAGTTCAGATAAACCGACCTGTCCACTCCTGGCAATCACTGTGGGCCGGCTCTGTTAAGGACCGATCGGCTGAACTCGGTCACGATCATCTCAACCCGTTTGTTCCTTCCAGACGGCCGCCGCAGTGCACCGCCGCCAACGGCTCGGTTCCAGGGTTCTCTCGCCGTTTACTTGTCCGCCTTCCTTCGCCTGCCTCGCTCTCCATCCTAGTCTCTCTGTCCCAAGCCCGCACTGAGCCTTCTCGCATCAAGCATTGAGCCGCTCTAGGTGCTTTGGCGCCAGCTGTATTTCTACCTTGTCGATGCGGCCCTGTATCCTAGCCTTCCCTGCGCCGCTATCTATTAACCTCGACTACCGCTGAATCGAAGCGTTGTTGGTGTACCTCAAAATCTTCTCGACTGACTGGCTGAAAGAAGTGCAAGCGGAGAGGGGGTCCTCGGAGCGGCTAAAGTCACGCGAGCTGCGGCTACGCTCCTCGCCGGCGACTCTGACGGGCGAGTCAGGCCGTCTCTGTGCAGACGACAGCTCAGTTTGGTTCGGTTCGGTTCGGTTTGGTATCTTGTCTGTACGAGGACGATGGATTCGTTCACGATTAGACGAGGACGATGGATTCGTTCACGATTAGACGAGGACGATGGATTCGTTCACGATTAGACGTGGACGATGGGTTCATTCACATCTGGACGTGGACGATGGATTCATTCACAATTGTTACGGGTGGCAAGTGTGGACGGGTCATGTTGTGAGATGTCGCAACGTAGCGAGGGGGAGGTACATTTGCGCTTGGGTGAGATGTGCAAACGGGTTTGCAGGGTCGACTATTGGATTGGATTGGAATGACGACGTCGTTTCTCTGCAAGGGGTTGGGGGGGGGGGGAGAAGACGAGGATGGACGTTGTTGCTCTTACGCTGAAAGCCGATGGAATTTGACGGTATGGAGGGCGGAGCGGTTTTAGAGAGGGTGGGGTTGAGGGCGGGTCGTGGAGGGAGAAAGGGGGAGGGAGCGGGGCATGGTTTGCTGATTGATGGGTATCTCGGCTCAGTCTTTGGGTGGGGACTTTTATCGAGCGGTTGTCGTCATGGCATCGACAATATGAATGGGGTATAGAGGCGTTGGGAGTCGATGAGGGGTTGGGGATGCCGATTCTTTGTTGTTGCTGCCTACAGGTCCTCGGACGCTCGCGGGTGTCGGCTAGTCTTCGTCCATGGGAGCTGGTGCGGCGGCATCGATAGCCGCCTGATCGACGATGGCAAAAGGGGGCTTGTGGCTGGTATCTTCGGGCCTTGGCCAGGTTTGCTTGATCGGCATGAGCGGGCGCGTCTCTGTCGCAGGGGCTTGCCGCGCCGTCGTCAGCTTGGCAAAGTCCTGCGCGACGCCGAGGGTCGAGATGCAGCCGAACGTCTGCGCCGTCGCGCCACGGAGCCTCAGGACCGGCGTTGGGCCGGGGACATGGCAGAATGGTGCAGAGCAGGGCTCTTTGCTCAGCGAAAAGAGCTCGTTGTTCGAGAAGCGTGACTCGGTGCCAATCTCGAAGACCAGCGTAAGGAGAGACGATGCTTGCCAGTGCTTGTCAACGTTGTCCGGATGGATCGATGGCCCGTGGAGGTGCTCCAACTTATATGTGGGACGTTCCCGGTACTTGACCTGCCACGCAATGAAGCTCATGCGTTCCTCCATGTACGCTTCCATGCCATCATCACCGCCGGCCTGTTCGCTGCTCATCTCCTCTTCACCGTCCCTGCTGCCTCTGCGGTGGTCGGCAAAGGTGAGATCGGTGTTGTCGCCAACAAAGACCGGGATCAGGCCATCCACCCCGAGCTGGCTGTGACAGCATTGAAGAGCCGCCCCTCGCTTCCACAAGTTCCACAGGAACGGCGGCCGCGTGGCGGTCAGCGGGTCGTCGAGAGCAACAATGTGGGTGAAAGACATCCACGCCGTCGGCAGGTCCTTGATGACCGCATGCGACGAGATCGGCGCGAACATTTCCGGGCCCACCATGCCGTTGAGGAAACTTGTCAGGGAGATGGCCGTCAGGCTCTCAAATGCGGCATCGGAGCTTGCCTTGGCTGCCCCGTACGCAGCGTCTCGGCCCATGGTGAGCAGGAGACGAGCAAGGAACTCGCCGATCGATCCGCGAAGGCCGAGCTCATTCCCGAGGGGTAGAAGGTCGCGGTAAAAAGTGTTGAGAACCTTGCTGTAGAAGCCTGGCCCCTGCGTCATCACCTTCCAAGCCGCGATAGCAAGCAGCGGCTCGCTCGGCACCGCCGTGTTACAGATGCCGTTGCTGTTAATGTCGACGAGGAAGCGCATGTGACTTTGTACGGCGGTGACGGCCATCTTTGCTGCGGACGTGTTAGAGCGAAGTGGGAGCAGCTCTAGGCAGCATCTTTGCGAAAGCAGGCTGACTACCACATCCGCGCTGTCCAGATTGGCATTGGCGGAACCCAACGGCTTCATCGCAAGCTTGGTGATGGCCGCGTCAACCACGGATCTGTCCTTTGACGCGTTCCACAGAGGGCGACCGAACAACTTGAGGTATCCGAGCGAAAGGGCATCGTTGGGGCAGCGGAGGGGACGGGCCTCAAGAACAAGAACATCGAGGGGAACATCCGTCCACGCCGGTAGACGCGTCTCGGTCGCGGCTCGTTGCGATCTCTCTAGTTCCTGCGGGGGCCGCGCTCGATCAATAGCGCTATTGGTATCCAGGAGGAGGAACCAAAATTCTAGTCGATGGCTCTTGCCCTTGCTCTGGCGATTGGATATCTCCGCAAAGCACCGGCGCAGGGCCGGAACCATGCCGGCAAGGGGAAATTCGTCGAGAAGTCCGAACTCGTCGATCGCAACGTATGCAATGCCGCGATGTCCGCTGGACAAAGCCTTGAGGCTCCGCTGCACGGGCCCGAGGGCGACAAGCGCGTCTGTGAGCTCCTCCATTGCGGGTACGAGCATCGACAGGATCAGCTTGGCAGCCTCGTCGGCCTCGTTGCGCAGCTGTTGGGCCTGCCTCATCATGGTTGGGCAAGTCTTGCCGAAAGCCAATGCCCTTTCAGAGACTTCCTCGAAGAGTGCTGAGCGCGAGGAGTGCTGGATGTCGACGGCTGCAAGAGGATACCACCACGGCCTGAATATCTCGGCCATCGAGCTGATCGATCCGGCTCGGGACCTGACGTTCTCCGCGGCGACGGTGAACCAAGCAGTGAGGAATGCGACCATAGCGAGGTTCGGGCCGCCAAAGCTCGCGGCGTGGTCTCGGAAGAAAGTGACGACGGGCTCGTCCGCGGTCGGGAATCCAGCGTCCGGGTCATCCGGACGGCGGCGTAGGTGCAAGATCAAGGTCGGCCATACTGCGCTCAACTCGTATACCTGAGCAGCATTTGCATGCCAGAACATGCAGACATGGCAAGACGCCGGGATGAGGGGGTCAGTATCAACAGCTAACAAGAATCAGCGTATGATCCCTGCCATTTTCAGTCGAACACGCACCATGCGAGTCTTGCCCGTACCAGACGACTGGATGATGGGCACGGTGCGGCCATAGACGGATCCCCTTTCATACCTGCGCCTGTAGTCGTGTAGTATGCGGCCATTCAGGCGCAAGTGGGCGTTGCCAATGTATTCGCTGGAAAAGACTCGGGCGAACCTGTCGTAGCCATCTCTGAGAAAGGGAGAAAGAAGGGAGGGTGGGGTAACAGGGGGGAAAGAGGTGGCAAGGGCGGCAAGAAGGGGGGGGGGTGGCGGAGGGTAAGAGGGCGGCCGAGATCAGGGGGCCGGGACGAGCAAGAAAGAGCTCAACTCGGGCAGCCATGCAAATGCTATCACTACTCTACTTACTGCACCTCGGGCGTGTTGAGGATTGGCGAGACCGGCGAAGGCGCTGAGAGGTGAATCGGCAGCCAGGCGGCCCAGGCAAGCGAATAGAGAAGGCGAGAGAAAGGTCAGCGGCAAGGCCGTTTGGTGATAGACAAAAGCAGGCCGTTGAGGTCCGGTATGCCGAGCATGAGTGGCCCAGACATAGACTTACGCTTGAAAGCAGAGCGCAGCAGTGCGTCCATGACACCGTAAAAGTCAAAGTCTCCGTCGGAGCCTACCTGGAACTGACGTGCGGTCCTGGTGCATAGCTCCCTGAATGCGACGAGGTCGATTGTTGGGGCTGTAGTATAGCTGCCAGGCTTGCTGCTGTCCTCGCGGAAGACTCGCCGCTTGATACCCGTGGGGAAGTCGGGATGGTTGAGCTTCGGCTTGAGGCCCTCGCAGAACTTCAAGACGAAGAGAAGGACCATTTGGGCGGACAGCTCATCGACGGGCTCGTCTTGCAACGACCCACGCAGCATGGCAATGCGGAGCTCTCTGATAGCGATTCCGTGCGACTGGCAGAAGGCCATCAGATTGCGAGAGCGGCTGGGCGGAGATTGCGACCGAGTTGACGGGGCCGAGCCGTCTGACGAGGCAGACGACATGACTGGAGATAGGATCGGCGCAAAGGGACAAGAACCAGGTGAGAGTAGGACCCGAGGAGATGAGGGGATGAAGGGACGAGGAGAGCGATGAGACAAAGGGGGCCACGATGGGTGTGCAGCCGGCGCCGGCTGCTGGCAGGAGCAGCGCTAGGCTGGACCGGACGGAGCGAGGGAGTCAGAGATTGAGGCCAGGATCGAGACTGCGTCGATTGGGAAAGACGCGACAAGCGGAGGTGTGTACTGTTGCGCGGGATGGGAAGAGTGGATGGCAGGATCGACGGAGGGTGGACTGGTGGAGGCGACAGTGGTGGGGGCGATGGTAGAGCTGACGACAATGGTGGTTGGCGAGGGTGCCGGTAATGGTGGTGAGAGAGCTGTGGCGTCGCTGAGGGTGTGCGCGCGAAGACGGGACTGAAATGGTCGAGAAAGGGAGAAGCCCCCAGCAGGGTACAACTAACCATTGACGCGTCTCCCTGGGAAGCTGTCCTCCCTTTTCTACCACCATGGCACACCATCTCTCTTGTCAATGACCATCTCCTCCTGTATTGTTATTTCCTCTCTCTGACTCCACCATTGCCAAAGTGATCTTCACTGCTCTTCTGCCATCATGCCACACCACACAGTCCTACTGTCACACCACCAAGCCATCTGCAAAGAGGCAGCAAAGCTTGACAACCTTGCCACCTTCTACAACATCTTCACCTGCACCATCAAGGAGTATAACATTGCATGGGACCAGCTGTACAACATGGACAAGACAGGTATGATCATGGGCTTCTCTGGGAGGCAAAAGGTTGTTGTGCCAGTAGAAAAGAACACCTTCCACATCCAGCCTGGCAATTGAGAGTCAACAACAATCATAGAGTGTGTCAGCTTGAGTGGCCTCTTCTTGGACCCTCTCATCATCTGGCATAGGCAGTGGCATCACCTTGGGGACCACCACTGCATGGAGGGCCCAGGGCCCAACCCTAACCCTACACATATCTTGCATTGTTTCGATGTTGAAGACGACGTTGTATATTCGTCTGTCGCCGCGGCTCGATGCTCTCTGATACATTACATTCTTCGCCCCGTCGAGAAAGCCATCGATGCGAGCTACTTGATCCACCTCCGCAGCGGTAGATGTCGATATCCCGCCTCCCAGCGGTCGAGGAACACGTCGGGTCCGCCTCCGATGGTGCATTCGTGTGCCCACATTGCCGTCTCCGTCCACCTCTTGGCCTGCCATTCATCACCGTCGAGGTGTAGGGTTGAGAGGGAAAGCATCGACTGAATCACTCCGTCAAAGTGTAGATCGGGGAGACGCGAGAGCATCATCGATGATGACGAGGACGATGAGGCGGAAAGGACGGCGCCGATGTAGGTGAGGGCATGTAGTTCGGCCTCTTTTGCCGCTTCTCGGTCGAATTGGGCACGGTGTTGTGCGATCTTTTGCCAGAGCGCCATCAGGTCCGGTCGAAGGTCGCCTCGTTCGACGTGGTACGTCGTCTGGACCTGCGATACCAGTTCCTCGAGACTTTGCGCAAGGTCACGATGATCCTCCTCCCTCTCCTCTTTACTTTGTCCCTTTGCTCCCGCGTCGTCCTTGAGTAGAAACCGACTCCGTTCGAGAAGCATGGGGAAACTACCACCGACCAACTTCTGTCGTGTCCGACACGCTTCTTCGCCATCGCGCCCATCGAGCAGACAGATCCCACAGGAGCACACGAAGCCGTGCTTGCTCAGCTGCGAACGACGGAGGGGCCAGGGTTGTTCGCCGCGCACGTACTGGTGCATAATCTCCGTCCCGGCCTTTAGAGGGTGGAGGGCGCGCGTGGTGACGACATCGCCGAAGAAGACCGACGAGACGTTGGGCAGGCACGCGTGGTTAAGAATGGCCGGGAGGGGGTGGACCATGGTAGAGCGCAAGAGCTCAGAGTCGGTATCGACGTGGCCTCCCTCTGCTGCGTTGCCGTCGCCCGATGTCCTGGCGCCGGGGTTGGCGCCGGGACCAAAGGCATTGAAGCGAAGAACACCGTCGACGTAGCTCGAGCCGATGCAGGGTCGTTCGAGGCCGGCAACAAGGACGGCGCGATAGTGGTCGACACTTGGCGATGCCGCCGCCTGCTGTTCCTGCGGCGGCGATGGCGAGAGCGAGAGCGAGGCTAGGTTGCCTTCGATCCACGCCAGTGCAGACGAAACGGCGTCGGCCGACGGCCTTCCCGCCTCTCGCTTTGGCGGGACCGGGTAGGGCTGTGAGACCCAGCGCGAGTGGGCAACGCCCGGGCCGGCGGTGAGGCCGAGGATGGGCAGCGCGAGCTCCGGCCGGTCGAGCATGGCGTGGATGCTCTTGGTTGCCGCGAGCACCTGGGTCGTGGTGCTCGTTACACCGCTCTCGACCGCGTAGCGCTGCAGGTAGATGCCGCGACAACCGGCGTCGTTGGCGTAGCTGCTGGCAGCCGCCTTGCACGAGAGCAGCAGCTCGCCCGCCTCGACGTCGCGCGTCAGCACCAGCCCTCGGCCGGCGCCCGGGATGTCCTGCACACTGACGGCGCCCAGCCAGTCGCCCTGGTCGAAGCGCGGCGCCGGATAGCTCGACGAGTCAAAGTAGTACGACCAGACGTTCTCGTGGCTCGGCCCCTCGGCGGCCGAGAGCTGCGATGCGCGCGCCGCCGTGAGGTGCGGGTAGATGCGTTCGCCGGCCGACGCGACGTCCTCGCCTGCGACCGAAGCCGCCTTGAGCGCCGCTTCAAAGCAGACGTTGGCGCATTCGTAGTCGCCGAGGCGATGGTGGACGCGGCCTTCGAGCTCGAGGTCGTGGCCGACCTGTGCTGGGTCCTGATCCAGGATGCGCAGGAGCCGTGCTGCTGCCAGCTCACGTAGAGCGGCGCCTGGCCTGTTGTCCTCGAGCAGCGACTCGATCAGCTGCCGCGTGCGTTCACCGAGACCTCGTCTTTGCTCGTCGTCGAGTTCGTCGAGCGCCTTTGCTAGCCGCTGATGGCGGTCGCTTGGGACACCGTCCTGCGTTCGAAGCCGGCGCGCCGCTAAGCGCGAGAGCGGTCCGTCCTGCAGCCAGCGGCAGCCCCTCGTGTTGATGCGCGACGGGCTCTGCCTCGAGATCTCTTCGGCGGTCGCGAAATGGTCGCGCGGGTCGGCCTCGACCGGTGTCTTCCATGTGATTCCCTCGAGCAGCTCGGCATCGCCGTCGCTGAGGCCATCGACGATGTGGACGTCCGACGGCGTGTCGACGCGGATACCCAAGACGTTCTTGCCGCCAAGCGCTGGCCCACCCTTGCCGAAGTGGTTGAGGCTGATGTAAGGCTCGCGGAGGGCGAGGACGGTTCCTATGGGGAGGTGATCGTCGAGGCTGGAGCCGGCCAGATGGAGGTTCGACGTAAAGTGGGAGATGCTGACGGGCATGGCCTGACCTGAGGGGAGCGTGGCGATGAACGAGCAGCTGACGTAGAGGTTGAGGCGCGAAGCGACCTGGCAGAGGATGTAGCGCCCTTCAAAGCGCTTAGGCGCGGCGAGCTCGTCTGCTTCGAGGAGTCGCAGCTGGGGGAGAGGGGTGTCGGATGCGTAGCTGCCGAAGCCATCGAACGTCTGCCGCGGAAGGTAGAAGCGCTTGCGCTTCCTTCCCGTCTCTGGGTCACAGGCGGCCGCGTGGACCTCGTCGGCGCGCCGCTTGATCTCTGCCTCCTGACGAGCCATGAGCGCTGGGAAGGGGACCGGCTTGAACTTCTTTGGCGCCGAGAGAGCGGCGTTCTCGCGCTGAAGCGCATCGCGCTCCTTGTCGATGAACTTGTTGTAGTTTTCCAGGAGCGCCTGGACCGCTCCCTTGAAGAGGTCGGCGTCGATGAGCGGATCCACGGCGGGCATGTGGTCGTCGTCGTCGCTGTCATCCCCGCCATGGCCGCCATCGCTGTGGGCGTGCTCGGACTGCTGGTAGTCATTGGAGCCCGTGTTGAGGGCGAGGAGCTGTGCGAGGTTGGACTGGACCTGCGGGTCCGGGTCGGAGAGCTGGAGGAGCTGTTCCGGGTCCGGGAGCGCGAGGCCGACGTTGTGGAGCGCTCGCAGCAAGTCTTCCATAGTGCTTTGCTGCTTGGAACAGCTCTGCCGAAACGGTGTGGATGTGGGTGGTGGTGGGCAAAGTCAAGCAGGGACAAGCGAGTGGTAGGTACGAAGAAGAAGAAGCACCACCACCAAAGCCTCGAAGAAGGACAGAAAAAATGAATGTCCGGCTTCCGAGGCAGACCCGCGGACGCCGTACGATTAGGGTGAGGGGGGGGGGGCGAAAAGAAATAAACAACGAGGTCCTACCCGGATTCGAACCGGGGGCGAACGGAGTATAACTAATCCCGAAAACAGAGTAATCGGAAGAACATCAGAACCGCTAGAGTTAACCACTACTCCATAGAACCGACCATAATTTAAACCAAAGTTCTTAAATTTATATACCCCCATACACAACGTCGGACAGGGTATCTGTTGGCCTGCTGCTCGAGCCACCACTTTTGACAGTCGACTTGCGGCGAGGCTGCTCTCGTCTTGCTTTGCTGTTGTCGTCGTCCATCTCAGCCTGCCCCCCTCCTGCCCGCCACGCCGTCTGATATAGACGACTCCAGAAAGCACACATTCGACCATGTCAACACAAGCACCACGACCTCCACACCGTCTCTCGAACCCCGCCTCGTCGGCGCCCGGAGGAACGGGCGGCGGCGTACCGCCCTCGCCCTCGACGACATCATCGAGCTACAGCTTCAGCTCTCCACGCACATCCCTTCCGCCTCCCTTCTCGTCCCGCCGCACATCCCAGGCCTTCTCCACCGCCTCTTCCATCCCGTCCTCTTCGGCCACCGGCATCCGGCCGGGTCGAACCTCTCTTCTCGCATCCTCGTCCGACCACCCTTCCACTGGCTCATCGGGCGCTTCGGGCAACGACGACTCGGTCCCCGACATCCTTGATCGACCGAGGGACAAGACCCGCTCCTCCGAAGTCTCGCTCGCTAGCCTCCACTTTCTCGTTGCAGAGGCCGTCTCCTACGCCCAGGCCAGGGTCAACGGGATCGCCGACCTCGAAAAGCGCCTCTCCCTGTTCGGATATCACATCGGCAAGAGGCTGCTCCCCCTCACGTTGCACCGCCAGGAGACGACCAACAATCCAAAGAATCCAAAGAGGGAGACCAGACTGCTGCCCACGCTGCTCTGGATCCATGGACCGTATTGGAAGGCCACGTTCGGAAAGCAGGCCGACAGCCTCGAGAGGAGCACAGAGGTGGGCAGGTCGGATGAATGTGAGTGCGCCCAGCCCCGACGCTCGATCTTCCCTTCCTTGTAAGACGTGGCGAATACGACCCACGCAGAGCAATGACCCATCCCCCCAACCCTCACGCACGCACGCACGCACGCACGCCAGACATGATCTCGACAAATGTCCCCATCTTCTCGTGCGCCATCTCAATCCCAAAGGAAATGTCGCAACTCTCCATCGAAGCGGTCACCGCGGGTATCGTCGAGGCTGCACTCGATGGGCTCGGCTTCGTAAGTCGCTCGAACTTCCCTTGCACTTCCTATTCTTGTCTTTCTGCAACGTCATGATGGCCTCGACCGACTGACTGACATCGAGCGATCCTACCGCAACAGCCGGCTCGCGTGACCGCCCACTCTGTCCCGACGCCAGAGCATCCGAACCGTACCACGATCCTCATCAAGCTGGACAAGGCCGTCATGGAGAGGGAGGAGGCGTTGGTGGCGTAGCGGGCGCGATGGCAACCGTCCCTTATTTCCGCACTACCGCACTCCTGTTCTATACCACAGATTGCAAGCAGGCTGCGCACGTGTGTCGATCGACGATTTGGAGAGCGAGTGTGTAGGGGAAAGAGGAGTGGGTGGAGAACCGGGAACCGCGGCGACAGAGGCCGCCTCGTCGATCATTCCACCATTCCTCGTCGTCGCGCAACAGGAGAACACGGGCGGGGACAAAGCTGGCGAGCGCCGATTACTATCCCACCCCGTCAAAACTCAAGTAGCGATAGCATCGAATCAGCGCAATCACAGCACGGCCGCTACGTTGTGTCTGGGCTTGAGATAGCCCAGATTCATGCCCTGGACGCGATCCGGCTTGCTTCCATACGCCTCTTCCAACGGTCCGTCCTTTTGCATCAGCTCATCGATCGCCAAGCCCCAAACGACGGCCATGCCCATCTTGAGATGGAACGTCAGGTGACAATGAAGCGGAAAGACGCCTGCATTCCACCGATCCACCTTGTATCTCAAGACCGACCATCCGCCGTCGTTGAGTTCGGGCTGCTTGACTGTTTCGTTGAGGTAGGCCGCACCGGGACTTGGAAAGACGCTGGTCGTATCGCGCGGGATCGGATCGGTGTAGGCGGCTCGAGAGGAGAGGGCGCGTTCGTAGGCGGGGAAGGAAAAGGTACCAGCTTGAATGGTGCGTGTCCAGTGTTTCGCCGCGTGCATGTGCCAAGGATGGATCTCGGTGTTGTTGGCAATGGCCGAGGGACGGTTGATGATGATGATATCCACCACTTCGCCCGCTCGCGCAAGGTAGAGACCCGTGACGGCGTCGAAACCTTGTTGCCAGTTGTGTTTGCGTGCCAGCTCGAGATCCGAGGCGGTCGAGTGAAGAAGGATCGACTCTCGCGCCGTCGTGTTGAGAGGCTCAAACGCACGATCGTACGAAGGCCGCGGTGTAACACCCGCGTACAGCGATACGAGGTAAGGGACGCGGGTGGACTTGACTTCGTCGTAGACGGCAGAGTTTTGTCGCCATTGTACGCCCTTTCCGCCGGGCATGGTCTGGTGTTGCTGAGCGTTGATGATGACCGTACGTGTCACCTCGGCGTCGGCGGGACAGGGTGGGGCGTGTCCGCGCAGAGGGGAAAGACGATCCAGTATCCACCCGACCCTTTCGGGAGGTAGCAACTTGGCGTCCGCAGCGACCGGGGGCGGCGTAAGCTTGAAGATGTCGTCGGTCGGCGTGAGGGTCTCGCCGGCGTCGTCTTCGTAGACGAGTCGGAGCCAGCCTGAAGGTCCCACGCGCCACCTCGATTTCATCCTGATCCAATACACACCTCGCTTGCCGTCCTTTTCCACCTCTTCCCTCGTCATTCCCGCGACCAGCCAGGAATACCGCTGTCCCGGAGCAACCTCTACGTGATCTACGCCGAACGCCTCGAGGTACGTTCCATCTGCCTCGATCAGCTCCAACCTGTTCCCCTCTACCGAATGGTCGAGGATCCTCAGACTGATGTACATCATCGTCTGACTACCTATGATGCGGAAGCGATACGTCTTGCCGTACTGTATGCGGATCTCGGGGTAGTCGCAGAGAGGTTTGGACGAGTCGACGAGAGAGCTGGTAGGACATGTGGGAGAGCGGGACGCCACGGCGGTAGAGTTGCACTCCCGCTTCTGTTGACCGTTGACGAGGAGGGACTGCGGGTTTCCGGGCCAGACGAAGGGATCGGCGGCTCGACCGGCTGAGATGTCCGGACTCGTCATGCTCCAGTAGTCGCCGAGCGCCAGGATGCGATCCTCGTGGTACTTGTACGGCGCACCCGGCGCGCTGCGACCGCGACGTCGCTGTAGATCGCCATCTCCCCACGTCACCGTCGGCGTCGTCTCCTTGGAGGAGGACGAGGGAGGGGGATCCTCGATGATGAGCGCTCCATAAGCAGTCATACTACCCAGCTCGACATGGGTGTGGTACATGTAGGTTCCCCTCTCGTCTTCGCTGAGTCGAATGTCGTACTCGAACCAATGACCAGGCTCGATCGGCCATTGAGCGATCATGGGCGTTCCATCGGAAGCGGGGTTGAGACGCATCGATAAGCCGTGCCAGTGCATCGTGGTCGGCGAGGTGGGATGGAGGTTGGTGACGTTGACGAGCAGGCGTTCACCCGCCCGAACGCGGATGGTGGGGCCGGGAGAGGTGGCGTTGACGACGGGCGCGGAAAACATCGGGTTGCAGTCCGACCACAGTGTGGTGACATTGACGAAAAGCGAGAGGCGGCGGATCGGTCGCGGCGCGTGGAAATCGTAGGGTGGCGAGGTGGACGGTGGTCGGGTGTCGTCGGGGCGGGCGACAGGCGTGGCCGAAGCATGGTGCGACGAGACGGACAAGAAGAGCGCGAAGATGACGAGACGCGTCGTCGCGACAAGTGGACGGAGCATGACTGACTGAAAGGCCAGCTGACAGGATGGGTAGGTTGCATGAGTCGTCTTTGTTGGCCTAGGAGGTTGAAGGAACCACGGGGGCGATGGTTCTAGGAAGGGCTATGGTTTATAGCAGTGCGATATTTGCGCTATCCCCTTTAACTCACCTGACAGCACGCTAGACCGCCATCTCGACGCCGAGCCGAGCACTTAGGCCCCCCTATCTTGGCACAGAGGTGGGGGTGGAAAAGTTCACCGCCACTTCCGGCCGGGGAGCATCTCGACGGTCGTTCGATGGCGCACAAGTGAGGACAAGGCTGTTCGGACTTACTTGCGCGCCCCACGACCGAGCGAGACGTACCATTGTGGGGTCGGACTCGTCCGTCGTACCCTTTTATTTGCTTTCTCGTCTCTGCAACCCACCCCATATCCGCCTTTCTAAACTCGGGCTTCTGTGCGCCCCACGCCACAATATCAATGTCCCGTCATCGGCGTCAACGGAACTTGTTTCCGGCTGTTTGTAACTGATCTGTGTTTGTAACCGACCTGTGCTTGTGCGGATGTGGGTTTGCATTGGCCGCCCGTGTGTGTGTGGTCTGGCGACGTGAAAAGGGGGAAGAATGGAACGACGCATGGCTACGCTCACCTTTGACGCGGTGACGGTTTCCGATTCGAGCGATAAAGCGAGCCTCGACGTAACTCAAGACGATCGAAGAGTCGGATGATCTTTGTCTGCGCCGCACAGTACAGCGGTATCGGCCACGACGG
Organism: Thecaphora thlaspeos; assembly: GCA_900291925.1. Taxonomy (NCBI): domain Eukaryota; kingdom Fungi; phylum Basidiomycota; class Ustilaginomycetes; order Urocystidales; family Glomosporiaceae; genus Thecaphora; species Thecaphora thlaspeos. The sequence continues at coordinate 582,430 of UWYS01000019.1, read as the reverse complement.
CCAAGAGGGAAACGAGCGGAGGCGTCGAATTGGGACCGGGACCGTTAGGGAGTGATTGCCTAAGATGAAGGCAAACAAGCGTAGGCCGTCGCGGGATAAGTGATGTAGTATTTCTCGATTCCAGCCAGACGTGCTTTTCGCCACGGCTCGGACTGTTCCACCTTCCTTCATCGTTCCTCTCTGGACGATGTGATGCTAGCAGCACGTCACGACCATGGTCTCAGAGAGACTCGAGGCGCAGGGTGAGTTCAAGTGCTTGCTGCTAGTGTACACCTGTGCGCGTCTGGGCACGGTTGGACTAGCCAGGGGAGTGAAACGACACTGGGGACGTTCAGGCGACAAAGAGGGAAGCATGGCGTGTGCTTCTGATGCCAGTACACGGTGCTCAGTCGTCTGCCAGCAAGCGCCAGTCCGATGATGCCAGACGGCACTTTACCTCGCTAGCAGTCTCAGTCTCTCTCTCTCTCTCTCTCTCTCTCTTGGCTCTCCAACATCTCTCTCTTCTCTCCGAAGTCGCCTCGATGTCGTTGCTCTTCTTTTCATCCCACCTTTCCAATTCTGCTGTCCTTGCTCGCAGTAACTCGCCGTTCTGATGCAAGAACTCTTGCGCTCACTGCGCTCGTCCCCCGCATCACAGTCGTACGGAGCACGACCGACCGACCCATATGGTCGCAACTGGGCGCTCATGACGTCCCGCAACCCTTACGTTTCCTTCTCTCTGGCCCTGTCGACCTGCCTCTCACTCTCTCGACCAGTCTTGTCTCTCGAATCTGCTGCTTTCCGTCGAGATGTTCCTTGGTCCTACTTCGAAACCATACGTAGCAGCAAACCAGCTCGCTGTTTTCTCCTTCTGGCTTGGCTTGGCCTCTCCTTGTCTTCATGCAGAAAAGAAGCGACAAGTACGAGTCGCGCATGTCCGACATCCGAAAGGTGATAATGAGGAACACACTGCAGAGAGACACCTGTTTGATAGACAGAAGGGGCAATGATCGTCCAAGGAGGCGCAGTTGGCGTGTTTCATTCGCAGCTGGTGGAAGTTCGTCGGACATTGAGGGTGAGTCTTGCTGTGCTTGACCGGAACCCCAAAGCCCATCGCAGGCGACCCGAACCCACGCCATAAGCCAGGGAGGGGGTTCGAATCGTGTCTCCATCCGTATCCCTACGGCGAGCCAGACCGATCTATCGATCGTGGCATCGAGCACTCAGACCACAAAGCACGGAAGTCCACTGAAGAACGACGTTTCCTGCTGGCGCTCGAGCCACTTGAAAAGTCTCGGGGTCCAGTCATCGTATGGCGCTCCTAGACCGAGGGCCTGAGCGTTGTACGGCAACAGATACACAAAGTAGAGAGAGAAAGGGCGAGTTTGGTCAGTGACGAGACGATACGATGCTAGCTCCATCCATCGACGATGCGTTTGCACCTTGCCTTGGAACTCACCACTGGCATACTGTAGTGGTTGTGTCCCTCCATAACATCCAGCTGCGGAAGCGGTACGTCTGTTCCATTGAACTTGGTCTCCCAGGACGAGACCAGTTCTCGAACCTGCGACAAAACGTCCGGCAGAGGGGGGGGGGGGCGAAATTATACGGTCGATTGTCAGGCTCCCTGCGAATCCGACCGTCTCGATCATCGACTCCATCCAGGCACATGGAACTCACCGGCCTCTTGACCTCTTCCGGCAGATCGATCTCTCCAAGCAGCATCAACGTCTCCGTCGTGTCCTCGCTCTCGCTCCTCAGGTTCCAAATCGCGAAGTCCTTCCACCCTTCGCCAAAGTAGCCCTTAGTGACCGTTTCCCTTGCCGCCTCGATATTCTTAAAGTCAGCGGGGAGGTTGGCACATATGAAGCCGGCGATCCTGAAGCCTTGTTCGGCCTCTTCGGCAGCGGTGTGAGGTGGTTGAGGCCAGCTTCGACCCTGAGAGATGGGACACCAGAGGTAGGTTGAAATGTGGATCGATCCGGCAGTGGAACCAAAGAAGAAGATGCGCGAGAGGTCGAGAGAAGGGTGGAGGGAGGCGTCGGAAGAGAGGTAGCGAAGGACGAGGGAGACGTCTTCGCCGCCGTCTGGGAAGACGGCAGACTGGGCGGGCTGGAGACGGTAGTTGATCGTCACCTGGGCGCATATGGTTCCCGGGCACAATAGCAGAGAGGACAGGAGATAGGGAACGTGGATCAGCATTCGAATCGCAATCGCAATCGTGCCTCCTATCGGTTCGAGGACGAGAGAAAGAGAGAGACTCACGCAGGCGTAGCCGCTCTTGACGAAAAACTCTCCGACGTTCTGGTAGATTGAGCCCTTGGAGGCCTGCATCCTCTTATCACCAGTCGTCAAGCCGCCACTGTGAAGGAAGATGATGACGGGCTTCTTGCACTCGTCGCTGTCGTTGGAGGTGAAGACGTCAAGCTGGTGCCGCTCGTTCGGACCGTACTGGTACTGGGTGCAGCGTACGGACTGGATCTCTTCCAGCCTGGCGATCTGGAGCGGGAATAGAGCCTGGAAGGTCTGCTGTGCTTGGTCGCCGCCGGGAAGGTCGGGCGAGATGTGAGAGATGGCCGAAGGGGGGCTGCTGGAGGACATTTTGATGTGTGACTGAGGAGGACGGTGGTGGTGGTGGTGGTGTTGCTGGCGGTGGACAAGAAGGCGAGGGAGCCCGAAAGGGCCAAAGGGCCAAAGCGGGGACAGGAGGAAGGGAAAGGCTGGTTGAGGTCAAGTGGGCAAGGCAAGGGTCCGCCTCGCATCATCGGGTCAGTGGAGGTGGGGGTGGGTTGGGGGGTCGTTTCCCGCAAAGCCGACGATATCTGGCTGCGAGAGCCATCTGTGTGCAAGACTCAGACACTACTCTGTGTGACTTGTCCAAGTCACCCCTTCTGTGCGAGCTGTCGCTTCACGCCGGGCCCAGCGGTATCCCATTCACCCGCACCGCCCGCCCACACCCCCCACGCTAGCTCATCCTCCCGTCACCACCTTCTCTCATACACCATCGACACGGCCTGCTCGTCTGCTAGGGCACAGCTCACTTGACTTCTGTTGGCCAAGTATCTCTTGTCCGTTCGCCTTGCTGCAGCACCAGCAGCAGGGCAAAGCGTCGAGCAGCCTGACAAATACCGTATCAACTTGCTCGGCGGTGTGCGATTCATGCGGTGCAGCACCGCCCTCTGCAGACACCATCCAGCAGACAGACGTCGAGCGCAGCGCAGGCAAGCACACGCAATCCACCACAGCACGGTAGCGTCTCCGCACAGTGTCCCTATATCATCGCTGCTCTACTGCTTCGCCTCACTCTCCTCATCCGGCGGCTCCCCACCTTCGTTTTCGTCGGGTCTCGTCGCTTCTCCTTTCTTCTGCTCCACCACCTCGCTCGTCGCTCCGCCCTCTCTTGTCGTTGCATCATCCTCGGTCCTGACAACGGACGTGAGCGCCTCGCCCGCCTCTTCCTCTTCTGGCACCGCCCCCTCGCTAAGTAGAGTAGCCTGCTCCGTCGACGTTGGTTCGGCGGGGATGGTAGATGTCCTCGTCGCCACACCCTTGGCTTCGCCTCCTGCGCCCGCAGAAATCACCGGCAAGTCGCCTGTCGGCTTGCCGCCCGCCTCCACAGAAGGCGCCGTGTCCTTCGTTGCCTCTGCGATTGCGGCAGCTCCGTCTGCGCCCGTCGGCTCTGCCTCGATGGCAGTCGCCAGGGCTTGTTCTGTCTCGCCGCTCTCGCCTCGTACTGTCCCTGCCGCCTCTCCCTCGGGGCCAGCCTCGGCCGCTACCGCCGCCTTGGAAGCATCTTCGGCCAACACGTCATCTCCCGATGCCGAGCTCACAATCGTCAGCCCGTCCCCCTGGCCCTTCTCGACGCCGGTCGAGACGAGCGCAGAGGGGACCGCCTCCGCTACCACGTTGGGCGCCAGCCCTGCATCGGCCTCTGACAACTGTCCCACGTCGTGCCCCTGCAACCCTTGCTGCTGCTCCCCCTCTGCATCGATGGCCTCGGCGTGGACCAGCATTGCCGATGCCGATGCTTCGCCATCGGCATCGCCGCTGCTCCCGCCACCCACCTCCTCCTCTTGTATGGCCTCCTCGAGGATTTGGTCCTGGCGCCTGATGGGCGAGCGCATGGGCGAGCGGTCGCCCGGCCGTAGCGTCTCGGAGATCTCGAGCGCCTTCAACGGCGGATGGCCGCTGCCCTCTGCCTCGATCGTCGCCTGGTCCATCGCGAGCGGATTGCGCGATGCTGTCGGTGACGATGGGCTCCGCTGCAGCTGGTAGGATGCGCTCAGCGAGTGGGAACTAGCCAGCGTCGGCTTGACGGGCGTGACAGGGCTAGTGGCGCCCGCTGCAGCGTCGGCGGCAATGGCATGGTCGCTGCCGTCGGCAATGTTGTTGGCCATTGCGTCGCTTCGCTCCTTGAGCTCGAGGAGCTCGCGTAGCATCTCGTTTTCGATGCGCAACCTTTCTTCCTCTGTGAGCATGGCGAGGGCGCGCTCGGAGCGAGCGACCTCTGGGTCGAGATCGCGGCCCGTGTATCCGCCGGAGCCGTACCAGCGCGGATCGGCGGGCCAGCCGTCTTGGCGCGCCCTGCTCTGCTTTGGCTGTCGCTGCCGCCTGGCCGGAGATGACGTGGATTGCCCGCTCGTCTGATGGTCGTAGTGCTGGCTGTCGTCCTCGTGCTCTTGCTCTTGATCGTCGTCGTCATCGTCATCGCCGCCGCCTGCCTCAGCAGCGTCTCCGTCCATAGTGCGGAATGCGCTGCGTACGAGTGCGCCAAGGTGCTGGAGGGTGCCGCTAAAGGCCGTCTCTGCAGCGAGGGTGGTCTGTGCGGCATTGTGGGTGGTGTTGGCGAGGAGGTTCTCGTAGTGTTGGGTAAGCTGGAGAGTATGCTGCTGAGTAGAGTGCGAGTGGCTCCTGAACTTGCCCATGACGGTCTCGAGGGTGTTTTCGTACTCGCGCAAGAGGAGCGACTGCTGTTTGTTTTCGTGTGCGAGCGCCTGGTTCTCCTTTACGAGGTGAGCGTTTAGCTGTTCCAGCTCTGACTCGAACTTCTCCTTTGATATGTCTGTGTTGAAGCGGCGGAGGGCGTAGCCTGTGCCCGAGTGGATGGCCTGGCCCTGCGGTGGTGTTGTTGGGGTCGGGGTGGGAGGAGAGAGGGACGAAAAGCGCGCGTGGGGTAAGCTGGCGGACACGATAGGGCGGGAGCGAAGGTGTAGCGGAGAGCGGGTGAGCCTACCTTTAGCTGGTCAGCCTGTGCCTGTAGTGATTCGCATAGCTGCCTGTTTGCCTGTAGCTGGTGTGTGAGGTCCTCGATGAGCGACCAGAGCCGCTGCAGCTCGTCGCCGTCCATGGCGGTCATGGGCCGGAAGGGGGTCGGGCTGCGAGGTTGGCGGATGGAGGCCGAGTAGCGGTGACCGGCAGGAAGCGGGGCTGGTGAAGGAGCGGGAGGCGGGCCGATGCGGTGGCTAGGCGACGTTGAGGTGGCTGATGGGGTGGCAAGACGGAACGAAGCCGACGACGACGCTTGACGTGCTGCACGTGATGCAACTTGGGCGGAGAGAGAGGGAGCAAAGGCAGAGGCGAAGCGAGCCGGGCCAAGCAAGGGCTGCGCTCGGATCATCCGGCTCGGGGTCATTCAAGACTCATCCCTTCGCTGCTGCTGCTGCTGCTGGTGGCCTGGCACGCACCTCGCCCTGCTCGTTGGCCCTTCCCTCTGCGCCCCTTCTCCCCACCTTTTACCCACTTGCCCCCTCTCCTCGCCTCTCCCCCTGCTACGCACATCCTCTTCCACGCTTACCTCCCCTCTCGACGCCGAATGACCACCCCGTCAGCCTCGTCTCGCTCCTCCTCCGCCTCTCGCGCTCGCGTCCTGCTTTCTCGCCCTCGACTACAGCGCATCCATCGTACACCCGTTCTCCTCCATCCTCGCCATGTCGTCTTCCATCGATGCAGAGGCAAATGCCTACCTCGCATGGGCACGAGCCATCCTCACACACCATGACACCAGCAACACACACCACCGCGGGGACGACGCCAACCGAGACTCCTCCTCATCCTCATCCTCACCTTTGAATCGCACATACGTCAAGATAGAGGACATCTGCGACGGCGTCGCCCTCTTCGACCTCCTCGCTCCCATCGACCCTGACCTCTTCCGCAACCCTCACGGCGCTAATGTCAAGGGCAATTGGGTCCTCACAATCGGCACCCTCAAGCGTCTCTACAAGCTCATGATGCAGTACTATGCAGAGTCGCTCCAGTGTGCAACGCATGCACTCCCCGCCCCCGACCTCAATGCCATCGCTCGCTCGTCCGACAAGGCAGAGCTAAACAGCCTCTGCCTCCTCGCTATCGGCATCGCCGTCCAAAGCGACGAAAACGACCGCCACATCGCCGCCATCCAGACCCTCCCGCAGGAGCACCAGCACCAGCTCATGATGGCCATCGCTCGCATCATGGAGGCCATTCACGAGGGCCAGCAGGAGTATCAGGGCGGCGAACTCGACGCCGACGCCGACGCCACCGCCGATGGACCGCGAGCAGCACATCGCAACGCCAACGGCAACAGCGCCAACGGCGACGCCTTCGGAAAGACGAAGGAGGAGATGGCCCAGGACCTAGCGCGGCTACGCGACGAAAATTCGACACTCGAAAAGGCCTACATCGAGCTCGCCGATGAGCAACGCAACCTCCAAGACAGCCTCGACGAGCACAAGGCAGAGGCAAAGCAGGCCACTGCCGAGCTCGCCGCCTACCGCAAGGCCGTCGAAGAGAGCCGCAACGAGCAGGCCGACGTCCTGATGCGCCAGGAAATCGAGCGCCTCAAGATCGCGCTGCGCAAGAGCGAAGACAACCTCGCCGCCATCGAAAACGACCACGACAAGCTCAACAAGCTCAACCTCGAGCTCACCCGCCGCACAGACGACCTCCAGCGCAAGGCTGACGAAGGGAGCCGCTACAAGGACCAGCTCGAGGAGCACAAGCATGCCGCCGACAAGCTTCAGAAGGCGGAAAACGCAATTGAAAAGTACAAAAAGAAGCTCGAAGAGGGCGCCGACATCCGCCGCCAGCTCAAAGCGCTCGAAGACCAGAACGCCGACCTCGTCAACCGCAACGCCTCGCTCGAGGACGAGTACAAGCGCGTCTCGGCCTTCAAGCCGCTGATGGACTCGTACAAGACGCAGATCTCGGAGCTCGAGGCAAAGGCGAGCAACCTTCAGCGCGACCTCAACGCGGCAAAGTACCAGCAGGAGCAGGTCCTCTCGCGCCTCCGCGCCTCCGAAGACCAGCGTGCCAAGGAAAAGGAGGAGATGGAGCTGTACCAGGACAGGATCCGCGAGCTCGAGCTCGGCGGCGACGATGGCGGCGGCGGCGGTGGATCGAAGCGGAAGAAGGCGGCCTCCAAGGGCGGGATCGCCGCCAACGGCGCAGAAGGCCTGGTGGCGGCCAACGACAGCTTCACTTCGGCGCAAGGCTCTTCTGACGACGACCTAGACGACGACGAGGATGACTATGACGGCGGCGATGCGACGGGCGAACTCGAGGATGCGCTGTCGGGGACGACGATGACCGACCTTAAGATCCGCGTGCGCAAGCTGATGCGCGAGCTCGAGGCGGCCAAGACCAACAAGGCCGACCAATCGCGCATCATTGTGCTTGAGAACCTGCTCGAGGACGCCCAGAAGATGAAGGCGCGCTACGAGTCAGACTACCTCCGCGAGCACCGCGAGAAGCTGATCCTGCAGAACCAGGTCGAGGCCATCCGCAGCGGCAAGTCGGACCTTGGGGACGGGTGAGTGATGTGGCGATGGATGGAGCGATGGCAATGGCGACTATGGTCAACTGACTTTCTCTTGCTTCCCCTTGCGCCACCGGACGCTGTCACCGCCACTCTATAGCACCGAGGCCGCCTATGCGCTCCGCCTCCGGCTCAACGAGGTGGTCGAAGAGTTGGACGAGGCCAAGCGCGAGCTGACCACGCTTCAGGTGCAGCACAAGCAGATTACGCGCGAGCTGACGATCGCCAAGTCGGACCGTGAGTATGCAGCCGTGGTTCACCTTGAGTTGTTTGAGCGGCATCATCGCTGACCCCCCTCGGCTCTCGCTTGCTTCGCCCTCTGTCTGCAGTGACGCTGGTCAACAAGGATCAAGTGGACATCCTGCACTCTCTGCGAGCGAGCATCGAGGTGGAAAAGGACGAGCTGCTCTCTTCGATCAAACGTCTGAAGAGGGAGCTGGCCTCTGCCAACGAGCAGAACCGCATGTCGATGGCGCAGGTCAACTCTCTGCTGATGGAAAAGGTGGACTTGCAGTCGGAGGGCATCGGGCAGCGGGACGAGGCTCTGAAGCGCGAACGCACGCTGGGCGAGCTGCGCGCCAAGTTGTCGGGCAAAGGGCTGCCGAAAGAGGTGGAAGATCTGGTTGCGACCCTGCAGATGGAAGCGCTCAACAGCGGAAAGGATCTCAAGATGCTACAGGACAAGTTTGGAAAGGCCAAGATGTTTATCAAGCAGCAGGACCGGATGATCAAGGAGAGGGAGAGGGAGGTGGCGCAGGACGTTCGGGGAGGGGGAGGAGCGGGTGTGGGCGGGGACGAGGAAGGACTGAAGAGGGCGAGGGAGGAGGTCAAGGTGTTGAGGAGAGAACAGAGGCTGATGATGAGTGCGTACCAGGATCTGGGGAGGAGGTACATGGTGGAGCTGGAGAGTTCCAAGAACCACAGCGGCGCGGCTAGTGGAGGCGTGGGCAAGGGGGCGCTGTTCAAGACGGGATCTGGTGGGGGAGGGGCGAGGACGGGGATGGCGACAAAGGTAGGTGGAAGCTGGCTGAGTCGACAGAGGACGAGCGTCAATCCGACGCTGAAGGTGGCCAGTAGGAGGTGATGAGGCGGGTGAGTTGGTCGTGTTTTCACTATTTGATACCCCATCTCTACATGGCGCACTGGCAGCCGGATAGGTCTGTGTCGTCGCGAGATTGTGACGAGATGCGCCGGTCGCTGGCGGTGTCGGAGATGCTCGTGTGACGGCAGCAGCAACAGCAGCAACAGCAGCAACAGCAAAGGGAGGGGGGGAAGATGGATGAAGCGGCAGAGAATTTTGTCGGCTAGTTATGCAGTTGTTGGCCCGAGAGCACCGTCAAGGCCGTGGCCAGAAAGGCGGATGCGGGGGAGGGAGGGAGTGTGTGGGTGGAGGCTGCGGGGCGCAGGCGTCGGGGCGAGGGGGCATGGATCTTTCCGCTCCCCCGTCTGCACGGAGGGCTGCTTTGGCTTTTGAGGCGACGTCAGAGGTGCGCGTGGATGCGGACCAATCACGTCTGACGCCAGCTCGACCCCGCTCGCCCACCCCCGCGCCAGACAAAGCGAGCCGGACGCGCGTCACCGTCCGTCTAACGGGATACCCGCCTTCGTTCCCATCTCCCATCTCCCCTCTTCCGTTTATCGCCGTTCCCTCTTCTCCCTCCTTTTTGTCCTAGCGGCATCCCTTTTTTCCTTCTTCAAAGTTCAGTTCACCCTCTGCAACGAGTCTCGCACGACGACCAATATCAACGACGCAATACATACACAGACACGTACGATTCGCAAGCAAGATATACCATGTCTCAGCAGGTCTCGCAACAGCTCGCTGCCGCTGGTCTCGAAGAGGACAAGGCTTACTACCTCGGAAGGTATGGTGTAAAGGGTGAGCACCAAGCCGTCTGAGCAGCGTTGCATCCAGATCAGCCAACAGCCGCGCCATCGGCCGCAAATAGACTCCTGCCACACTGCCCGCTCTGGTCACGGGCAACAGTCTTCCCTCCCTGCTCTCCCTGCTCTACTCGCCGTCTGATGATCGAGGCTCGAGGAAGCAGTCTCTTCTCACGCGCATCGACCAATCCGACCATCGCTCCGACGTACTGACGTTCCCCTTCCCCTTATATCTGCTGCACCGTCCAGGACTCCAATACGGCTGCCTCCTCGCCACGCCACTCTACGCCATACGCTCCCTCCGCCGCGGCACCTTCAACCTGCGAGGCCTGATGCGTGCCAAGTAGGTTTCGTCCTTCCTTCCTTTCATCCTCTCTTTTTGGCATTCGCGAAAGCGCCGGTCGACTGATCGCGCGCATCTTTGCTCTCCCCTCTTTTCGCAGCTGGGTGACGCCGCTTGCAGGCGCAGGTCTCGGATCGACGGCCGGCTTCGTCACCGCGGGTAGCATGGATCAGAAGAACCTCTCCGCCAGCACGCAAAAGTTGAGGTTGGACGCCAACAGGGTGAGCAGCCGGCCTTGCCGCACGTTCCGGGTCCCGCCGAACACATCGCTGTAGCGGTGCTCTATCTCGAGCGGAGCACGGCGGTGGCTTGTGACGGCCGTCGCAACCGCCCACGCTGACATACGCAAACATCCTCCTGCTCGCTCCCCGGCAATCTTTGCCACGCACCGCCGATAGGTTCGATCGGACGATCTCCACCTGATCGGCTCGGTCCTCGGCTGTCTGATCCTCCCTGCTCTTTTCCGTGAGTCGCACCAGAGTTTGGCCGCCCCTCTCGTCTCTCGTCGTGCCCCTAACGCGCTTCACTGGTTGCTCCCTCATCACTTCCCTCGCGCCTCGACGACAGTGCGAAGGGTCGGCCTGATAAACGGCCTGCTCGGCGGTGCGGGACTGGGCGGTTCGATCGGGCTGATTACGCACCAGGTGCAAAGGTACTCTTCGGGCGACGCAAGGCGAGAGGCCGAGTCGGACCTGAGAACACTGCGCGACGGCACCAACAAGGTTGTCGAGAAGGTTGGCGAGAAGCTGTAGATGCGCGATGGAGGGTGGGGGTTGCGTTGTGGGGCCTCCTGTGCGCCATCCTGAGCGATGCTGAAAGCAAGATGATGTTTTTACGTTGGTTATTTGGGATGAGAGGGCGAGAGGGAATCGAATCCAGTGCGGCCCCATCATACCTTGACGCACGCCGCGCGAACAGGATCGATCGATGGATGATCTCTGTCACAAACGTCGTTGGCATCGACCTGTGGAGGGATGAATCAGGGTATCCCACCACGTCACTTTTCTTTGACATCGAAGACGTGATCAAGATTCGATGGAGGGGTAGGACGTGGTAGCATGTCGGGTGGTTGTCAGGTCAAGAGGAGCGATGAGGGAGGGGGAAAACACCAGATTGCGAAAGGGTGGGAGGGGGGAGGGGGGAGGGGGGAGGAACAACATCTTAGACGCGGAGGGATAAGATCTGAAGGAAGAGGTCCGACTACGGCCTTTTCTTTTCTTTTCTTTTCTTTTTTTTTTTTTTTTTTTTTTTTTCTCACTATTTTGTCACTTAGTTAGACCGAGACGGATACACTACTGTAAGTAAAGTCTCCATCGAGATACACGCGAGCGTCACAGGATCCGCGGTCTTCGACTCGTTTTGCGTTAGAGCAGTCGGAGGATGAACGACCCAAGAAGGGATTTTTAACTTTGTTCGTTATTTTCCATCACATACGACTCGTTATTTTCAACGAGACCAAGCAAGCTAGTTACCCTCTTCACTTTGTACACTACCATGTCCATTTCAGGAACTGATATTTCCTCTGAAAAAAAATAAATAAAGGCGGCAGAAAAAGGAGGAACAAGTATGACAAAAGGAGAGGAAAATGAACATTTGTGTCCTTGTTCTCTGGACGATGGATAGAGCGGGTCGGAGGAACGACAATGTTTTAGCCATCTTGTGCGCGGTCGAAATTCTGTTCGTGTCCTCCTCGTTTTATGCCCCCTCTTCCTCTTCACTCCAGAGACGTTGACATGCAGTCCATTTCATCCTACATTCTCTCTCCCTTGACACCGTACACGGTACAATTGTTGTACATCGTTATGGACTTTAATCTCTCTTGGTACTCTTTCAACTTCTCTATATTAAGATTGTCACGTCACCAAGTTTCCCAACCCTACCTCGCCTCGATCCGACTCGAATTGAATCGAGAGACACACGAACAAAAAAAAGAGGATAAACAAATATCTAATAAAGTCCGAGTCGAGTTCAAGCGGGACGTCCTCTCCTTATCGCTAAAGCCGGCGAAGGGTCATACCTCTCCCCATTCCTGTCTTTCTTCAGTCGAAACCAAATCGCTAGCCACAGAGGCAAGATGCTACGCACGCAGCAGGGGACGTCCATCTTCGCGCCATTCACCACTGCTCGTCACGACGCGTGGCGACTCCAAACTTGCTCGTCATCTACACGTCATCCACACAAACCCACACAAGCGCACGCACGCACAGACATCTGCCACGGGAGGATTTGTGACGTCCAATGAGATTTGTCATTCCAAGACGCAGCGAGGCGCGAGACGCCGGCCGCGTTACACAATAAAACCACATGGCATCGACAATGACATAGAAAATAATGAAAAGGACACGTACCAACTCCTAGAGAGATGCGAGAATCTCTCGATTCCACCCACCAGGCTAGGTCGTGGGCCGATCCAAGGTAGGTAGATAGCTAAGGGTCGACCTTCGCTACAGCCGACGCGCCAGACGCGACCACCATGGCCCGTCGCCGCTCTACCAGATCCTCGTCTCAAGCAGGAGGTCGCTCTCGGGGGCGAGGCCGATGCACGCGCGCAGGAAGTTGGTGCAGGCGGCGCGCTGCCTGTTGAGCGAGTTGACAACGTCCGTGCCCGGCTTGACGACGGGCGCCTTGAGCGAGTAGGCAAGCAGCGAGAGGACCGAGTACATCGAGTTCCACTCGTCGCCGGCGGCGGCGTCGGCCTTGGCAGCGTCGGCGCCGGGGACGCGGTACGTGATGCGCGTCATGAGCTCAGCCAGGATGGTGAGGTCGAGTAGCAGCGGCGACGCGAGCAGCGAGTCCTCGCACAGGTTGGTAACGTAGAGGCGGTTGCGCCCGCCCATGCACAGCTCCGACGTGTAGTCGTCCATGGCGACCTTCTGGTCGCCGACGGCGGGCTGGTACTTGATGACGATGCAGTGGTCCGGGTGCTCGCCCTTGTCGGCCTTGCCGTCGGCGCCCTTCTTGCCGGGGACGGCGGGCTTGTAGAGGAGGTGGTTGGCGGCGCAGCAGTCGTCGACGACGCTCGCCTTGGAGATCTCCTTGCTCTTGAACTGGCGCTGCGAGCTGAGGTTGTAGCCGTCGTTGTTGCCGAGGTGGTTGTACGAGGCAATCGAGAGCGGCTTGATGCCGGCGTTGACGAGGAACTCGGTGAGGACCGACTTGACCTTGGTCTGGCCCGTCTTGAGATCGTCACCGCCGATAAAGGCGCGGTGGCGCTCGGCCAGTTCGATGCAGCCGGGGACGAACGTGTTCTGCGGGGCGCCGTTGACGTAAGGGGCGTCCTCGAGGATGCAGGCAATCGCAAACACGGTCGAGGGCGAGACCTCGGGGTGGTTCTGCTCGATGGCCTTGAGCAGGTTGTCGGCCGTGTCGTTGACGCCGGGGATGACTTCCGAGTAGCGCTCGGTGTTGGCTGTCCAGACGACGATGACCTGGTCTAGGCCGTTCTGGCGCTTGAACTCGCGGATGTCCTGGCGGAGTTGCTCGACGTGGGTCTTCTTGCTGTCGTCGGGGATGACGTTGTCGGCGCGCTCCTCCTGGTTCTGGGCGATAAAGTCCGGATAGTAGACCGAGGGGAGGGGCTTCATTTCGGTCATAAAGGGGGCGACCTGGCGCTGGAGGTCGTAGTCCATGACCTTGGCGCGGGCCATGGCCTGCTCCATGGGCATGCCGCTGATGTCCCAGCCGCCGACGACGAGGTCGTTGGGGTGGACCATGGGGAGGACGTTGCTAAAGGGGACCCAGACGTCCTTGCCGGTCTGGGCGTCGATGCCGAGGCGGATGGTCGAGGCGCGGACGATGGAGCCGTAGTAGTTGGGCGTCTGGAGGCCATCCTTGTTGTGCCAAGTGATGTTGTGCCTGTTGGCGAGGATGGTGGCGGTGATGGTGGTGCCGTTGTTGCCGCCCCAGCCGACCATCATGAGGCCGGTCTTGGGGACCTTGCGTTCGGTCTTGAACTGGTACTCGCGGCTGACGGGGGTGGCGACAAACTCGGTGGTGCCGTCAGCGTGCTTTACCTTTTCAACGTGGGTGTTGAGGTAGTCGTAGGTCGACGTGATGGCATCATCGGTGTAGCTGACCTTGTCCGAGTTGACGCGGATGCGCTCGGTGTCCTCGTGGCGCGCGGCGGTGGCGTTGATGGGGGCCTGGCCGGCGGTGTTGGCCTGCTCACCGTAGGCGGCTCGTCCGTTTGCGACAGGAGCCATGGTTACGGAGGGGTATGGTGGGTGGTTGGTGGGTGGAGGGTGGAGTTGGGTTGGTTGAGGGTTTGTAGGTTAAAAGTAAATCAAGGGCGTCTTGGGCTTGCTCGATTTACTTGCAGGATATGGGCGCGGGGCTCGAGTGCTTGTTGCCCCGGTGTCGGTTGTCTGCGGGGCGGCAAAGCAGGGGGGCGGGAGGGAAAACGAGCGAGGTCGGAAGGCGGTGAGCGGGCTGAGCTCGACGAGAGGCGAGGGGGGGTGGGCAGAAGGCATATCGTCGTCCTTCCGGCTGCCCGACCATGGCAGCGCTTCCAGCCTTCCGTCATCTCTCTCCCGCTAATCATGTGAGTGGAAAGAAGATGCAGCTGCGGCGTGCGAGACACTTACGCGATGAGCAGAGCTGGTTGGAGTAAATGTTGGGCAACGAAGTGCGGCAAGTCAGTGGATGAGACTGAGTCTTGCGATGTGTGTGTGGGAGGCGCTTGGGGGGGTGTTGTAAGGTGAAAGATGTGCAACGAGGCTCTATCTAGATGAGAGCGAGGATGACGGGATGGCAAGATGTATCGTTTGTGGTGGGGGAAGGGGGAGGAGGGGATGGCGGCAAGGGAAAAACAACCTTCTTATACGATGGGCGAAGAAGGGCGGGCGGGCGGCTAGCTAGAGGAGGGCTGTGTGCGTGTCGCCCCTGCTTTGCTGCGAGGACTTGCTTGGTGAGGCTCGCCTATCGCTGCAGCGGCTGTGGCAGGCCATTCAGGATTGGTCAGTGTTTGCCGAGGAGTGCGCTGGCGGGGGAACGCTGCGCTGCCACTCAGACTGCTGTAGAGCCCAGGGCGCAGTGATCTGCCTCGCGCCGCACACCCGCTCGCCTGGCTGCTTGCCGTCGACTTCTGGCCTGGTGCGTTTGCCGTCTGCCGTTTGCCGTTGAAAGAAGAGATCCAAAGAAACACGTTCCGCCCCCGTCCACGCTGCCGCCTTCCGCTGGTCGACGGCGATCGCAACACAGGCCGCTCCCCCTTACTCCGACGTCGTGACATAGTCACATAGCACTGCACTGCTACTTATATACCTGTACAGTACTGTGTGTTGCTTGGCTGCCTTGCTTGTATGTACCAAGTATTGTCTGTACATATGCAGAGGGAGGTCTGGTGGAGAAGGCCGAGCGCTAGGAGCCAGAGCTCTGCCTGGCGACCAGGCCGGAGATGGTGCTCTTGAGTAGCAGGGGAAAGGGGACAAATCGTAAGATTTTGATGCCGCTTCCTGGGCTTTGCGATTCTCTCCAAGAACTGTACCCAACAAGGCTTAACTACTGTAAAGCTACGCTCTGCTCTCGTTTGCCTTGCGGCGTCTTTTCACAAGCCAAGCCTAAGTTAGTGTTTGCTTCTGTCTTGAGAGACATGTCCAAGCCGCGCACAGCTTATTGTCGCGTTGCTGGCGCGGCTGGCTCGGCTCCGAGTCAGCAGCTGAGTTTTCCGCCACATCCGCACCCGGCCTCTCCTGCCTCCGCTCCATCATCAATCTTGACTTTTCCTCGTCGCTCGACAGCACACCTTTCGATTGCGGGGCTGGACTTGGTGGCAAGCAAGCGAGGATGGACGAGCGAGATTTTGCCATAAGCAGGCAACGTTGTCTTCAACGTCGGATCACAATGGTTGTAAGGCCTGTGCGCCTGGAGGCCAAACGCTGCAGCTGACGTGTGGGGAGCCGCGAGCCAAGGCAGTGCACGGCGTCAGCGAGCGAGGCGGCGGAAGGCCTCAGCTTGCCTCTTCCCATGCACGCCCACCGCCTTGTCTGGCGCTGTGGCCGGTGAGATGGTCGAATGATGTCCTTTCAAAAGCGTCGAGAGAACGCTCACTATAGACCATCGACCGTTGCGCCGCCCTGCGATGGGGTTTGTTTTGCCTTTTCTGCTCTCCATCTCTGTTCTCGCACGCCTGCTATCGCCCTCGCCCTCTCTCTTGCCCGTCGCCGCTGCCCTCTCTCTCGCCCGCCCTCCCTGGCGACCTTGCGGGCCGCGACCATCGCTCGTCGATTCCAGACTTTCCTCCCATCCCTTCTTGATCACGACATGCTGTAGGTCCACGTGTCTCGACACTTTTCGTAAAACTCCAGACAGTGGTAGATCGGCTTCTTCCTCTCGACGTCAACGTTCAAGGTTGCCAGCTCCTTGATCCATCCTTCGGCGTTGGGAATCTTCTTGAGCGCTGGATAGCTTGACCCATCGCAACCTCGAACGTGCAGGACGGCCGCTGCTGCGTCCGCCTTTTGGTGAACTTGCATCCATGATTGTACGGCTTGAGATACGCGCTGGCTCGGTTCCGAGGCATCGCTAGTGTCGTCCCCGTCGTTGAAAAGTTCCACAAGCTCCTTAGGAGGCTTGTGGACCGGTACCAAAGCGTAAAACTTGCTCCTCGCCAAGGAAGGAGTCTCGATGCCCAGGTCCATGATGATCGTCATCGGTCGGTGCTGTCCGGCTTGCAGATCGATGACACGCGGGCCCCAGACGTCGCAGTCCACTCCCTCAATCACCTCCTCCATCCGCGACGCCGCTACCAAAGCGTCGCTTTGAGCCGACCTTGCCCGCACCTTGTGCTTTGGTAGGGTAACGGAGTCCCGCAGTTTGACTTGGATGCCCAAATACGAGAATTGTCCCCTGTCCATTGGTCGATCCGGATCGCCGCGATACACGGGCAGGATGAGGTCGATACCGCGCTGGCCGTGCGCACACTGGAACGCAGCTGTCCGTCGCCACGCGCGCTCGAGAGCCTCTCTGCAAGCGGAAACAGATTGGGGCGCAAAGGTGTGGGTGATCGTACCACAGCAAAAAGTTGCTAGCAAGATGCTTCTGCTTAGTTCCAGGCATTTCTACTCACGTGGTGATCGTCTCGGAACAATCTTGAAGAGGTATAAAGTGGGTGAACGCCATGAAACTCCCTTCAAGGAGCTTAGCAAAGTGGTGAACTTCGACGTCCGTGATAAGACCAAATCGAGGCCCAAGCAGCGCTCGAAAGAAACCGGCGGCCGGGAAGATCGGTGCCTGCGGAACCGTGGTGTTGCCCTGGCTACCGCTGCCGCTGCTGACGCTGCCGATGTCAATATTGCCGGCCACGTAGTAGTCGCGTGCAACGATAAGCACAATACGAGCCAAGAACTCTCCTGTTTGTCCACGGTGAACGAGCTTGCCCGTCGAGACGAGTTCAGAGAACAGAGCGTCAAATGCTTGTGCGTAGCTCTCCCCTTGCATCAGGCTCGAGCCAGCGGCCAAGGAAAGGACGGGCTCGCTGATGGTTGTCGTTTCGATCGACCCATGATCCGTAAGACCTGTGAAGAGCCGGAGGTGGCGTCGAATGCCCTCCGTCGCCAGCTTGAGGACCAGCGTTTCGTCGTCGTGCTTGCGTTTGCGCGGCAGGTGAGGCGCAGCGCGATCTGTGTGACAGACGAGGTCCAGCCACACGCGTGACGAGAAGGCAGCAACAACGTGGTCAAGCTTCCCAGGATGGAAGTACTTGGAACCGAAGAGCTTACGTCCCGCAAAGTGCAACGCTTCGCTCGGTGCAACACCTGCAGCCCACAACTGAGCAGTAGTAAAAAGCGCGGAGAGGCAGCGGGTTTAAGGAGTGGTCAGTAGATGATTGAGCGACATCGGAATGCAGCAAGTGGATGGATGGCTAAGCTCACTGGTCGTCCGTACTTTTGCAAAGCGCTGACTTTGAGGACGTCCTTCGGCGTGCAGGTGAGCATGGAGAGCTCCTCGTCGACGTTGACGTCCATGGGAAGATCGACGTAGGGCGGCAAGGGAGGAAGAGTCTCGAGGCGTTCAGAGCTCACCACCGGCTCAGAAAGCTCCGAGATCCCGGAAAAGGTGTCCGTCAACAGACACCACAGCCTAAGCCTTCTCTGTGTTAGAGAGAGAGAGAAGGCTGCGCGCCGAAGGTCCATTAGCTGGAGACCGCCTCCACGCTCGAGGTAAGAGACCTCGTCGAGCGCGAGAAAGAACGTCGGCGTCTCGGCAAGGTAGGCGGCCGTGTCCGGGTGCAGCCCCGTCGGAGGGCGGCAGCAAGCATCTTCGATTCTGTCGGCAAGCGCTGCAGCGGCGTCGCTACACCACGCGACGCTCAGGGCCTCGGCAAATCCCCTAAGCGTCTTGTGCGTGGCCTGGAGGCTTTGCAGCAAGCCGCTTTTTCTACCCTCCTCGACGAGTTCCAGGGCGGTAGTGGCGACGTCGTGGAAGAACGAGGAGCGCACAGCGTTGACGGGCTCCTTCGAGACCGCCCATTGTCGCCAGAAGTGGGTGGTGGTGCTGTTGCTGCTGCTGCTGCTGCGGCTGGATTGAGCCTGGTTCGGTGCTTGTTCCGGTGTTCCGCCCACTGCGAGTGCGTGCAGCAGCGTTGCCAGGAGGGCGGTGGCGGCGGTCTGACGGTCAAACAGATCGTTGCGCTCAAGGGTGCAATACCTGGTGAAGTCGTCGTCGCCAAAAGGGAAGCCGTGCTGGCCATGGGATCCCGGCTCGCGCATACACACAGTGAGGCCAGGGAGGGCTTTGCAGAGCTCGTGCACGAGCTTGCTTTTGCCCGTCCCGCTAGACTGTATCAGATGAACGATACGACCATACGCTTTGGCGTCGCCAACGTTGTTGCAGTAGGCCTGCTCGTAGCACAGGGCGACGGCGTCGACGAGGTTGAGATGCGCGTTGTGAAGAATAGGACGGTCGAGGAAAGCATCGGAAATGGCGGTGTAGTGCTCGTCGTCCCAGTTGCGCCGTGCGTGGTTTTCGTACTGGAAGCCAAGGAGAAAGAGATGGAGGACAAAAGAGGCCTCGCTGAAGCTATCGATTGCGGCATAGAAGCACTGAGCGAGCTCCCAGAGCTCATTGGGAGGAAGGATGGGAGCGTCATCACCGGCGAGCGTCGTGAGGCGGGTCTCAAGCCAGCTCGGCAGCGCTGGCGTGCCGCGAAGCTGACGGCAAGCTGCAACAATCTCGCCAAAGTGCCAGTGAAGTGGCGTCACGAGAGCATTAGACGGTTGATGGTCGAAGGCTAGTCGGCCATACGTAGAGAGGAGGTTGAGCTGAGTAGAGGAATCTCTTTCGCGGAGAAGCTGCAGCAGAGTGCGGACGTGGTTGAGTTTCTCAGCCTGTGTGGGGCTATCGACGCGGCGGCGATTCGGCGAGCTTGTCGGGGACGCGGCGGGCGAGGTGTGCGAGCCCATGGCAAACGATCAGTCAGGGCTGAGATGAGGGTGGATGCGAGTACGTCGGTGGGCTAGGGCCGGAGTGTCAAGGTGGAGATGCTGCGACAAGCATAGGCAACGAGCGCCACCAGCGGAGGGATACCTTGCCCCAGAAGGCGGCCTGTAATAAGAAGGGGGGGGGGGGGGAGACGGAGACGTCGAGAGAATGAGAGACTGGATGGAAGGATGGGGGCGAGGGGGGAGGAGTGGGGTTGCGGACGTCTGCGCGGTGCCAGGTGCCGAAGGAGGGCCAAGTGAGAGGCGGGCTGGAAAAAGCCACAGTGTCGGTGGTGGTGGTGGTGATGATGTGGGCGTTGCGACGGTCCAAATGGTCCAAGCTGCTCGGGCGAGAGACGCCGTTGCACGCTGGCGGAACCGCCGTAAACTTGCCTGAGCTGGACTGCAGCGTCGTTTCGTACGTATCGGCTGGCGTCCCTCTACGCTATGTACCAAGTGGCCCCCTCCCCTTCCCAACTCCACGTGAACGCGCCCCGGACCCTCTGTGGCTGAGATGATTGATGTCCATTCAAAAGGGCCGAGGCGCGCGAGTAAGTCTAATCTACAGGGGGGCCTGCCGGCTCCGGGCTGCTGCGATGACTCGCCCGGCCAACCCAAGCCACAAGCCATGATCCGGGGTTCGGTCCCGATCGGTCTCGAAAGGTTACCCAACGATGGCTCAAGCCTGCGACCGATACACGACCGGAGAGAAACCAGCAAGCAAGTGTGTCTGAACAAGCAACATTCAAGATTGTGATCCGGTCCATCGATTCTTGCCTTCATACCACCCGCTCTCCTCTCGTTGGCCTCTCGCTCGCTTACTCGAGCTCCACCGTCCATTTAGCCTGTACGAACCTCCTCTCTCTCCCCTCTCCCTTCTTCCTGTTGACAGCGGTCCTGTACAACATCTCCACCTCACCCTTCAATCCAACCTCTCTGGCCAAGCGTTCGAGTTCCTCTTTTTGGAAAAAGTAGTTGAACGTAGAATCTCCCCTCTTGTACCAAGCCTTGTCGTGCGATAGCAACGAAGGTTCCGCCCACCCTGCATCTTTCTTCGTGTGGTATCGAACCTGGCTCAGATCGCCATGGGCGTAGTCTCGGAAGATCAGATGTCCAGTACGACCGCCGGAGGTGGTGGTGGAGGGCGGTAGCTGGGAGAGTTGAGAACGTAAAAGAGTCACCATCGAGAGCAGCGTCGAGCAGTGAAGAGATGGTGGGATCGCAGAGAGAACAAAGATCATCGAGATCGTCGTGATCGGTCGCCAGCTGGTCGTGTTCGGCGTAGAGAGGAACGAGGAGAGCGGTGGGTCCGCACTCGCCAAGTCGAAGACGAAGGCGTTGACCCGCGTCGAGTCGTACTTGGGATGCAGCTGGTGGTCGTCGCAACACGGAGAGGAGAAACAAGGGGGCAAACATATTCAGCAAGCACGATCCCCAAGAGCGACAAAACCTCGAGCAGAAGAAGAGGCGACATCGTCCAACGCACTTTGACCATCTCGACGGCCCTCTGTGAAAAGTCACAACAGTGAACCTTTAGCCTCTCGTCCGCCTCCAGAAGCGGATACAGCATGTTGCCCACACCGCATCCTACCTCGAGCAACACCTTCTCCTCGCCCTCTTCCTCTCCCTCTCCCTCCTTCTCACCAGCAACGAACCTAACCTCGTCCTCTCTATCGTCCCCGCCACCTTTCTTGATCGCCGACGTCGTCTGTTCGCCAAACTCCCGACTGGTCCAGTGTCGATCCTTGAAGAATTTGTCCGCGTGCAGCTTGTAGAATCGGTCCCAATTGCGTGATGCTTCGCGCGACGTCTTCTCCACGACAAAGGACGACGCAGTACGACAGTTGGTGGAGAGGAGCATAGACAGTTCCGACTCGACCGTAGCGTTGTATGCCTGTCTTTCGTGTGGTTTGGGCGTGTCTTCCGCAGTTGTTGCGTCGGTCTCTTTGCTGCATCGCGAAGAGGAGGCGGCCAGAGTGGGCGTCGAGAGCGACGCGACCGCGCCTGTCGAGGCGGAGGGGGTTGACCGGGACGGTCCGTCTGCGCTGGATGTTTTCGGGGTCGCGCCCGAGACGAGGGTCTCGTAGCTGAATCTGTGGGCCGGTGGCGGGAGGGCAGACGGGAGACGCAGGAAGTGAGGCGTAAGCAGACCCGGCCAGGAATCAGCTAGGTAGGCAGAGGCCGCCTCTGAGCAGGTCCAACCGCTCCTCTATCGGGGAACTCGCGAGCCAGGGCCCCTATTGACTGCCCTCTGTGCCCTGAGCCTCTCTCGTCTCGCTCTCTCGCGTGTCAGCCGGCGGATGCACACCTCGAGCCACCCGCGCACGCACGCACACACAAACACGCACACGCACACGCACACACACACGCACACGCGCAGGCCGGCCGCCCTGATTGCTGCGGAGAAGCGATGGGACCGAGATCGTCGCAGGGCTGGGCATGGCGGGCTGGCTTTGATCGATCGATTGTTCATTGCGGGGCGGCTCGGGTCGTGACCCGTGTGCTTCTATGCCTTGCCGTCCGAAGCGCAGAGCGCCGCCAGAAGGTGCGCCAGGTATAGGTGTGGGGTAGGACAGGATGCCAGAACGTGCGTGGGCGTGTGCGTGTGCGTCCGCGTGCGATGTGTGCGAGGTGACCCAGGTGGAGACGAAGGTAGAGCGCAAGAGAGAGGGTGCGCAAGAGAGATCGAGGACAGCTCCAGAAGAAGCCAGCAGGAGGGTGGCGGCACATGCCCTTGCAATTCCGTGCGATGGAGCGTAACGAGGATCGGCACCCTACTCATGATTTGCGAAGGCGGAGAGGCCTGCCGACAGAGCAGGGCCTCGATGGGTGAGGAGGATGTGCGGAGGAGAGAGAGTGCGGGCGACACTTACCCCTTTGCGCCTAGCGTATGTGCGAGCCAGTCGAGTCCCTCGGTGATTCTGTCGGTCGTCGATGGACGAGAGGAGAAAAAGAGAAAGGGCACAGTATGGTCAGCAAGCTCGCCATGGTTGTTGCGGCGGCGCCTCGGCGGTGCGGGCTGCTCACCCTTTGCCGGTCAATGCCGAGCATCCAAAGATCTGCCACGTCCTCTCCCTGAAGGCGGTGAGCGCGAGAGCCTCTGATATTTCGGCGGGCGACATGCTGCCCTTGATGTCTTGCTTGTTTGCCCATACGAGGATGGGTGCCTTTGCAATCTGATCGTCTGCTGCGATGCGGTGGAGCTCGTCCTTTGCGAGCTGGACGCGGGCGCGGTCGTTGCTGTCGAGGACAAAGATGACGGCGTCGCTGGCGGTGAGATAGTTGGACCAGCTGGTTCGGAGCGACGTCTGCCCGCCTAAGTCCCAGAGCATGAACTTGAGGTTCTTGTACTCGAAGGTTTCTATGTGGCGTGCGGGAGGGGAGGGAGAGAGAGAGAGGGAGAGAGGAAGAGAGAGAGAGAGAGAGAGAGGTGAGCGGTGAGCGGGGTAGAGGGCGGCGGCGGCCTGGGACGAGGGTAGCTGCGTTAAAAAGAGGGATTGTGGCCGAGCATACCGGTGTTTGAGCCGACGGTGGGTGCTGTGCTGACGACGGAGCCCATGGTCATCTTGTACATGAGGGTCGTTTTTCCGGCATTGTCGAGGCCGAGGATGCAGATCTTGAGCTCCTTTGAGCCAAAGAGGCCGGACCAGAGCGAGCTGAATGCAACGCCCATGGTGTGGGTGGGGGTGGTGGTGGTGAAAAAGGGTGTTTGGTT
This sequence comes from Thecaphora thlaspeos, assembly GCA_900291925.1. Lineage (NCBI taxonomy): Eukaryota > Fungi > Basidiomycota > Ustilaginomycetes > Urocystidales > Glomosporiaceae > Thecaphora > Thecaphora thlaspeos. Next base: position 559,295 of record UWYS01000019.1, on the reverse strand, counting down.
GGTGTGAGGTGATGGTCGGAGTGCCAGCTGGGTGGCGGGCCGGTGAGGGTGGTCGGCAAGAAGAAGGGTTGCAAGGCGTATGTATGGGCGGGCCTTGTGCTGGGGTGGCTCGGGCGATCGGGCGAGAAAAGGGCCCTCGAAAATCGGCGCGACTTTGGCCGCCCGTTTCGTGCGGGTCGAGGCAGAGGCAGGCGCAGAGGCAGGGCGCCGTGTGAGGTGGTGGGTGCGGCGTGGCGAGACCACCTACGCTTGCCCGCGCCTCTTGCCACGCCGCAGCCGCGCGCACTCAGCAAGCAAGCAAGCAAGCAGCTCAGCCGACAGCCCGCCCCTTGACCTAGACGGCCTCGTAACCATGGCCACCGCCGCAGTCGCCGCAGCCTCACGCAACGTCCGCCAGAATGGAACCAGACAGGATCAAGCACCCGCAGCAACGCCACACCCGCAAGCCGGACAACACGAGCAAGACGACCAAGGCGAGCATGACGAGCAGCAAGCCGAGCTCCGTCGGTGTCAGCGACGCCTGCTGCACCTCTCGCTCAAGGTACGGCTCGCCTCGACGGCCGCCCTCTGCCTCTGCTCGGCTTTCCAGCAAGGCTTCGACACGTCGCCCCACCTTCTCGCCCTCACTCTGGACCCGCTCAACGAGCATGGCCTCTCCTTTGGCGGCCTCCGCTGGCTGATGGCCTTTGTGCGCTGGGACACCCTCTACTTTCTCGCTGCCGCCGCGCCCTCCCACGTCATCTCCTCCTCGCTCGATCCATCGCCGCCCGCCTCCCTCGCTTTCCCTGGCGGATACACGCACGAGCAGATGCTCGCCTTTCAGCCCGCCATCGTCGCCCTGCTGAGGCTGACTGGTCGCCTCTTCTCCCCCACCGGCCAGTGGAGCCCCGCCAGCGCTCTGCTATCTACCACGCTGCTCGCCAACCTTGCCACATGTATAGCGCCCCTCCTCCTCTTCCGTCTGACCTGGAGGCACACCGCATCGCTCCAGCTCTCCTGGCTCTCGGCCGCCCTCTCGCTCCTCTGTCCATCGGGCGGCACCACGCTCTCGGCACCCACGCCAGAGCCCTTCTTCTCCCTCTTTGCTCTGCTCGGAATGCTCGCCCTTGCTCCGCGCCATCGACCCAAAGCCGGCGCAAAGATGACGCCCACGAGCACCACGTTCGCCCGGCGTCTGAGGGCGGCCTGCTGCTTTGCCGTGGCGACCGCGTTTCGGGCAAACGGCCTTCTGCTCGGCGGCTTCCTGGTGTGGGACCTCTTCTTCTCGAATCAGGACGATGGGGCGCTCGACGCTCTCACGACGCTCGCCGAGGCCGCCCTGCTCGTCGCCCTCTCTGTCTCGCCACTCGTCGTGTCGCAGGTATGGGCCTTTCAGCGCTTTTGCGTCCAGACCTCGTCGTCTTCGTCTCCGTCTTCGTCGCCATCTTCAATCGAAGCCATCCGTCCGTGGTGCCGGTCGGCAACGAGGAGCGTGTACAGCTTCGTGCAGGAGCACTACTGGTGAGCCCCATGGCACGCGTGGGAGCGAGGAGCCAAAACAAAGTTACGACGTGCTGACTGTCATCGTCGTCCCTGCTCGTCCATTTGTTTTCGCCTACGCCTGCCTCTTGACGCTCTCCTCGCCGGTCTCCGCACCGCTTTCGCATCCGCTCATGTCGGGCGGGCTGCTGATCTCTCCACACCCCTGCGCTTTACTTTCTGCCGCTGCACTCCTCGCACGTTCGATCATCCACCATCTACCCTGCGACTCTCACGTCTGCCGGCTGCTCGACCTTGCACAGGGACGTCGGGCCGTTCCGCTACTGGAGTGTATCTCAGCTTCCCAACTTTGCGCTGGCCTTTCCGGTTCTGCTCCTCTCGCTCTACGCCGTCGCTAGCTTCGTCAAAGACTCTTCTCGCTCGACGATTGCCCTTAGCATTGTGCCGGCCTCCCTTCGACGCGTGAACGCGGTCGTGCCGCCGCAAACCTCAAGCGCAGCCACGGTCGCGAACAAGACGCAAGGCGACAAGGGGCATGGACAGGGGAGGGACGACACACCGCCAGCCCTGCTGAGCCTGAAGGCCCATTCGAGCATGGTACCGCATATTGTCCTCACTGCCGTCCTCGCAGCGACGCTACTCTTTGCCAGCCACGTCCAGATTGCCCTCCGCTTCGCTACACCCGGGGGAATGCCCGTCGTTTGGTGGAGTCTGGCCTCGCTCGTCCTTGCATCGCGGAACGGATCGTCGAGCGCGAAGCACAACAAGGAACAGAGCGGCAGCGACCGGCTCACTCGCGTCGCGGTTAACGTGGCCCTGGTATGGTTGGCGGGCTGGTATGCCTGTAGCATCGTGCTGTATGCCGGTTTCTACCCTCCAGCCTAGGCGAGCCAAGCACCGTCGTTTAGCCTGTACGAAAGCAATACAGTACTTTCTAACCGTCGGTCTCATTTCATTTCATTTTATTGCAATGCGTTGCGTTGCGTGCAGAGCACCATAGCATCACACTATGTTTTTTTGTACACGAACCGTTCCATTTTCCATGGCGCCTTTCCTCTCTCTCTCGCACTGCCTACCACATAACACTCACTATGAAACAGCACATCAGCCCACCGACCCTCTCTCCTCCACTGCAACGCCTCGTTTCTAGTCCAATCGCAAAGTCGTCTAGGTCCACAAGAAACGACGAAAACATCCTCGTGTTTCTCCTGTTCTCGTCCTTGTTGCTGTTGACAAGGTTTGATTGATTTGATACCGTCAGGTCGACCAGGATGGACAAATACAGAGATGTTTCGCCATTTTCGTCTTTCAAAGACGGTGCAAGGTTTCTCGTCGAGTGAAAATGAATTTTCGTTGGGCGGCGTTTCGTTCGAAGTGATGGAAGAAGAGGATGGAGAAATGTCTTTTGGTACTGTCGTTGTTGATGCTGTGAGAGTGGCAGTGGGAGTGGCAATGGCAGGGGCGGTGGTGTGGTAGACTTGAATTTGGAAGGTCGTTTTCGTATTGGTGTCAAGGTGATTTAGACTTTCGTTCAGTTCGGTCATTTGTTCGTCGATTGTTTCGAGCATGTCTGTCCGTTTGCACCGTCCATTCAGTGTTGGTTGGCGAGAGGATCAGTAAAAAAAACCTTGACACGAGGAAGGGAGAAAGAAATAGTCGAGACCGCGCGGAAAACGTACCAAGATCTCGAACCATCCAGAGTAATTTGCAACTCTTGAGTCGACGTTGATGGACAGCTTGAACGAAGAGTGGCATGCAATACGTCAAGCCTATTCCACCAGCTACGAGAAGCAGATGAGAGGCCGTCTTGACCTACATCCAGGCGGAACCGTTTGGAACAAGACAAAATCGTCAGCTATACCGTGTAGGTTGACAAGGATGAGAGGGAGGGGGGGGGGACGACTTACATCTGGCATTCCATAATACGGTCCTTCGACGAGAACGACGACATCTCTTTCCCTCGTCCCTCGCTCCTCCACCTTCGCATCATCGTCGACGAGTTGAAGTAATTTTCTCGTCATACCACGTTGAATGGAAACCAAAACTTCTACGCAACCCTCACCGCTCCTGTAGACTGAAAAGGGATGGTCTCCCACCCACTGCAGTCTCGGTATGGTGAGCATGATAGAGTTACCAGCCGCGATCCTTGCCATTTCGACCGCTGCTGGTTCTGTGATGCGCTGATCTTGAACCCTCCATGACGGTAGCGAAATTCGAAGTCGTGCCACTTTGTTACGGGCCAAGAGTGAAATCGATGCGGTGGATGGTTGGACCTTGTTGGAGGACCGGAGGACGAGAGAGGTGTAGAGACAGTTTAAGAGTCTTACGAAGAGTTCGAACTGTTCGCCAGAGAATATAAAAATAAAAATAAAAATCGTCACGCGAGACGAGGTGACGATGCGTAGTCGGTTTACAGATGGAACGACAAGAGCACCGTATGAAGCCTTTGCGCACGATGTTCGCAATGAAGCGCGACGTACCGAGCTAGAGTGAAGCAGGTGGATGTGGAAGTACGTCCCAACGACGGCGAGAAGGGCTATAATGATGTGCAGGAAAACGAAAATCTACCACGGCCGTGGGACGGGCGACGGGGACGCACAAGGGGCAAATCAGCTTCCATCGTGACGTCGCGACGACTGACGACGGGAGGACAAAGGTTGGGGAACAAACTCACCTCGTACCACTTTTCTCTGAGCCATCGGAGCGAAAGAAAGATGAGACCGTCAAACATGACGAGCGCCTGTACGTACGAACACGACCGATTCGTAATTTCCCCTTTCCTCTTCGTCAGTAAGTGCCTTTGCCTGCTTCGCATCTTCTTTCTGACGATTCGCCGTGTGTGGACTCACCAGTACGCCCCAATTCCAATAAGCCTCATCGTACTCTTCAGCAAGGTCACCATACTGTACGCTGATGACGGTCCACATGATTGCATGGACAAAGGCATGCGTCCATACCCAGCGAGCCAACCAACGGTGGTAGAGCATGAGTTGGTTCATGCCCAGTCCGGACAGAAGGGTGATGAAACTATTTCGACCAGCCATGAGAAAGAGGAGGAGGACCTGTCCGATAGAGAGGAAGGCCGTTCGGTCCGCCATGTACCTTTGCAGTTGCGAACGATGGCTGTGCGGATCGGGAAATCTGCAAAATAAATAAATAAATCCGCACGAGAAACGAGGGAGGTATGATTGTTTAGTATTGGGTCTACTCTCGAGACTTGGTCATTGCGCTCGAGAACTTACACTGGGTTACGTTCTGCAGGTAGTATGGTGTAGAGTCCAAAGGAAGGTACGATGTTGACGAGAGCAAGTCCGAGCAGGATAAGACCTTGCACACGGAGCGGCATCTGGAAGGTCAACCAGCTCTGGCCAAAGAGACGGATAGGCTCGGCATGGTGACGTCCGATCAAGGGCGCATCGAGCACGTGTGTCCGGATCGGGGCCAATTGGCGGCGGAGGCTGCAAGAGAAGCTGGGAAAGAGACGTGCACCGTAGTGTGCGATTCCGGATGCGAAGACGAGGGTGAGGAAGAGGCCATATTCGATGAATCTGAACGGATGAAAGGAGGATTACCAAGACAGACCAGGGAGGGATGAAGGAGAAAGAGGTAGAAGCATCAGATCATCGAGTCGTGTGCGAGCAAGGCGAAGGGAGAAGGAGACGAACGAAGGAACGACTTACATGGCAACAGTGAAGATCTTGAACGAGTTACGGTTGAAAGCCTGCATAGCGACGAGGGCATCGTGCTGCTGCTCTGGGGGAAACGAGTCGATGTACTCGTACGAGCTCTGGTCCATGACCCATGGCAACATCATGGTGGGCGGGCGCGAAAGGGGGCAAGAAGAGGGTAGTGAGTGATCTGGAAGGCTATTCGAGGCCAAGCTGGAGATGGGAGTTGGCGACCTATCACCAAGAGAGGAAAGGACAAGGGAAGGATGGATGTAGGAAAGAAGGTCTCTGAACGTGGGGGCAACGAGGGGAGGGGTTTTTGGCGCCACACTTTATGGACGACAGGTCGTCCAGGCTGCTAGGGGGGTCGTTTGATGTTCATCATAGGAGCATGCTTGGTTGATTCTGAACGGAAGGACGTTGACCGAGCTCTGTCGATCAAGGGACGGGGGGATGGAGGTTGCTCTTCTGCACGCAAAGATGCTCACCGCCACGGGAAGAAGGTGGGTTGACGGGAGTGTGAGGTTGCTGTTGGCCTGTGGTGTATCACCGAGGTTGCAATTGGTACTTGGAACGGGAAGGAGGAAGGAGGAGAGCTGATTGGTCGTGGCAGGGGCGGGTCGGGTCGGGTCTGAGGTGAAACGGCGGGATTGAAAGCGGCGCTTCTTGCCGCCCTGCCCGCTCGCTCCCCTCACCGGCGGGCGTGGCATGGCATGGCATGGCGTTAGCTTGTTAGTTGATGGCAATCTAAAAGGAATGCCTTGATGCAAGGCGGAGTTTTCGACACACGGCCAAAAAAGCAACAACGCATCGCATCGCATCAGATAAATAACGATGAAAGATCTCCTATCTGATCTTTTCATCTGCCAGTTAGCCTGTGCACCCTCGCACTACCACCACCACTAACTACTGTACTTACTACCTCTCCAACTACCCTACAGTCTACAGTACCTGCTCGGTTCTTCTGACACGCACGCACGCACATAGAGTATCATCTAACTAGTCGTGCAGGTACTACAGCGTCCTACCTTGCTCCGACCAGGAACACTCTCGTACCTCTTGCTTATCCTTACATCTACGCGCAACGTCACACGACGCTGTTGAGTCGACGTCAACTAACTACACTTTTATTCCTCTCCGTGCTCTCTGCTCGCACAAGTGTGTTCGCTCATTGCGCTCTCAACCTCCGAAGCGGTCAAGGTCTAGACTTTTCCTCGTCGTTCGCTGTTTCTCCTCCCGCTCCGGGTCAGCTGGGCTCTCGTTACACTACATCGTACGCCCACGGAATGCCACGAGAGCCACCCCTCGTGGCATCCGGAACAAGTCGGGTAGAGAGAGAGAGAGAGAGAGAGAGAGAGAGAGAGAGTAGCAGCGCTCGACCTCCGTCGTTCCGCTCGTCCTACCCCTCCAGAGCCCGTTCTCATTGGTCCACTCTGACCTCTCTCTCTCTCTCTCGCTTTCAACCAACACCGACCCGCACGACAACGCACACAGCCATCGTCAACGTTTCGCTTCCTGTTTCCATTTTTCCCATCACACGACCAACTCTTATCCCGCCCATCTTTTCTAATCCCCCAATGGGCATCGACGACCGCCGTGTCACGGCGCCGCAATCGGCTCCATCACATCTGCTCGGCCAACCGCCATTCACATATCGCCGCTCATGGGCGCTGCGTTCCCGTAGCCCGCCCTGCTCCGGCCGCGTCCTCCTCTACCCCTTTCCCCTCCTCCCCCAGCACCCCGTCCCCTCGATCCACCCTGCGCCCCACCGTTGTTGTACACGATGCTCGCACCCGTGTCGCCAAACGTCTGCATGTTCTTCCTCTCTTCCGCCATCCGGTTCGCATGGCCCCTGCCCCTGCCCCTTCCGCCCCTCCCTCCGCCGCCGCCGCCGCCGCCTCCGTTCATGCCTCCTTGCGACAAGTCTCCCCCCGCGCCACCCTCAACACCTCCGCCGCCGCCAGACGCCGAACCCCCGTGGTGCGACGGTGACGCTCGGTCGTAACGCTCCTTGATCTCCGAAGAAATGTTGTCAAAGAATCCTTTCTTATCGTAGAAGCTCGAGCCGTCGCCCGAAGGAGGAGGAGGAATCGCATCCAGCAGGCCTCCCCCGCTGCCGTTGGCATCGACGCCCTGCTGCTGCTGCTGTTGCTTGGACGCACCGCTATCCTCGTGCGACGCTCCCTCGACGCCCGGCTTCTTGAACTTGGCATTCGCGCTCTCAAAGTCGAAATCCTTGTTCGGCACAGAGACCGGCCCAGCAACATCGTGCAGGTGGCCGTTGTAGTAGTAGTTGGCATTGTTATTGTTGTTACGGCGCGGTCGAGGGCCGCGTCGGTCCGGCTGCGATGCGGCCGCCGCCGCCGCCGCCGCGTGCGGGATCGCGGGGAGCTGCGCAGAGGCCGGAGGCAGCGTCGTCGTCGTCGTCGTCGAGCCGGCCGACCTGCTCACGCTCAGCTTCGACATCTCCTCGAGCACCTTGTCGGCAGAAGCAGACGGCGCCGACGGCGACTTCTTGGCCGCAGGGGCACTGCTGCCATTGGCGCCCTTGTCTGACGCTGCAGCACTGGAAGCAGCGGGTGCGGCCGAGGCGCTGGGGCTCTTTGCCTTTGACGCAGCAGCGGCGGCAGCGGGAGGAGCCGCGGCAGGCTGCTGCAGGGCGGCATTGGCGTGCGGAGGCTGGCCCGAGGGCGGGCCCCGGAGTCCAGGCTGCTGCTGCGGAGGAGGAGGAGGAGGAGGAGGTCCACCAAAGTGTCCCGCCGGTCCGCCGGGGTATGGGTATCCGCCCAGCCCTCCGGGGCCGCCATACGTTCCAGGCAGAGGCGGAGGCATACCGTACATACCGGGAGCACCAGGACTACCGTAAGGGCCGCCGGGACCGGGCAGAGGTCCACCAGGTCCGCTGAAACCTCCAGCAGGTGCGGCGCTCGACTATAGGCCAGGCAAAGACAGGTAAAAGGCAAGCGGGCGAAGGGAAAGGGAGCATGGAAGAGTGGTCAGCATGCGATGCGCTCGTCTCAGACGTCCAGGGGTCCCCGAAGGCCCGCTGCTTTGTTGCATCAGCCCGCGCCGGACGCCTCGCCATCGCGTCTGACACGAGAGGAAGATCAGCGCATAGGCAATCTGGAGCCGTCTGCAAGAGGTTGGCAGCTGCGCTCTCGACCAGAGTGGGCCATTCAAGGCGTGCCTTGATTACCTGCCCGTCGCCTCGGTGGCCCGTCGAGGCAAAGAGGCAAGCAGGACTACCACTCGCCCTGAAACTCACGTTGAGGATGGCGGGATCGTTGAGTGCCGGCTGGGGCGGAGTGGGCTCGGGCCTGGCCGGGTTGGGATCGTCAATCTTGAGGTCCTTTACGTCGGCAGCGCGGAACATGATGTAGTCGTAGACATGATCGCTGGCGGGGATTTCTTCCTGCGGTCGGCCGAGCGCTGTGAGGCGGCCTTCGGTGCCCCATGACCGAACTGCGGGCGAGCGATACAAGCAAAGGGAAGCAGCGGGAAGCAACGGGAAGCAGCGGGGAAAGGCGTCGTAGGTCAGCAAGCGGTAACGTCAGAAGAAGGAACGATGAGCTAGGCGCGCGCGTACGCACCCTTTTCAAGCGCGACAGTGGCCTGTTCCGGGTTGATGGAAGCGAGGAAGCCCTGGTAGCGGATGTCGGACTTGGAGATGAGCGAGATGAGCGCTCCGATAAAGTCGGCGGTGGCCATGGCGGGCGGCAGTCAACGGAGGAGAGGAGATGCGGTGTTGGTGGTGGAAAGGGTGCTGGTAGCGAGTCGGAAAGGCGAGCGTTGGGTGCAGGCGCTTGCTTGCGGGAAAGGGAGGGACGGATACGAGGGGGCAGAGAAAGAGATGGAGGGTGATGGTGCCTAGGGATACAGTCGCAGGGGAAAGATGGGAGACTAAGCGGCGGTATGGACGGTGGAGAGAGTGGGACGTAGACGAGGGGAAGGTGAAGAAAGGGGGCCGGGGGCCGGTAAGGTCGTCCTGAGAGCAGGGAGAGCAGGGAAGAGAGCGGGAGCGGGAGCGGGGCAAGGGGGTTACGGAGGGTTACGAAAAGGTAGACTGTATGGGTTCGGGGTTGTAGAGCAGAGCAGTACTTGCTTGGTGGCTAAAGGCAGCTCGGTGGAGAGCAGCGGAAATCAAGAGAGAATATATGTATGCGTGCGGAGGGGGTGCGGCGGAAACGGTGTTGAGAGCGGAGAAGTTGGTTGACGGGCGAAGCGCGTGGTGAAGTGGGATGGAGGTCGAAGGTGGTGTGCGAGCGTCGAAGCGGTCGTGGGAGGTGTGGAGGTGAGGAATGAAGGGGGGGACGGTGACGAACGAAGGGGAACGGGCGATGGGAGGATGGTGGTGGTGGGTCGACAGCCAACTGGAGCGGCTGCGCAGGTGATCAAGCCAGCCAGCCTGCCCCTCGTCGCACCCCGTCGAATGCCTCGCCTTTTTCCCGCGCGCCTACAGAGCAGCCCCTTGGAGCGCAATCATGTCGCACGAGAGACACGCCAACCAGGCGGACGACCCCTCACCGTACACACACGCACGCACATGCCCGCTCTCCAAAGACATCCAAAGCCAACACATCCACATTCCACGTTCGATGTTCAAATCCCATGGCGATAGGTGCTGGCTCAATCTCTCCCGATGCTCCTGCTCCTACAGCCATGTGTGCGCCGTGTGTGCAGTGGCTACAAGCGTTCGGCGAGCGAGCAAAATAAGGGAGAGACAAGGGGAAAAGGGAGAAACGTTGCACAGCGTCTAGAGGCGATGCAAGGCGAGGCGAGATGAGACGAGCCTGAGTGACAGCGCACGTATTGAAAGGCGCAACAGGAGGGGCAGGGTGATGGAGCGTTGGGTGCGTTGATACATGAGACCATGGCCCTCCTTCACTCCGTCGAGCCGTAGTAGCCGCCTAGGCTCCCCAGGTTGAGTTGCGCGCCGTCGTACTGACCAGCAAACTCTGCCAACGTACAAAGGCAAGGCCAGAAGAAAGTGACGAAAAAGAGGCGTGGTTAGCATCATCGATGCCGTGCGTCGACGTCGAGCGATGTCAAGCGCAAATGGTCGTCATCGTGTCCACTCACCTGCAAGCGCGTCGGCCGTCTTCTGGTGGTCCTCGCCCCAGTCGCTCGCCCAACCATTCTGGTTGAGGAACGGCGTAAGCGACCCCTGCTGCTGCTGCTGCTGCTGTTGCTGAACTTGCTGTCGCTGTATCGACAAGGTCGACGCAACCGCCGAATCAGGCGTCATTGCTGCAGCGGCCGCCAGTGCAGAGGGAGAGCTCCGTGGCGCCGCGGCGGCGGCCGAAGTTCGCGCCTCGGACGTCCCTGGTGCGTAGCTGGTGTAGGACGGCGGATCGCCGGTGGTCGTCGCCGCCTTCTCGGCCGCCTCGGCCGCCCGTGAGACTTGATCGTAGAGGTAGTCGAGGCTGTGCGGCGACGCGCCGACACCCACGACCTCGCGCGGGTCCCAGAAGCCATGCTGGCGGACGGCCTGCTGTATCGGCCCGTCGAGCGGCGACGCCGAGGCCCATGTCACCTGGCCCTCGGGCGTGTCGGCGAACAGCTTCCGCGTCTCGTCCGGTAGATCGCTGAAGATGCCCTCGCCTTTCTGCGCCGAGACAATGCCGGCCAGGTCGCTGACGGCCGCCGCCCCCTCGCCACGGACCTCGAGCGATGCCGACGAAGAGTCAGCTCCGCCGACCCCGCCTGGCGACGAGGACGACAGCGTTCGGTTGGCCGTCGAGGGCGAGATCATGCCGACGGCAAAGGCGGCGTTGCGGAGATCGTTGAGCAGAACAGGATCCACGCCACCGAGAATCTGGCTCTCTCGCGCCATGTCGAGCGAGGCCGCCTGCGGTCCGGACAGCATCTTCTGGATCTTGAGGTAGTCCTGGGCGCTCACACGCGAGGCCACCAGGGTGGCGAGGTGGTTGAACAGCTCTTGCGCTGTCATCCAGCCCGGGTGAGCCCCCGCCGCCGCCCCTGCAGACGGCCCGGACAGCGGAAGCATCGACGACGATGACAGATGCTGCCCGTCGGAATGGAAGGCAGCATCGCCGCCGGCCCTTGCCCGTTTCCGCGGCCGTAAGGGATCGTCGAGGCTGTCCTTGAAGAGGTTCGGGAACTCGTGGCCGTCGCCGCCGAGCGGGTCTTCGTCGCGCAGCGCGCCGGGACCCTGGACGTCGCGGAGGAACGGAGATTCCTCGCGCGGCGGGGCGGAAATGGACTTGTTGAAGTAGTCCATCGGCGTCCCGACCTTGCGGATCTCCTCGGGGACGCAGCTGGCCCAGCTCTTGATCTTATGGAAGACGCGCTGCTGCTCGTTGTACCGGCTCTCGGTGATGTAGAGCGGGCTGCGCGGGTCCCAATACTCGGGCTTGGGGCGGCCGCGGATGTACTTTGTGTAGAACATCACCAGCACCTTCTCCAGCACGTCCTCGATCCGGTGGTCGGCAAAGTAGCCTGTCTTGACCACCTCATCGCGGAAGAAGCGTCGGCTGGGCGGGTGGAACGTCTGCTCGGGCCGGAAGTACCAGCAGACAGTGATGTAGCTCTGGTCCGGTTGATCGTCGCGCCGCGCGACCTTGAAGATCTGGGCGACGATCGGCTTGGTCGGGTCCGAGGGGTTCATCAGGTGCACCCAGTCGCCGACGCGGTAGGCCTTGCCCTTGAAGCAGAGGTGCTCGTAGTACGTCTTCCTCTTACTGCTGATCCGCGTCGTCAGGTCGCCGTCGGAGCCGAGGCTCGCGAAGCCGGGGCCGTAAGGCCGTGAGGCAAAGTGACGCTCGGCATCGGCATCGTGCGCCGCCTCCTCGACATCGTCAACCGTGATCCGGCGGTCCGCGGGCGCCCAAGACGGCCGCGCCTGGGTCAGGTGGTGGTAGAGCCGCTGGAGCGTGACGACGTCGCCGTACGTCTGGGAGCCGATCGGGTACGACCGCCGCCCGTTCTCAAAGAGCTGCAACATGTCCATCTCAAAGGACATCGCGTTGGGATACTCGCGACCCTTGATCCGCTGCTCAATCGCTGAAAGCGATGTCGGCCGCTCGATCTGGGCGATGCGGCGCGGCGGAGCGGCGGAGCGGAGCAGTGGTAGGCGCCAGGGGAGAAGTCAAATGTGGGAGGGTGTCAGGCAGAGGTCGAGCAACTTTGGTGTCTCGACGTCGAGTCCAAAGTCGGTCAGGGCTAGCCTGTACCGCAAGGCTCGTGTTCACCTACGCCATCCTTGTGATGCTCACCCTTTCATAGTAGTCCGGGTCCACCTCAGGGTCTGGACAGTCCTGCAACGGCTCCGCAATCCTCCGCCCACCTTTGTCGGTGTGGTCGTGCACCAAGGTAAATACGGCGGCGTAAGCGGTGTGCGCCTGTTCCGAGTCGGCGCCCTCCGGCATCCATCCGAGATCGCCGGCTTCGGGTACCTTGAGCTCCGGCTCGCTGTTGCTGGCGTCGGTCCGCCGACGGGTCCGGCTGGCGGGCGAGGCGCCGGCGTTACCCACCGCCTGGCCCAATCCCGCCCCGATACTGCCGCCCGCAGGTGTCATGATAACCCCTCCTTCGTGTGCGCCGGCAGATCCTGCGCCAGCCGCCGCCGCTGCGCTGCCGCCACCCAGCGCCGATCCGGTCTCGCTCAACGTCCGAGACGGCGTCATTGACAGGGAGCACTGCTGCGTGGAATGGAGGCGGGCCTGGTTCTGCTGCTGCTGTCGCTCCTGCTGCTGCCGGTAGTCCGGGAAAACTGGCGGCCAGTAGTGCTGCTGCTGGAAGGGCGGCGGCTGTGGCGGCCGGATCTGCTGCTGTTGTTGCAGCTGCTGCGGATGTGGCTGCTGCTGGTACACCTGGTGATGTGGTTGTTGTTGTTGTTGTTGTTGCTGCTGCTGCTGTTGTTGTTGTTGGTACGCCAGGAAGTGCTGCTGGTATTGTTGCTGCTGCTGATGCTGCAGGTGGTGAGGGTACGGTGCGTGCGACGGCTGCATGGGGAAATAAGGTGCGCCGGGGAGCTGGTGCGGCGGAGCGTACATGACGCCCGGCCCTCGACCGCCGCCGGCGCGGTCGAGCGATGCTGCGGCGCCTGCGTGGAGGTACTGTGGCTGCTGCGGCTGGTAGGGCGACGAGGGGGCGGCGCCGTTCTGGTAAGGGTCGACGGGCGGCCGCAGGGCGGGCGATGACGCCTGCTGGGCCAGTCTAGATACCCGCTGTGGCGTGTGCTGCGACGCTCTCGCTGCGGACTGAGGTGTCGAGGGGCGATCGCGCTCTCGCCGTTCGCGTTCGCGCTGCTGCTGCTGACGCTGGAGCTGGTGGATCTGGTCGGGCGAAATGCCGAGCTCGAGCGCCTTTTGGACGGCCTCGAGACGCTCGCGTTCGCGGAGGGCGATGAGTTCGCGATTCTTGGGTGGACGCCCTCGACCGCGCCGGAGCGGGGTAAGAATGGCGAGGGCAGCGGCCGAAAGAGGCGAGGAGATGCCGGGAATCATATGCTGACCGCCTATCGCCGCTGCGCCTCCTGCCGGTAGCGGCTGAGACGACGACGACGATGAGGGCGTGCGCTGGTCCGGCATGATCGAAAATGGGGGCGCTGACGGCGGCGGTGAGTGAAGATCGGTTTGGACAGGGCGTGGCGATGCTCCGACAACCGAAGCTCAAGGTTGGTGGGTCGGTGGAGGAGGTGAACGTGCGTGTGTGTGGTAGTGGGAGCGAAAGTCGGTGGGTCCAGCGTCCTGAGCTACAGGCGCACGGGCGGTTGATGTGTAGCGATGGGCGAGAGGCTCAAGCTCGACGAAGCCGGAGGAAACGGAGGAAGATGTCGTCGGCCGAGGCTCTGCACAGCCCTCTATCAGGAGGGAGAGTGGCGAGAAACGAGGCGGCCGGATCACGGCGCTCGAGCTGCGGCGATGGAGCCGAGGACGTGGTGTGGAAGGCGGCGAGGAAGAAAGCAGCAGCGTTTCTTCTATCCCTCCTGCCTGAGCGGCCACCGGACGTGGTGTGTGCCGAGGGAGGAGGATGGCGGGGTAGCGTAACGCGGACGAGAGCAGACGCAGTCAGAGATGGCTGTATGGTGAAAGGTGGTGCGGAGAGATGGCGCGCGTGGAGACGGGAGCAGCGGTGGCGGTGAGGTGGAGAGCGCTGTGGTGATGACAGCGTGTGGCGGGTGGCGTGATTGTCGTCGTTGATGGGATGGTGGTTGACGCCGGAGGAAGGAGTGCGACTGTGCGATATGGTGCGCGATATATGGACGGCGTTGGGCGAGCCGCAGCAGCCGGTGCATTGGATGGTGGGATGGGATGGGACGGGATGGGACGGAATGGTAAGAGGTGAGATGAGATGGGATGGGATGGGATGGATGGGACCGGGTCAAGGGCGCGAGCGAGGCAGGGTCGTCAAGTGGAAAAGCGGCTGCGGTGTTTTGCGTGGCTGGCCCTGCCTCTTGGCCTTGGCCCTGGCTGCGTGCTGGTGGCCGGTGGCACCTGGTGGCTGTGGCAGGTGGCCGCGGGACCCCCAATGGACTGCGCCGCGCTGTCGCCGCCACCGCGTCTCTTTTTCTTTGCTGAGGAGCCAAGGCGCTGGGCCAAGCGCTGGCGCAGGCCTGGCTGGGGCGCAGCGCGTCGGCCTCGACCGGGCCAGGCCGAGCAAGAACACGCGGCGGTCCCATCTATGTAACTTATCCGCTCGCCTGGCGCAACCCGGCCAGATACACTCAGATTGTAGATGGGCCGGCGCCAGCTTACATCACATCGCGCACGCCCCGGCGCGGCGCCGCCTCGACGGAAGGCGGCTTCCGGGTGGCGCAGCGCATCCTGCCCACGACTCACGACCAACGTACCTATCCCTATCGCCGAGATCCAGCAGGGATCGATATCCATCCCTGCCGTCGGGCGTCGGTCGTGTTACCTTGAGCGGCGCCCCGACGCTCCTCATACCACATTAAATCAACCCCCCCCCCCCACTCTCATGCTGACAGCCTGCCTCTGTTTGCTCTCTGCCTGCCGACGAGCCTCGCGCGACGATGCCGAATCCTGGAGCGTCCCGAAAGCCTACGGAAGCAGCCGTGGTGCCGTGAAGCTGACATGAGGTCTTGCTCGCTTGATACCTCGGCTGGGCTGACGATAGCAAAGCTTAGCAAGCCGTGTGTGCTTCCCGGCCGTTACGGCCGGGAAGCATCCGAAGGGTTAGGGGTAGGGGTTAGTCGTTCATGCGTTCCTAGCCTCTCCGAGTACCGAGTGTCACGGTATGGTACGGCGTTTGTCTTGCTCTGCTCTCCTGCTATTCACCGCTACCTCTCCAGACCCTGCACCGCCTCATCCTCTCCCCCCCCTTTTTCGCTACCTCGAAGCGAACCAAGGGGGGATGGGTAGATGTTGATTGTAGCAAACTACTGTGCTGTAAAGACTCGAGCTCGCCCTTCATCTGGACAGTTTGGGTCTCACTTGTCTTGACCCCTTGCCTAGCTACACTACCGTGTTCCCAACTGGCCTCCTCAACGTCTCTTGACCTAAAGCCCCAGGGACCCTGTGGGACGGTCGATAGATGCAAGTCAAGGAAGGATGAGGAGGAGGGTCACAAGCTAGGCACCAGACACGTTGACGACTTGCCAGCGACACAGGCAAGTCCGGCTGATCTGGTCATCCTATCGTGCTCGATATTCGGCCCGCAGTCTGTGACGCCTAGGCCTTCAATCGGGCTGAGCTACGCAACGCTCTAACCCGTCGCGATACGATGACGTTTCCAAGTGGTGCCTTATTGCAACATGATGATGCCCCTTTTGTCGATCAACAAAGCATGGTAAAGAGCTCCAGGTATCCGCGGGGCAGCCCTCGCCGTCTAGACCCTCTCGGCTCCCATGATCCTCATAGCGCTCTCAAATGCAAACAGAGCCGCCGCATTGGTCGGAAAGGCTCTGAGGAAACACGGCAGGAAACCGGTATAGAACATCCTCATCCTCCTCACCATTGATGCTTCGGCACCGGCCGAGTTCCACACGGAGACGAAGGCGCTTCGTATTGTCGGATAGCGAGGCGACTGGAGCGAGTCGGCCATCATGCGGTTCTTGATAATGTCGGCAGGGAAGGCGGTGAGCCAGAACAACTCAGCGGCAAACCCGCCAGACAGGAAGGTGATGGCGCCCGGGGAGAGTTCGTAGCGTGTTCCCTTGAGCGAGCCTAGTTGCCTGTAGTGTCGGCGCGAGAGGAGAGGAAAAAGGTTCGTCAGAAGATCGGACTCGGTGAAGAGCAAGGAGGGATGGAGACAATCCGGGAGACTCACTGTTGCAGCACCTCGTAGCTGCCAAACATGACGGCAAAGCTGCTCCTAAAGAGAAGCGTGGCGGGAAGGGCGTGCCATAGTCCCGAGACGCCGTGCTTTGCCACAATCTGCCTTATGCAGTCGAGCGGACCGGCATATTCCCTCTTGACCGCGTCTCGCGCGGGCGCGGAGGCCGTGGGGTTCCTTCGCGGGATGTGCACCTGTACCCTTTGGAACTGCATCTGGAGCTTTGCCTTGATGAGTTCGACGGGCGTCGTGACGAGACTGTTGGTCCAACCGGCCATTAAGCCTGCCAGGGCGTGGTAGCGTACTGGCAAGCTCTTTTCGTCCTCCTTTGATCCGGACATACGTGCGAAGAGCCTTCTGTAGTTGTGGAGGCTTCCAAGTAGGATGCTATCCGTGAGCGCCCAGCCGACGGCGGGTGGTGTGGCGCCCTTGTAGAGGCCGAGGAGGGACTCGTTGCGTGCGAGCTGGAGGAAGCAGTCGAGCGGACCGCGATACGTGCCAAAGGGACTGCACTGCATGCGGATCTTGATGGTGTCAAAGGGATGTCCGACGGCGAGCTTGGTGAGACCAGAGACGGTGCCGCCGACGAAGCCTTTGAGGGATGCGCCAGACTCGGAGGCGCGAGGACGCATGGACTCGGAGGGCGTGGGCGGAGGGACGAGTGGGGGAAGATGGGAGGCGGCCGCTTCGCCGAGACCCCGGGAGTGGGGCGCCATGGCGAGTAGAGGTGGCGGGGGGAGGAGAGGGAGAGAGAGGTGTGGAGGCAAGGCAGCGGGGAGAGGGACGAGGGCAGACGTTGGAAGCGATGAATGGCGGTGGTAAGGGTACGGTGTGGGCGCTTAAGTTAGGTGGCTGGGTGCTTGGGAAGAAAGGGGATGACAATGGTCACATAAAGATATGTATATATTGGTCATCGCATCGCCGTGTGTTGAGCGTAGCGCTCTGCCTTGTCCACATTTCTGGATACAAACGCGGAACTCGGAGACGCCCGCACGAGCCTCTCGCACCGACACCTGAGCCCGGCAGTGCCGACACCTTCCTTGGCTCCCCTCTCGCTCCTCCTCCTCCTCCTCTTCCTCCTCTTCCTCCTCCTCCTTCTCCTCCTAGCCCCCACACGCAACCACATCTCGCCCCGTCCCCTCCCTCGACTGTCGCCGACAAGCCAGCTTCACAGTCTCCATTAAAGCCTCGGCTTTTCCGGCCCCTCTCGCCCCGCCTGGCCCTGCGCACAATGACGCTCGCCCGTCCCCACCCTATCCACCTCCTCACCTTCCTCTTTGCGCTCCTCTCTATCCTCGTCTCACACAGAATAAACGCACACGTCCCACATCCCTACATCGACGAAATATTCCACATTTCACAGGCCCGTCGCATCTGCCGCGGCGACTATACGCACTACGATCCCAAACTCACCACACCGCCCGGTCTCTACCTCGTCTCGCTCGTCCTGAGTCGCATCCTCCCGCTTTTCGACTGTACAGACGTCGCCTTCCTCCGCAGCACCAGCTTGCTCATGCTGCTGTGCATGCCTCATGTCGTCGCGCCCATCTTGGAGCATCACCACGAGCAGAGCCATAACGCAAAGCGACAAGGTGGCGCCAAGCATCAGAGACACGTCGAGTTGCCGCCCGCCTACTCAGAGTGCAATGTCGACGGAGCGAGATCAACAGTGACGACACTCTCCTCCTCCGAAGAAGCCGGCAGCAGCAGACCTAGCAGCAGCGTTCCACGCTCGATTCAAACTCGATCCAGAACAGCCGGCATACCGCGCGAGACCGTACGCGCTCTCCAAGAACAGGCCAGGCGCGATGCCGCCGCCGATCACGCAACACCACCACGCTCCCGACCCGCAGCTCCGGCGCCTTCCCACGACCCGCTCGAGTCCATCTACTCCTCGCCTGCGATCCATCACCGACTCCGTCTCCAAGCTTCCGAGCCGTACCGCCTCTTTGTAGGGCACGTCATCGCCTTTCTCCCTCCTCTTTACTTCTTCGGCTTCCTCTACTACACCGACATCGGCAGTCTCTTTTTCCTCCTCTGCTCGCTGCTTTGCGTCCAGAAGCGTCGACGTT
This sequence comes from Thecaphora thlaspeos, assembly GCA_900291925.1. Classification (NCBI taxonomy): domain Eukaryota; kingdom Fungi; phylum Basidiomycota; class Ustilaginomycetes; order Urocystidales; family Glomosporiaceae; genus Thecaphora; species Thecaphora thlaspeos. Next base: position 540,817 of record UWYS01000019.1, on the reverse strand, counting down.
TCACTGCGTCGCTGCTGGGCGGCATCTCGCTGCTCTTTCGACAGACCAACATAATCTGGCTCCTCTACATTATCGCATCTTCCCTACTCTCGGATCTGTCCCGCACCTTTCCGAGTTTTCACGATCCGAAGGCGGTCGAAGCGGGATGGATGAGTCTACCACTCGGTATCGTCTCCCTCTTCGGCATCGTCACGGATGGGCGAAACGGCGGTCGACTGATCAAGCTCGTGACGAAGAACGTTGCACCCTTCGCACCGATATTTCTGGCTTTTGGCTATTTCATCCACTGGAACGGCTCGATTGTTCTGGGCGATCAGACGAACCACCAAGCGGGTGTACATTTGACGCAACCACTATACTTTCTCCTATTCGCCACCTTCTTTGGCTGGCCAGCTCTTATCTCTTGTCAACGCGGTTCGCGTCCGACGCTCGGTAGCTGTCTCAAGACGTTATTCCATCGAACGACAACCAACCTCTTCGGAAGCCTTTCTTCCATCCTAACCACCCTCGGTCTCGTGGCGATCACGTTGTGGGTCGTAGCGAACTATACGATCTCCCATCCTTTTCTACTTTCCGATAACCGACATTATACCTTCTACGTGTGGAAGAACGTGTGGAGGAGGAACGAGCTGGTACGATATTTCTTTGTTCCTCTCTACGTCATCTGTGGGAGGATGTGGTGGGATTCCATCGGTACGTCCCTTTCCCTCCCCTTTGCACCTTTCACAATCTTTTTCCCTTTCAAGTCTTACGACGAATCTCAAGCTAACCACACCGAAACGATATCTCACCACGGCACGCACGAGGTTAGCGAGTACAACGACGTTTCTCCATCTCCTCGGCCTGATACTCTGTATCAGTGTCACACTCATCCCCTCTCCTCTGATTGAAATGAGGTACTTTCTCGTTCCCTATATCCTTCTTCGTCTTCGCATCTCCTTGCCTTCTTCCCCCTCCCCCTCCCCCTCCTCCTTGGACATTGATGCATCCTCAAGATCAACAGACCGTCTCTTTCTGACGACAGAATTCATCTTTTCACTCTGCATCAACGCAGTGACGATTTGGGTATTTCTACATCGTCCATTTTCATGGCCGAAAGAAGGTGTAGATAGTAGTAGAGGTGAAGAGAGGGTGATGAGGTTCATGTGGTGATTTCCCCTTGCCCCCTCCCCCTTGGTCGAGTTGCAAGGAAATGTCCAAAAAAAAGTAAGGAGAGAAGGGTATACGCTTGGTGACGTTCAGCGTCCATGTCCACGTCCTTTTCTCAATTATCGTACTGCATGCCAAGCCAAATCTTGTACCTCATCCCTCCCCTCCCTCACGCCCGTTCCGCAGCACAACACCCTATTCCTCGTCATCATTCTCAATTCTCTTCCACCTCCTTCCCCTACCCCTACCCCTCCCACTCGTCGGTACATCCTCCTCTCTCCCGTCCAAAAACGTCCTAACCAGACTCCTATCCACAATATGAACGTAAAACTTCCCCCCACCGTCTGCCCAACTTACGCATCCACTCGTATAGTTCCTCTCTACCACTCGAAGTATAGCAAGCGGGGAGGAGAGTGTTCGTTCCGTCAACCTAAAGTCGAATGGAACAAAGGGTTTCAATGAAATAATATACGCTCCGTCTGGTAGGTCCAGGAAGAGGAGGGAGAGTTTTTCGTTGGTTCGTGGCAGGAAGGCGTAGCTGTCGAAATGAGTGAGCAAGTGAGTGGCGAAGGATGAGGAGGGAAGGAAAGTTGTCGGTATCAGTATTGTTTTGACACACAAGGCAAGGTCAAGCTAACCCCAACGTCAATGACCTCTTTCGACACTCAACTTGTTGACCAGTACGACGTCCGCTCTTCTCAAAACGTCTCTCACACCTTCGTGTTCTCCGAAATCTCCCTTCCACGCCTCGACCTTATCGCCGCCTTTCAGGCCCCAAGCCCTCCACCTTTTTTTAGCCTCTTCAATCTGCCTCTCGGCCAAGCCAGCGGGGATAGCCATCATTTCGCATCCGTACGCCTCTGCGCCCGTCTGCAGGCTGGTCTGTACGAGCAGATTGCCCACGCCGCTTCCCAGATCCACGAAAACTTTGCCCGGTCCCAACCCCGTCAGCTGGGCGATCTCCGACATGAAGCGTGGTAGCAGCTCGCCGTAGACGTTGTCGGAAAAGGCCTGGTACCTTCCCAGCTCTTCGACGCGCGGTCCGACGGTGCGCGCGTACACCTGGTCTTGGATAAGCCGCCACACCCCCTCCGGTACGCCCGTACTGCCTCCCATTGCGACAATGTTGCGCTCCAGAGCGCCAGACGTGCGCAGATGCTCCAGCTCGGCGTTGAAACGCGCGAGCGTGCGCAGAAAGAGCGGCCCGTCGCGTCGATTTCGAGCCTTGGTGAACGAGCGCAGGATGGGGTCCGCATCGTGCGTCGTCGCCGTCGTCGTCGTCATCGTGGCGACGGTCCCGCTGGATCCCTGCGAGCTCGGCGGCGAGGCATGACCAACGGGGGGCGAGTCGGCCGACGACGTCTCGCGCAAGGAGGCAGCGTGGCCCAGCATCGCCGCCTTGACGGGCGACAGCGTCAGCTCGGTCCGGTGGTGGTGAACAGCGCGATGCGGCGATGACGCCGTCGTGGGCGAGACCGGCGCGGTGTGCGCGTGGCCGTTCTCCAGCCTTCGAGCCGGGTCCGGTCCCGCGCTGTCGTTACGCGGCGTTCGAGGTAATGTCGCCTCGCCGCCTGGCAGCTGCAGGCCGAACTCGTCGCTGCGTCGGGACCTGCTCGCTTCGCCGTCAAGCAGGTCGGCGGAGCGGGCGCGCATGGTCCCGCCGTCGGCCTCCTCGAGCCTGGCCCGCGTCGCAGCCATGGCGGCCGATCCGTTCGAGGTGCTCGGTCCGCCGCTTCCCGGCAGGATCATGCCGGCATTGCTCGAGATCTCGAGACTGTCGAGCGAGCCAAACAGCTTCTGCTGGTCGGGCGTGAGGTAGTTGGTGACGATCGTCTTGACGGCCGTGAGAAGCTCGAGCAGCGGGTCGTATTCGTCCCTGTCGCGTGGGACGAGGAGGAGGTACTCTTCCGACTGGCCTGAAGCCGGGTACTCGAGCACTGCGCGTGGGTCATCACCCAGACCGTTGAAGAAGGGCCCGAAGCCTTTGACCGAATCAGCCACGACGTCACAGCTCTGTATCCGCGACGGCGGCGGCGTGGCATCATCGTCGTCAAGGTCGTCATCGCCATCATCGTTGATCGCCTCTGGCGGAGAGTTGTAGTCGGGGTGGAGGATGTCTCGGGGGACAGAGTAGGAGGGGAGGACGCCTTCGCGGCCGAGGACCCGGTAGCTGTCGCTGGTGTGCGGGGCGAATGAATCGACGCTACGCCGCTTGGAGGGCGTGGAGGGAGCGCGGCTTGCGCGCGCGCTCTTTGTTGCGCCTGTAGCGCCACGGAAAGCGTCGCTGTCGTCGTCGTCGTCTTCGGCTGAGCTGCCGAGTACAGGGCGCTTGTTCTTTGTCGATCTGGGCTTTGCCAAAGGTCTATCAGATGGGTGGCTGCCGGCTGTGCTGACGCGCTTTGAGGGATGGCGGGTGGCGGCGGAAGACGAGGCGCGCTTGGTGGAGGCGGAGGATGGCTTAGGTGGCCTAGGAGAGTGAGAGTGGATGGCTATGCGCTTTTCGAGGTGAGCGGCGGGGCGGTCCTGGATGATCTGGTCTCGCTTTTGTTGGGGAAGGGCGTTCAAGGAGCGGTGGGCGCTGGACGATGCTGCTGTGCGAGAGGGATGGGGGGCGGGGGAACGGATCAGCTTGCGTGTGGTTGTGACGACAACGCGGGTTGATGAGGGTTGTATCTTTGGCTTCTTGCGAGGAGGCGGAGTGGATGATGATGCTGCGGGGGAGGGTGGGGCATCGGATGGGCAAGGGCGGTTGCTGCGTTGTGTTGGTGTGTGGTGCCGAGAGGTGGGGTTGGTGGCGAGAGAAGAGGCAGTGGTGGTGGTGGTGGTAGGGTGAGGTTGCTTTGCGCTTGGGCCGAAGAAGTTGAGCATGGCTTGTGGGGCGCGGGAGGAAGGGTCAAGGGGAGGAGCAGCGGGAGGACAGAGAGTGGCGTATCGACGGGTTGTGCGGCGGCAAGGTACAGGTAAGAGGTAGAGAGTAGTGGTAAGTGTAGGTGCTATGTATGTAGGTTGGGCGCGTGTGCGGGGTTGCTGGTTGGTTGGTTGGTTGTGTTGAAGGAAGAAGCTGCCGAGTGGCGGTGGGTCAGGAGCAGGGGCAGGGGCAGGGGCAGGGGCAGGGCCAGGGCCAGGGCCAGGGCCAGGGGCAGGCCGTTGTTCTGGCGTGTGCAGCCTGCGTGTGAGCGAGAGAGGGCCGCGCTGGCTACCGTGCGAGTAAAAGTGAGGAGCGCCAGCCTGTGCCAGCGGCCAGTACAGCCACGCCGTATCGCTGCAGGGCGGCGTGGCTGGCGTGGCGAGAGGCTCAGCCGCCGTCGCTCGATTCACAATTGTCGGGCCATCCGCCCGCCCTTGTGCTGGCAGGGTGAGCGTGCGAGCGTGGGATGGCAGAGGGGCGCCCGCCTGGCGCTCGCATAGCAGAGTAGTTAAGTCGTAAAGAGTCGTGAGTGTCACGGCGCTGAGCTCGGGACTGGGCGCGCTGCCGCTGGTCGGTGCGCTTTGGCTGCTCCACACCGCAGCGCCCCCACCTTCCTCGCCCACCACTCCATCATCCCCCTACAGAACACTACCTCCCCACCCACAGCCCCTCCTCGCTTCCACCCTACCCCTCCCCCTCCCGCCGCACACCCACACACCATGTCGGCGCCTCAGACCGTACCGTGCGCCTACAAGACCGGCCGCACCTTGGGCCAAGGCACCTACGCCGTCGTAAAGGAGGCCGTCCACATCAAGACGGGACAGTACTACGCCTGCAAGGTCATCTCCAAGAAGCTCATGGAGGGTCGCGAACACATGGTCAGGAACGAAGTCGCCGCTCTCAAAAAGGTCTCCCAGGGTCACCGCAGCATCGTCACCCTCGTAGACTACTTTGAGACCATGAACAACCTCTACCTCGTCACCGACCTATGCGTCGGCGGAGAGCTCTTTGACCGGATATGCGAGCGGGGAAGCTACTACGAGCAGTCAGTCGTCGTCCGCGCTTCCTTCTCTCTCTCTCTCTCTCTCTCTCTCTGTGTGTGTGTGTGTGTGTGTGTGTCGATGACCCTCCCTTGACGCCCATTCTCCCTCACACCCCCCATCTGCCCTCCCCCACAGGGACGCCGCACACATCGTAAAGACCATCACAGAAGCCGTCGCCTACCTCCACGACCAGGCCATCGTCCACCGCGACCTCAAGCCGGAAAACCTCCTCTTCCGCGACAAGACCGAGCAGTCGGACCTGCTCATCGCCGACTTTGGCCTCTCCCGGGTGGTCGACGACGAAAAGATCACCGTCCTCAGCACCACCTGCGGCACCCCTGGCTACATGGCCCCCGAGATCTTCAAAAAGACGGGCCACGGCAAGCCCGTCGACATGTGGGCCATCGGCGTCATCACCTACTTCCTCCTCTGCGGCTACACGCCCTTTGATCGCGACACCACCATGCAGGAGATGCAAGCCATCATCAATGCCGACTACAAGTTCGAACCCGCCATCTACTGGGAGGGCGTATCGGACCAGGCAAAGGACTTTATCAACGGCCTCCTCACCGTCGATCCAGCGGCCAGGCTGACGGCCCGCGGCGCCCTCCAACATCCCTGGCTCCAGAGCGGTGGCCAGACGGTCGAGGGTGCCGATCAGGGTCAGCAGAAGGATCTCCTGCCCGACATCAAGAGCGCCTTCAACGCAAAGCGCACTTTTAAGAAGGCCGTCAACGGCATTCGGTCAGTGCGCCCCCTCTCGTCAGCCCGGCAACTGCAACCGCGGCAGCGCAAAGAGGCCCTGACACTGACACGCTCATCTCCCCTCCCCCTTGTACCCTGCGCATTCAATCGCTCCTCCCTTCTCCCTCCAACAGACTCATCAACCGACTCAAGACCAACGAGGGGCAAGTATCGCCCTGCCTTCCTCTTTTGATCCCCTGCCTTTCCATTCCACATCTAACCATCGTTCTTCTCCTCCTTCCTCACTCTTCCTTCCCGCCCCCCTCGCAGCACGACAAACAAGGAAGAAGTCGAAAAACTGCGTCAATCCATCTGCGAGGCAGAGTCAGAATCCGATAACCTCGACAAGGTACTCGCCAATTAGGCCTTGTCCCCTCCCCTCCCTTTCTTTCTTTCCTTGGTCCTATTCCTTCTCCTCTTTGTCACGTCGGTCCTGTTCGCCTTCATCTCCTTGCTCCGCTACCTCATCCAAAAACACCACACAAGCGTCCTTCTTTATCGTCCCATCTCCGACCTCAAGAATCACAGCGACCTTGTCGAATGTACACGCCATCCCCATCAATCGGCTCGATTGGAATGCACTTTCCAACCCTCGTTCCTGCGTCACGACGAGTTCTAGCGTATGTCAATTTTCAGCCTGGCGTCTCAGTTCAACGTCGTTTGATTGCATTTCATTTCATCTTCAAGAGTTCGTCAAGGCAGAGGAGAGGAGAGGAGAGGGAAAGGGGGCTGGTCATTCTGGATCGTTCAACGTCGTCGTTGTCGTGTTGCACGACGTCAAAGAGGGTACAGTAATCGAGTGCACAACTCTAGAACGGGGCGGACGCAGAGAAGAAATAGGATCGTCCCAGGAAAACAAGGAAGATGTAGCAAAGTGCACGCCGTATGGGCGCGTCGACCAAAAGGACAAAGACAAGACCTGACAGAACGGGAAGCAGACTCCTGGCAAGCGGGGTGCGAGAAACGAAACAAGTACAAATGAGCCCAGGCGCGAGAGAGGATGGGGCCTTACAAGGTGGGAAGGGGGTAAACGAATGATGCACGAAGAGGGGATGGCCAACAAGGGGTAGAAGGAAGATTGTCCAAAGTGAAGACGGGCCGGAGAGGCGGACATGTAAGAGGGAGAGGGGAGGTTAAAGGATTCATTGTTCGTCACGGCCGGGAGAGAGTGCGCTTGCGTGGACCATAGCAAAAGCGCTAGGGCGTGGCGGAGATGCTGGCCAGGGTCGCGATAGGGGGGCGGACGTCCATCCGCCCTCGTCCATTCGGCCCATCGCCCCGTCTAGCCGTACCAGCGCGAGCGAAGGCCTTCCATCCACCGTCCGTAGAGAAGGTCTGCAATCGGCGACCGCTGCGCCTCTTCCTCAGCCTGCTGCTGTTGCTGCTGCGCCTTAGCGAGCGGCGACGAGGCTTTCGCGGGACCCGAGAGGCGCTGCCGGAAGGTGCACGAGAGATTCTCGCGCGCGCTCTGGTCGTTGTTCATGCTGAGCAGCAGGTCGACGATGGTCGAGTAGGCCAGTTTCGAATTGAGGAGGCTCAAATCCTCGAAGCCCTTTGAGATCATGGCCAGCGCCTCGATCTCGCGCGCGTCCATGTCGTCGTGGCGGGCCCGCTCGAGCACCGGCAGGATGACGTTCTGCACCAGCGAGGCGCCGGCCGAGTCCTCTGGTATGGAGTCGGAGCCGGAGCCGGGCCCCGATCCGTGCCGGCTGCGCCTCGGCGAGTCCGGCCCGCTGTCGGCCAGGGCCGCGGGCGGCGTGCCGTGGCGCCAGCTTCCGATGAATTCGTTGCTGAGCTTGGCCGAGGCGTTGGCGTCGAGCCGTCGGACTGGACGCAGCGTGTCGAGGCCGGTGGCTACGTCGCCCTCCTTGAGGATGGTCCCGTTGATGTCGCGCCGCTCGTTCCAGCTGCTCCGCCTTGAGCGCGGCGTCGAGGCGGCGTTGCTGGCGTTGCGGAGGTTGCGATTGCTGCTGGAGGGCGTGATCTTGCCGGCGGTGCTGCAGCTGCTGACCGACGACGCCATCGTCGCGGCGGCCGTCTCAATGCTGACGCTTGGATCAGCGTGCTGTCCCGATGAGATGGCCAGGTAGCTGTCGCCGTCGAAGCCGCCCGGCTGCATCGCTCGAAACGACTGGCGTAGGGCGTCGACGTGGATCGAGCCTCGCCCGTTGGCATTGGCGCCCTTGAAGGGAAGGCGTTCAGCCGGCGTGCTCGGCCCAGACGCCATCGACGTGGCCGGCGTGCTTGAAGCGCCGCTGAGGTTGTCGCCACTGTCGTCTGCTGCGGTCGAGATGTCCGAGACGCCGTCATTGCTGTCTTGCGCTGACGATCGCCGGCCATTGAGACCCGTCGGCGCGGATCTCAGTCCCTTTAACGTCGACTCCATTGCGTACATCAGGTCCTCGCCCGGCCGAGCACCGCGGACGGTGGCGTAGCCCGCGCGATCCTCTCCGTCGTCGGGCGGACCTCGCCCCTGCTGGCGCCAAACATCGACTGCTTCGTCGTCATCCTCGGCGTCGTCATAGGTCGACATTCTCGACCGCATCGTATCGAACTGCCACTCGCTCATCATCGTCCCGCCCATCGTCGATTCCGACGTCTCGGCCGCGTGCATCTGGTCGCGGACGATGGCGCCACCGCGCGTGGCTCTGCGCGCCTTGTACTCCTGGTGGCGCTCGATGAGCTCGGTCAACATCGACGTCTTCTTGGCGTACTTTATGAAGCGGTGCTGTAGTAGCTCCTTGGTGGTGGGGCGATGCTTCGGGTCCTTGATCAGGCATAGATCGACGAAGTCCTTAAACGCGGCAGAAAAGTTGCCCTCGAGCGTCGGGCTCTTTGCCTTTGGGATGAGGAAGAGGACGCGCATCGGGTGGTACTCGGCCAGGGGCGGCTCGCCTTTGGCCATCTCGATGGCCGTGATGCCGAGCGACCAGATGTCGGCCTTGTAGTCGTAGCCCGCCTGGCGGATGACCTCGGGCGCCATCCAGAACGGCGTCCCAACAAACGTGTTGCGGCGCGACTTGTTGTTCGAGAGCTGGGCCGCGACGCCGAAGTCGGCGAGCTTGACCTTGCCGCTGGCCGAGAGTAGCACGTTGGCCGCCTTGATGTCACGGTGGATCTTGCCCTCGTTGTGAAGGTACTCGAGGCCGAGCAGCAGCTCGCGGCAGACGACGGCGATGTGCGTCTCAGCAAACGGGCCAGCCTTGAGCAGATCAAGACATGACCCGCCCGCCAGGTATTCCATGATGATCCACAGCTTGTAGCCCTTGACAAAACTGCCATAATAGCGCGTCACCCACTCGCTGTCGCACTGCGCCAGGTGCGCGATCTCTTGCTGAATCTCGCTAATGTCGTCGTCCGAATCCTCGAGGTCAATCTGCTTGATCGCGACAATCTGCTTTGTCTCCTTGTGCATGCCCTTGTAGACGGTGCCGAAGCTCCCCGTCCCGAGCTTGTCGAGCAGCGCGTATTGCTCCGATAGCTGGACTCCGGACGCCACCGAGCGCGCAGGAGACACGGCGGAGGACGACATGAACGCTTTGCTGGGGCCGGCGAGCGGCTGCTCGTGGTTGTAGGAGCTGACGCGTGCCGGCGAAGACGGCGAGGCCTCCTTCGAAGACCGTCTCGCGGCGAGCAGGGGTGACCGCGATGGGAGCGCGATGTTGGGCTATAAGTGGCAAACAAAGGACGCGATGGTGGGATCGGAGGTGATGGATCAGCATCACGCTGTTTCTCGGTGCCAGGTCGCAACGAGGTCGATCGCGGCATCACATCCAGCAGCAGAAAGCTTACCATCTTCCTTGGAGATGAAGGGTCGGCTTCGAGAGGGGCGTCAGGACGCACGTTCCGCAGACGCCGATACGATTTACGCCTTCGGTAGGTCCTGTAGTGCAAGGATCGGCTGCCAGGGGAGGAAGGTTGGAGGGCGGAAGACGGTAGTCGAGCCGGTTCCTGACGTCTGAAGGTGCTGGCTCGTCAAAGGAGCTGGGAGAGACGCGGATGCAATGCTCTCTCTGATCGTGCGGGCGTTATGTTGGCCGCGAAGGATGGGAAAGGCGAAGATCGCAGACTGACGACCTTTGTTGAAGGTGTAAGGTGATTAAGTCGAGCGAGCAGGCGTGTGTGTTGCCAAGCGAGTTCGTCAGATCGTAACGGCGGCGATGGAAGCGTGTGTTTCGTCCGTCTGTCGTGAAGGGACTTGGAGCTGAATTCGTGGTCACGGTCGTGATCGTGGTCGTGGTCAAATAGGAACGAGCCCAACTTCCCGATAGGATCGCTGTCGGTGACAGTCGTGGAGACAAAGGCTGGTGGGACAATAGGTGTGGCGCGCGGAGATCGATCGAAGGTGGAAGAAGGTGTCTGCACTGCGCAGCGCCGGGGTCCGACAGGAAGGCGTGGGCGTCGGAAGAGATCGGAAGGCTGTGTCGCTGTCGATTCTCTCGATCTGGCCAGGTGAACCAAGGGACAATTGCTGGCGTGGGACGCAGCGGATCGTCCGAGGTCGAAGCGTAGTAGCTGGGTAGATAATTTGATCGCGGCCGAGGTGGGGTGCGGGAGGAGGCGTGAGGAAGGATGCTGGACTTGACGAAGCAGAGGTGGGCTGGGAGTGACGGGTGGTGGTGACAGGTGGGGACGGGACGTTGTCAAGTCACACAGACGGGCAAAGAGGAGTAGAAAGGAGAGAGAGAGAGAGAGAGAGAGAGAGAGAGATGTAAAGAGGCCCCCAGGAGGAGGAGGAGGAGGAGGAAACAGGGGGAGGGAGGTCCTGCGGCTAGGCCAGCAGGGAGGCCAGCAGGGAGGCCAAGGTTAGCGTTCATGGGCCAAGGGCTGGGGCTTGCCCCGGCTGGTTAGGCAAGCCCAAGCCAAGGCGAGGCAAGGGAGAGCGAGAGCGACGGAGGTCCCCCGCCCGACGTCACCACCGCCGGCTCTCATGCGCTCTTGGACTGCCATTTTTCAAATTCTTTTATTTTTTAAAACCCGCCTGCCTTTAGCACGCCGACACAGACGCAAGCGTGCAGGGTTCAGGGGGAAGGGGGAAAGGGGAAAGGCTGTGTAAAAGTAGTTTGAGTGGTGGCCCAGTCCCCTCGGCGCCGAGCGAGCGAGCGAGCGGCCCGGAGCGTCCTTTGGGCCTGCCAGCTGCCATCCTTGCTAGCATCTGAGGCCTGCCCTGGTGCCCTGGCCGCCTTTCTGCCAGCGAAGCTTCGATCTCTGCATTTTGAGCGCGGGCGATCCTTGTCTACCATTCAAGGCTATAGTGCTTCATGCGGGGACGTCGAGCGAGAGATGATGTGAGCGGCCGCTCAGCTTGTCGTAAAAGAAGCGTCAGGTCGGGCGTCGGCGTTGGCGAGCGAGCGAGCAGGACCGGACCTTCGGAGCAAGGGTCCATCATGAGGTCGTGACGAACGCGAGATGGGAAGCGCGGGCGGCCCGACCAGTGACGACGAAAGACGCCCCCTTAATGTGGCCTGCCTGTCGATACATGTTATCGAGCCTGGTTAACGACCCCGCCCTCAGCATTCCTGCATATCAGCCCGTCCGCTCGATCGAGTTGCCGCCGCCATCAGGCCGAGGCAAGGCGTGTCTCTGTGACCGCAGCCACACGACGGTTTCGCAGCTCTTCAGGATGGGTGAAGGGCAAGAGAGTGAGGTGATTTCCGAATCGACCCCCGACCCCATGGTGGCTGGAGGGCGTCTTTGTTGTGACTACGCCGTCGCCGCCGACCCTAAGAAAGAGACCAAGATCTACACCGAGAACCCCGGGAGTAGTCAGAGTGTGTTAAGCGCTGTAGCACACGCTGCGCCACTCCAACGTTCCATCAAGGCGGGAAGGGTGGCGGCTCACCCGATGATGTCGCTGTTGCGGAGGCGATGCCGGGACGGGCCCGGATCGCGCTTGGACCTACCTACGCCGTCGGGTCGTCCCGTGGTCGTGTATCCCCTCCCCGCTCTTTCCCTTTCTGGCGTGCCAATGAAGGATGGGACGGCATGATGAGAGGCAGCACATGCCGACCGCTTCTGTATGTATCGTATGATCACAGTCACAACACCGTGCGAGTCTTTCGGTCTCGGCCTTCAGGTGTCGCCAGCCTTTCAGCCACATCGAAAGCCACTCTACTGTCCTACCCCGATACCTTTTTGCACTACGCCCCTCGCCGCGAGTCGGTAAGCCGGGAAACCTTCGACGAGAGCTTTTTGTCTCTGATACCGGGTCCGCTGTCGAGGAGAAGCCGCCATCACCATGTGAGGCGCCCCTCTGCAAGCGGCAGACAACGACGAGCGAAACACTACTCGGAAAAAAGAAAGCTGGCACAGAAGCTCTCTTGCACCACTCCTATGTACGCTGTCGCTCACGCACCACTTCCTCCTCCTCCTCTTCCTACTCCTCCTCGGCAGATCTCTAAAAGCAGTCAGTATTGTAAGTAGCAGGCGATGGGGCACCCCTCCCTACGTTTTGATCTCGCATGCCTCTTTGCAGACCTTGCTTTTCACGATCACTTTGCTCTTAGCTCCGTTCTCTCCGAAGCGAAATTGCATCGAGACGTGTGTCGCGTAGGGCTGCCAGCAACGAAAGGGTCATGCTGACCCAGACATGTAAATGACGCCTGTTTTGATTGCGAGGACCGTGGCGCAAGCCGGTGTCGAGCTCCTGACCGCTAGAGCGGCTTGCTCAGCAGTTCAACGTGGCATAACTACAGGTGAGTCTGGCCCAGCTGTCGACAAGGCGACGAAGCCTAGTTACAAGGTAGAGGCGCGGGCTTGAAAGAGGGGGAGTGGGGGAAGGCGAAAAGTCAGGAGGGACATTCGTGAACTCGCCTCGTCCTTGTGAGCCTCCATCCGGGGACGTGCCCCATGACCCTGTCCCCTTGAATGTATAGGCCCGCAGATCGTCTTCGCAGCCGACCTGTGAGACCCTTACGCCAGCTTGACTACTGAACATATGTGGTGCTGCTTTGCTGGCGAGGCACGGAAGCGGACAAAGTGGGAGCCAGTTCTTGACACAACCAGCGCTCAGGGGATACCGGAGCGGAGCATCGCACAGGGAATCGGACGGTCGCTTTTGCAGCCCAATGGATGGGCTGAGCAAGGTTAAAGCAGCGTTCAGCATCATTTAGGCATCACCCGATTGGCCGCTTCTAGGCCCTTCTAGTAGAGTGTAAGCAAGGCGAGTACACGGAACAGCGGGCCGGTATTTGAGAGCCGTAAGTGGCAGCCCGTCATCCATTTTCTTCCGACACCTACCCTGCTTGGCAAATTCAATGGCAACCGCAACAGCAAATGGGGGACCGTCATCGCGGCAAAGGTTTTGTTTACCGTCGCCGCCGCTGCGGACGCCGTCAGCGATCGTGTTTGCTTGCTCGGCAAACAGACGGCCGATGCAGAAGGACTCTATCGGGCGCAACGGGACCATGTCCTGGATGGTATGGCGAGGTGGGCGCAGCAGAACAACGTACTGTACGACGAAGGATGAGGACGAAAGTGAGGCGGCCAAACCTGATCGTGCTATATGCTCGGCTGGGTGTTTTGGTGTTTCGGCTGAAGCTCTTGACAGCTGGTCATGGCCCTGCCCGCCGCCGTCTGCCGCTGGGAGGCGGGCGCTCTGAGGTGAAGAACATGTGGGCCGCCCCTGTCCTGTCCAACCGAACCGATGCGAGGTGAATGCAGGGTGCCCCTATCTTCTACGTACATACGCTCGCGCCGGCGCCGTGTTCTGATCATCACCATCGAGATCGGGCAGAGAGCAACGGCCATCATCAGCTCGATATCGCCGCCGTCATCGTCGTGACGATGGCGAACGAGCATATCTTCCGCACGGTAAGTGAAATCAGCGCTTTGACCCTTCCTGGAGCTCGACAACGCCGCAATTTCTTCTTCGCCCGATGGCGTCAGAAGCCAAGAGTACTCTGCTCACTTTGTCCCAAGTCGACAGAACGTCTACAGTACCTTCATCAGGCACCACCAGGACGCGTGTGCATGTTTCGTCCCTGCTTCTGGCGTATTCCTCCAGTCATTTGCCCAGGGCTTCTCTATGTTGCCCTCAACGACGTCCAGCTGCCGCATGCTGCTCTTGATGACGGTACCGGCTTCGGTCTCCGGTCGGGCTTTCGTAGCAGTCGGTAGAACTGCGTACGCCTCTCCGCATCGTCGTTGGCCTTTCCAACGTCGACAACGGAATGCGGGACAAGTTCTCTAGCAAGGAAGGGATGGTTCCGATGCTCCGCACACGAGACAAGGATAGCGGAGAGGAGACAAAGGTCCGTAATTTCCGAGGTGGTGCGCGGTCTGATGTTTACCATGGTACTGACCATTGCCTGCACCGTCGTTCTCCGACTTTCCTTCGACCATATAGATGCAGGCGGGGTTGGACAAAGCGTGGAAGGGCGTGGTGCGTCCGATGCTTCCGCTGCATTGCTTACATGAGGGAGCGTCCGTCAAAAGATAGCCGCTTGTCGCCACCTCAGCGAAGATTAGAGGGTAAGCGCCACAGGGCACAAGGACGTCCGACCTTCTCTCCGACAAGCTAGGTAGAGAAGTTGCTTCTATCCGCCACCTCCGCCCATACTCCGACCCGGATATCTTTCGCCTACATAACACTCTGTGAGTACAGTGCCTTCGGGGGATCTACCGTGCATAGAGCGTAGTGGAGCAGGTAGGAAGACCAGACGAAGCAATCCGTAAACTCCAGAATCCCCTTTGTCCGCCCACTCCGCGAAGCTTTCTGACCCTCAAAATTGAGACAGCTGAGCTTCGTAGTACTACCTACTCCTGCATCTCGTTACTTTGGGTAAGTACGCTGGCGGAGTCAGAAGAAGAGAGCACAAGTTTGACCTTGTGGTTAGGCCCAAAGTCAGCATAAGTTGTATGATATGGAGATGCGGAAGCAGAGGAGAGGACGGAAGGCAAGGCGCCTCCGCATGCAGAGATAAAGAGTAGGGATACGTCGGCTGCGGGTTGTGCATCGTCAGGGCAGAGCTGGAAGGGATGTGTGGCGGAGTTGGTGAGGGCGCGCTTTTCATCGTCTTTACAAGAGCAAGAGCATGTCGGGGTGGGTGGGTGTGGTGCTCGACGAGCATGGAGGCGATATGTTGTAGCAGAAGGTCGTCGCTACTCGTCTCGAACGGTGAGGACCAAGCAGAAAGGGTTTGCTGAACCAGAGTCTTGGTGGCGGGCGACTTGCGATGGACGTCGTGGAGGCGACGATCGCAACAGTCAGAGAACCTGCGACGCTCAGACACCACATCTGGAAATCCTCTATCAAGGTGTAGCTGCGGAACCGTATGACTCCTTGTGGCCTCCGCTAACTGCTCTATCATCTCCTAGGCGTCCGAGCTCAGGTGGAAAGGGCGGCTGGTTTAGTGCCACAGCGGCCGTCGTCTTTGCTCTATGTTCAGGAAGATGATCTATAGGTTGCTTGGTCTGTGGCGCCGAGGTAGCGACGAGATGTCTGCTTGTGAGTTGAGTCGACCAAGGGCTGCGCCTGGCGATGTCGAGACGCGAGCATGGACGAGGTGTCGCGCGAAGACGATGAAGAGGAGGAGGGTCACCGGTGATGGCGCTCTCAGCGGGGCCGACCGTCGCGAGCTCCGTGTGGAGGCCGGCGCCGGCGTCCAAGCGGCGGGCGCGAGCGAATCTCGAACTTCTTCCCAGCTCCCTTCTCTTCCACCTTCCTATCTCTCATCATAAACACCGTTTACCCATTATCGACACCATGACCGCACAAACATCTACCGGCCAGCCATCATCACAAGCACGGACACCGGCCGCCCAGCTCCGCAGCATGCTGGCGGGACCAGAGATGGTCGTTGCACCGGGAGTCTTTGACGGCATCAGCGCCCGCATGGCCATCAAGGCGGGTCACCGCGCCCTCTACCAGACGGGGGCGGGTACCTCGGCATCTAGGCTGGCCAAGGCAGACCTGGGATTCCTCAACATGAATGATATGGTCTCGGCCGCCGGCGTATCGATCATGGCATCTGCGAACGACGAGCACGCTGGCATCGTACCGGTCATCGCCGATGCCGACGTCGGCTTCGGTGGTGCGCCCCAGGTTGTGAGTAGTCAGAAAGCCGTTCCAGTCCAGGACATCTACACAGCTTTCCATGCGGTACTGACTCTCGTCGAGGCGAACAATGCTATCCTTTGTCTGTTCCTCGTCATGCGCAGGCTAGGACGGTGCAAGAGTACCAGCGCGCCGGGATCGCGGCGCTTCACATCGAGGACCAGGTGGCGTCCAAGCGGTGCGGCCACCTCGACTCGAAGCAGCTCGTCTCGAAGCAAGACTTGATCTCGCGCATCAAGGCGGCCAAGCACGCGCAGGACCACCTGCGCTGCGCGCCCGAGGACCGGATCGTGCTGATCGCACGTACTGATGCGCTGGGCGTGATCGGGCTGGATGAAGCCATCGACCGGCTGAAGGCGGCGCGCGAGGCAGGCGCCGAGATGGGATTTCTCGAAGGGATGCGCGACGACGATGAGGTCAAGACGGCCATGACGGAGCTCTCGGGATGGCCGTTGATGGCCAACTGCGTGACGGGCGGCAAGAGTCCGCTCTGGACGACCAAGGACGTGGAGCGGCTTGGGTTCAAGCTAGCCATCTTCCCGTGCGCCGGCATTTTTCCTGCTGCGGCGGCGCTGTACGTATCGTACAGCCACCTCGACGGACAAGGGATCGGCATCGAGGCGTGCACGGACGAGAGGAGGATGGTTGACCTCGGTGGAGCCGACCCGGCGGGGCTGCGCCATTTTTTCGCCGACATGGGCTTGGATCAGGAGGTGGGCGTGGATCAAGTGACGGCAGAGGGCGCTGGACTGGGGAGCGTGTAGGGTGGACTGAGACCGCCGGCAGTCATAAAGCATCTTGATTGACATCGGAGTAGCGACATATACATGTATAGCGCTGGTGGTGTGTGAAATTGGGCGCGTGCGGCGGTGCATCGAGCAGGGCGCGCTGCGCTTGGACCCTTCGAAGCCTTCTTTTCTTCCATAGTGCCGCCTCCACCTTTCCTCCTTCCCTCTTTCCCACCTTTCCCGCTTCCATCCATCATCGTCGCCCAGTCTTCGCTACCGCTGTGGGCAGATTCGCGAGACAACATGCCGCCCCGCAAGGCAAAGCCAACCCCGCCCCTGGCGGCGGCCCACTTGTCAGCAGCGTCTACGCAATCAGTTCCCGCCCAAGAATCACCTTCCTCGCCGTTGTCCGACGTCGACGGCACCACCCTCTCGCATCTACCTGTGACTCCGGATCCAGCCCTGCCAGCCTCCAGAACCGCAACCCACGGCCGGACTGCGACATCTTTCAAGAACACATCGCCCAGGCGCCTGCCAGAGCCCACCGCCTTGACAGCAGACCAGCAGATCGGACAGGACGAAGAGACTAGCCGACCCGACGTTGACTTTATCCCGACGACGCGGGCTAAGCGCGGTACGGCAGCCCCTCGCAACTCAGGCACCGTTCTCCAGTCTGCCGTCGAACCCTCGTCCACTTCCTCCAGAAGGGGCGTCACAATCGGAGCGACACCATCTCGCAACGAAAGCCCGGCGGTCGGAAGCGGCAGGGAGGACAGTCCGCTTAGGCGCAGCGGCCGGTCTAGGAAGCGGACGCGATACACTTTCGAGGAGCTTGCTGACAAGGTCGACGCCCAGCATTCTTATGGTGACAACACCACCAGCACTACCGGCGGTCACGGAAGATCGACTGCTGAGACCGCAGCGACGGTGCCTCTCGGGCCGGAAGGCCGTGACGACGCCGACGTCGACGCAGAGGGCGAAGCTCTTCCGGTCGAGGCCCAAGACGTTCCGCTGCAGACGCCGGCGAAGCGCACCCCCAAGCGAACCACCAAGGCCAAGACAGCGAGCACCTCGGCGTCGGCATCCACCAAGCCAAAGGGGGCGAGCGCCCAAAAATTGCAATACGATGAGGATGCTGACGACCCGGAAGACAAGGGCAAGCTGCGCAGCTTTACGTGGAGCGGCACAAACGCCGAGCACCGCGCCAGAGCGCTCAAGGGAGCCTCGAACAAGCAGCGCGCCTATAGCTATGCACAATTATTGCCTCTCTACGAGCCGCCCGACCTGCAGACCCTCGAAGCCGGCTTGGTCGTTGACGCCGCCGATAATGAAGACGAGCCAGACCAGGGCGACCATGGCGACGGCCGACCAGGCATCGCGTGGCCGCAAGACGGCCTGGCCAGGACCCGACTGCAAAGTGTCACTCTGGCTCACCGAAAGACGCGCGTCAAGTACTGGACGACCATCTGCGGGGCGGTCCCCGCCTTGCTGCTCCATGACATGCTCTGGTGGCCCGGAAAGGCGTTCGGGTACAAAGAGGAGATGACACGCGGACGGTGGGCCGAAGAAGCGCGACTGCGAGCGGACGGGAGCGCCTCGCAGCAGAGAAAGGTCGGGTGGCCTTTTGTCCACCCCAACCTCGATGTGTCGAGCGTCAAACTTCTGTCCGACGATGAGGCGAGCGTCTATCGCCCAGGCGCTAGAACCGCCACCGCCCCTCAGAGACCCATGTTCAAGCATCCAGTCCACGTCAGCGGATCGGTCGGCGGTCGCGCGCCGGCCGAAGCGGCAGTGGGAATCACGACGACGCCCGGGGGTAAGCGCAAAAAGGGCGCCTCGAAGCCTTCCGCTGCGACCGCTGCCGGCCCCGATGGCGATGGCGACGAGGCAGATCACAACAGCGACGCCGAGAACGCTGAAGACGAAGCGGCCGAAGCGGAAGCAGAAGCAACGGCCAGCAAAGTGGACGTCAGCCTCGCCGATCCAAAGTACAAGGACCTGCAAAACCTCGGGCTAGAAGAGCGATGGCAGGACCCATCCAAGGCTGTCCAGGTGTGGCTCGGGCCGCACGACCGTCAGCAGCAGGTGACGATCTCGCCTGGCGCCTCGGTCCGGCTGAGCGAGCACCTCGAGGGGAACGAGGGCCACATCCTCAACGCCGGCGGACACGTCTACGCTCTTGACTGGGTGCCGGTGCCGATCCACCTCAACCGCGGTAAGGAGTACGTCGCTATCTGTGCCGCCCTCTCCGCTCGCCCGTCGACGATGCTGGGCGCCAAAGCGGCGCGTCCGCTTCTCGGCTGCATCCAGATCTGGAGCGTCTCGCCCGACGCGGCCGCGAACAATGGCGACGACGTTCGCAAAGGAAAGGCCGTGCTCGAGCTCAACGTCTGCATCGACAGCGGTACCGCTTTCCAGCTAGTATGGTGTCCTGCCGGGCACGACTATCGGCGAGAGGGAACACCAACCGCAACAAGCAGCGGCGATGACGATAGCTTTGACGGCGATCAGCAGCACCAACCGATACGGCGGCTCAGCCTGTTAGCGGGCGTGTTTGAGGACGGCACCGCCTTGATCTTTGCGCCGCCGCATCCAGATGACGTACGACGACAGCAACAGAGTCACGACAAGGGAAAGAGAAAAGTTACTTTAACAGAAAACGACGACGGTCCGCTCTCGATCAAGCTGGAGCCCGTCCTGCGACTGGAGCTGGCGTCGACCTCGATCACCTGCCTTGACTGGTCGGGCGGCGAACAGCTAGCGGTAGGCTGTTCCAACGGCTACATTGCCGTCTTCGCCGTCGGCGACGCCCTTCGCTGTGGCCACCTCGGCACGGGCGCCACAGCCATCGCCTCGCGTCCGCTGCGACCGATGCACTACATCGCGACACACGCCTGTCCCATCACTTCACTTTCCTACTTCTCCGTCCCACCCATGGACAGTTCCGGCGTTCTTCACGCTACCCTTCCTCCTCACCTGATATTCTCCGTCTCTCTGGACGGGAACATCACCCTCTCTAACCTTCTGGACGGTACGGTTAGAGTGAGCGAGCATCAGCGACACGCCCACGGCTGCAGCGAGTTTTCTGCATTCTTGCAAAACTTTATCAACGAGAATGGAGAGTGCAACGCGACGATGTTCGGAATGAGACCGGACGAGCTCGGGAGGCAGAAAGGTGTAGCTTCGCTCTCGGCCAGGGTGACGGCGATGGCTAGTAGTGCTTTCCATCCTGTCGCGGCGATAGGAAGTGCAGCGGGAGAGGTCAAGTTGACGAATATGATTCGAGCGAGTAGGAGAAGTGGAAACGGAAGGGGACATGCGGTCAAAGTGAGTGATCTAATCGACGTCGAGGGAGCGGCGAAGAGCGGTGGAAGCCCTTTTTTTCATTTTTTTTTTCCACTCAAACAACCTTATCATGCCCTTTGTTTATTTTTTCTCTTGTCGCACTGCACACATCGCTACGACGATAGGCTCAAACACCACTCTTCCGCCTCGTGACGAATCGCAAGACGGGCGACCTTAAGATGCTGGACAACTTTCTTATCGAGGCACGTTTCTCTTTCCTTGTCTTGTCTTGTCTTGCTTCCTTCTCTGTCCTCA
This sequence comes from Thecaphora thlaspeos, assembly GCA_900291925.1. NCBI lineage: Eukaryota > Fungi > Basidiomycota > Ustilaginomycetes > Urocystidales > Glomosporiaceae > Thecaphora > Thecaphora thlaspeos. The sequence goes on along the minus strand of UWYS01000019.1, from coordinate 520,588 downwards.
AGATTACCTCGCTAAATCCTCTTTTCTTACTTTCTGTGTGATCGCAACGTCCTTCCACTCCTCCCGCTCGCCTATAGACCACAACATCACGCGAAGACAAACACATCAACCAACCCTCCTCACCACCTCAAGTGGACATCACGACACTGCGATGGAATCAAAATATAGGACGAGGTCTTTTCCTAGCGAGCGGAACGGGAAGTGGTCTGGTTAGGCTGGACTGGGTTGAGAATCGATTGAAAGTGGACGGGTCATCTGCAGTGAAGCGATGACGAGATCGGACTTGTGTGGCGTTGCGACGTAGCAAGAATGGGGCTGGGTGGGTGTGAAAGGTCACTGTGAACGTCAGGTACGAGTGATATGAAATGAATTGATCGCCGAAAGTGATACCTATTTGAGGAGGACCGTTTCGAAATGATGACGGTGGCTTCGTGTGGGCCCTCCAAGTTGATCGTTCAGCATTCCTGATGAGCATGGCGGTAGAACTGTGGCGACACCCTCTCTACCACGACAACGATAGAGGACACAAGATGTTGACATGTGATTTCCTCTAGGCTCGACTGGATGTGCAATGGAAATGCCAAAAAGACATGCTGGTGCCAAAAGAATAACGAATAAAAACGAGTGTGCTGCGGCTGCTGCTGCTTAGTCTACGTGTGCTGAAGAGATCGAATGAAGCGAAGCGAAGCGATGATAAGCGTGTCGAGACGATGATGGAGGGAGAGAATATTTGTACTGTCTCCGAGGTCAAGGGGAACGTCCTCTACCTCCTCGACTCGGTCGCCTACGAGACGTCTTCTACCGTCTCGAGTGACTGTTCAAGTCCATGTCTCAGCCCCATGCTACTCCCACCAACTTCCCTCCTCTCCCTTGCCGTAGCAGAGGCAGGCGCGCCATGTGGCTTCAGTCTGACGGGTGAATCAAAGATACTCCTCTCGCTACTCCATCCTCCCTCCTCCGTCCCAGTTGCGCAGAGATCGTAACTGTTCGTCCTTTCACCAGCCGTCGCTGTCGTCGTTGGGGCGGAGGAGGAAAAACTCTTTCCATGACCTCTCCCTGCCCCTCGAACATTCACCTTCTCACGTCGCGCCACCGTCCCATCCTGAGTAGCATGAACCGGTCTGAAATCTCCGTCCACCTCTCCACACGGCAAGTGCCTCAGCAGCGATAAAACAAAGTGCTGTTCGTACTTGCTGTTATTGAAGAGCACACTCAACCTCTCCGGTTTCTTGCAAAAGATGACCGGCGCAAAGACGAGCGCAAGCGTCTCGGCCGACATCTTGGTGCGCTGGATAGCCGAGGGTTGCGTGAAGAGCTGGAGGAACGAGATCAGGTAGATCAGCGTCCACCGAGCCGGGACGGAGAGGGTGCGCACCAGGTCGATACACCGACTTGGCTGTTCCGATACGCCAATGCATCGTTCATAGAGAGATGGAGCGATCAGAGACTCCTCTAGCTCGCGCAGCCAGATCTTGAGCAGGGTGGCAAGGACGGCTACGTCGCCTTCGGACGAACCGACCTCTCCGGGGCTGGAGCTGGTGCCGATAATGCCGTCGAGGCGGTAATGGCCCCGCTCGATCCGAACCTTGAGCTCCGTCACGAGCTCGTCGTCGCCAGCGACGCGGAAGACGCCCTCAGTCTTGAGCGCATCCACCGCCAGGAGCGCGTTGCAGAGGAACACCAAGACGATGGGCACCTGGACGTGCGGGTAGGCGTCGCGCTGCGTCGCCATGATGGCCTTAAGGCTGTGTCCAAACACGCCCGGGCTGAAGGCAGCATCGCCGGCCGTCTGGATCTCGGCAATCGTCGGCGTCGACTCGCGCGCTCCACGTCTGCAGATGAGCGCAAGGCGGCCGATGCAGTGGTGCGCCATGCTCGAGATGGCTTCATCGGCGTCGTCGGCGTGCGACTCAATGAAGCGGCGCAGATAGTCGCGCAGATCGTTGCCCGGCGGGAAGGTGATGAGCGCGACGCAGAGGAGCTGCCAGCCGCGAAAGATCGACGAGGCGTTGGGGTTGTCCGTCAGCTGCTTGATCAGCTGCGCGTAAATTTCGTCACGCAACGGCACGCTCTGGACACCGCGCTCCAACAGCCAGCCCTCCTCCTCCAAGATCGAAGGCGGCCGCGAGGACGATGACGACCACGGAGACGAAGACGACTCGTCGGCGTCTGCGCCGTCGGAGGGTCGCATCAGCCTGCCGCTGCGCGCCGCACTCATGCAGTCTGGCAGCGTTGGGCTCGGTGCGCTGAAGGCGCTGAAGCTCGCCATACGTGGCATTCGAGGGGATGTGTGATGCTGTTGCTGCTGCTGCAGCCCGGCCTCTGCGGGTACGGCCTTCGGCCTAGCAGTGTGGGCCGGCTTGACGGGCGTCGGCGGCTTGGCGTGGACGGCGCCGTCTCGATCGCCCATGATCCGCTGGACGACCTTGAAGATCTTGACCGCGTCCTTCTGCAGCTCCTTGAAGTCGAGGTGGAGCAGCGGCGCATTTATGGCGTTCTTCTGCCACCTCGCCATCTTGTCGAGCGGCAGCTTGCGGCGAAACGGTCCGACACGATGCGTGGTGAACTTCCGCAGCGCAAAGCTCTCGAAAGCCAGCATCTTGATCTCGCTCTGCAACGCCGAAGGCATGCAAAGGTGGTCGCCCGTGCTAAGCCGCTTGACCTCGACTTTAGTCGCAGCGGTCGTGTCGTCGCTCTTGCTCCGCAGCGACTCGATGGGGCTGAGCCGCTTGACGGGATCTCGCTCGCGTCGAATCGTCCGCCTGACCGGTGATTTCGGCTCGGAGAGCAGCGACCCCGATCCATCACCGCGGCTGGTGGAGGCAGCGTCTGAGATGAGCCCTTGAGGATCCGAGGCAGACTCTCTCATGGACCTCGACGACAAGCCGTGGCGCATCGAAAGCGATGTCTTGGTGACCGATCGCGGTATACCGGCGTACGTAACGGTCTTGCTCCGGCTCCGCCTCAGCGAGCTGTCGAGTGATGGCACCGTCTTCTGCCGAGAGCTCGACAGCGAATGCGATGACATTCGGCGCTGAATCCCGCCGCCGCCGTTGCTTTTGGCAATCTCGGGTCGCATCTTGCCGTAGGTCTTGCCGTCGAAGGCGACGCGCATGTTGTGACGCGAACGAGGCGACAACACGCCTTGGCCATAGCTGGCAGACCTCGCCGTTGCATCCACCGCCCGGCCGGCAGCGATGTCCGTCGACGTCAAGAGGGGCTGACGTGCCAGCGCTTGCGCCACCAGGGCACGGTCGGCACCCATGATCCTGCGCCGGGCCTTGCCGGCCAGCACCTGCTCGATGCCCGGGCTGTGCGACGGAGGAGGCGGCTGAGCGTGCGCTTTGCTGTGGCCGTTGGTCGGGGCTGAGGACGACGTCGATGCCTTGGCGGTATCACCTGCAACAGCAGTAGCGCCTTGCCCGACCGTATCGTCACTCAACAACATCGAAGCCCTGGCCGATATGCGCTCCTCGCCGAATTCCTTGCGCGAGAAGGTCCGGCCTAGCGTCGACTCCTGGATCGCCGTCAAGGGAATGACAAAGCCCTTTGGCCGGACCCAGTCCGACTTGGCCGTCTGTGTGTGGTAGTAGTACGGTAACGCACGCTCCTCGTCATACAGCTCCCACCATTCCCCATCCGGGTTGGGCGGTAGGACGATGGTGCCCGCCGGCACCTCCCAGTGGCACTCGCCCGTCTGCGGATTTGCAAAGAAGCTCGCTTGCGTCTACGGATCACACCCCAGCCGATGGCAGAGGAGCAGTGCGGACCGGGTGACGAAGCGTCAGTCGACGAGTGTTCCTGATGGTGTTGAGCACTGCGGGCGGGACGGCAGCAAGGTCACAGCTGGCACTCACCTTTGGATCCGTAATAACGCACCAGAAGTTGGCGCCCCACTCCGTCGACTCAGGAGGTTGGTCTTGCTTCTTGCCAATGAGGTTCGAGCTGCTGCTGCTCGGCCCTCGCAACGAAAGGCTTCTGCCTTCGTTGGCCTGAGAGTCACGACTGTCGCTCTTTGACCACTGGCGAGAGCGCAGTGCCGCTGCCTCTTCCTCGTGCTTCTTAGCGCGGTCGGTGGCGGCGCTCCTCATTCCCTTGACGTGCGGGACGTGGTCGTCGCGCACACCGAATCCGCCGAGTTTGGGCGTTGTAGCCGTGAAGTTCTTGCGCTGTCTCGCTCCGTCGATGCCGCTGACTTCGTCCACCTCCTCCTCCTCTTCCTCCTGCTCGCCCGAGCAGTAGCCCGTCTCTGTTGCAGAACTCTCTGGCTGCCGAGAGAACTCCGAGTCATGGCTGCAGTCGGTGTCCAGGACGCTCGGCATGGCGCGGGAAAGCCCGTTGGGGAGCGGCTTGACTGTCCTGCCCAGATGCTCGTCCACATCCTGCGGCCTACGGCCAGAGGGAAGAGCTGCGTGGCTCGTAGGAGCGTGAACATGCGGCTCATCGCCGTCGACGTCATCTGCGACGACAGAACTGTCGCCTGGCAAGGACTCGGGGCGCGACGTAGCAGAGCCGGAGCTGGACTGAGCGGGGTCGCCAGTCGACAAGAGTATGTCGGCCGAGCGAACGGTAGAGTCTGCATCACTACTGGCGCCCCTTTCAGCAAAGCGAAGCTGACCGATCAATTCTGTCGCCGAGACGTCACCAAGGGGAACGATGTCATCGACTGCGGTCTCGCCGCTTGCAGAGCGTTGTTGTTGTTGCTGCCGCTGCCGATGGTAGTGTGGCTCAAAACGGCTCATCTTGGCGTCCTTGTTCGAGAGATCGACAGTGTCGGCGTCGGCGACGGCGATGGCGACTGCGGTCCGTAGCGAGAGATTGGAGCTCTGCGGTGTCGACGCATTGGTGCTGGAGCTCGAGCGAGATGTGACGGAGCCTTTGCCCCTCGATGGGGGCGGATGGAGAGGGTGCAAGTGGCTGTGCATGAGACGTGGAGGGGACGGGAGAAGGAGGGAGCGGAAGGGTCGGCGCGCTGCGTTCCGCTACGCTGCACTTTCCTCTGAAGAGCTCAAGGCCAACTAGTTATGAGAAGGCCAGACGTCTGCGTGCTGCCGTGCTCCTGATGCTGTCGATACGATCCGTCAGGCTTGTAGAAAGATGCGGCGAAGAGTTTAGAAGGATAGGGGACCGAGGGTGCTCCGGCAGCCAAAGCAGCAGCAGCGGAACCGAGAGGTGAAATGATCGACGCAACAGATGACCTCTACGGCTGAAAGGTCTCTCTGTTGCCGTCGCTGGTTGGGTGGGCTGTCCTGGTGGGACGGTCCTGGTGGGACGGTCCCTGTTGGGGTGGGATTGTGAGGAATCAACGAAGAGAGCAGTCCGATTCCACAATATGTTGCTATGGTGACCGGTGATCCCTGACCGTACTTGCGAATATATAGGGCTAGTCGGCGAGCCAGCTGATGTCAGCGAGGCAATGTGGACCGGATGACGGTAGGGATGTGATCCTGCACGACCAGAGAGCTTCTGGAAGGTGACGCGCGTTTGACCACTAGCTCGCCTTTATGTTGAGTGCGAAAATCTCCGGGTGGTGAGGGGGACCAAAGCCGACACGGATAGGCTGAGGGGAGTGGGCTGCTTTTCCGAAGTGATAAGATACGATGCGAAGCTGGACTGATGAGGGCGCAAACGATAGGGAACTGCGAGATGAGGTTCGGCCGGCAGTCTCGGCTGCAGATCCGGTCTGCACTGCTGCTGATGTCGTTGTATGGTCGGGTGTAGGCGGTTTGCGAGAGCAGGCGGTTGGTTTGCGTGTAGAGTCAAGAGGTGTCCATGAGAGAGCAGGTGGGGTCGAAGGGGAAACTCTGGTGCTATGACTTGATGCTGTGTGTCTTTAGTCTGTGTCCGACATGTATTGCTCCTGGCCCGACGACTGGTGGCGAGCGGGCTGTTGGCCTTGCGGTGCCTTTGTACGAGAACGACGAAGTGTGAGTGTTAGGCGGTATTGCTAGGGGGTGACGCGTACGTATGACGGTAACGGAGGGGTTCACGCCGCTTCCCCCATGTGAGCGGGTCGGGGGAGAGGGTGGTGAGGGGCGAAGGGGAGGACGTGAGGTGGTGAAGAGGATAATGGAAGATGGCGCGGCCAAACGAGGAAGAAAGAGGGGGGCAGCTGCATCAAACGACGAGCGCACAGCCCGGAGCGTCGGAAGTCGTTCAAGCTGCGGAAGAGACAGAGATAGGCTCGGCTTGACATCCGACAGAGTCTAGAGTCGGCAGCCCCGAAAGCATGGAGCTTGGGCCAAGGCAGCCTTTCTGAACTGTACGTGTATGTACATACAACACGCACGCACATCCTCGCCGATCTGTACACTCATGTACGCCGGCGCCCTTTTGCCTGCTTGCCTTGACGGACAGATCAAGAAAGGGCCGTCGGCAACGCCGCCACCGCAAAGCCCGCCAGGCCGGCTTTTACCGCCCAATATGTAAGCGTAAGATATACAGTCGTGTGCAGATGAATAGAGACGTGAGGAAAAAAGTCAAGATCACTACCTCCACTTACCTTGGCACCGGTAAGGGGTACGGTAGTCGAGCAAGGCGCCCAAGGTAAGTGGAGGTAGTGATCTTGACTTTTTTCCTCGCGTCTCTATTCATCTGCACACGACTGTAGGGTAGCAGGCCCCGGGGGAAGCGAGAGGCACCGTTGACCAGCGGGGGTTCGGTGTGTGTGTCACACTCGCCGCCCCGCACGCGCTGCGGTCGGTGTCTCGGAGCTTTTCGCCTCAACCTTACTTTGTCACGTAGGCTTGCTCCTCTTCGAACACATATGACGATCAAATACACACATCACCTCGCCCAATTCTCCTCCTTTGCCTCTTGCGGAACAGCCGACGCCAGCAAGCGTTGTCGCAGAGTCAAATCTAAGTATGGTGCCCGTGCGCAGGGCGGGCGCGTCTGGGGTGATCGGCCGCCGCACCTGGCTTTTTTCTCTCGACGCCGTGCAGCCTCGCCCACCTGCCTCTGCTCCTCCATCCTCTCTGTCGTCGTCGCCCACCAGGGCACCCCCTTCTCTCGTCTTTCCCACCCTGCCCTCCCTTGTGCTTAGTCACTCGTTCTGCGCTCGTCCGCCTCGCTGGTCTTCCGGCGTGCCGGGAGCCCCTCCCGAGCTCAGGTCCCTCTGGTTCCTGCCCGCAACCTATGTTTTTCCTCCTCTGGTGTGCCTCTGTCTGTGCGACGGCCGGTCTCCGGGACTAACTACACAATCGAGCAGGACGCAAAGCTTCGTGCATAAGAAGCGCAAGCCAAGCCAGGCTCAGGGGGCACAAGCAGCAACCGCAAACGCAAAGGCTCATCAGCTTGGAAGGCAGGAAACGACCCCTTTCCAAGCCAATTCCCCCCCCCCCCCCCCGCCCTCTACACCAGTCCGCGAAAAGTTGCAGACAATCGCCGCAACGAAGCCGATTCTTCGACCATAAACGCTGACCCACATGCCCGCCTGCCTGCCTGCATGTCTGATGTCTCGACCGGCGACGACAAAGAAGAAAGGCTAGGGAAAACGCGGCCTGCCTTTGCTCAGATTGCTTCTCCTCCGCAGCCCACCTGCGTCTCCACTCGACTTCCGACGCGCTGCTTCTGCCCTTTCCTTTTCGAGAGAGTAAAAGGGAAAGCCAGCAGGGCGCGGCCATACCGCAGCGCGGCGTCTTCTAACGGCACATCCGCCTCCGCGGAGGGCTGAAGATGTGAGGACGCCCCACCCCTTACCGCCCCTGCCATATGAGCACGCCCACATTCAGCTCTCAAAAGCACGGACCGGAGCAGTAGAGCAGGTTAGGCTAGGCCGGGTCAAGCCACGTTTTCCTTCACCCCACACACTGACACCACCCTCCGAAAGCCGCCTACAAGCGACTCTAAACGGAGCCGTACGAGAGGACGAGAGGAGCGCGGAGAGCGGCTAGCGTGGGCGCAATCAGGCTCACCGCATAGCTCCCTAGATCAGACTACTAGCACACTTCCACACCAACGTGGGAATTATGAGCAAGGATGGAAAGAACGAGGCTTTTGTTTAACGAATAACAAAGTACACGTTTGGAGGACAATGGGGCGCGCGCATTGGAGGAACAAGGAAAAAGGGGGAGACTAAAGAAGGAAGCGAGAGAAAAGTAGGAGAGTACCAAATCGGAACGACGGGCGGCCATGGGGCAGTACATTGTCGCCGTTATGGAAGAAGTGGAGACAAGAAACAAGAGGAGACACCAGATTCACAAGAGGCTGGAGACCCCGCCAACGACGTCGGAGACCGACTTCATCTACACGCAAGGGCGGCGAAATACGTTGGCGCGCGCCCGCGCCTGTGGCCAAGATCACTTAGACTCAGGCCTGCTGCTGCTGCTGCTGGAAGCCGATGCCCGGCCCGCCGAGGCCATTCATCTGGGCCGCCATGGCGACGGGCCCCTGCTGCTGATCGTAGCCGCCGCCGCGGCTGCCGCTGACGAGCGTCGAGGCGATGTGGTCGAGCAGCGCTTGGATCTCGCCGGGCGCCTTCGGAAGCAGGTGGCGGTGGCTGCGCATCAGCTCGATGAACGTCGTCAGCAGGCCCCACGGGTGCGGCCGGTTGACGATCAGGCGCTCCAGCAGCACGCGGGTGATCTGCTCGCGCACCGCATCCTGCTGGGCGCTGACGAAGAGGTGAATCATGAGCGCGCCAAAGTAGGCCGTGTGGCTCGACGGGTAGCGCAGCTGGTTGGCCGCCGCCGTCAGCACCATGAAGCGGCCCTCGGGGTCGAGCTCCGTCGCGAGCTGCTCGATGATCGCCGCGCAAGCGTCCTCGTGGGCGTGGCCTGTCAGGACGTTGCGGCCCGCCTCGATCGTACGGATGCCGGCGTAGAGGACGAGCCCATTGACCAGCGGAAGGTTGTAGCGCGTCTCGCCCTTGGCCGCGTCGACCTCGTGGGCGTTGGCCACCAGCAGCACCTCGGGCAACGTCGCGACGAACGAGCGCGGCTCGCGGTAGGCGAGGTAGCGGTCGAGCGCCTGGCGGAAGCCGGGAACCTGGGCAAAGGCGGCAACGTGGTCCGACGAGATGGTAGGGTGCTGCGAAATCTCGGGCAGCTGCTCGATCTTGAGGTTGGGTGTGAAGGGGTCGGGCAGCCGACGGTTGCGCGGGAATGCGCTGAGGACGAGGTTGCGGAGCTGGATGCACGATGGTGGTACAATGTTGCAGAAGCTCTGGTGGTAGTCGCAGAGAAACTCGGGGAAGTCGTGAAGCAGAACGAGAAGGATGCGCAGCGTGCCCTTGTAAAGCTGGCGCGACGTCTCCTGGAGCTCGGCGCTGCGGAGGAAGGGCGCCATGAAGCGGAGCAGCGACGCAAAGAGCCGGTGGAAGGCGCTCCATCCTTCGCGGCCGCTCGCCATCAGCAACTTGGGCATGAAGAGGCGATGCGAGATGAGCGACATCCAGGAAAAGGTGAAGCCGGGGAAGAACGACGGCTGGAGCGTGTTGAGCGTGTTGCTAATGGCCAGCAGCGTCTGGATGTAGGCGTTGCCGAGACTCGACTCGGCCAGGTGGAGGTCGTGGAGCAGGCTGGAAAAGAGGCGGAAGAAGGGTTTCTGCTGAAAGTGCGGGCCGAGCTCCTCGTGCGACTGGGCCAGCACCAGGACGACGATCGAGAGGATCTTGGTGAGGTAGTGGACCTTGGCCTGCTCGTTATTCGTCCCTGTCGGGTCGGCGTGGTACTTGATCATCAGAACGACCAGCTTCGAGAAGGCGTCGATCGGGCAAAAGATGCCCGACGCCATCGAGCCGCCGACGGCCTTCTGCTTGATGTACGAGTCGACGCTTACCTCGGCGCAGACGCGGAAAAACATCGACGAGATCTCCTCACCCTTCAAGATCCCCTGCGTCTGAAGTTGGGTGACAAAGTCGATGAACGACTTTTCCGAGTTGGGCGATTGCTGGCAGAGGCGCACCCACTCTGCAAAGCAATAGGCAAGCTGCTCGCGCAGCGCCGTGTTGCCTATGTCGACCTTGCTCTTGAGCTGGCCGCCCTCGAGCTCCTCGAGGAAGCCCGCTGCCGCGTCGGTCCCCTTGCCACGCTGGACGGCGCGGTGGAGCGCCTCGACCGTGTTGGCGAGCTGCTGGCGCGTCGCGCACGCCGGCTCGCGCAGGCAGTCGAGCGCCAGGCTTGCGGCAAAATCGATTACGCTGGTGCGGAAGTCGCGAAGGATCAGCTTGGCCAACTGGACGTCGAGCTCGGCGACGTTGATCAGCCCGGCGCGGATCAGGCAGACGCTGACAGGGACGTTGAACTTGCGCTCGTCCTCGGCATAGATCAGCCAGGCCGTCACCTCGCGCGCCGCCTTGATCGAGACCTCGCAAAGCCGCTCCAGCAGGATCACGTAGACCTCGCGGCCGAGCCTATCGTCGACCTTGTAGAGTAGCTGGACCACCTTTTGCGAAAAGGCCAGCGCCGTCTCGTCGCGGCCGAGCGACTGAGCCGCCGACATGGGGATCTGGCGGACGAGGGTGCGAATCTCGTGGTTCTGTGCTAGCGAGGCGAGAGTCTCGCCGCCGTCCGCGGCCTGGGCTAGCAGCCGCTCCAACCCCGAGAGGTGCTGCGAGAAGCGCTCGAGGCTCTGCTGCGCCGACAGCGACCCAACCGGCTGTTGGGCGGCCTCGTCGATTGCGGCAGCGTTGTTGCCGGAAGCGGCGGCGGCCGCTGCGGCCGACTCGGGGTAGCCGGCGTCGGTGCGGCCGGAGAGTGCCGAGGCGTGGACCGAGGCAGGGGTCCCGCGATCACCGTCAACGCTGCTCGAGGCGAGGCCGGGCGACATGCGCGAGAGGCGGCCGAAGTCGTTGTAGACGCGCAGCTGAGCCGCCTGCAGGCCCTCGGGCCTGAGGCGCAGCAGGTCGGGCAGCGTCGCGGCATACTGCGAGGCGGCCAGAGCGGCGCTGTCCCAGTAGTAGCCGCGCCCGCGCGTGCGGTGGTCGCGGCGACCGCTGTAGGCGTTGGCCAGGCCGTCATCAACCTCGGGGACCGCCTTGTCCATTGCGGCGCGCTCGATTACCGAGCAGGCGAGGTCGAGGTTGTCCTGCATGATGACGAGCAGCGCCTGCTCCGGTAGCGTCTGCTCGGTGAAGCCGCTCGAGAGGAAGAGAGAGCGGGCGTGGGTGACCATGCTGATCCGGAGCGGCTCTTTGCAGGTGACGAGCGCCAGGCTGCCAGCCAGGTTCTGCGCCATCTGGTGTGCTGCCTTGCTCATCTTGCCCTCGTCGCCTTCCATCGCGAAGTCCTTGGTGACCAGCTCGCGCGTCGAGATCGAGGCGATCGTCACCGACCGCTCGACGACCGGCGCGATGATCTCGCGGATGGCGCGGTCGATGGCGATGTGGATCATGCGCTTCAGCGCGGCGTTGTTGGCAAACAGCGTCAGCTGCGGGTTGATGACGATGAAGTTGCCGAGCGACTGCAGCATCGAGACGAGCGTCTCGGTGTAGGCAGCCGTCGCGGCAGCCGACTGGCCCGGCTGGGTGCCGGAGCCCGCAGCGGCGACAGCGGCGGCGGCGGCGGCGGCGGCGCTGGCCTTGGGTCCTGCGGGCGGGATACCGCGCGCCCCGCCGCCAAAGCCTCCCGCGCCACCTGCTCCTCCGCTTCCAGCGCCACTTGCGCCGCCCGCGACCGAGAGGCGCTCGAGGTCTTGGGCGAGTCCGGTGGCCGGCTGTTGGACGAGCTGATGCTGCTGCTGCTGCTGTTGCATCTGTTGCATCTGCTGCGACTGCGACTGCTGTTGTTGTTGCTGTTGCTGTTGCTGTTGCTGCTGCTGCTGCTGCTGCTGCTGCTGGAGGAGGATCTCTGCGGTGGGCCTATTGCGCAGGATCGTCGTCGGCTGGATGTCCTTGAGCTCGACGCTGAGGCTCTTGCAGAGCACCTCGATCTCGAATTTGAGATTGAGTTTAAGCTCGGCGAACTGGTAGAGCTCAACCATAAGCCTCAGCACCACCATCAGCCACGGGTTAGGCGGAACAAAGACCTCGGACCGGGCGCACTGCTCGAGCACCTTGCAGACAAAAGGGATCGCGACGATCAGCCGATTGCTGTCATATCCCTGGACCAGCAGCTCCTTGAAGGCGATGTTGCGGTGTCGGATCGGCTTGTTGCGCGCGAGCGTCAGACTGCCGAGCCACGAGCCGAGGTTCTTGAGAAGCGTGCGCTCCTGAGTCGACTGTGCTGTCTTTTCCGAGTTGAGCAGCACCTCGACCTTTCCGAGCGTCTCGTGGAGGATGTAGGGGAGCAGGTTCTGCCTATTGAAGCCGTCGAGGAATTGGGCATAGAGGCCATGGTTGTTGGGCTCGATGCTGACGCGCTGCAGCACCAGGTAGGACGAGAACCAGCGGAAGATCTCCGGCTTGATAAGCCGCTTGGCGTCGAGCAGCTTCGACTCAAGGTTGCTGGGCGAGAGGTTGTTGACGAGGAAAAGGACGCGGTCCGACACGTCCTCCTCCGGCTCGCGCTGCTCCACCGTCTCTGAGACGTCGTCGACGTGGATGGCGGTGAACGGCGGCGGCGGCGCCTTTTCATCGTCTGCGCCCATGCCTTTGCCGTTGCCGCCACCGACATCACTTCCCTTGCCGCTGTCGTTCTGTTGTCCTCCTCCGCCGCCGCCACCTGCCATAGCCATTCGGACGAGTCGAATGATCTCCGGGTGCGACTGCTGGAGGTGGGGCATGGAGAGTAGCGCTTGGCAAAGCTGGGGCCACTCCGGCAGCCGGTTTTGGAAGCGGAGCAGCGCCTGGAGGCCGAACTTGAACATGTTCGAGTCGGACGGGTTGCGCAGCGCGTCGAGCACGTAGCGGATCGCAATGCCGAGCGGGATGTAGTCGATCAACTGGTGTTGGATGAGCGAGCCAAAGACGACGGCCGTCATGGCGAGCTCGCGCGGCGGGTAGTACATCTCGAACCATCGGTACTCGTCAAAGAGTGTATGGACCATGCATGCAAAGACCTGATGGTCGCGCGTATTGTCCGACACCTTGGTGCGCTGAAGGAGCGCGATGACGTCGTCAATGCTGATCTTCTCCTCGTACATCTGACGGTACCAGCTGTCGGCCTTCTCGTGGATATCCTGCGAAAAGGTGACTACCTGGAGGCCGGGCTCCTGGCCCTCGGCGCCCGGCGCGAGGTTCATCAGCCGCGGGTGGAGCTGAAGGCAGAGGTTGCGGACCACCTTGAAGAAGTCGATCTCCTCGGGCGTCATATTGTCGCCATTGGAGCGCAGCACCTTGAGGAACGTCGCGACCGTCTGGACGGTCAGCGGCATGAAATTTTGCTCGGCCTGCGGGTCCTGCTTGGCGAGGTCGTCCTTGGTCTTGTTGTCGAGGAACTCGAGCGAGGCGCGCACAAAGTCGCTGCCATGCTCGGCGATCTTGCCCTGCAGCCAGATGTCGAGGTTGAGATACTCGCGGCGCGACGCCAGCGCGGCGACATCGAGCGCAAACGCGAAAGGCCGTTGGTCGAGGAGCGTGTCGAGGATCTTGACCTCCTGAGCGACGTCGACAAGGCGCGTGATGTTGATCGGGTTCTCGCTGTAGAAGTTGTGGAGGGCCGAGAGAGTGTAGTCCTGGTTGGTCTGCCAGAGGCGGTAGAAGACGAGCTGGTGGCTGGGGTGGCCGCCGAGGAACATGGCGAGCAGCTTCGAGGCGAGCTCACTGTGAATTCGGTTCCACGGCTGGTGAATCTGAACCAAGCCCATAAGCACCAGCTCCGCGCTCGACTTGATCGCCTTTTCCAGCAGCTCAGTGACGGCGGCCCGGACCGAAGGATCGTCCGAGCCAGCGATCTGCGTGAGCGTCTCGACGAGGTCGAGCGAGTTCCACGTGCTGGCCTGGACCGACGCGGCCAGCGCCTTAACGGTCGCGCTCGCGCCGGCGACATCATCAGCCGTCACGATACGCCGACCGGGCAACAAGGCGAACGAAAACACGTCGCTGCCCAGCGATATGAGCCCGTTGAGGATGCGCACCTGCCGCTGCTTGCGCGTCCAGGCGCCCCAAAGCCCAGAGACGGCAGGAGCCTGGCCCTGGTGGCGCACGTGGGCGGGCGAAAGGACTGCCACGATTCCGCCCATCCGGTTGCTGCTTGGGATCTCGAAGCCCTCCATCTCGTCTAGACCGCGCACCACGCGGGCCCACGAGAGCTGCGGGAAGGCCGAGCTCCAGCCGCGGACGAGGCTGCCAAAGTCGGTGACCTCACCGCCATTTAGCATGTCGGTGTCGACCGAGAGGAGCGAAGCAAGCAGCTCGGACATCGTCCGCTCGTCGGCCGAGTGGACCTCGAGCCGCTCGAGGATGGCGCGCACCACATCGGCGTTGGGCAGGCCGCTGGGACCGAGGTCGATGAGAAACTCGGTCAGGTTCTTGCCGGGCTTCATCCTCAGGTTAGGGAGCGTCTGCCGAATCACGTGGGCGGTCGCATCGGGGCCGATCCGCTCCGAGACGGCCGTTAGCAGCCGCTGCCGATGGGCTGGCTGGAGCAGCGGCGAGTTGGGGGGCGCCGCATCGGAGAGCAGCGAGCCCAGGAAGCTGGCCAGCTGGTCGGGCGCGAGCGTCCCATTGGGGCCGCTCTTTCTCAGCGCGTCGAGCGCCGAGTCGAGCACCGACGACGAGCCGGAGGATGCTGCGGCTGCAGCTGCTGCTGCCGCGCTATCGCCGTGTTCCGGCGGCGGCGCCGGAGATGCGGCGCCATTGACCATTCTGTCCGCCTGGGCGGCGAGCTCCTGTCGGACGCTGCTCGCAGACGAAGCCAGGGCGGAGGCTAGGTTGCGCTTCTGCCGAGTCTCGAGTCCCGGCGCCTGCAAGAGTCGTCCGAGATCAGCGGGGCTGAAGGCCTCTGCACGGGGTTCCGTACCGTCGAGCGACGCTATGAAGCGACGGGCAAGCGCCGGCTGGTCGGCCGCCCTGTGCAGCTGCCGCTGGAGGAGCGAGTGCTGCTGTTGCTGTCGGTGGCGGCGAAGGAGGTCGCCTTCGTCGTCGTCGTTGTCGTCGTTGTCGTTGCTGTTGTTGGTGATGTCGCTGCTGCGATAATTATCGAAGAGCGTCTGTGAAGCAAGGCGCTGGATCAAGTAGAAGTAGACTTCGTCTCCGAAACGATCGCAGAGCTGCCGAGTCAAGATGGAAGGCAGGAAGAGGTTGTAAAGCGTCAGTCCAGAGAGAGCGAGGCGTACGAGGATAAGAGAACCGGGAACGACGGCCGGGGTATAGTCGTGTCGAAACCTACCCTTTCGACCTCTTGGGCGTAGCTCTCAAAGTTGACCTCTGAAAGGGTGGCGAGCAAGAAGCGGATGTGTCCCTGTACAATGTCCAGCGTGGCGACGTCGCTTGCCCCGTGAGCGGCGATCGAGGCGGTGTGCTGTGGTGTCGATGACAGGGCGATGCCTTTCCTCTCCGTGGTCGAGCGTGCAGGGTTGCTAGCGCGTCGAGACTGTGAAGCGGCAACTTTTGTGGTGGTGGATCCAACGATTTAAATAGGCAAGTGGGAGAAAAAAAGTGCAGGGCAGACGACACAAGATGTTAGCATTTGCCTTCCGTGGGGAACGGACAGACGAAGGCCGGACGGACGAGGCCTTTCATCCGAGCACAACATGAGTAGAGCCGACGTGGCGCAGAGAGCGTGCACGCTGCAGGAACTGAGGAGGGCTAAGGCCAGGGCTTTGAAAGGTTCCAGGCAGCCTGTCAGGCAGATCCTGTGACTCCGTGCTGTGCAGTCTTGTCGAGCACTGCGGAGATGGTCTCGAGTCGCGTACAGTCGCACGGGCACAACGAATGTCAAGGCGTGCGTGGAAGCTCGAACCAAGGACTGCATCTGGGGATACTCACGTGTCAGCCTTGAGATGCGAATAAAGCGCCTCGTTCTCAGGAGCCTCCGCGCCGATTCAGGGATGACTTGCTCGTTCCGGAACGTATGTTCGTCTCAGAGAGTCGATGCGCCGTGATCGCGTCGTCACGAGCCGGAGTAGTGGCAATAGCCGAACTGGGGTCCGCAGCGACTAAGTGAAGACCGTCGAGGCCAAGTAAAGGCTAGCTTGCCTACGCGCTTGCGAACTCGCCCGTCTCCGCCGGTTCTGGCTGAGAGCGAAAAGGGCCGATGGCGAGTACGGATCGATGGCAAAGGAGACTGCCGCTGCCTTGTGCCAGACGATGTTGCGCAGTTTGCTGCGCCGGGTCGCGAGTGACCGTGATAACAGAGAGGCTGTTCACGCGCAAAGTAAGCGGCCGGGAGTAAGCGGGCGCAGAAGAGCTGGACCGGGCGCGCCGAACAACCTGAATGGAGCTCCGAGGATGCCTTACTCGGCGTCAATGGCCGTGGCGGTGTGGAGGCCGAGACGAAGCCGATGCAGCCAAAGGGCGTCGCTGCTGATAGCTGGGCGCGGAACTGCTCGAAGAAACGAGACGGGCGCGATGGCCTGTCCTTGACCGGCGGATGCGCTGCTGCTGCTGATGCTGCTGGTATTGCTGCTGCGGTGAGATGTTGCGGGCGGCGTCCAGAGTCTGATGAAAGGAAGGAAGAGAGGGCGGCGGAAGGAGACGCGAGTTACACTTGAAGTGTTGGAGGGCGGTGGTGGAGGTGAGGTTGCGATGAAGAGTAGGAGGAGGCAGGTAGCCTCGACCGAGCGACGCTCGCATGTTTGGCTGCTGCCCACCCGCCCGCCCGCCCGTCTTCTGTCTTTGCGGGCGTGGCTCTCTCATTCGCCCAGAGCAGCCGCGGGTGATCGCTCGAGCCTCCTCCTCCTCGCCCAACCTCCGACCTCCCGGCAGCCAGCCAGCACCGTCGGTCACCTGTGATCGGGCGAGCCGGCGCGCCTGGCCTGGCCCCGCCGGGAAAGGGGCGAGATCGGGCGCATGCTTAGATACCCGCGGATCGGCTGGCTGGGGCGAATCCCATGTGGTGGGCGCGTCTCGCTCCTTCAGAATTTTGTGGCCAGCAGTCAGCGCGTTTGGCGCGCAGAGCGGATGGCGGGTCGCCCTTTCTCCTGGCCCGCTCGGCCGTCCTTAGGGTATTGTGTTGTTCTACGGTCCTTTGTCGTGCTTGCTTCTCCCCACCCCTCCCCCCACCACCATCATCGCCGTCACCGCATCGCATCGCTGCAGTTCCCAACTCTCCCACCTGTTGCCGCCATGTTGCTGCCAGCCTGACCACAGGCCGCCCTTTTTACTTGCCCTTCCGTACTCCCCTCGTATTCCCTGACCACCGTCCTCGCCAGCCTCTCGAACCAGATACCCGGCTGACGGTCCCCTCTCATAGATATACACACGCCTGGACCACGACGACGATAGAGTCTCAACTTCTGCATCGCTGTTCGAGAGTATAAGAAGTGCAAACATCTGGAGTCGTCGCCTAGCTCAGCCTACCTGTCGCTCGACCCCGTGCCCCCAATAGCCAGATCGACGACAAAGCAACGCTTCGAACGCGTTCCGCTGCCTGCACCGACCATGTTGGCATCCCGTCTTCCCCGAGCTCTGCCGCTGCTGCTGCTGCTACTGCCGCTCTCCTTGTTCGTCTCCTTTCCCCTCTGCACCTTCGCCTTCCCCTTTTCGTCCACTGGCTGGGCCACCTTGACGCACTACGACCTGCCGTACGACTATATCGCTTCCTGTGGTTGCGTAGGAGCATCGACCAAGTACCCTACCGCCGCCCTCAACAGCCAAGCATACGGCTCCAACACCTCTTTCGGCCCCTCTTGCGGTCTCTGCTTCGAGCTCCGCCTGGTCTCGACCCCTCTTTCGCCTCCCGCAGCCCTCGACGATCCGGACGCTCCCTGGGGCGACGGCATCATCTACAGCCTTTCCGACGTCGAGGCCGGCAGGACGCCGAACCTCGTGGTAAAGATCATCGACCTCTGCCCCGGCGTGGGTGGACCGTGGTGCAATTCGACCACGCACGACAACGGGACGATGGAGGGTAACTCGCTGGGGTCGATGGTGCACTTTGACCTCGCCTGGCCGTCTCGGGCGATATCGAAGGACTTTTTCCTGGGCGACCACGACTATGGCGTGTGGAATACCACCTACGAGGCCGTATCGTGCGACCGATGGAAGGGCGACGGCGACAGGGCTGCGGTCGGGAGCGACTGGGATCAGCAGAACGCGGCGTGCTGCCCCGCCGACCCGATGCCCTCTGGTGCGGACGCGACCTGCCCCGCCTACTACGATGCGGTCGAGACAGAGCAGGCGCTGGTACCAAACACGAGCAACGTGCTCTCCAAGGGCAAGGGCTCGTCGTCGGCGGCGTCGGCCGCCGTGCCGAGACGTGCCGCGGCGCAGCAGACCGTGGCCAGCCTTGGCTGGATGGCGGCACTCGCGATGCCGGCGGTCGTGGTGGCCAGCGTCGCGGCCGCGGCAAGCGGCCTCGATGGCCTCCTCGCCCTCCTTCTGTAGGTCGTCCGTAGCTATGTACCTAACTAGATATCCCTTCACTTTCATGGAACCCTGCCGGCCGTCTGCCTCTCTGATTTGCAATATTTATCAATGATTGATGCCCATCTTTGTCGGGCTGAAGCCAGCGGTTGCGTGCAGGGCTCTTGCACCGTACTTGACTGTCGGAGATTTAAGCCATTTCCGTCCTCATTTCTGATCGCCACAAGTGGCCGGACGATATGGTTGATGAAGCCATTCGGGAGCACACACGTTGCGGACAGACGGCAAGGCACGTTTCTATGCTACAGAGTGTATGAGCGAGCGTTTGTTTTCGCCCAGCTTAGCCAGCCCAGATCAGAATGGCCTGCTTTGATGCCATGCCCCGCCCCTTCGGCTAGAGCACGACCGGTCTCTCCTCAACCGAGCTCTGCGTTCGAAACCACGCTGCCCGCAGGAACCGGCGGCCCTTGTAGGTAAAAAGCGCCGGCGCAACGCGTCCCGACAGAGCAGCCACGTCCCGTCACAAGCACAGCAGTCTGCCCCGCCGTCCGTCTATATCTAGCATCAGCGGCGGCAAGCACGGCCGCTTCCTACAGTACATATGCAACAAGCGAACGTGTCAGAACGTCGTGTGGGCTGGCCCCTCCCTCTCCCTTCTCGGCTGACCCCGGGCCCAACGGAAGGCAAGAAATCGTGCACGTGGCCCCCGCGCCAACCCCATACTAGTCCTGTATAAAGCCCTCCGCCCCTTTCTCCGTCCCCTCCGCCATCATCCTATACACCCCCCTGCTATACCCCCTCCCCCCCTTCTCCTTCTCGCTCCTCTCCGAGCATGTCCTTGCCAGACGACCACCACAAAGACGGCGGCCTCGTCGCCGCCGAAAAGCAACACGGCGACGCGACGCAGCGGATCGAGCCCGTTGAGTCGCACGACGACAAGCAGCTCGCGCCTACCACTATCAAGTCGAAGCTGGGAAATGTCGGGCTCATCTTTGCCTGTGGATCAGCGCTATTTTCCGACGGCTATGTGAACGCTGCTAGTGGTCAGTATGCTCGGTATTTGCCTCACCGCCGCTTGTACTGCGCTTCCATGCTAGCCCTCAAAAAGCCGTAGGTATTTCTACCGCTTTTGCTGGAAGCTTGCAATTGACGTCCGCTCGCTCCTTCCGTTGGATACGACAGGTTCGGTCATCACAATCCTCACCTACATCTACCCCGACTATCCCGGTTTCGCCGGCTTCGAATCGCGCTTCGCCTCGCTCGTCTTTGCCGGAACTGTATTCGGTATGCTCGCCTCGGGCGCGCTCGTCGACCGAATCGGACGTCGTTACGGCATGTGGTTCTCGTCGATCTGGCTCACGCTCTTCAGCATCCTCATCGCCGGCGCCTGGGGTGCTGGTGGGTCGACGAGAGGCCTCTTTGCGGCCCTCCAGGCCTACCGTTTCCTCCTCGGTATCGGCATCGGCGCTGACTACCCGTGCGGCTCAGTAGCAGCGTCCGAGAACACCGAGGCGGAAGGAGTCAAGAAGTCGAGGCAGCAGGCCTACTTTATCATCTGTGAGCAAGCGAAGACTTCGAATGAAGTCGATCGAGGCTGCCTGGACCACATGTGCCGACCGATACTATGATCTTCCTGCCCGACAACCAGCGACGAACTCGATGATCGACCTCGGCTTCGTTGTCGCCGCCCTCGTCCCGCTGATCCTGCTCGTCATCTTCGGGATGAACCACCTCTTCTGGGTCTGGCGGCTGTCGCTGGGCATTGGTGCACTGCCGCCTCTGATCGTCTTCCTCTTCCGGTACGGAATGCAGGAGCCCGAGCACTTCCGCAAGGGCGCGATCAAGAAGAACGTCCCCTGGTTGCTCATCATCAAGCGGTACTGGGTCCGCCTGCTCGCCGTCTCGCTCGCCTGGATCGCGTACGACTTTGTTAGCTACCCGAGTGGAATCTACTCGTCCATCATCACCAACCAGCTGGTTCCGTCCGAGGGCGTGAGCGATTACGAGATTCTCAAGCAGAGCCTGGCTTTCAGCACCGCGCTCAACTGCTTCTATCTCCCCGGAACGCTGATCGGCGCCATGTTCACCGACAAGCTCGGCCCCAAGAACACCATGATTGGCGGTCTCCTCTGCCAGGCGGTGCTCGCCTTCATCATGGGTGGCGCGTTTGGCGAGATCCGCAAGTCGCTCGGCGCTTTCATCGTCGTCTACGGTCTCTTCCTGTCATTCGGCGAGGCCGGGTCCGGCAACAACCTCGGCCTCCTCGCCTCCAAGGCTTGCGGCCCCGCCGCGGTGCGAGGAACCTTTTACGGACTTGCCGCTGCGCTCGGTAAAGTCGGTGCATTCGCCGGTAGCTACGCGTACCCGGCTATCCAGAGAAGTCTGGGAGACTCGGGCAGCGACATCTACTTTGCCGGACCCTTCTTTGTCGCTGGCGGGCTTGCCATCTTTTCGGCACTCATCACCTTCTTCATCCCTGCAATCCGGGCCGACAGTATGAAGGATGAGGACGAGGCCTTCAGGCAGTACCTGTTCGACAACGGCTACGACATCTCGCAGATGGGCTTTGACGAGCCTAACCGCGCCTCGAACGCCGAAAAGGGCGAGATGTCGGCGGCAGTAGCGAGCGGCCATGGTGCGAGCGACGATGTCTTGGACTTCAAGACTCCGTGAGAGGACTTCGCCGTCATGAAGAGCGTCCTCCCTATGAGGGGCTACCGGCCGGGGTTATCGCGAGTCCCTCAATAGCTTTGTTCTCTGTTAAGGTTCAAGTTTGTTCTCGTGTATGGACATCTCCTACAACGATGAACGCTGCTCATGATACATAGATACATGCTACGCGGACCTGCCGCGCGAAGGGAACCTGGTGCCAAATGGGGATAACTGTGCGCTGCGAACGATGAAAACGACGTCGAGGTGGTGGCGTCGACGCACGGTGGCGATGTGCCTGCTGGCCGTCGAGGCAGGGTCCGCTGCTGCTGCTGCTGCTGCTGTGCGGGGTTGAGGCTGCAGCTTGGGAGAAAGCTCTCTCGCGCGCTTCGCTGTCTCTGAGACGCAAGCCGAAGGCGAGCGAGGCGCGGCCCATTTTTTTGGGGTATTCGGGTGGCCCGGGGGAGGGGCTCAGGCTGGGGCCTGTCGAGAGCTGCGTGATTTGGCAAGATGCTGGGCCTGCCAGCAGGCGAGGAGGGAGAGGGGAGTCAAAAGTCAAGCCAAGCCAGCTCTGGCCTCCGCCTGGCCTGGCTTGATGCGGCAGCTCGACCCGTCCTTGCGCCGGTCCCCGCCTAACGCAGCCCACGCCGGCTGGCAAGCCGACTGGCAAGCCGGCTTGCAAGGGCCGTCGGGAGCAACCCACGTAACTCCCCCATGCCTGCCACGCAACCACCACCGCCGCCCCTCTGGCTCTTCCTCCTTCCCTCCTCTCCGTACATCGTCTTCTCTCCACCACGAGCGCCTTCTAGCATCGCCGTGATCACAGGCAACCCTCGGCCCGCCGTCCGACGGCAGCTTCCGGTCCAAGCTGCCTCCACTTGCCCTCGCCAGCTGTCGCCTGCCACTTTGCCCATCACCAGCACCCCCGTCGGCAGTTCATATCCCCCACCTTACGCACCCGTTCCGACGACTGCCCGACCCGCTGCACAGCCACGTCTACCATCATCAGTCGCTGCCATCTCTCGGTGCCTTTCATCACTCTCGCTCAGCGTCGACCGCTTCGCCACATCGTCAAAACCAAGCCTTCCCCGTCGACCGGCCACTCAAACTGGCACCGGCACCAGCAGCACCGTAGCACCGTAGCACGCATCACCGGGTTTCCTCTGTATCTTGCCAACAGCCAGCTCTGCACATCATGCCGCCACAGAGCTTGTGGTCCTGGTGGCCTATGTCCAACGATCAAAACAAGGTGGATGGGAAGCGGTCGCAGCAGCTCAGCTTCTCGTCTCCCTCTCGGCAACAGCAACTGCAGCCTCACTATACCGGATTCACCGTCCTGGAAAAGGTGCTCCCGTCGGATGGAGACTCGTCCTCGACAGCGATGTCGAAGCCGATGCCGCCGTCTTTCTGGCTCTTCGACACCTCGTCTAGGCCGGACTTGCAGCGGCAAGCCCAGGACCTCAACGACAACGATGACAACATCCTCACCCTCGGCTCAGATGGATCATCAGCCAAACGTCTCAGAAAACAGAACGGCTTCCCCATCCGCACATCCGCTGGCGACGCACAGCCTCGCTTCGGCCAGGCCGACCTGACGGTGCCACCGGGCGGCGGGATCGACATCGACGAGCCCATCTACTCACGGCCGCGGGGCGGCAGCGACGACACGCTCGCGCTCGTCCTGCCGCTTCTCATCCTCCTCTCGACACTCCTCCTCCTCCTCCTGCTCTTCATCATCCTCGTCATCCTCGTCCGCAGGCGGGCCCGGATCGCCCTTGGCGAATCCGAGGGGCCCGTTGACGTCGGGCGCGAAGAGGTCCTTGACGCAACTGGCTACATCGACGGCGTCGAGCAGCGCTGGCTTGAGCTACAGGACCCCGCGACGCGGCAGGGCTACGCACGGGCGAAGGACTGGACGCTCTCCTACCCGCCCGGCTCGCAGAGCACCGACATCACCCTCAGCCAGTTCCTCAGCATCCAGGAAAAGGGCGTAAGCGCGTGGAGCTTCGATCCGGACTACGAAAGCAACCCTAGCGTCTACGTCGAGGCTCGCACAGAGATTACCTTCCTCGCCGACGGCGAAGGCATGGCGCCGAGCGAGGGCGGAGGGTGCTGCGTTCAGTCCAACCTACCGCTCCCCAAGGTCAACGAGGTCTACTACTGGGAGGCAAAGATGTTCAACAAGCCCGATGGGACCAACGTGGCTCTTGGCCTGACGACGAAGCCCTACCCGACCTTCCGCCTGCCCGGCTGGAGCAAGTTCTCGATCGGCTACTTTAGCGCAGACGGCTTCAAGAGCCACAATCATCCCTTTGCCGCCCAGTCTTACGGCCCTGCCTACCAGCAGGGCGACGTGATCGGCGTCGGCTACCGGCCGCGCACCGGAACCGTCTTCTTCACGCGGAATGGCAAGAGGCTCGAGGACGCCTTCATCGGGCTGAACAGGTACAACCTCTTCCCCACCGTCGGCGCGGACGGAGCGTGCGAGATTCACGTCAACCTTGGACAGGCTGGCTTCGTCTTCATTGAGGCTAACGTCAAGAAGTGGGGACTGGCGCCGATGGTCGGCACCCTTGCACCGCCGCCGGCCTATGGGGAGGAGCGTGGCAGCATTCTGATCGAGACCGGGACGGGCCAGGGCACGAGCAGCGGCGGCGGCACAGGAGCAGCAGGTGCGGGTGCAGCTGGGAGGAGAGGAAGGCCAGCGGGCAACCTCACACCCCCGCCTCCCGTTTCGCCGTTTGATGAGAGGGTGCCCTCGACCCTGTCGACCGGCGCAGCCGCTTCCGAAGCTGCAGGGACGTCGTTGTCAACAGCTGCCGCAGAACCAGCAGGACGGAGCAGCCGCCCGCCAAATGCAGTAGCTGGCGGCGCGCCCATCCGCCCATCGTCCCTGCGCGACACTTCTCCTCGCCGATCGGAGCTCTCAGTTGGCTCACCACCCAACCCGCCTACCCCGCACCGCCTCGACATCTCGCTGCACTCTCTCAACTCGTCGGACGGCACCGCCACCCTCGCGCCTCCACGCAGCGGCAGCGGGACCTCTTCCTCCTCTTCTTCCTACTTTCCCAACGTCCCCTTCCCCAACGCGCATCTTGGGACGCAAGTGGAAACGCTCAGAGCAGCCATCGAAGCGGGTCGACGATCGCCCTCTCCACCTTACGACGGGACCAACACGTCTTCCTCTTCCGCTTCCGCCTCGACAGGGATGAACGGTGCTTCGCCGGGGTACAGAGACAGCTGGCTTGAGAATGGACTGGGTGGAACGGGAAGTCTGGGAGCGAGGAGGTCGAGTGGACGTAGCCATGCCATTGCCAATGCGGTGCTAGGGATGCTAGGAGACAGGGGACTGTTGACGCCACTCTCGGTGGGGTCGCCCACGCCCGGCGCCTCTGGCACGGGGACGGGGACGGGGACGGAGACGACGAGCGAAGAAGAGAGATACGAGAGGAGCGTAGATGAAAACACGAGGAGGAACGCCGGACAGTCGGGAGCAACGGGGGCCGGTGGATGGTGGAGCTGGATGACGGGCAGGTAGAACTAGGTTTCTCTGACTGACACCTGAAAGCATGTGTGGCCTCTCTTTAGCGTCGTATTCTGGATGGCTCGGATAGCTGCATTGTTTCTTCTTTCTCCCGGCATACCATATTGAGCTGTGACCTCGTTTTGCACGCACATATCTTTCCCATCATCGTCTGCGTGAGATTCGTGTCGTGTCGTGTTGGGACGAAGCGAAAGACCGGAGGTGTAAACGCCACATGGAGGCTGGGATGTGGTCTTCTTGACGCCCGCATCGGCGCATTCAGAAGGAAGCTAGGTAGTGTTGAACGACGGGTGGTTAGATCTCTCGTCGATATACAACCACACCCACGGGAGGAAGGAGGCTCGATGACGGTTGACTTGTCGAGTAGAAATGTAGTTGCGAGAACGCGCTGGATAATCTTTTCTTTGGCTATATTGTTTGATGAGAAAATGATGAGGTACAACGTGGTGAGAGGTGGAATCGATCGAGCGATCGTTCAGGAAGACGGGGTGGCCCGCCGGGTAGCGGAGGGGTGCGATAGGGTCGTATTCTTGCTTCGTTTTGTCGTTTTGTTGCGTCTGGCGAATCAAGAAAAGATACGATGCGATGCGACTTGGCGTCGATGACAGTGAGGAGTACTTGAGACGCCCGTAGATCTTACTAGTATTTGCGCAGCATCCATTGACTGTCGGTGGGAGGCAGGCATAGCGACTTGCCCTTTAAATCTGTGAGGAACCAGAATCGAAGCGATCAAGTAACACCATCATGATCAGTCGTACGAACTTGATCCCTCTTCCGCTCGACAAGCAGAGTGGATACGTACCAACAACTTCAAGGTTAGAATGTCTTTTGGCCTTGACGTCCCTGTAGATGGCCAGAACTGTGCGCTTATTCCTCACAGCGACGAAACCTTCACGATCTCCTTCGGCGACGATCGCAGTGCCAGCTTTGATCTTCCAACCAACTTGCTTTTCAGACCCTCGGTATCGGATGGAGTTCTTGCCCAAGTTCCAGTCGATCACGCCGTCATCGGCGCCGCAGTTAAGAGTGTAGGTTACATCTTTTTGGACTGCGCCCTTGCCGACTGCTTCCTGGCCCACTACTCCGACGATGGCGAGTGTGAGGAGTGCGAAGGAGATGGTAAGTTTCATGGTGAAGAGAAAGAGAGAGGGCGGGGTTGGTCTGGTTGAGCTGTGGGCTACGGCCTGTGGGGTCTGAAGAATGCTTCGATGTGTTGTGCTTTGATTGGATGGTGAGAGGCGCGGTGGACGGGCTGGGGTTGAACTAAGGGAGCTTTATACCTTTTTTCGAGGACGAAAGCCTTGGGAAGCAAAGGGGGAAGAATGGTAGGGGCGACGAGAAAGGAAGAGGACCGTCTCCTGTGTCTCGGGCTGGGAAGGGGCCTCAACGGGGACAGTCAAATTTATGCTCTGCTCGGTGAGGCGTCTAGCCCTGCGCCACTGGGCGCAAAGCTGTCTTTACCCGGCCGCGCTGTTGGAAGGGCGCCTAGCGTTGGCGCGCCGGGCGGAAGCATGCGCTTCCACCTCGCTCCCGCACATTGATATCGTCTCTGTTGCCCAATCTTTGTACGCCCACTCATTCAGTGTGCCAACGTACGCGATATGCCAACTGTGCTGACGTGACGACACCGTAGACTTCGGGCGAGCGGGCGTGCTGCGCCTTCCTCGGCGTACATAGGGCGGCATATCGCCGAGAACCAACGACGATGACGGGCGTTGGTCAAAATCTTGGCAGCAGGGTTGGCGTAGCCACGCAGTCACCATGCCAACCCTTTTGTCGATGCTGCAGCTGCCCCTCCCCTCCCCCCACTCGCCGGCCGCTTTGGTGCTGCTCTGCTCTCTTTGATTGATGCAAGCTGCCTCGACCACTGGATTCGTTGGTCCGTCCCCTGCTCGTTCACGCCCCCCGTCGGAGGGGTCGTTGCGTGGCGCGCGATCCCATCATGCTAGCTGGATACTCAAAGGTTGACTGATTAGACGTGTGATGGCGGCGGCGGCGACGGCGGCGGTGGCTGTGGAGGACGATGAAGCGTCCCGGCCCGCTCGAGGTCGTCAAGCTCCTGGAGCCGCTTGGTTGCCACTTCGACTGCCTTGGTGATTTGATCTGCTCGTTGTTTCCGTCCGTCGAAGTGGGGCAAGCGAGAGACGCCGCACAAAGGGGGTAAGGGCGTGAGCAACAACAGCTGCAACAGCGCGGCCAGCAAGACGGTGTGGCCGCGAGGGGAAGAATGTGTGGGCTACAGTTTACTCAACAGTCAAAACCAAGGCGCATTGCCAGTTCCGCGGTTGCCCTGTCTGGTAGGTATATTTGCGGAATCGGGTGGACAAGAAGGAGGAGGAGATTGGTCGCCCGCCAGTCCTGTTTGAGAGGCAGCACGAAGCGGTTCAGTGCGTGAGTCTTGAGCCATGTGGGGCGAGAGGTTCGAGCCTGGTCTTGGGACCGCCCGCACTCACTTCGTCGACGATCACGACCGGCTCGGGCTGGTAACCAAAGATCAACTCGTTTTCCGCCCTATTGTTTGTCAAGACCCGCTTCAAGTCGGCCGGCGGATGGCTGACCACCCTCCGGAGCACCTCGGAATTGAAGCATGGGTTCTAATTTCGTCAACAGACGAGATGGATCTCGATTTACTCTGCCGTCAGCTTGTCACCATTGTGCCCTGCTCGCTATGCTGAGGCATTGGTGCTGATCTAGGTAGGTTTCTGGGGCGCAGTGGCGAACGCACTCACGTAGCTGGCACATGGGAACGCCATCCCATCGCTGCTGCAGATCAGGAGGTCGTTTCCGCGCGCACCGAATGGTGCAAGGCAGTCCCAAAACGTCCAGATCGTGTTGTGGTGCCACGAGCCGGTCAGGATGCGCGGGTCGACCAGGTCCATACAGGGTTCTCGCCAGCCTGCCCGGTTGCTGAAGGCCAAGTTGCCACTCGCCGATGACGTCCCTGCTGCCGGCTGGGTGGCCCAGGTCCTTGCACCCAGGGCAGTACCTGCGGTCGCGCTTGGCTGTCCTGATTGCTGCTCCGGCGGTAGGCCGGGTTCCGGCTCTCCTTCATGGTGCTGCCGGTAAGGCGGGTAAAGCGACGGTAGGCCGCGAGGTTGCTGCGCGTCGCCTGGACTTAATAAGTCGGGCTCAGGTCTCGAAGACGTTGGGACTGCCATCGTCGCTGGGGCCTCTGGCGGAACGAAGTTTCCAACGCCCAACTTGCTGCTTGATGGCTCGGAGATACCCGGGTACGGAAGGACGACACTTGAGGCGCCCCTTTGTGCTGCTTGGCTCTGCGGATCGGAGGCGCTCTGGCCGTCCGAGGGTGCCGGCGGCGGCGCAGGCTGTTCCGACGGACTCCCACGGGGGGCTCGGCTACGTTCAGGTGTGCCCATCGCCTTTCCCTTGCCTTTCGCGACGGCGACGACGGGCCGCCTTCTGGTACGTTGTCGTTTTTTGAACAATGGCGGTTGCGAGTCAGGTTCTGGCTTCGGCTCCTGCTTGGTAGCCTCGGGCTGTTGCAGCGAACCGCTGGGTTGCAGCTCCAGTACGACTCCTCCACCGCCGCCTATGAAGGTTTCTGCTTGGGTATCGTCGTTCCTTGATACGTCTCGTCCTTCAAATCTCCACAAGTCCTTCTGGACAAGGGCGACTGCCTCCATCGGCTGGCTCCGCCGAGCGTCTGTCTTCGTGGAAGGCGAGGCGCGCGATGCGACGTCTGAGTCGGCGTCGTGGTCCGGCTTTGTCGCCGTGGCGACGTGTTGGGAGCTCGCGGACGCATGCTCCCCCTCCTGGTAGCCAGCAGGCTCGCGGGTCTCCTTCCCTAAATCGGGAAGGAAAGGAGGAAGCGCTTGCGACAAGCCGATGTATTGCGCTATTCTCTCCGCGTCGTCGCTAGACAGAGACCTTCCCTTGCGGTATTCGGCCGGCCGCGCCGACCTCAGGAGGGGCGATGCGACGGTTGAAGTAGGACACGAGTAGCTGGCCTGGCCAGATCTCCTCACTCGCTCGCCAAGGTCGACGGCAGGTCTCAACTTACGTTCGGCGAAGGCATCTACGGGCTTCGAGGTGTCTGGTGTCGCTATCAAGGACGCTAGCGGCACAAGCGGCTGGCGAGGCTGTGAAGAGACGGGATCCGAAGAGACAAGTGGTTGTGACAACTGTGGCAGCGGCAACGACGGCAGTGACGACCCGGACGCCTGTAGCTGCTGGTGAGGTTGAATTTTGGGCCAGATCTCGGTCACGTCCTCTGACCGCTGTGCGTGCGGGAAGAGACCGGCGTCGTCGATGACCTCGTGCTCAGCCTCTGCGTCGCTGATGTCGTCGTTAGCATCGAGCGACTTCGCTCCTTGGGGAGGCTCGGTGGTATATGGCGATAGCGATTGTGGAGGCAACCTCCGTGGAGGAGAAGGCATCTTCGAGCTACCTGGTTATGAGCTGTGTCTGAGGAAATGCCCGCGAGCCTGTCCGAGCGTCGGTCATGCAGTATGCTTTTCGTCGGCAGGGGTCGAAACAGAGAGAGAATGGTGCAGCAGGTGAGCAGAAGGAGCAGATGGAGATTTTCTCAGTGGTGATGGCGGTGGCGGTGGCGATGGCAACGGCAGTAGCAGTAGCAGGGACGACTATAGAGCCGATAGCAGGGGCAGTGGCTGTTGCGATGACGATGACGACGGTGGTGGTGGTTGTTGCGCGTTGGGGCCGAGGATAAAGAGGGTCGAAGGATGGTCAGCGCTGTGAGAAAGAGGAGTCGGAGAAGCCAGCGATCGATAGCCTACCGTTCGCTCTCTAACTGCGCTTCCTCGGGCTGATCACAGAAGTGTGGTCCTGGCCGTCCTGCTCTGAGGGGCCTGCTCGGCTGGCAAGGCAAGGGCAGCTGCAGCTGCTCTGAGGTCCAGGCTGGCCGATCTGCGTAACAGAGGAGACCGTTCGCGCACGGAATGTGCCGCCCGCTGAGCAGTCGGCCGAAGGAGTGTGCGCGCTGATCTGCCCCTATTACGGAGAACAAAGGGTAGCGTCGAGGGAAAAAGGGGGGGCTGGTGGTGATACCCTCGAATGGGGACGGAGGGCGACGAGAGAAGAGGCAGGGGAGGCGGGGGAAAGGGAGAGGCTCCGTCGCTCTCTTCAGATTATAATGGAAGCGGTGAGCGAGGGGCGGCCAGGACCAAGATCGGATGGGCCGTTGGCGTCGTCGCCGACGCGCGCCAGGGTCCCATTATATATAATTTATATACATATTGTATCTGAATGACCTCGCTGCCACCTCGACCGACGAGGACATGCGGCTCATAGAATAAGCTCAGCCAGACGACAACTGCCTCGAGAGCCTCTCGGGGAGCGAGACGATTCCAAGGTACCTAGTTTGCGGAGCGTCGAGGCATGGCGGCCGTCTACTTTGTCAGCCCGTCATTTGGACCTGCCTCACATTTAATTGTGCGTGCGCCTCGCGGGGCGGGCCCCTGCAGGGTGGCGGCCAAGGCGATGGCGGCACCTAGCTTAGCTTGCGGCTAACCTTGTTCCTTCTTGTGTGTCGCTCTGTGCAAAGAACCGGCGTCGACCGACGTGTCGGACCATCGTCGTCGACGGTGAAGCGTGAAGCATCGCCCAGTCGGACTAAGCATTACGTGGACCTCCCACGGATCCATCACATTTCCCCGCACAACGCAGCATGCTGTGCTGAACGTGTCCATGAAGGTCCCCCTTTCAGCCCCGCTTCGCACATGACGATTTGGGGCAATACGGTCGTGCGTCCTTTTCCAGGTTTCATTTGGCTTGGCAACAGCGGGACCTCCGAGCTTCCTTGCCCCTCAGGGTTCAGTGAGGGTAAAGCCTCCATCGATGGCAATTACCTGGCCGTTGACGTACTGGTTGGTCGCCAGGAACAGCGTCATGGAAGCCTGTAAGAAGGATTGGAAGGGGACGCCGTATCGGTCAGCTCATCCTGGATCACGACCTACGGACCTCCGCAAGGATGGATAGGCGCAGCGCACCATGTCTTCTTCTCGTCCCGGCCTTCCAGCGGGGACGGCCAGCGTCGGCATCTTTTCGCGCAGGCTCGACTGGTTGGTCTCGGGGTCGCGGTTACTCGCCGTCATTTGCGAGGGGAAGACTCCAGGAGCGATGCAGTTGACGCGGACTTTAGCCGTCGTCGCCTGGGCGATCTCAAATCCGATCAGCTTGGTCAAATGATTGACGGCCTGGCACGCGAGTGGGCGAACAAGGGGAAAGGAGGCCGAGAAATCACATAGAGTCGATACAAGAGGAGAGTCAGCGGCCGACCTGATCACGGTCGTCGTCAGCGCTTGAAGCTAGATAGACCCCTCACTCACTGCCTTTGAGCTGTTGTACCCGAAGTGTCGTTGAGAGGTGGCGGTAATACCACTGATACTTCCGGTGGTGATGAACGTCGAGCTCCAACCCTTGGTCTCATCGGTTGCCTTGGCAAGGAGCGGAAGGAAGGCCATGCTGAGGAAGAAGGTTGAAGAGACGTTGGTGGCGAAAAGATCCTTCCAGTGCTCCGGTTCGTTGTCGTCGAGCGCCTTTTTGACAAAGTCATCGACCGAGAGCTTCTTGCGATGCTCGGGGTGGGCCTCTCCAGAGGGATCGGCGGTGTTGGTGCCTTCGTTCTTTGGCCCGACGACGCCGGCGTTGCTGAGGAGGATGTCGAGCTTGCCCTCGCGCTTAGCGATCTCGTCGGCGAGGCGGAGGCACTCGGATTGGAAGTGACGTCGCCTGGCAGAGCGATGAGGGGGGCGCTGGGCTGGCTGTAGAGCTGAGCGCTCCTTTCGAGCACCTCTTGACGGTGTCCGACGATGTAGACCTTGGCGCCAGCCTGGCTCAGGGCGCGAGCCTGCATATGAGGCCGATTCCCGTCCCACCGCCCGTGATCATTGCGATCCTGCCGGTGAGGTCAAAGAGGACCGAGGGGTGTAGGCTTCGGGCGGACATCGTTGTGTTAGCGGCATGCGGCTGTCGGCGGTGGTGGGTTGTGGTGGCGGCAGTGGTAGTGGTGGCTGGGTCTGGTGGCGTTGGAGTGGGAGGAGCGAGCTGCTACAGTATGTTGAGCGGGGGGGAGGGGAAACGTTCCGAGGGCGAGGATGCTCTTACGTACGGCCCATCGTGGCCCAGCAGGGGATGGCAGGGGGCGGTGGGCCTCGTCGGACTTGCCCTGACGGTGCTCATGGTCATCGGTAAGGGGATGCGCCGGTGCTTGCTTGGACCCGAGCCTGGACGCAGGCTAGGAAAGGGTCGTGGGTTGGCGATGGCGTATGTAGCCGTCCGTTGTGTCGATGACAAAGACAGGCGCGAGGGAAGAGAGCAGGAAGCGGCGAGCGGCGAAGGGGCAACTTAACTTTATGTGCGGCCAGGGTCCAGCGTGATTCAGCAAGCCGTCTCCCGTGAATCGGGCCACTTCCTTTGCCGTCCGAACACAGCGATGCCCACGATGACGGCGGCAACCGCAGCGCCTCTGTGTCGACTCTAACGACAGCGCTTCTTGACTACGCGCCTACAGAAAATCGAATAATGACTGCCCTTGATCTGTTGCTCTGCCCACTCTTGACTTATTATAGCCAACAAGAACACATGCATCCTCGCCGACTTTCCGTAGAGCTCCGCGCGGCCTCGACCGACTGCTCGCGCTGACGGCCACCAGCGATCCATCTCGCCCTCCTGGCTAATACCCATATCCACCTCTGCCGTGCTCTCGCTGCGACTGCCTAGCCTCGTACCTCTTCGCCTCCTCCTCCTTCTCCTCCTCCTCCTCCTCCCCCTCCAGTCCTATACACATCATCGCCATCCTCTTCGTCGTCAAAGGAGACGTCGAACGCCGTCGCCTCGGGATCGTCGTCACGCATCCGTCCGTACCATCCCTGGTCTCTCTGCTGCGACGTGCCTCGTATCCGATCCACGAGACCGGTAAGCTGGCGAGAGATGGAGCGTCGTGCGTTGTCGCCGAGGCAAGAGGAGAGCGCGAACCATGCCACCGCGAGCGTGCCGAGTATGCCGAGCATGATAAAGAGCGGAAGCAGGCTGGAGCCCTCGTCATTTTCTGATGCCCGCCGTGTCAGAGAGGCCAAGAGGGCAGCGGCGTGTGGTGAGCTGCGTGGTGCCGTAGCGATAGGGAGAGCCATGACGGTTGCTCACGGCGATGCGAGAAGCGCAGCGACGTCGAGTGTGGCTGGATTCGATGGGTGGTGAGATATCCGTGTGGACCAATACTTGAGCGCCGCTTTCGATCGAGGATTCTTCTGCACGACGGCGAAGAGGGCGAGTTAGCAGCCAGCAGCCAGCAGCCAGCAGGGCAAGCGAGGATGAAGACGAGGATGGAGGGTAGGCGTAAGAGACGAGAACAAAGGAGCAGCGAAAGCTCGGAAGTCGGAGCAAGGCGCTGGCCCCCACGCCCACACGTGTGACGCACGCACCAAGCCTCCACACGCACCGCGCATGCGAACGCAGCAGGCCACGCCCCGCCGTCGTGCCTTGTCCTCGCCCCACCCACGACGTGCTCCTCTCCCTTCCACTCGTTACCTGCTTCTCCCTCCCACCGCCATGACCAGCGCATCCCTTCTCGTCCCATGACACATCCGTATTCCACTCCTCCATCAGCTTCGGACAGTGCAGGCACACAGCCACCCATGACGAATCCACCCGGTCCAGCGATATCGGCGCTCATTCCCAAGCTCACTCCACCTCGCATCCTCGCCTACGCCCTACCACGCTACCGCCAGTCGTTTCCATTGCCTCAGACCGGAGCGCCAACTCCAGCCGAGTCGGGAAACGCTAGCGAGCAAGTCAGCGCTCCAGGTACCGCCGACAAAGGGACAGGAGACGCTTCCGCTCAGCGATTAGCCCGCTACGTCGAGTGGAACACCCTCGTCCCCTCTCCATCCCAGCTGCTATCGTCTTTTAGCAGCGTCTTTCGGCCATCTGGTCGCAGAGAAGTAATATCCTCCAAAGACATCGAAAGTCCTCCACCATCACTATCACCATCACCGCCACCACCGCGCCTCGTCTTCTTCGGTGAACAGCACCACCAACCCGAAGTGCTCCGCGCCCAACTCCAGACCCTCTTCGCTTTACACCAGCACTGCCGCGATGCATCCAAACCGAAAATCTACCGTCTCCACCTGGTGCTCGA
The DNA here is from genome assembly GCA_900291925.1 of Thecaphora thlaspeos. Lineage (NCBI taxonomy): Eukaryota > Fungi > Basidiomycota > Ustilaginomycetes > Urocystidales > Glomosporiaceae > Thecaphora > Thecaphora thlaspeos. The sequence goes on along the minus strand of UWYS01000019.1, from coordinate 486,931 downwards.
GCACTTCAGCATCGAGGACCAACCGATGCTCACCTCCTTCTCGTCGGGCGACCTCTCACCTCAGGGTCTGATCGAGACCTACACGACAAAGAGCGAAGAGGGGTTCGAGCTGAGACACTACATGCCTCTGCTCCTTCTCGCGCGCGAACTGGGCGTACCAATATGGGGAGGCTTCCCACCTCGAAGATGGGCCAGAGACATGTTTCGACAGGGCGTAGAAGCCGTGAAGCGAAACGAAGAGGACTGGCAGGCCAGCACGTCTGGCTCATCGACGATGCTGCCACGGCTTGCCAACTGGTCCCTCGTCACGCATCTACACGCCGCGCATCGGAGCTACCTCTCATCCCTCATGCGACCCGACGTTCCACCTACCTTCCCAACACTACCTGCCGGATCGGCGACGCAGCCGCTCCTCTCACTGGTCAAATCTCTATCGACAAACCAAGGAACCTCACAGATCTACCCTACGTGGCTGCTCAACTCCACCGCAGAGACGAAAGGGTTCGCACCAGCGCAAGCTCTGAAAGATACGTTCTTCGCACACGTCACAGCGTGGCTATTGAGAGGCGGCAACGTTTCCCCTTCTCCAGTCGACTCGACCAAGCCGCGAAACGATCGACGAGAAGACGCCAACGTGGTAAACGTGACTCTCTGTATAGCAGGGCTGGGACACGTCGAATACGGATTCGGCGCACCCGAACGCGTCGTCCACTTTCTACGACATGCCGATCTACCCTTTCCGCAACCTCAACCGTCCAACTTCCCGCCCTCGTCCAAAGGTCTAGAGGATATCGTACCGGTCATCGTAGCGAGCAAGCCAACGGATTCGGGACTTTGGCAAGGAGTCGAAACGTGTTCAGAGACAGAACAAGGGTCGGTAGAGAGGAGGTCGAAAAGCGAGGTAGAGGATTGGAAATTGGATCCATGGATAAGAAAACTAGCTGATTGCATCGTACTGTACGAATGGAGAGACCAAGATGACGACAACGACGACGAGCGGAGGGATGCATGAACGAGTCAATGGGAGTAGATGGGGAATTAAGTAGTGCGACAAGCAGCAAAGGTAGTGGTACAAGGGGTGTGCAAGTTGCTGATTCCCCACCACCTGCTGATCAGAAGGGATGGCGCGGAATCATGACAACTGTGTGGTGCTACAGAGAGGTCCAACGAATGGGAAAACAAAATACACGAGAACACAGAACGATGCGTTCCACCTCTTGGCGCCGTGGTGGCGATCAAGCTACGACGGCCTCCTGTCCCTCTTGCGCCACTCCGTGCGACGCAGCGGTGTCGGTCGTCGTTGTCGTCGCTTCGTACGTCGCTTCGGCCTCCACACTGTGTTCCAAGCCATAGTCGAATCCCTGCTGCTGCTGCTGCTGCTGCTGCTGCTGCTGTTCGTCGCGTTGCTGTTTCTCGTCAGGCATCGCGATCCTCGGCCTCTTTTCCGCCCTGACAGCCGCAGCGGCCGCGGCTGCCGCCGCCGCTACGGCCACGAGGCTATCTAAATTCTCCTCTTCCTCCCTACCCTGTTCGTCTCTATCCCTCTCCTTGTACTTTTCCTTTCCACCGTTGTCTCTCTTGGTCGAAGAACGGTCGGCGGCGTCGATCTTGATCCTGGGCGGTGGTGGTCCAGCGACGTGTCCGCCCAAAGCGGCCAGGGCGACTCTGAGACTATGGTTGTCCTGTCTCAGATCGTCGATGGTGATGAGAGCCTCTCTGTGTCTTGCCTTGTTCTCGTCTGCCGAACGTAGCGCTTCTTCCAGCATCGTCGCTTTTCCCTCGAGCTCCTTGACGTATTTGTCTCTACGTTCGCGAAAGGCTCGTTGCGCCGCTCGGTTCTGGGCAGCACGTTTCGACGTCGAGAGCGGACGTGCGGCCTTAGAAGAGGCAGAGCCACCGGGTGGAGAGGTGGTGGCGTCGTCATCGGTACCGGATAGATTGTTGTGCGGGCTGGAGAGAGAGTGGGATGCATGGAGAGGAAGTGTGGCCGATGTCTCGATAGGCCGTGCCTCGCCGACTGTGGTGCTTGGTGGCTGTGGTTGAGAATGAGCCTGTCCCTGCGCCTCAGAGGGATGCTGACCGGCGGACGAAGCGGCGGCGGCAGCTGCGGCGAGGATGGCCGTGCTGCTGCTGCTGCTGCTGCTGCTGCTGCTGCTGCTATTGCTGCGCGTCGTTTGTGGAGGTCGCGAGTAGCTGGAGGCCACCGAAGTCTGTGGTGGCACGGATGGCGCTGCTGGTGTGGTGATGGCTTGCATCGTCTCCTGTTCCGGCTCCTCCTGCTGCTGTTGCGCTTGCGCTTGCGGCTGCTCCTTCAGCTGGGATGGTGACTGCGACGGCTGTTGCCAGCGACCGTCATCTTGGTCGATGTTGCCCCACGGCTGGATAAACTCCATACCGCCGCTGTGTCGTGATGAGTGTAGGTGCTGACAAGTGGTGAAGAGGGTGTTGGTGTCCCTGGATGGCGGTGGTGTTGGTGGTGGTGGTGGTGGTGGTGGAGGGCAAGGGGCGGAGAGCGTGACGAATGCTGACTCAGGCTCGATCCGCGTCGCCTCTCAGGGTCGCGCTTACCCTTTCGACCGCGGCATGTGAGTAGGAGAAAAGAGAAGGGAAAAACACATCCAAATATAAGAAGCCTGCCCTCTTCGCACTGAGCTCACGCGCCCGAAGATCCCAGCCCTCTGCTTCGCACACACGATCTCGATCTCAATCGCGGCCCGCTCTGTGTTATGCTGTAAAAGAAGAGTCTACCGTGCATCGCGACCCACCCATCGCTGCCAGAACCATCCGACGACCGACCAAGCCTTCAGCTATCGAGCCTCTGCCTCTCCTCCTCGTGCCCCTTGCCGCTGCTCAGTCCCAAGGGCGGGGAAGAAAGCCGGTCTACAGAAGGTACAGCACACCCTGTTCTTTCCCGCGTCCACCCCTTCAGCTTCAAAGCGGTGTATCGTATGTTCGGCCTTGATCCCGCTTTCTTCCTCCTCCGTCGGCTCCTCCTCCGCTCGCGGCTCCCTGACGGTCCACCAGAACGGCGAGGCCTTGGCATGGCATCGACAGCACTCTTCCGCTCCTTCTTCCTCGTCCTCCTCGTCTGCGAGACCGTACCCGAGAGCGGCAGAAGATCCGATGTGTAGTCCTAGTTTCATCTCGCCTGTCGAGGCGGAAGGTGCAGGCGTGGCCGTAATACCCCACGTGCCTCCCTTGCCACCAGCAGCGACGGCGGCAGAGGATAACGAAGAGGAGGAAGAGTGGGAGAGAAGGTCGAACCGCTTGGCCCTCCTCATCAACGCGTAGGACGAGTCCGTCATATGCGCGACGGCCGAAGAGGCGGCATTGGAACTTCCCTGGCCCGAGACGACGGCGCCGACGTGCTTGTAGGTGCGCGCGTACAGCTGCAGGGCCGTCTGAGCGTCGCTGGCCGGTGCAGATGGCACGCTACCGTCTCCGTCCGAGGCGGACGCCAGGGGCCTGTCAACGTCGGCGAGATCAAACATTCTCCCGCCCTTGGACGCCGACGATGCTGCACCGGCCTTTCCCCCCGCTCCTGTGGACGTCGTCGTGGTCGTAGAGCCTCCGCCGCCGGCGGTCCCTTGGCGATGCTCTCGACAGTAGACGACCGCCCCCATCACCCCGGTCTCGCCTTGGAACGTGACGCTCTCGACGCCGACCTTCTTGCCTTTGCCCAACGGGACGCCGACCTCGAGGCCGACGACAAAATCTTCCTCGCGGTTGACGGCGCACGAGACGTGAAAGGTGCGCCTGCACCCGGTCTCGGCGCAGGTCACACAGGAGCCCGTCTGCTGCTTGCAGAGGCTGCAGATCGACTCGTAGCGCCACGTCGGCAGGTTGCCACACCCTTCGACCGTCTTGAGCCGCGCCGGATCGGAAAAGACGACCTCAGGCGTGAAAAGGGCGCACAATAGGTGGACCCAGTTGTTACACTCCGTCGGCTTGAAGGCGTCCAGCGGTCCTAGCGGGGGCACGGCGGGGCGTGAAGCGGCAGCGGCAGCGGCGAGCAAAGCAGCTTGCCTCGCCCTCTGGCTCTCGAGACTAGGTCGACCTCGGCCGCGCGGCTTCTCTGGGACGACGGCTTTGGGTCCGGCAGCTGCTGTTGCTGCTGCGGCGGCCTCCTCGCCCCGCTTGACGCAGAGCGCGTACGCATCATCCTGAGCCTGCTTGGAGCAGAGGATGCAGCGCGGGACCAGGGCGGCGTCCAGCGTCTGCTCGTTCTCGCACGCCTCGCAGAACCACCCCTCCGCCGCCGCGGCCTCCATGTCGGCGGCATTCAGGCCGAAGCACGCCTGGTGGACGCTCAGCGTGCACGAGTGGCACTGCGCGAGCTTTTGCCGCGGCTCGATCTGGCGGCATATCACGCATGGCAGCGGATCCACTCTCTGCCCGTAGGGCGCAGTGGCCGCTCCGACCGCGCCCACCGTTCCGTTGGCCGATGTCGTCCCTGCAGCGCCCGCCTTCCCTGCACCAACCGAGGCATTCTTGCCCTTACCGAGCTTGTGGAAGGGCGCCACGCCCAACACGCCGTTCTCCTCGGCGGCGGTCGAGGTGACGGCGGCAGCGGTGGTGGCGGCGTTGATCAGCTTGTTACGTGTATTGACAGAGATGAGCTCGGTATTGTGCGCCTCGGCGGCGTATTTGCGCCAATAGAGGCCGCAATTGACGCAGAGGGCGCGGTTCGGCCACGACGTAGGGCCTTTGTACCACACCTCGCTCGTCGTCGTCGAGCACATCGAGCAGCTTCGCGACGGTGGAGTGCCGGTCGTCTGCTGCTGCTGCTGCTGCTGTTGATGCTGCTGCTGTGAGGGCGGCGAATCGTCGCCAAATACCGACAGACTCGGCGAGACGGCTCGCGAGACGGACGACATCGAAGGCTGCGCCGTCCTCAAGCTTGAAGCTTTTTGCGTCTCGCCAGAAGCGTCCGCATCGCCGTCATCGCCGCTACCAGCTCTCTCTTGTGCCTGCGCCTCGAGTTCCTGGCGCAGTCGCTGCGTCTTCCAGACGACAAACTGGCGAACGATGTCCGAGTACTTTTTGGTTGGGATGCGCTTCTTGAGTTGGCGCATGTCGGCGTTGCACTCCCTCATGGCGGTCTCGAAATGCTTGAGCTCCTTTGCGCTCCAGGGGACGATGCGGAGATCCTCTGGCTTGCTCTGCGAGAGCGCCTGAAGTGCGGCGACCATATTGCCGCCCTTTTCCGTGAGGAGCATCAGAGCGCGGATGAGGAGGTCGACGTTGAAGCCGGCGACGTTCTTGGAGGCCTGCCTGGCCGCCTTGATGTAGGCGTCGAGCACGCGCTCCTCGGCAACGATCGAGGGGCGGAAGATGGGCGTGACGCTGTGGTCGCTGCCCCGCTCAAACTCTGGCGGCTCAGAAGGCATCGCAGCGGGCAGCGCTGTCGGTGAGTTGAAAGCCGTCATCGGCGAGTCCAAACGGTCCGGCTGTTCCGCCATCCCGCCACCGCCACCGCCGCGCTTCCGCTTCGGCGGCCGACCGCCCTTCCTCTTGACGACGATCGGCTTGGATCCTACTGCCTCGGCCCCCCCGTCTTCTGCATTGCCGCCGCCGTCTTCGTCCTTGGCGGACCCCTTAGCGCGAAAGTGGACGCCGAGGCCAGCCGCCTGCTGCTCCTGCCAGCTTGGAAGCACCGCCTGGTACTTTACGCCTAGCCGCGTCGTAGCGATCGGGTAGACTGAGTCGTGCGGGTCGAGCACATCGAGGGCGTGGGTGTGCTGGCCAAAGTAGCGGAACGGCCACCGCCCAAAGCAGCGCGTCCCTCGGATGTCGTCAATGGTCTTCTCCGGCGCAGGGCTGCCATCGGGTGAGTGGTCCGAGAAGCCGGCCTCCTCCTGGCCCATCAGGGCGCGTCGTGCAGAGAGCGCCCCGCCCCTACCGCGGCCTCTGCGGGCGGTCAGCGTCGCGCCGCGCCCACCCCTCGCCGACGCGGTGACGGCGGCTCTTACCAGCCCCTGCCCGTTGGGTGCCAGCGTGCCGCCCGTCGAGAGGACGTTGCCGACGTCCTGCTCGTGACGCTTCGAGCAGGGCGCGCACGTCCAGCTGTAGCCCTTGGCCGGCTTCGAGGCGAGCGGCGGGTTGAGGCACTTCATGTGGAAGAACTTTTTGCACGTGTCGCAGCGGACCGATTCCACGCTGTGCGGTGAATTGGAGCAGCAATGGGGAAGGAAAGATCGATTAGCGTACTGGTCAGTCGTCTGATGCGAATATGTGTCGGGCGGCCTGCGGCCCCTCACCTGGCGGCCCATCTGTGGCAGACGGCACATCCGCGCAGGGCATCGCAGAGGTCTGCCATCATGCCGGGCTCGGCGACGACGAACGAATAGCGCGTCTTGAGCGCCGTGAGCACCTCGGGCGGCGCGTTCTTGACCTTTTCCGTCGGGATCACGTCGTAGAAGCGGTGGATGTAGCGGTCGTAGAACTGATGGTAGTAAAAGTGGTCCTCCTTCTTCTTCCACTGGCTGACGTCGGGCGCCGACCCGCTGCCGATCAGGTCGCGGTGGCGCACGTTGCAGATGCCGCGAATATTGTCCAGGCTGAAGACATCCGAGTGCATCGTCGCCACTAGCAGCCGCGGGTCGTTGGTGTTGCGCAGGCTGATGTCGCGCATCCGCAAGAAAACGTTGGCCCGCACCTGGAGCGTGCCCGACGAGCTGGCGAGCGCCGCCGCCCCACTGCGCGAAGAGGCGGCTGTGACGAACTCCATCACGCGCGCTATCATGTACGGCTCTCCCGCTCCCGGCGCCCATGCGGCCGAGATGTAGATGTGGTCTAGCAAGCCATCAGACAGCGACGGGCAGCGACGAAATGCAGAGACAGGCAAAAAGGAGGAACCAACGGTCATCGTCAGTTTTGGAGCCGCGAGCAAGAGTGCCAGAGATGGTGAGTGGGCGAGTGGCGCGTGGCAGCGGCCAAAGCGCCGTCGAATCAGGTAGGGTGGTGGGAGGCGTGAATGAAAAGCCGAGGCTCACCATTGATGCCGATCGTTTTGCCGTTGTGTATCGCCACCGTGGTCACGGGAGCGGCGGACCGGTTCGACGGTGCCGGCGAGCTACTGTTGGAAGGGGTCGGCATGGTTTGTTGTTGCTTCCGCTGCTGCAGAGCAGTCTGAGAGGCTGTGAGGCTCGTGGCGGCCAGACCAGAGGATGCCATGGTCGCGCGCTCTGTCTGCTTCGACTGCGTGGCGGTGCGGATCGCTGCCAGCCGGAGAGTATTTCCGGGGGGTCGACTTTCCTTTCCGCAGTGAAGGACAGGCCGAGGACGATGGCCTCGCTGCGGCATGGAAGGATAGATGGAGGCCGAATTGCCAGGAGGATAGCGGAAATATGTGAGGCGATCGGGATTGGGGCCGAATGGTGTCGCGAGAGCCATGTTATGAAGACAAAGAACGATTTGTGGGTGTGGGGTGGATGAGAAATTTCGTCCGATTGTCACGAAAGAGGGAGAGGCTGCATCTGACGAGAAGGAGGCAGGAAGGGGAAAGTGACGGAGTATGGTGGAACGACGCGGCAATGCTACGACGTGGGGCGAGGATTTGGAGTGTGGCACCGGATGTATAGTGTAGTAAAGTGATGGGGGAGAAGGGGTCGACTATCTCAAAAAGAGGCCGGATGGGGGAGCAGAACCGGGCACTGCGCGAAGGGATGAAGGGGACTAGCTACGTGGCAGATTGGGAAAAAGGGAGAAAGATGCGGCGAGACTCACCCTAAATAGCACAAGGGTTGTTCGGGAAGGTCTTGATTGGTGTCGAGCAGCCGCTGTGGAAGATTGAAGGTCGTGTGCGGCGCCCTACCTAGATCCGAGGAGACAAGGGCGGGGGCCGAGTGTGCCGGATGGGCCTGGTAGCACCGAGATGTCACGGACAGAAGGTACGAAAGTGGCGTGGAGCAGAGATTAGGGATGGGCAAAGGGGAGGTGGAGTGATGGCGGGGATATTGGCAGTAGTGCCGGCGTCGGGGATTATGGTGGAGATGGTGATGGGGAAAGGGGTGATGATGGTGTTGAAGGTGGTGTAGTGCTGGTGGTGGGCGATGATAGGGAGAGGGCCCAGAGGGAAGGCAAAGGGGAAACGAGGATCGAGTGGGGGGGGGGGGGGGGGGGCGGAGAACCAAGAAAGGCGGAAGTTGACAGACGATGTCAGACTCAGTAGGCTCTCGAGTCGTGTGGTCGATAAAGGGGGGGGGGGGGGGGGGGCGACATATATAGTTGTGAGAGCGAGAGCAGAAAACCAGCGCTGGCGGATACGGGCCAGCCAGGGTCTGGACGGAAGGGGAGGGCTGGACAGCGGCCCGAGATGGGGCCTGTCATGCAGCGCTACCAACGGGAACGACCAGCGAGGGCTTGCTTGTGCCGTCGCTCGAGATGTTGTCTGTGAGCTGGCCACGCCGTCGCGACTGCTACCTGCGTACATGCTGGGTGGTGACGAACGAGGACAACAGCAACCTCGACGACGGACGGGCGGCACTTCGAGGGGAGGGCCTCGGTGAACTCTGATGCTAACGCGAGAAGAGTGACGGGCGAAGCTCTTCTTCCCCTGCGCAAGCGTGTTCTTCGCTTGTCTGGGCACCGATGCCAGCAACGGATCGCTGGGAGGCCAGGGGTGGCGGCCAACGAGGTGGAAGGAAGAAGTTGCGGCCGAAAGCGAGAGATCCCAGCAGAGCGTACAACGGAGCTCAGGATCGATCAAGAGAAGGCAAAGCGACGGAAGGTAACGAGTTCAAGACGAACGGGGCACCAGCCTGGCTGTAAAGAGGGGCACAACACTGGGGGCCGTAGGAGACGAACCAAGAATGATACGGCGCAGCCCTTTCCAGTCCGTCTTTCGCCAGGCGGAGGCCTGTGTCCCGTGCCCATCGACGAGGGACGACGGTTCGCCACGAGTGCGCCTTGGCGCCTCACGGCCCATCATCTCTCGAGGTCTTGCACTTTCGCCCCACTTGGCCACGTCGCTCGGCCAAGCGTAACACAAGTCGAGCCAAGCAAGCAAGAAGCTGGCTGGCTGGCTGGCTGGCTGGCTGTCCGGCCGGCTCCCTCGAGCGTTGCAGGCTAAGCAGCGCTCCTCTTTTTTCTTTTTCTTTTTTTTTACTGCCTCTTGGAACGCCCAGGGCAGGGCTGAAGCAAGCAAGCAAAAGCCTGGGCTAGCTAGCTGGGCTCGGCTCCCACCGACGTTGCGTGTCAAGAAAAGTAAAAAGAGCCAAAAAGAGGCGAGTCCCCGTTGCCACCTGCCGGCCCCTCACGCCCTCCGGCTGATGCTCCCCTTTGTGCTCCGTCCTCCTCTCGACAATCGTCGACGTCCGTCTCGGAGACACGGCTGCTCGCCTCTCTCCTCAACAGACTGGACAGGATCAGCACCTGATAGCACCAGCAAAGGCTCGCGGTGCAATATCAACGCTACTCTGAGCTACGCAGGGGAGGTCGGGCTGTGCTTCGAGGCCGATACGCGGTCGCTTCCTCGAGCACAGCTTCGCCTTGACCAGGAGACTCCACTCCGGCCCCGATCGAGGCAAGGTGCTGCAACGAGCAAGAGAGCGACGAGGAGATCACCTCTCACTATCCAACGGCACCCCAGACAAGCCTCAAGCCGATGCTCTAGCTATCTGGCACGATACCGGGGCAAGGACGAGACGTCAACTCACCTGTGCAGGTGCCGCCGCTGCTGGCGTGCGAACAAACAGAGCCGCCGAATCTCCTTTTGTGTCGGCGCTGAATAGTGTCAGAGAGGTGTCCAAGGCAAGCGAGAGATGTGCTCTGGGTTGTGTTTGCTGACGCTGTACTCAAAGCTGACCGAGCCCTCTTGGGGAGTGGCGGTTGACGGCGGTGGGCAAGTCGGAGGGAGCTATGGTCGGAGGCTGCCAACAGTGAAGTGAGGCGCTACAGCAGCTGAGATGGAACAGCAAGTCGCACGAGCGTCGAAGCGACTTTGAGCCGAGTGGGGTTGGCAAATGATGAGCGCGACGGCGGGGTGCGAGGACCAAGGATGGACCGAACTGCGGGCAAGCTAATGCTGGAATGAAAAGGAGAGCCGAACGGCACGGCCTGGCGTTGCACAGACTGGCGAATAAGTGCAGAGATCCTACCGGGTCGGGGGCGTCGAGGTGGGATCTACTGAGTGGTATGGGGTGAGCGACCAATACGAAATGATGAAATTCGTAAAAGGCTTGGCCTTCGATAGGCAGAGGTTTTCTTTCTTGTTGTGAGGTCACGCTGGAAGGTCGCGCAAACGCTGGTTGCTACCTGTCTCGGTGAAAGAAATGCTGGTGAGCGAATTGGTCGAAGCTGAGCTACTTCTGAGAGAGCGGGTGAGCTCAGAGAGCGAGTGTTGGGGAAATTGGGCAAGGAGGGAGGCTGAGGAATGGGAGATGGTGGTGCAGTCTCAGCGTTTGCCGGAGGCGGCCAAGGGACGGAGCGGGATGAGCGGCCAACCAGCGCGCAACGGCCGATGGGCTGCTCGCTGGCTCAAAATTCGGGCCATCCTGACAGGTGTAGACCAAGCTGCAGTTCAACGAGGACACACCCGACGACCACCACCACCTTTGACTGTCTTTGCCCCTCCCTGTTTCGCACTGGAATGCCTTACCGCCGCCTCTCGTGTCGATCCAATCGACAACAAGGCATGGCAGCGAAACTGGCACTGACCACAGCCAAGGCCGGGTGACGCTCCTTTCACTCAGCACAACTGCACTTCCTGGAACGAAACAGGTAGCCGCCGTTGAAAGATAGACCCTTCGAACCTCGTCAGGCTTTGTCAGGAGACAGAAGTCAACTGTTTCTGCTGATGGGAAGGAACAATCCGCTGCAGTCGACAGCGACCGGTCTGACGGGTAACGATCGCGACGGTCGCCACTCGTACCGGAAAAGATCTCTACCGTCTCTGCCCATCCTCGCAATTGGTTCCTCGTCATCGGAAGCTGTGGAGATACACCGTTCATTACGGCGAAAGAGACCTGTAGAACGGTCATCAATCGAACGGTCCAAGTCTCTCGTCTCTGTGTTTCTGCGCCTAGCCAAGTGGCAGGAATTAAATCATCGCAGACAATGTACGGATCCATTGTCTCAGCGAAGTATTCTCGTTTCGGCGTACGAAAGGAAGAGGCCTCACGAACAGGAGGAGACTACAAAGAGGGAAAAGGGACGTGGTGAGCGCTAGGGATGATGACCGTCGACGACGTCCAGAATGGCCCATATTGGCAGACACATCGGCGCAAAAAAAAAAAAAAAAAAGTTTGGGTCCGAGACAGGGGACAGCACCAATCCCGGGACGGCCGGTGTGATGGGAGGAAAAGTCTCTACTCGCTGTCGCCGCACTCAGCTTGTAAGCGCCTGTGGCGACAGAGAAGGGACAGCGTGCAATACCTTTACCATGGTCTCGCCGGGATGGACACGATGAGCCGCTGGTGGCGCGGCTGAAAGGCGGTGGGGGAGGGGAAGCTCAGGCTCGGCGTTGGCCAAGTTGGATTGGCATGAATGGCTCGGATCGGGCGGGTCGGCTTTCTCTGCCCGTTGACAGGTGGCTCTGCACGTGACCTCCACATTGGACGGTTGGAAATGGGAGCGCTGCTGCTTGGCCTCAGCACGTAGGCTGCACTCTGTGCATCAAGCCGCCACGGCTACGGGCGTGAGGTGGTGGGGTCCACCCGCCGTTTTATAATAGGCTTCCCCCCTGGCAGGGCAGGGCAGGGCAGGGCAGGGCAAAGGCGGCAGCAAATGAACCCTACGACGGACACATCGGCTGCGGGGCAAGGAGCGCTATCACCATCATCGGATCACGCCCGCGCACCAGCCTTGCTCGCCATCACACCGCCTCGCATCCCGTCACATCGCACCTTCGCCTCTCGGGCCTGACGCCGCCGTCCCTTCCTTGCCACCAGCCGTATCGCGTCGGCACACCCACACGCACCGCCTTCGCTTCGTTTGCCCCCGGAAGCTGGCCGTGGTCGACGCACCTGACGAGCCTCGCGCCTCCATCCACCCTCTCCCACTACTCTCTCGGCCCTCTCTCTACTCTCCCTTGTCTGGCCGGCCTCGCCCTCCACGTCGCCCGCCATGACCAATGGACCCGTCTACATCGATACGCAGCCCAAGCTCATCCCGGCGCGCATTAGCATCCACCACCTCCAACTGCGCGACCTCCTCCAGCCAGCCGGCGTCGGCGACCGCGTCCTCTTTGTCAACAGGCTCAAGATCGAACAGGCCGACTTCGCCAGCCTCAAGCCGCCCACTACCTACTGCACGCTCGACTTCCTCCCAAACTGCCTCGCCACTTCCTGCGGCCTCCTCGCCGCGGGCGGCCAGCATAGCGAGCTCGCTCTCCGTCCCCTGCACACCCCCAGCTCCAGCGCACACGCCATCAGCAATCCAGACGCAGACAGATACCCTGCGCCCTGGCTCCTCAGGACGCCCACCGGCGGATCAATCAACAATGCCATCAATATCCAGCCAGACTGCTACGCTAGCCCTTCGTCGTCCGTTCTATCTGCTTCGGCTTCGGCCTCGTCCTCGTTGTCGCGCCGAAAGGGGGAGCGCGTTCATGTCAGCCAGCCCGGCTCAGAGTCGAGCACAATCTGGGCTCGAGACGAGCCTCGTTCTCTCTCGTCGTCCTCATTGGCGTCAAGCTACCTGACTACCAGCACGAGAGATGCGCAGCATCCGTGGCAAATCACCGACTGCACCGATCGGGACGATACAGCGGTAGCGTACGGCTTCGACCCATCGGCCTCCTCGAGCGCTTCCTTGCCACCTTCTGCCTCCTCGTCGTTGTGGCGCAGCACGGTAACGAGACGTCCCGCACCTTCGACCACGCCGCGTAGCAATTCCGAAGCGGAGCGACGCCAAGCCTCTGCATCCGAGTCGCTGGCGCAGGCGGTGGGACCCGTCAAGATCATGGTGAGCAACAACGACCAAAGCATCAAGTCCTACCAGCTCCGACCGCCTATGGCTTCGCCGGGCACGGGGGGCCGCATCGAATCCGGCCTGCCCGGTCTGTCAAAGACGAGCACGCTCCACTTCCCCACGGCCATCAATCACTCCTCTCTCTCGCCCGACCGCCGCACGCTCGTGGCCGTGGGGGATACGCCCGAGGTCTTCATCTACCACATCCGACCCAACGGCGACTTTGACAAGGTGGCAATTTACAGCGCCTCCAACGATGCGTCCTTCTCCACCACCTGGTCGCCCGACGGGAGCAAGTTTGCCGTGGCGAGCCAGGATGGTATTGTGAGCGTGTGGGACGTTCGCAGCTCCTATCCTCTTGCATCGCTCTCGACCGCCCAGGCAGGTATGGCAGGCGGGAACGGCGCAGCGCGCGTGGCCAAATTTTCACCGGGCGGAGACATGCTGGCGTTTACCGAGCATCGCAACTACTTTCACGTGGTGGACACGAATACGTTCTCCAACGTCCAGCGCATGGCGGCACCCGTCGTGCCATCCTCGTCTATCTCCTCCCTCCTCTCTTCGACGATATCCATGCTAGAAGGCGGTGGAGGGGTAGAAGAGACGGACCTTTTACACCCGGGCCCCGCCGCCACAGTGGCCAGGACGGGTCATTTGGGTCTGACGGGCATCGGTCTCCTGTCGAACCCACCTTCCTCTGGCACTTCGCCATCATCTACACATCGTACGCAAATTCTGCTCAACGCGGCCCAGGCGCACCGCGAGGCATCGACGGTCCTCGATCGCTTCCGAGTCACGTCTAGCGTCGCACCTTCTTACTCTACGTACGAGAGTCTGGTCAATCAGAGGATAGGACCGGACGATGTCACGCATCCCCTCGATGGTGGTGGGGAAGAGGCGAGGTTGGGCAGAGCGTCACAGAGGAGGGAAGAGGGCACCACAAACGTTAGTGGTCTCTGTTGGGATCCTTCCGGTGAGTGGCGTCCTGATCTTGCTCTGCGTACAAGCCGAAGCTGTGAGATGAGCAGTGGAAGAAACTGACCACGATCGTTCGAACGTCACCTCGGTCGGCTCGACATGGCAGGCGAACACGTTTACGTATCGACGGAACGCGTTATTGCTCGCTACACCGTCCTCGACCCTCGACAGGCCTCGTTTGGAGCGCAACTCCTCTAGCGACTTGTCGTTCTCTTCCCCTCCCTCCAGCTTCCTTGTCACTCCAATCACACACATGCCTTATTATACATTGCTACATCCACCACTCGCCGCCGCCCTCGTCGTGACGCACAGGAACGCGCAGTCACCTACACGCCCACACGAACACAGACATCGCTCGAGGTCTGGATGTTGCAACTTCTCTTTAACATTATGCTCGTCTGGAAACAGGCGCCCTCGCATGCATCTACCCGACGTCGAGTCGAGCAGAGCAGGGCGGTGGCCAAGAGAGGGTCCCATATGGTTACTGCTAGACAAGGTGAAAAGGTACAGAGTTGCAAAAGAGAGGATGACGCTATGGTGTGAACCGGGACCGTGAGACTTGGATTGATTATGCAGGGAACGATGAATGATGATGAATTGGTTGACGGGACATTTAATGCTGAAGACCGAGATCGATGGGATCAAGTGGATGGATGCTGTGGGACGGGAAGGCTCTGAAAGGACTGCAAAGAACCGGCTTTGATGGTGGTGTTGGTGGTGGTGGGCTGATGTGACGCGAAAAGACTGTCCAAAGGGAGAGGACGGGATGCTGTATATACTGATTGCTTGGAAAGAGACCGATTCCTGGGGTTATATGCTGGATGTGAAGCCGGAAGGGAGACCAAACTTGCCAAGCACTACCACCACGCATCGCCTCACAAAAAGCGGGCGAACGGATCGACGTAGCTGCCCTCGGCGTTATTGAAGGGCGCATGCGGGGCGTGCTGCGGGTGCGGGTGATGCTGCTGCACATACTGCGGGTGGTGCGGATGGTGCGACTGGTACAAGTAGTGGTGCGGTGCGCCGCCCGGCTGTCCCTCGAAGTGGCCGCCAATCGGGGCCGAGCCGACCGATACCAGGACGTGCGTCGAGCTGGCCGCTCGTTGTGCCTCGTCGATATCGACGGCATCGGGGATGGGAACGAGGTGAGCGACATAACCCGCGCCGCTGCTGACGGGCCCGTGCTGCTCGTGGTGAAACTGAACCGGGTATGATGTAGGGTACGGCGTGGTGGCGGCGATGGGTCGCCTTGCTGGCAACCTGAGCGCGGCGGGCGAGACGCCGTTGCCGCAGCTGCTGCTGCCAGGTCGAGAGGTGCTCTCGGCGGTGGCGATGGCCGCGGGAGGGTAGTACTCATTCGACGAGGGCAAGGGTGCAGGGAGGTGCACACCAAGGATGCCGCGGTCGTGTCCAGCGGCGAGCTGCCAGTAGGCCAGAGGGTGGTGGCGGTGCTGCTCAGCCTGCGCAGCCGTCTGGTGAGATACGTAAGGCGCCAGCAGCGTGTTGGGCGTCGTGACCAGTGGCTCGAAGACGGACCTCGGATAGGGCTGATTGGAGATGGGGCTGATGCATGGTGCCACTTGGCGAGAAACCGAGTCTCTCTGTTGCTGCTGCTGTTGCTGCTCCGATTGGTGTCGATGCGCGACCTCGTGGCCGCCGGGCGACACCGAGGGGCGTTGCAGCCGGTCCTCGTAATAGGCAGCTTCTAGTCCAGCCACTCGCTTTCGTGGCCTCTCTGGCGAGGGACTGGACTGGGACTGGTACGACGTGCAGCCGTGCAGTGCTGCCAGCGGTCGCTTCATCGTGGCCGGGACAGCCGCCTCGTAGAGGCCAACGCTCGAGGCTCTGCGGTTCGAAAGATGGGCGTTCACGTCGGGCGGCGATAGACGGCGACAGTCGTGCCCTACGGGCTGCGCGCCTAGTCCGTCGGCCTCCGGAAGCGATACATACGAGTGCGTTGCGGTGGCGGCGCTCGTCGCCGATGGTGGCCTTCGCACGGCCTCGTCCATCATATGAGACATCGAGGTAGCTGCGCTTCGGTAGGGTGACAGTCCGGTGCCGTCAGAGCGGTAGGCGGCCTGCGGACTCCAGGGCAAACTCGGGCTCGCTCGCGAGTATTGCAGCTGTCGCCGGGCGCTCTGCTGACTCAGGATTTGCTGCTGCTGGCGGTGGAGCCTCTGCTGCTGCCTGACCGCTGTCTTGCGCGCCACCTCTTGCTCGCGGCGGACCAGGGCCTGCTGGCGGCGCTGCGCGAGCTGTTCGAGCGTCCGGATCCAGTGACGGAAATCGACGTCCGAGACGTAGATGCTCATCGACAGCCCGAGCCAGAACTCGACCTCCATCCGGGTAATGTCTTTCAGCTCGATGCCCGACAGCTCGGACCACGTTTTGTTCGTGTAGGTGTGATCATCGAGAAACTTGTTGCCGAGCATGAGGGCAGTGATGAAGAGCCGGAACTCGCTGCCCTCTTCGCCGCGGAGCCCTGGGTGCCTAGACTTGAGACGATGAATGTAGAGCCTGTTGTGAGGGGTTGAAGAGGACGGAGGCGGTTGCACGCGGACGGTGCAAAGCATGATCGCCAGGGGTCAGAAGGCCGGGCCATAGCATCGAGCACCGAAGCGCAGCAGAGAGACTCACAGCGCTAGCAGGATGACGGACTTCGAGACCTGCGTCGTGTTGAGCAGATCCTTGACGAACAACTTGAAGCGGTGCTGTGCCGACAGACGAAGGCTCAAGGGATCTCTCTTCCTGTCTGTAGCGACCGAGCTGGGCGATCGAGGCGGATCGGCGCTGGCGCGCAGGTGTGCCTCGACGGCCTGGCTGAGGTCATGGGCCGAAAACTTTGAGCACTCGGAGAGGCTGCCGAGGCTGTCGCTCTTCCGGTGGCGTCGGTTGGCCAGCGGCGACGATTGGAGCGGAGCATGGAACGCGGTCGCCGTCGTCGGGCTGCGGCATGGCGTCGCCGCGATCGCTGGCGTTGGGATGGGCGAATGCTCGGGCGTCACGCCAGCGAACCAGATGTAGCAGACCATGTTGGCGCACCACTCCCAGATCGGCGTCGTCCGCTTCGGGGCCACATCGGTCAAGGTTTGAGCGGCGAGGCCCGTCGGCGGGAAGCTGAAGCTCCCGCGCCTAGCGGCAGAGCCAGATAGGACGGGGAGCGGAGGGGCCGGTGGCGGGCTTGGCGGCTGAGGGATCGTGTACGTTTCGGCGTAGTCAGGGCCGGCCTGGTAGGCGTTGCCTCTCCATTGCGCCACCGCCGCCGCCGCCGCACGATCCTGGCTGCAGCTCCGATGCGCCGTCGCTGCCGAGGTCGAGGTCGTGTAAGGGGCGCCGCCGTCATGGTGGATGAGGGAGCTCGAGAACATCCTGCTGGCATGTGCGGACCAGCCGGACCACTTGGGCTCCTGGTCTTTCGGATCTGACTGCTTGTTTCGGGGCGACGGAGGGCCCCGGCTCGTCTGCCGTGCCGAAGAGGAGGGCAGCTTGGCGTATTTGCGGCAGGTCTCAAGGGAGTAGTCGGCAAAGTCCGCGCAAGAGCTGCTAGAGAGCGGATCGGCCTCTGTTCCAATGCTCAGAGGACGTCGGAGAGCCGCCATGTTTCGGCGTCGACGTCGGTGTCGTAGCTGTCAGATCTTGGTGGCCTTATGAGATCGTCGTAGCGCCCGAAGGAGAACCTGTCGTCGCTCGTTCGACCGTGTTCCGTCGCCAAATGCTTCAGCTTGGTGCTGAGGCGGAATGCACTTGGCAGAGGCGGAGCCGAGGTCGCTGCGGCTGGCCGAGGTCGCTGCGGCTGGCCGACGAGGGACGGCAGGATCGGGTCTTCGCGGTGAGTGCACGAGAAGACCCGGGGGATGTTGGTTGTAGCGGCGAAGATGCTTCAGAGCGGGTCAGTAGAAGACACACAGCTACAGGCGCAATTGCTGGGAGGCGCGAGGGTAGTTGATGAGGTATGAGGGTGAGGGCGATGAGGGTGCAGGTAAAGGCGGTGCTAGTTGGTGTGTGTAGCTGGTGGCCGAGGGACGAGATGAAGGTCGTGATGTAAGGTCAAGGGCCACAAGGAAAGGAACGGCAAGGAGAGTATATCGTATCGAAGACCAGGGAGACCAAAGAGGCAGGCAGGCAGGGAGTCGTGAGGCCAGGCCGAGGTACAGGCAGAACGGCTGCTTGCTGGGCACTGCCGCAGGGAAGTCTTGTCGGTGGATCGGTGGTGGGGGGGGGGGGGGGGAAGAGGAAGAGGCGTGTGGTCGAGGGGATGGGAGAAGAGAGAACGAGAACGAGGACAGGGACGAGGGTATGCGAAGCGAAGAAGAAGGCAGGAAGGGAGAAAGGGAACCGGGGATAATGCTGCTCCCTGTGATGAGATGGCGAGGAAAGGGAAGTGAGGCTGTGAGACCTTCGTTGAATGAAGATGCGGGCGCCGGCTACCGTTGCTCACCACCTGCCAGACAGACATAAGAGGGCCAGGTGCGGGTGATGGGTGGCTGGGCTTGGCCGATCCTGGGGCTGAGGCCGGGGCTGGGCTGGCCAACTCGAAAGGGCGAGCCAGGGAAGCGGCGGAGAATGGAGGGACGGCGAGGAGGCTAGAAAGAGGAGGCGAAACAAAAGGCAAAGCAGCAACGACGAGCAGCGGGCAAGCCAAGACGGCGAAACAAGGGCGGCAGCAGCAGCTACGAGAGGAGGAACGAGGACAGCGCAATCTGTTGTGCTTACCGCCGTCCGCCCGAATAATGCATACGACGAGGCAGGACCAGAGGTGGTGGAGGATGACAGGGTAAGCGGCCGCGCACCCAGGACCTTCTTCGGCGGGCAGAGAAATGATCCGAGTTAAGAGCGCCTTTGTTGCCCTTTAGCACCATATGAAGCGGTGCGGAGCCTTCCTGGGAAGCTTGCAGCGCGTACATGGATCGATGCCGGGCCGCGAGACAGGCGAGAGTCTTGGTACTGTAGTCCGTCGTCGGCCGCCGCCGCCGCCCGCTCCATTCTGCCCCTTGCCGGGCCCTGAACGCCTGCGTCTGACATCAAAGCCGCAACCCTAGCCGGAGCCGTAGCCGCCCAGGGCAGCTGACCGGCACGGGCGTGACGCCAACGGACGGCTCCACCCGCCCGCCCTTCCGTCGTCGAGTGTGCGTAAGAGCAAGAGCGTGAGTGAGCGAATGAGCGTGCAATCGACTGAGAGCGGCGTGTGGCTGAATGCGAGGTAGAGCGGTGCGAGACAAAGCACAGCGGCCGCCATGCTGGGCAGGCCAGAAGACCGACAGACTAGCGCGCAGCTGGCGGCAGCCAGGCGGCCGCTAAAGCGCCAAAATCCAACAAACGACAAACGAAGCATCCGTGGCCTGGCAAGCTTGCGTCGTGACAAGCTGGGAAACGCGGTCCAGAGGGCGCGGAGGGTGCCCTTTCTTCCCTCTTCCTGGGTCCCGCTCCGAAGTCGGCGGAGTAGAGGGTGGTACGTCCAACGAAGCCACACCATGGCGGCGGAGCCTAGGTAAGTACTGTAAGTAGCTGCGGAGCGGTGGCCGCCCAGGGCGGTTCGAGCCGAGCCGAGCCGAGCAGAAAAGGCCAAGCGCAAGCTAAGCAAAAAGCAGGTCTGAGAAAGGGGGCTGACGGCGAGGAAGGTGTGTCGCAAACCAAGGCCGGCCAGCAACGAGGTGGGAGTTCCAAAAAAAAAAAAAAAAAAGGCCGAGTGAAATTGCATCGATGCAGGCGAGGAGGAGGCGGAGACTGCCGACGACGAGACATGGCAGGCAGGTGGGATCCGACGCCTGACCATCACCCTCCCTCTTTCCTGCTTTGTGCTTTGCTTTGCTTACAGCACTAGGTTCTGCTAGCTGGTCTGCCTTGTTGACGCTATGCCGCTGCTTGACACAGAAGAGAAAGAGAGAGTGTGTGTCCGCTGTGTGCTGTTGTGCGTCCGAATAAGGCCTCTGTGACAGAGACGAAGCGGCGTCGAACAGAAGAGCCGCGTAAAAGGGGCAGAGCGCCCGGCCAACCACACCACTTCCGTTGGCGGCGGGCGGAGCAACAAGGCTGGTTGGTTGGCTGGCTGGCTGGCTGACCCACTACTACTGTACGGCAGCAGGTTTTGTAAAGGGGTGCTGTGCTGGCCATTCGGCGGCACGGCGGCCTCGGCGGTGGGCGAGGGGCTGACGACGCAGACATAAGGACGGTGTACTACAGTATTTCGGACGGAGATGCTTCTTGCTCGCTCATCCATTCTCGTCCGCCCGCCCACATGCTGGCCGCCACGTCAGGGGAGGACGACGAGGCCCGGCTCGCTCATCTATGTACATATGCGGTGGACGACTTTGTTTCGGGTCACGCTGGCCGTTCCAAGTTACGACCGCACCGCGCCTCTCACGCTTACGGGCGGCCGAGGGCGGTGCAGGGGCGAGGCAAAGCAACGCACCGCAACGCACGACGAAAACATGCGGTCGTCCCTGAGTTTCGTCCAGTCCACCTCGCCACCTCGCCACCTCGCCAAGCTCCGCGAGAGTCAGAGGGGATCAAGAACAATTCATCATGATGCGCGCGCCATCTCGCTACATATGTTCGTGGTGCGTGACGCCGGCCTTGGACGACCAACCGTACAGAGTTATTGTATCGCAGGAGGCAGCTACCGAGCGATCCATGCTTTGGCCACGGCAAATCTTCTTCCCCTTGCGCAGACTCTACCGGAGAGCGATACCCCTGTATTGCGCCATGCGAGTACGTCTGATGAGGCTTGCGGTGACTCTAAGCTCTAAGCTTGTGTTCACAGTCGTGTTGCATTGCGATTACAATACATGTACACGTACTACCTGTCACCCACTTAACATGGTACTTACCACGGCACACCATCGCACGTTGGTCGTTCGGCTGGCGCCTTTTAGCTTGATCACAACAAGGCGCAGGCCACTCTTGCCGATCGAGCGGTGGGAGCCCCCCCCCCCCGAGCTACCCAAACCGATGCAACGCTGAAACCCCAGCCTAGGTCAGTAAGTACATTACTTAGGCGGCGGCATCTCGGGCATCGTCATCGCCGGACAACACCGGTAGTGGTAAAGTTAAGTAGTTAACTCAGTAAGTTGCCGTTGAGCATTCCCATTTTCATCAGCCATCGCAATCATACATGATAATTCATCAAATGGGCGGGCCGCACGTACGTACCACGTTTCACTCTTGAACTGTAAAGGAGTGGGTTGGGCTCGCCTCGCAATTAGCGCAGACGGACGAAGGCGAGCAATAAGCAGGCGGACGCTGGTGACGGCTGCTACTAGCTGTACAGCCCTCGACGTCGGAGGAGACGGCGACGGCGAGACCGAGGACGGGACCTTCCGTACAGCGTCGCACTCGTCGCTGGCGAGAGAGACGGCAGACCAGGTGGGGGGGTTTGGCGCTGTTGGGAATCATCGGCCGCGATCTCGGCCACGCACCAGGATCGCGAAGCCGAACCTCTGGAGCACAGCTTCGCGCTCATCAACGGAAGGCCGGCAGTCCCAAGGCTCGCGTAGAACCTCTCTTGTCGCTCCGATGACTACATACTGTACGATGCACACTTGCCCGCACGCAGGCATGCCGTAAATATCTAGGTCTTATGTACTTGCATATTCATAGCGGCTCCGCCACCCGACCGCAGACCGCAAGCCGGTCCCGCGTCCCACTCCAGTGTCGGATGCTCCGACAGTCATCTTCGGAGTCGCAGCCCGGTGAATCTCTACTCGCGCCTCTTACCGCGGAGACCTCAAGATACAGTACTGTACCAGAGAGGTTGTGTGCGCCTTCTGTAAGACCCTCAAAGACAGGCGAAGATCACGTCTTCGCGCAGTCCGGTTCTTCGCCAGGCTAGTGGACAAGCCTGCGTGCGGCCTTTCATCTCGTCATATGGCCTCGCGATTTTCAGCCTGGCGAGACCACGGATTTAGCGTGCTGCATCTTGCCGACTGGAGGGTCAACGAACAAGGATATCTGGCATGTACCTGACTGCTGGTGGGCGGCGAATGTGGGAGGGATGGCAAACGTCTTGCAGCAAGCCTCGGGCAGAGGACGAGACAATAAAGAGACAATGCTTCCTGTCCGCCTTCCCGCCGGAGGCAGTGGTACAGTACTGCGCACAGGAGCCCTCCTGTCCCCGTCGGCTGTAGCGTCACTTAACTACTGTACAAATGATCGGTTCATCTGCTTACGCTTTTAAAGTGCTCTTTATATACGCTGACAAAACTCGCGGACTTGAGGAGCTGCTGCTCTTGCCCAGGCACCGCCGACGAGACGACAGAGCGCTTTCGCCTGCACCTCTTGGCACGTAGCGAAACGCATAACGCGCAACGCATAGGAGGTCAGGGAGTCACAGCCTGACCTTACGCCCTGTCGTATGGCCGGTCGCCTCCGGTGTAGAACCACCGCACTGTGGACGACGACCATTTGCAGTCGGACTTGTGGGATGAGAAAGAGGCCGCCATCTTTTCTTGACCTAACTATACTATGTAACGCTGGGCGAGCCAGAGGCCTCTCGCTCGCTGCGGGCTGATGAAAAAGAGCGGCCAACAAAAGATCGAGGTCATCAACGTACCGCACTACAGGTGGCTGCAGCCTCTAAGCGCGAAAGACAAAGGCAAAGGCAGGGCCCCCTCGTGGCGCTTTCCTGGGTCGCGAGAGTCTCTCGACTGAGCGAACACGGGTGTGCTGGTCTTTGTGCTGTGCTATGCTGCACTGTGCTGTGCCAGGGAGCGAAGAATGTTGTTCCAGGCGAGACTGGGGATCAGAGAGTTTCAATCCTGCGTTGCGCTCCTTTGGTCTCGCAGACTTGCGGTGCGGCCCTGATCTTGCCGATTTGGTCGTCGGCAGAGTGGAAAGGGTCGAAGAGTAGTGTGGGTTACAGAGGCGGGAACGATAGGCGAGAGCCCTGACCCCTGGTTGAGACGATGTGATGTGCTGCGGAGGAAGCGAGCGTCGGGTCGGGTCGTCAGCGACTCAGAGGTCCATGGATGGTGGAGCGGGCGTTCCTACGACCACCTCGCGCTTCCTTTACAGTAGCAGCTCGAGAGGTGTCACTGGGGTGAACGCCCAGTCATGCTACATATGTTTTGTCGGTCGACGGAAAGTTCAGCCTCAGCCTCTGCATCTGCTCGACAAACACTCGCCGCCTCCCTCGAGGGCGCCGCTTTGGCTCGAGAGGAATCGTCCATGACTGCGGGTAACCTAAATGCTAACTTGGTCCATGACACCAATTCGAATCACAGCTTGCTATCCCTGGCGGGCGACGGTAGCGGCTCTCCCACGGGCCGGGCTGTCGACTCGGAGCGGCACAGGCACGTCTGAATGGGACAAGGCGACCGAGACTCGTGCCCTGGTCACATAAGGGGAGTGCAAGGCGACCATTCGTCCAGCAGGCCGCGTCGGTCGCGGTCGACGGATGAACAGGTTGAAAGAGGCTTCCTCGAGGTTCTTGACGGCGTCGCACCCATAGTACCGGCTGGGAGACCCGTCGAGGGTTGCCCTCGACACTAGTGTGCCAAAGCGTGGGGATCGAAAGAATGGCGGTGGCTCGGGCCGTGAACACAAGGGAACTCACGATGGCTATCGAAGAATCCTGCTGTAAAATCGAGGCTAAACTCGACAGGTCGTAGGCCTTCACGCCGATGACCGGTCCCGTCTTCCAGCCTAGTGTCGCCCGTACCAAGTGTCAATCATTCGCGAAGCGAGACGCCGAAACTACTGTGATGGGATGGAAAGACAGTGTGACGAGCTAAGAGGGGATCAATTTGGCGTGGAGATGAGGACGAGGACGGGGCGAATGGTGGGAGTGACTCGTCATCTCACAAACGTCGAAGCCGGGTGGCGGGCGCAGCTGAGGCGACGGCGTTGGCGTTCGGAAATCGGGCGCGCAGCAGCGCCGTGCGCCCGACTACCGAGCCCAGGGCCTCCACATTTCGTCAAGGCCAGCAACGAGGCACGAGGGGTTTCCCGTGAAATCGAGCTCGGTCCTTCCAGCGGCCCTCCTCACACCGCACAATGACACCGATTAGACGTCCTTGTCTCGCCGCCATCATACAGCACTGCCCGCCATCACCACGACCATCACAACAACCACACAACGCACCCTCTAGATCCCCTCCCAGTCGCCCTAGACCACACCGAGCCGACCTGCTGAACATGGCCAACGTAGCACTACCCTTCGGCGCCGCCTACTCGGGCGCCACACAAGAGCTCCTCGACGCCGTCAAAACGTCCGAGGGCGATGCCTACCTCCCCACCGTCTTCAATCCGGCCACCGTGACGCAAAAGGGCTACAAGACGCTCGCAAAGGACCGTGTACCCGCCACTCCCGCCGGCGGCGAGGTCAAGGAGGGCTTCCGATGCTACTATGAGGTGCACGGGAGCGGACCGACCAAGGTTGTCTTCGTAATGGGCCTCAACAACTCGTGCTTCGGCTGGCTGCCTCAGGTGGAGAAGCTGGGCAAGGATCCAAAGTACTCGGTACTCGTATTTGATAACCGCGGAGTGGGCAACAGCGATACACCGTCTGGCTTCTACAAGTGAGTCTGTCCCAGCTTCCTCCCGCGTAGGTCTTGATGTACATGGCGCAGCAGCATGGGTACTGACCGGAAGAGCGATCCCTTGCGCATCATTCCCGCCGCCACAGGACATCCGAGATGGCGCTCGACACGATCGAGCTGATGGAGCAGCTCGACTGGAACGAGCCGCGCTCTATCCACCTCGCCGGCGTCTCGATGGGCGGGATGATTAGCCTCGAGCTCGCCAAGCAGCGACCGGAACTGCTGGCCAGCCTCTCGCTCATCAGCACCGCACCGGGCAAGCGGTACAGGACGCCGCTGTACGGCCTCCGCTCGCTGGTGCGCGTGCTCGGTGGTAGAGTGGTCGGAATCGACAGCGAGAGGTACAGACTCAACCGTCTGATCGAGACGCTCTTCCCCATTCCCTGGCTAGAGGAGAAGAGCAAGTGGGACGAAAACAAGACGAACAGACAGGTGCTGTTCAAGGTGAGTTTGCGGTCTTTCCCCCATTATTATTATTTTCCCCAGCAGAGACATGTGTCTGCTGTGTAGACTCACCATTTCCCCCCCTTTCCATCCCTCCCGTCCGACTATCGCAACCGTCCCGTCGTATCGCCTCTCAGATGTTCGCCTGGCGCTTCCAATTCACGCGTCGACAGACGGTTCATAGCGCCATCGCACAGATCAAAGCCGCGTTGACGCACAACGTACCCGACTCATCTCTGGAGCGCATCAACACTTCGATCCCCAAGATTGCCATCCTGACGGGTGACATCGACCATCTCGTTGACCCGCGCAATTCGCAGTATCTCAGCGATAAGATGTCCCAGGCAGAGCTCATCAAGTTTCAAGTGGCCGGACACGCTCTTGGCAATCAGTTCGACGTCAAGGTCAATGAGATCCTAGAGAGGGTCATCAGTGAGGGAATTGAAAAGGTCAAAGGCGAGGGTGAGAGTGTTGGGTCGAACCTTTAGAGATGCGCTAACTTAGAAGATGGAGATGAAGGAAAAGGGGGAAGGGGGATGCACACTTGATGTGGCATCTCCCATGCTGTTTCTCGTTTCTTGTTCGTTCTTTCAGCATGATAGATAGACGGCCGGACAAGACTTGGTTTTAGGCGCTGTTCGACATTCGGAAGGATTCGCCCGGAGGGATTGGCAGCAATGACATTTTCATTCGCTCCGCGCCTCCCTGCTTTGCGTCCCTTCAGCTTTCTTTGCCTCTTCTTGCTCCTACCTACCTCTTCAAGCGGCGGCCTTTGACGACCGCGTGTTGCGAGCCGGGCTGGAGGGCGTCGATGCCCTGCTACCGGCAGCGGGGGAGGGCTTGATCTTCTTTACGCTGGTGGAGCTGCTGACGGGCGGCAGGAGGTGGGTGACCATCGCCTTGAGCCAGAAGGCGGTGGCGATGATGAGCGTGACCAAGGCTCTGCCCTGCTCTGGAGCGAGGGTGGGACGTTGCTGCTGCGTCCCTGCGAGCGACTGGATCACGTTGGTATAGGTCGGGTGCGACTGCGTCGCGAATCCGAACACCAACGCGGCGAGCATCGGGGCTAGGATGTCGGTGAACTCGACCAGCCTGGAGAAGGTGAGGAAGGGCGGCGTGCTGAAGCTCCATCCGGTCGGATCGAAGACGTTGAGCGTGAAGGCCGAGATGCCGCCGCCCGAAGCCGAGAGGGTGGCGATGAGGACTTGGAGGAGGAGAGAGGAACGCACGGCCGGGTTGGCGTGGTTGAGGACGAGGTTGAGTCCACCGAGCGTGGCGGCGGTACGCGTCGCTCCGTCCAGGATGGGGAGGCAGAGGTCGAGAAGACGCGGCGAGGGGTGGGAGAAGGTGAGAAAGAGGCCGACCAGCATGTGCACCGAAAGGTAGTTGAGCCACGGCTGGACGCTGATCAGTTGGCCGGGGATCTGGGTGAGTATGTAGTTGGAGAGGAAGCTACCGCCCCAAGCCTATCGGACGCAGAGAGAGGGAGAGAGGATGGCGACGATGGGATGTCAGCGATGCATCGACGCTCGACACCGCTTCGGCGAAAGGGCAACTCACCATGACCAGGAAGCCGGCCGTCTCGCGCAGCAGACCAACTTTGAGCTCGTCGTCGGACTTTGCCTGTGCCTTGCGACGCTGCTTGAAGCCTTTGCAGATGGCGCGGTAGGCGAGCGAGACGCGGAGGGCGTGGAGGGTGGTGGCCCAGGGGAAGGGGTAGAGGGTCGAGTGGACGGGCGTCATCATGTGCGCATTGAGCGCGGCCAACGGCGTGAGAGCTCTAGCCAGCATAGTGGATCGAATAGGGAGGAGGGGAGGTGGTGGTGGTGGTGGTGAAGGAGGATGGAAGAGGGAAGGATGGATGCCAAGGCGAGGAGAGGCGTGGCCCGAGGCGCTTGCCCCCGCACCTAGGCGGGATTAGGAGGAAGCACGTTGTTCCGCCGCCGTTTGGACGTGCGCTTTGCTCCTCCATATCTTCTCGCGTCGTCGAGGCTACATCTGTCAGCCCTTTCTTTTCCTCCTCGCTTCTCCTCGTCCACCTCGTCCACCTCGGCGCCATGGCCGACCATCGAGTCAACCCAGAAGTCTTCCACGGTGCGTCGCCACCCTGCCCTGCCCCTCTGTCCACCGCCATGCCGTCGCGTCTCACACCTTCCCCATCCACCTCCTCCCTCCCCGTCCACAGCAAAGGTCTATGAGATCTGCAGGCTAATACCGCACGGACGGGTGACGACCTACGGTGAGCTCGCCGCATCGTGCAGCAGCAGCTGACCACCACAGTGTCGCGTCCTTGTTGCTGATCAACCTACGCACCGAGCCTCGTCAGGCCATATCGCAAAGGTGCGTCCGTGTCCGTGTCCGCGTCCGTGTCCTTCGCCGCTCTCCACGACGGTCTCATCCAAAAGAAGCTCATCCTTGTCCCCCTCCTTCACCCAAAGCAGCTGGCAGGTCACCCTTCATGTGCGTAAACTCCCTCCCGCGTGTCCCTCTCGCTCCTCGCTAACCCTTGACCCCCTCTTTCTTCCTACCTCTTTCCCCAATCTCCACCACGCAGACTCACGTCTGGTAGGAGCAGCGCTCAAGTTCCTCGGCGATCCCTCTGTGCCCTGGCAACGCGTCATCTCCTCTTCCGGTGCCATCTCGGATCGCGGCGACGGCGGCCAAGCAGTGACACGTCAGGCGCAACGACTGCGCGACGAAGGCGTGACCGTCACAGAGGGAAGGGGAGGCGGGGTCTCGACAGAGGCTAGGAACACCAACCCCAAATGCCGAGTCAGTCTCAACGACTTTGGATGGTGTAAGTCTCCACCCCGGCCCCCACAGACGTTCGAGAGAAAGAGAGCTAGGCTGATGCGACGTCTGGCTTCGCCTCGTCACCACCCAATGCAGTCCCGGACGAGGTGCGCCTTGAAGGCTTCGACGACGACAACGACGAGGAGCAAGACTCGAATCTCACCGATCTCTCTAGCTCCGAAGACGGCCGTCGGGAATAGCCAGGACGAGCGAGGTAGCCACGCAGGACAAAACCCCGTTATACCCGCGCCCGCAAAGAGGGGACCATGACTGCTGAGCTTGCGCGCCGGAGGTCATGCTTTTATTGAATCGTACACGTTACAATTCCCCAAACCTCGCCGCCGATCGGCTCCTACTCCTGCTCCTAGCGCTGCAGTGAATCGCACACGGCCCACCCTTCTCTCACTCTCACTCACTCACTCTCTTCCGATGCCTCGACGTCTCAGCGCCTCTTGCCCTTCGACCTTTTGCCCGTGTCCTCGTCATCGCTGCGGCCCTGGTCGCGGCGCTTCTTTTCGTCGGCGCGCGCCGCCTTGCGCTCGAGCTCGTCCCAGTCCTCGCCCTCGCTCTCGTCCTCGTCGAAGCCGTCGGACCCACTCTCCTCGCTGTCGCCAAAGTCGGAGCCCGAGCCTTCGCTGTCCTCGTCCGTCTCCTCGCCGTCGTCCATCTCCGTGCCAAACTCGGAGCCAGACTCGGTGTCGCTGTCGCTCTCGTTGTCGCTGTCCGCCTGCAGGAAGCCCCAGCCGCCCTCGGCGAAAAAGTCGTAAGGGTCCTCGTTGACAGTCTTCATGATGGCGCCCCAGTTGAGGTTGACGGCGCCCTCAGTGACGCAGATGTCGACCGAGTCGAGCCACTGCTTGACGTCGTCGAGCGAGCTGGTGGGGATGCTGCTGACGTGCATCGGCGCGCGCGAAAAGTCGCTCATCACAAAGACCATGTCGAAGCTCTGCAGGCCGAACTGGACGCGCTCAAGATGGACGATCTCGACGTCGGCCAGCGTAATGACGAGGAACGGCGGATCGGTGAGGTGGACGAGGCAGTCGGTCGTCGGCTGCAGCAGCACATTGGTGCGGAAGGGCACGCCGTTGAAGCCGAGGTCGCGGTAGGGGATATCGACCGAGACGCGGTTGTCCGAGGCCTCGGCGATCCGCTCGGCAAAGTTCTTGAACTCCTTGTTAAGCTGCGAGCGCCTCCGCCTCTCCTCCTGCTCGAGCTCGATCTCGTCCTCGTCGCCGCCGCGGTACTTGCGCTTGCGGTTGCCCGTCTCGTCAAATTGAACGTCTGACGCCTCGCGGTAGAACTGCACGTCCTTGGCCTTCTTCTTGCCGATCATAATGGGCGACTTGAGGTGGACGTGGATGATGACGATCAACTCATTGTCGCACGGCTGGTAGAAGAGGTGCTTCATGTTGGAAAAGAGCAGATCGATCTTCTGGTCCGGGCGCAGCGGCGACGAGAAGCGGAGGCCGTTCTGATGGATGGTGAGGTCGCCGGGGACGCGCTTGCCGTCCATGGCGGGGCGCGGGAAGACCTCTGTGAGCGTGTAGGTGCGCCCCTTGGCGAGGATCAGCTTGTCTTGCTCGACGACGTCGGCCAGCTCCTTTTTCTCGGCCTCGCGCTTCGTTGCCGTCTTGCGCAGCTCGGTGATCTCCTTGTACAGCTCGGAAAAGTGGAAGGCATCGGTGGAACGGTAGCTCATGCTGCGGATGAAAGTGGCCTCCGGGTCGTCAAAGGGGACGTCCTCCTTCTTGCCGGCGATCTGGCCCGGCGTGACAAAGTTGAGGCGGAGGTAGGTGTACTCGCCCTCGTCGCTCTTGCTGACGTTCTTGAGCGTGGTGATGTGGAAGGGGACCGCGTAGCCGTAGACGGGGAGGATAAGCGACTGGGCGCGGTGGTCGATCATGATTTTCATGTCAGCCACCTTGGCGGGAAGCTGGGCCTCGCGCTTGTAGCTCTCGAACTTCTTGAAGACCTTTTTGTTGGCCGCGTTGTCCGCGCCGTCCTCGCCCGCGAAGCGCGCCAGGCCCTCCTCCTGCTTCTGCCGCGCCAGCTCCTTCTGGTGAATCTTGACCTTCTGCGCCGCCCCTTCATCGAGCGTGTCGCCGCGCGTCTTGTTGCGCAGCACCTTGCCCGTCGCCGTCACCTTGCCGGTAGCCTTGACCGGGCTCTCGCGCGAGACGTCGGCGCGGTCCTCTTCGTCGTCCTTGAAGAAGAAGGCCATGTCATTGGTCCCGCGCACGCGGTCAGTGAGGAACGATGTTGGACCGTTGTTGACGCGCACCGTGTCCGTCAGCAGCAGCGAGTAGGTCTTTCCAGGGTGGTTGGGATCCGGCAGGTCGGCAAAGCCAACCGAAAGGTTGAAGACCATGTCGCGTCGGACGATGCGGGTTCCCTTGGGCGAGAGTACGTAGGAGCTGTCTCGGAACTCGATGCCCGTGGCGAAGCCGACGTTCTTGACAAAAGCGTCGGCGAGCTTGCTGTCCTTAGCCCGGACAGATTCGAGCGCCTTGGCGTAGACTTCGCGGCAGCTGACGCCGGCGCGGAGGTATTTTTCGGCGATCTCCATCTGGAGCTCGTGGAGGAAGGCGTACGTCTTCTGCTGCGTCTTGTGCGGGTCGATGAGGTAGGTGCGGCCGATATTGCTGCAGTAGCTCTGATACTTGATTCCCATGCTGGCGACGACGACACCGCCATTGCCGTCGGCCTCGAGCCTCTTGGACGTCGAGACAGCCGAGGTGCGCAAGTCGTACTGGCCCGCCGACTGGATAATGGGCGTGTAGCACCAATCAGCCAGCGAGATGTCGGCGCCCTCGAGTCCCTTGACCTTCTTCCACGCCTTGCTATCCTCGAGCTGGTCCTCGACCCGGGCCGCGAGCTTCTCGTGCGTCACCTTGCGCCCTTCGTCGAGGATGGTCGACATCTCCTCGACAAAGTAGCCCGACATGACGCTCGAGCTCATCTTGGCGGCAGTCTTGAGCGTCTTGAGCTCGTTGTCGTCCTTGGGCCCCCATACGGCGCTCAGCGACGCTCCCACGTCTGTCATCTCAAAGCCGCTCTTAGCCTTGACCTCGTTGAAGGCCGCCTCCCACTCGTCGGTGAATTTGCCGATCGCCTTGTCCTTGGGCAGGTGGCCGAGCTGCTTGCCGGCCGCTTGGAGGTTGGCGAAGAGGCCATCCCAGATGGCCTTGTTCTCCTCTTCGCTCTTTGTCCGCTTGAGGATCTCGAGCTTGAAGCCGTTCCTGTCCGACTTGAGCGGCTCGAGCAGCTTGGCCTTGGAGGCGCTGGTGATGAAGGTGACGCCGTCGCGGGTGAGGTGAATCAGCGTCGAGGGGAACTCGTAGCCGAGCAGCCAGGTGTGGATTGTCGAGGTCTTCGAATACGGCTGCTCTTCGTTCTGGCCGCCCGACACGACAATGACCGAGTCGCACTGCCGCAGCGAGTCCATCTCCTCTGATGCGTCCGTTCCCTGAAAGGGGCCGGCGTGCGAGAGCGATAAACATAGAGTAGGAGGGGGAGAAGTGTGATCGAGCGATGCAGGAGGTCAGCATCGAAACTAGATCACGGGATACGAGGGCGAGTTCCTCTGTGCGCCTCGACAACAAGCGAACAAGCAAGCAAGCGAATCCTGTCTGCCTCACCTTCCACGCCTTGAAAAGGGCATTAGCCCTGCGGCTAAAAGCCTTTGCGTCGATGACGATGTCCGACATGATGTAGGTCCGGTCTGGACTGCCTGCGGGGCGGAGGTCGGAGTGATTCGGCGGTCGCGAGGTCGCCTAAGCCAGAGCGAAGTAGAAGCGATGATGGGTCGCCAAGAGCAGGCGCAGCTAGACTCGCGACCGGTCTTTGAGAGCTGTCGCGGCGGATCAATCGACGGTCGGGCCCCTCACTTGTGCTTGCGGAGCAGGGGGAGTGCGCTAGTGTGCCGAGCTAGGCTTCGCGAGGCGTGTTTGAGATAGGTTGCAGTGTCTCACGGAGAAGAGCCGGAAGGTCGTGACGGGGGAATGCGCGATGGCGAGGAGAGGCGGCGTGGTGGTGGAGGCGAGAAGGAGGGAGCGGCGAGTGAGGAGGGGGACGAGGGCCAGCGCTCAGCCTCGACCTTTTCCCTTCGAAGGAGCCTGCTGCGCCGCCCGCGAAGCAGGACAAAGAGAAAAGGCGCGTGGTGTCGCGCTTTCCGCCTGCCCGCCTGGCGCGCGGCCTAGTCGAGCGGCGGAACCGAGCATCTTGTGTGGAGGCGCAGCACGCTGCCTCTTGCGCGCCCGAGTCGACCGGCTCGTGCGTCCAGGGGCAGGGGGACAAGGGCGAGCGAAGGGGAGAAAGTGCAACAAAGAGAGGGCAGGCCGGCCAGGGTTCAACGGTCAAAAAAGATCCAGCGCAGGCGGAGGCGGAGGCGCGGGGCAGGCGGGCACGGCAGAGCGGCGCGCATCCGGCTCGCAGCCAGTTTGGCTGGCCCGCTCCGTGGTGGGCACGGCGGGTGACGATTGTGAGTGTGCGAGTCGAGTCGAGTCGAGGGCGGGGCGAGGCCCACGGCGTGTGCTACAACACACCGCTCCCCTTGCCCCCTCCCCCTCTCTTTCGCCGACCCACCACCATCTTAGCGGCCACCATTTACCGCCCATACCAAGACACCGCAGACCTCGCAGACAGCTCGCCCTCCCGTATCCGCCCGCAGACCAACCCCGAGACCGTCGACTCACCTGACTGACAATCGCTTGCGCCTGTAGCACGCAATCAACCAGATAGCGGCCTCTTGACGACTCCAGCTCAGCTTTTCGGCGCACACGCTCGCACCACCACGACCACCGCCACCGTCTGCATTAGTTCTCTACCCTCGGCACCCAACAAGACCAACGCACACGATGAGGTCCACTTTCAAGAACGAGCACACCTTTGGTGAGTGTCACCCTGCCATCGACGCCGCGCCGCCGGTACTTCCTACCGCTGCCGCAGCACAGCGCCAAAGGTCGGATAGCGAGGAGGAGAGGACGAAGAGGAAGGGGAGATTCAGGAGTGGGGGCAAGCTAGGACCGCAGGGAGCATCGCAAGGCTGTTCACAGCTTCGGACCATGACTCAGAGCCAATCCCGCTGGACAGCATCTAATAAAGCAGAGGCTCGCCTTTCGGCCATCCGACCGCACACACCGCACAGAGAAGCGAAAGGCCGAGGCCGAGCGGATCCGACAGAAGTACCCCGACAGGATCCCCGTGAGTGCGACTTGACCCGCCCATCCAGGCATGACTGGCACGGCGATGCGCATCTTGTATCGGTTATGACACTTACCGCCGTCTTTACCTTTCCTCCCCCTTCCATGGCCTTGATGTCGCTGACCTCTCCGCCAGGTCATCTGCGAGAAGGCCGATCGCACCGACATCCCGACGATCGATAAGAAGAAGTACCTTGTACCATCAGTGCGTATCAGAGACGTACGAGAAAGGGAGATGGAACGGGAAAGGAACGGGACAGAGAGAGAAGAGAGAGAGAGAGCGCATCCGCTTGCCCAGCGATTAGAGCGTCACGCTGATCCGGCCCGGCTCGCTGTTCATTGCGGCCCTTCCTCACACAGGATCTCACCGTCGGCCAGTTCGTCTACGTGATCCGCAAGAGGATCAAGCTCGCACCCGAGAAGGCCATCTTCATCTTTGTCGATGAGGTGCTCCCGGCCACGGCCGCGCTCATGAGCGCCATCTACGAGGAGCACAAGGACGAGGACGGCTTCCTCTACGTCAGCTACTCGGGAGAGAACACCTTGTAAGTCGGAGATGCTTGTCAACCGCACCATCCGAAGGCGCACGTCCGTTGGTACTTTGAGCTGACATCAATCTTGTCTCGCTTCGCCTCGCCTCTCTGTCCTTTGTGCACCGTGCCGATCCCCCGTAGTGGACGCCAATAAATACCCCTCTCTCCCGCTCGACCCTTTAGGCTTCGCCCGTCCCCACACTCCCGTGTCCTTTCCATTCTCGTTACCAGTTGAGACTTGGCCGGCGCCGCAGAGGACGGATGAAAGGCAGCAGGCGCGACTGGATCATGCAGCGAGCTTGCGCCGCCAGTCGGACTCGACCGCGGCGAGGGGACCCGGACGTCGGGACTGCGAGGCAGCAACGACGAGGTTCAGCAAATGTCGCGGGCAGCCGTGGGGCAAGCGGCCCTGCGAACCAGCTTACGGTCGCAACTTCCCCCTCCGCTATCTAGGGCGAGGCGAGACGAGGCTCGGACTCCTGTCTGATCTAGACGAGAGTGTCAACCGTCACCTTGCGATCAAGCCCGGTCGAGCCGCTACTTTCCAGCCTCTTCCTTTGTCCGGCTCGTCCCTGCAGGGTGGGTCTTCGCTACTCGTGAGGATCTCCGATATATTTGTCGATGCGCTGTCCCCCGCCGCTCCTCTCTTTTCGATCCTGGCCGATCATGCGGAGCGGGGCTACCTTCTCTCTGTCCTATGGCCCTTCTCGACCCTATTCCGTCCTGGCTCCACCCCCGTCCTGCCCATCTCGAACCGCACCGCACTTTGTAGTCTAATCCTCCCAACATCCCCTCCCTACCACCGCTGAACTGTTCGGCATCGATACGTCTATAGGCCACCATGGCTCTCGAGAGGCTGCTGGCAGCCGTGTGCAGAGAGAAAGCCGTCTAGCCTGTAACCTGACCGTCGAGTCGCTGGTGCATAGGCCGGGTTCGCCGCACGGTCAGCGTCTTCACATCGGGGTGAGGAGAGCAAGAGGATAAAGAGAGCAGAAAGCGCAGTTAGCCCTTTCTCGTGCGACAAAATGTGCCTCGTGCCGCTGCGCCTCGCACATCCTCTAAGCTTAGCCTGGCTGAGTGCTGACGCGCGGTCAGTCGATCAAGGTCCCGCCTTCAACTTTTTTCGGGAAAAACGAGAAAAAAGAGAGGTCGCTTCTGGTCTCTACCAAGAAGAGGTGCACCCAACGGCGAGCGAGACCGAGAAGACCAGGCGAGTTCCAATCGACACACACACACACGACGTCACCCTTTCGACATCCCATCAGCCTTCCCATCCGACAAGCAGCCCTGCCCCTCCACCAATCGACACCCATCACACCGCCGCCAGCATCACTGCCACCGCCACCACCGACCGACTAAAAGAGCACCATCAACACTTCGACCACCGATCACTGCCATCGACCGACCAATTGCCCGACCGCCGACATTCGCCCACTGCAGCTCACCAGGCCGCCGACAACGACGCCTCCAGACGACGAGACGACACCGGAACATCTGCTCCCTCTCACATCGGAAGAGCCGCTACACCCTGGGCTCGACTTCACATGCTGTACCGCGGAGACGATAATCCACCACTGCACTAACCACCAACGCCTCTCTGGACCGGCATCCGGTCTTGACCCCCCTCCGACACACCTCCGATCCGACCTCGCAGCACCCGACCGGGCGATCCGCGGCCGTCCCACACCGTCGGGACCATCCGACCACCAACACTACAAAACGAGACAAGCCATGGACTTCCCGGCCCAGTACCCGGACTCGCCGGCCAAGCCACTATCGGGACCCGTCCGCGCCCGACTGGCCGCCAGGCAAAATCGGACCTCGTCGCTGAAGCCCTACTCGCGGCGCAGCTCTGCCGCTGGCCTCATCCCCGTGATATCGGGGTCGTCGTCAGACCTCGCCGCTGTCCAGCCAAGGACGCCCGGCCGCAGCTTGGCGGTATCCGGCGCCAATGAGGCCAAGTCGCCCTTCTCGTCGCTTCGTGCCGCTTCGCCGCTCGCCCTGCTTGGAAGCGTCGGCAAGGCCTTCTCTAGGCCGCTCAGCTGGCTCGCCAGCTCGTCCACCGCGGCAAAGTCCGACCTCGATGATGCAGGCATGCCGCGATCGTCATCGTCGTCAAACTCGCTCGCCTCGATCGCTCGGAAACGAGCCGCTCACGAGGCCAGCAGCAGCACCGCAAAGAATCATGTCGACGACATCGAGCGTGAGGCACCCTCGCTAGCAGCCAGAGCCATCGGCGCTCGTCTGGCCGTTGGCGTACTCGGATCACCGCAGCAGAGGAACGATCTCGAGAGCCAAGGCGGCGAAGTTCGACGTGAGAAGCAGCAGCAGCAGCAGCAGCAGGACGAGCCCGTGCTGAGGCGCAGCGCCAGGACAGCAGCCGCGAGGTCCGCGCTCTCCCCTCCTCCGGTAGCCTCGTCATCCCGTCTTTCGCGCGGCGGCGACG
The DNA here is from genome assembly GCA_900291925.1 of Thecaphora thlaspeos. Taxonomy (NCBI): domain Eukaryota; kingdom Fungi; phylum Basidiomycota; class Ustilaginomycetes; order Urocystidales; family Glomosporiaceae; genus Thecaphora; species Thecaphora thlaspeos. The sequence goes on along the minus strand of UWYS01000019.1, from coordinate 451,089 downwards.
ACCCTGCTACGGCGGGCGGCGCTCTCCAGTTTCCCATGACGAGGTCTCGCACCTCGCGACGGGTTCTCGACCTGGGACGGACCGAGCCGGACGATAGCCAGATGGAGCTCCTCAAGAGCCGCTCGCCCTCTCCGGCCGCCTCGGGTGCCTTGGCCAGGACCAGGCAGCGCCTCTCGGTAGGGCAGAGCCCGCTGGCCGCTTCCGGTTCGCACGCCGGCGCCTTTGCTACGGTCGGTTACAGGCGCGGCACATCCTTGCGACCAGACGACGGCCTTGACGCCCGAATGTCGCCGAGTCAGAGCAGCCCGTCGTTTGCGTTCGGATACGGCAACGAGCGGAGGGTGGCGCGCAGCAGCTTCGGCCTACCCCCGACCGCCTCGCCCTTCCAGCTGGCGACACGCAGTCCGCTCGCCCCTCGAGCGGGCCGCTCATCGCTGGGACCCTCTTTCGGCTCAGAGGTCGGCCTCAGCCCGCAGCCGTTCCGCGGCGGGAGCCTGGGGCCGAGAAGCGTCGCCGCCAACGGGAGCTACCGCGCCTCGTCGCCCGCAATGAGGGGCACCACGCCCAAGCAGCGAAGGGACTGGGGCTCGCTCGGACTGGCAGCGTCGCGGTCGCCCGGGCCGGGCGACTACATGATGCGCGAGTACATCGCCACCCGGACTCTTCCCGGCGTCGTGCCAAGGTCGCTCGGGATGAGCATCTTTAGCGATCCGCGGGGCTCGAGAGCTGGCAGCGTGGCGGCAGACGAGACTATGTCGCTGACGCCGAGCAAGCTGGGCAAGCGCGACATCGACATGAGCATCGATGGCGATGAGGATCGCTCGATCACTGCGGTGAGTATCGGCCTGGGATCTCGTTAAGATTGGTGCGGGTCAAACGGTACATGCCGACCGAAACGGGGCTGATCGTCTGTCGTTTATGGTCCCATCTACCACACTTTTTCCGCCCTCCGACAGAGCGCTCAAAAGCGACAGATGGTTTGGCATCCGCAGCTGGGCTTCGTCAGCCAGGAGGAGCTCCGGGCACGCGAGCCGAGGCCGCCGTCGCCAAAGAACGAGGCAGAGAGGCTGCTCGGCGTGCTGGAGAGCATGAAGGGCCCCTCGAGGGCCGGCCGCGTCGGGTCGAGCGTTGCGGGTTCGTCGACGGCATCGCGGATGCTCCAGGCCGTCTCGGTGCCCGCCCCAGTCTCAGACCGATCCGCCAGCGCCAATCTTCATGGCCGCCTCCAGTCGGTCGGTGTCGCCCCTTACTCGCGCGCCCTGCGCAAGAGCAAGCTGGCCCTGAGCCAGCAGACGGCAGACGAGCCACTCAGCCTCCGTGCCAAGCTGCGGCGATCGCGTCCGACACCCCAGCCAGTCGAGGCCGATGACGTCTCTGGCGACGAACTCTACCACCGACATGGCGAGGAGGAGGACGTGAAGGGGATGCAAGACTCCGAGACAGAGACCGACGAGGAGCCCGCCCCGCCGCGGAAGCGAGCCACCAGGCAGCAGCCGGTGAGGCGCTCGCGCAGGATTCGAGCACGGGACGGCGGGGAGAGCAACGAGGACGAGGAGATGGACAATGAAGACGCCGTCGCCGCGAAGCCGCAGAGCAATGCCAGGACCAAGGCACAACAGCCCAAGGCGAGAGCGGATGTAGAGCCGGTTGCGGCGGCTGCATCGGCCCAGCGCACAGAGCCAGCGAAGCCCAATGTGGAAAACGCAGCGCCTGCGCCGGCGTCAGCAGCAGCAGCAGCAGCGGCGGCGGCGGCGTCGAAGCCGTCCTCTCAGAGGATCAGTCTGGCCGCCGCTAAGCCGACGGGTGCACAGGGCGCCCCGGCACCGGCACCCAAGAAGGACAACTTCTCGGTGCGCACCACCCAGGCTGATGGCGCCGACGGCGGGCGCGAGAAGTCGTCACTGAGGCAGAGCGCCGTCAAGAAGTTCCGCACCCACCAGTCATCGGGGCGCATTTCGGCGTGGGAGGAGGATCTCGACGAGGACGAAGACCTGCCGGACGCCGAAGATCTGAGCATGATCAGGCTGCCGACCAACCTCTTCCCCACCGGCCTCTCCTTCGGCGGCGGCGACTCGGCGGCCTCGAAACCTCCAACGAAGCCCGCTGCCACCGAGACTGCTAAGCCTGCGCTGAGCTTCTCGTTTGGCGCTGTTGGCGCTGCTCCTGGCGAGGATGGGCAGAAGAAGGACGAGCCGGCAAACGGCGGCTCGGAGTCGTCGTCGCCGCTGCTGGGCAGGCTGGGAGGTTTCTCGGCCCCGGCACCCTCGAATGCCTCGGCAGCGAAACCTGCGCCCGCTTCGAGCTTCTCTTTCACCGCTCCCACAAAGGAGAATCCGAAGCCGTCGTTCTCCTTCAGTGCGCCAAAGCTGGACGAGGCCAAGGCGCCCGCCGCCGCCGCAGCGAGCAAGCTGGCTCCTGCCACGTCGAACTTCTTTTCCACGCCAGCAGAGTCCGTCAAGCCGGCCGAAGACGAGAAAAAGTCCGGACCTGTCCCCAACTTCTTCGGTGGCGCGCTGTCCAAAGCCGCCGCCGAGCCCGCTGCTGAGCCGCCAAAGAGCACAGGCGCCAGCTTCAGCTTTGGCAAACCGGAGGGCATACCTGCCTTCACCGGTTTCGGGGAGCCTGTTGCGGCAGCTTCGTCGGCGGAGAAGAAGGAAGCAGAGCTAGCCAAGCCGGCGGGCGGCTTCTCTTTCGGTGCACCGCCCGCCAGCAGTGCTGCGCCCGCTAAGAAGGAGAGCACGCCCGCGGCTGCCGCTCCCTCCTCCTTCGGTGCCGCGCCTGCCCCGGCCCCCGTTGCTGCGGCCGCCGGCGCCTCGCACAAGCCCTTCTCGTTCGGGTCGGCTACTGACGCGCAAGCCGGAGACAAGAAGGACGCGCCTGAGGCTGCGGTCGCAAAGCCCGCCGCACTCACCTTTGCGTTTGGAGCGCCGGCCTCTGGTGCAGCAGCGTCGTCCACGTCATCCTTCGGCGGCTTCGGAAAGCCTGCGGCCTCGCCCGCTCCCATTGACGACAAGGAAAAGACTGTTCCATCAGCGGTGTCGGCTGCCAAGATACCTAACTTTTTCGGCTCGTCGGGAGCCTCCGCTTCGTCGACTGACGCTCCAAAGCCGAGCGAGTCGAAGCAAGGATCGCCATTCTCCTTCTCATCACCGGCGGCGCCCGCTGCTGCTACTGGCGCGAGCTCGCCATCTTTCACGTTCGGAAAGCCTGCCGGCGCTGCCGACGAGGGAAAGCCTGCCGCTCTGTCGCCGAGCACCGAGGCGCCAAAGCCATCGTTCTCATTTAGTACGCCGTCCGGGAGCACCACGCCCGCCGCTGCCAAGACATCTGGCGTTTTTACGTTTGGCGCTCCCGCATCGTCGTCATCTCCGCCGGCGCCCGCTACGCCGGTCCCTGCCCCATCCTTCACCGGATTTGGCACGCCGGCCCAGACGTTCGGGAACAGCGAGATGATGGAGGACTCGCCCACCGCCGGTGCGGGCGTTGGTGCCGGTGCTGCCGTTCCTTCCGTGCCCAAGTTCACCTTCGGTGCTTCCACGCCGGCCACCGTTGGCGCTGCCAACGGAACGGCCAACGGCGGCGCGTCTCCATTTGGAGGGGGTGCGTCTGCCGCTGGTGCGAACGGGACGAGCTCCGGCGTGCCGGCCTCAAAGCCGGTGATGTTCAGCTTCGGCGCTCCCGCTGCAGAAGCGGGAGGCGGCTCGTCCAATCCGCAAACGCCAAAATTCGGTGCTGCCGCGCTTCCGTCTGGTTCGACGAGCATGTTTGGCTCGCCCGCGCCCGCTCCCGCTGCCGCCCCCGGGGCGACTTCAGCTCCCTCGAAGGCGTTCACATTTGGCTCTTCGGCGCCCTCGCCTGCCCAGCCGCCCAACATGTTTGGCGGCAGCTCTGCACCCACGCCCTTCGACTCGACCCCGTCCTCGCCCGCTCCCTTCACCTTTGGTGCGCCGCAACAGCCGCAGCAGACGCAGCCGTCGTCGTCTACGTTCACCTTCGGTACGCCCAACGCATCCTCGCAGCCGCAGGGCTTCACGTTTGGCTCGGCAGCGAACACGCCCTCGCAGCAGCAGCAGCAGCCGCCGGGCGCCAGCGGTGGCATGTTTACATTCGGCAGCCAGCATGGGGCCGTCACCCCTTCGACGAACTCGGCAGCAACGCCGTTCGCCTTTGGCGCTCCGCAATCGCAGCCGACTACGCCCGGTGCAGGCAGTCCCTTTGCTTTCAATGCCGGCCCTGCGCCTGCCCAGCCGGCGTTTGGCGCGCCGCAGCAGCAGCAGCAGGACGCGGTGACGGCCACACCGCCCGGATCCGCCGGCGGGCTGTTCAACATGGGCGCAGCTCCGGCCGCGCAGACTCCAGGCGGAAGGGCCATCAAGCCGCTGAGGCAGCGTAGGCGCAACTGAGATGCCGTTGTCAGATACCAAGCGCCTCTGCATTTTCCCTTTTCTCTTATTCGATGCCTCGTCGCTCTTCTTCAGCAAGCACATACGCTCTCTCTCTCTCTCTCTTTCCCATGCTCTCCCACTCTGCCACTCTCCTCCTGCAACAGCATTATCCTAGACGTGTCCATCTTCCTTCCGGCTGTGCTTCCTTGCCGCAGAATAGTCGGCTTGACGATATGGTTAGCCGAACCTAGCTTCCAAGATACCTCGCGCTGCCCTCTCGGTATGCTAGCGGACGCTGCCATCCGCCCCCGCAGCGGCGTGGACTGCGTTCCGCTCCCCTCTCTCATCTCAAGCACGGGGCGTCGAGCTGCTCAAGGGGCTCGCATGCTTTGCCTTTTGACCCGCCTTTCCCTCCTTCACCCCTTTTCTCAGACCAAAGGCCCTGAAACTTTACCACGGCGCCACCAAAAATAAGCGGCACGCCGCGGGAGACTACGCACGACGACGCGGCGCGAGCGCTCACGACGGGGGCGAGGTCTGGCCCCCAACGAAGAAGAGACTTGCAAGCTAGCTCTAGGCAGCATCACACGGAGCACCGGGGAAGCAACAAAAAAGCTGTGCCGATCCTCGTCTCACTCGAAGTGATCACGTCCCATCGACCAAGGCCCGTCTGAAGCCGAGACTAGGGCAACTACCTCATACGAAATGGGGATCACCCCCGAATGAGGCCCAGCTCGCGTTGCAGGCCCAGCCTCCGATGCAAGACGGAATGAGCGCTACCGGAGTGCGACGGAAACTGTGCAGCAAGCGGGAGGAGCAAGAACAACTCTCACAGCGCGCTTTTGTTGAGAGAACAACGTGGGGGCCCGACTGCCAGCGAGCGCTCTCTTTCCCACTCAACCCACCACCGGCTGCGGTCACAATAACGCAGGCAAGGCATAGGACTTCCGCTTCGCACCGCTCTTGGGTCAGGACTTCCGCTCCGCACCGCCCCGTGAGACAAATGAGAGGCATGGGAGCTTTCGCCCTAGCCCGCCCCGCCTCGCTTCTCAGCCCGCTGGCCCACAACGGCGAAAGCGCTCCTAAATCGCCCGGACTGTCCCCACCCCTTCTTCCTCCTTACCTTCACACTCACGCTTCTCCGCCCTGCGATTCGGATCAAGGGGACACTTCTTATCCCAACTTTATCCTCCTCCTACCCCTTCTTAAGTGTGGCGTCCCACCGGCCGCGAAAGCCCCATTCCTTACTCGAGCTCCTTTCCCGCTTCCCGCTTCCCGCTACCTCCTCCAACGTCTGGCACGGAAGAGCCGCTTTCCTTACGCTATAAAATATCTCTCTTGCACCGTGGGTACCGATAGATCCTATCAGCGATACCAACTCTGCTGAGTATCCCTCGTCTTCCCGCTGCCTAATCACCTGGCTCTTGCTGCTATCGTCCCCTCTTCTCCTTTGCAGCACTCGCCCAGAACCCCACGCCGTCGTACCTCTCTCACCTCCGCCAATCTCTTCTCACTATTTCTCCGGATCTCTTTCGACGGGACCATCGAGATGAAGCTCCTCATCATCACGCTTTTAGGCATTTGTCTGTCCTCCGCCTCCCCGGTTATGAGCGCACCCGTCGCTAGCCAAGGACGCCTTTTGCGTCGCCACAACCCGTCCCTCTCCGTCAAGCACGCCGCACTCTTGCACCGACGTGCCTCCGACCGCGACGAGCATCACCGGCACCGCAACAAACACCGTCACTACCACCATCACCAACGTGAATCCAGCGATGTCGAGCAGCAGCAACTCGCAGAAATGCTCAAGGAACAACAGAAGCAGATCGACGCCCAGAAGGCCAACATCGGCACCCAGCAGGGGCTCAACGAACTTCAGCACTACCTCGAGTCCCTCGTCGGACAGGTGGATCCGACCCTCGGTGACGCCCAGAAGGGCTACGTCAAGACAAAGTTCCAGAATCCTTCGCAGTCGAAGACTGAAGAGGACGACAAGACGGCCAGTTTCCCCAAGCACCTCGACAATGTCGCTGGCGACGAGGTCGAGCAGCCGACTCACGTCCAGTCACAGTCGCAGCCTCATCCTGAGGCGGGAGAGGGTGAGGACCGTGACGAAGACGGCGATGAAACCCGCAAAGTCACGACGGGCAGCAGCGTCTTCACCCAAACGGTCAAGTTCAACGAGTCGCACGAAAATACGACGGTCTCGAAGAGGAACAAGCACGATAGCAACGGTCACTCCCGGCGCCACGAGGCCAAGATCAAGATCAAGAGCAAGAGCAAGAGCAAGATGACCAAGGTCCGCATCGCTCTGGGCTCGAGATCGCACCCGCAGCACGGCGGCAGCACGGGCTCGAACGCGCTCAACTCGCTCCTGATGCAGACGTTGACGGGGCACGCCACCTACTTCACACCGGACACGGGCGCCTGCGGATGGTCGAACGACGAATTGGACGACATTGTGGCCATCTCGGGCGACGTCTTTGATAAATTCAGCCCCAAAAACAACTCGAACAAGAACCCGCTCTGCGGCCGCAAGGTCAAGATCACCTACAACAACAAGTCCATCCGCTGCACCGTCGCCGACTCGTGCCCGACCTGCGAGAAGACCAGCCTGGACCTCTCGCCGCACGCCTTTAAGCAGCTCGAGATCCTGGACAAGGGCGTCATGAAAGGAATGCAGTGGCAATTCGTCGACTAACTAGCCCTCGCGTTTGGCCCGTCCTCGATGATTCGCTCTCTCGACGTCCTGCAACTCCTTGTCTCGTTGCATTAGCTTTCTTCCAACTTCACCTTGTCATCTTGCTCCGTCTTTTCCTCTCGTCGTGACGGCCTCAGCACCTCTTTACCCAAGCGATCTGGCATCCTAGCATTTCCTTAAATGTCCCTGTCTATTCTCTGCTCAGTCTAGCTCTACCGTCACGGTTTTCCTAAAGGGGGACAAGTGCAGGTCGCCTTCGACCCCTAATTAGCCCCTTTCAGTCTCGAAATGAAACAGCGCCAGCGCCGGGCGCTCCAACCCCACCAAGAGATCATTGCGTGCGAGGATGACTGTATGAGTGTGCGGGGCGTCAATTTTTGCCGAGAGTGCGCGGCGTCTTGGTTCTTTGATCCTCGTTACGACGCCCGCTCCCCCCACTTCGTTAAGTAAAGACTTCTGCAGCGCAAGGGTGACCGAATGATCATGGTTTCTTGAGTTTGGCGAGGAGAGGCAGGCGAGGTGGCCGGGCGACGTTGGGTGGGTCGACCGCTGGCAGGGTAGTCACACTGGCGGTTGGAAGAGGACCTCTTCCTCAAAATCGCCTCCCCATCTCCGCCGGCGATGACATCCGGAGCTCGTTATCGGCCGAGCTCGGACCGTCGGCGTTCAGTAGAGCATCTACACAGATGCATATCGATCGCACAGCAAAACGTTCGGTAACCTTGACGGAGAGTGTATTGTGTAGCCCCGCCCACTTTGCCTGCGTTCATCGCCGCACAAGCCTGGCGACCGCTTCCCTCTCCTTGCCCCGCCTCGTTGCTAATTCCGCCTCAGCGGGACCTCTGGAGATGTGGTAGCGCGCTATCCTCTCCAGGATCCCTGCCACTTTCAGCGGTTGCGCCTTCGGGAATCTGTGAGGTGGGAAAGGTGGCCGGTGGAAGGCGGGAAAGGACGTGAGAAAACAAGGCGCCAGGGGAGATGAGAACATGAAAGCTAAGCGGGGAGCACTCACTTTGTCTGTCGGATGGTGGTGTTGTGCGCGTAGTCGTTGACAGAGTCCGTCAAGAGGATGCCGAGGGTCTGTGCGTGTCGTGCGGGTGATTAGACGATCTCTTCAGCTTGGCCGAGCAGCTCGCTCATCTAACGGCCCGAAAACAGGACCCGTAAGCGCAACTTACCTGGCGGACCTCTTCAAACACTTCTGCAAACCCTTCTCCGAGTCCCTGCGCGTTCCTTCGCAGGAACACCACGTCTATGTCGAGATTGACGAGGCCCTTGAGGTTGCACATCGGCTCGTCCTTGCCCAGCAGCTGAGTGTTCAGCAGCTGGTCGGCCATGTATTTGAAGGCGGCCCGGTAAGCATTCATCTTGACGTCGCGCGGCAGCAGAATCAGCACGCTGTCCATCATTGTCGTGAGCCAGTCGAGCACGTCCTGGAGGTAGGCGGCGTGTTGCCCCGGCTCGCGCGATCGCGCCGGCGTCCAGTCGTACTCTGCCAGCCCGATGAATTGATCGAGCTTCGAGGCGAGCGCCGAGTCGATTCGCTGCTGCGCCAAGCTCAGCGTCGTGGCGAAGTGGACCGAAGCGTCGAGATGCAGCTTGCCGCCGCGGTGCGGTGCCCGCAGCGCGGCCAGCAGGCTCTCGAGCTCGGTGCACGCCAGTTTGAAGTGCTCGGCGTTGACGACGATCTGGGCAATCTGCGATAGATTGGGCGTCTTTTCGAGGCTGGAGCGGATGCCGTTGCTGACCTGCTGAATCAGCAGCTCGTCGAGCGACTTTTTAAGGATGTCGTCAATGTCGCGGTGGTGCTGCGAGAAACCATCGGAAAAGGTGTAGTACTGATCGACCAGGTTGCGAATATCCATGCAGCAGAGCGGGTAGGTCTGCGAGAAGGGCAGCGAAAGCGGGTAGCCCTGCGACCGGAGACTCTCGGCGTCGCCTGGCTTCAGCCAGCAGACGTTGAACACCTTGCTTAGCTCATCGGTGTTGTTGACGATCATCGGCTGGTGCTCCGTCTCGCGCATGGCCTGCTGGAAGTCGGCCGAAAAGCGATCTCGTAGCAGCTGGGCGTAGCGCTCGAACAGCGTCAGCAGCAAGACGTTGAGCTTTGCGACCGTAAACGAGTAGCCCTCGAGCGTTTGGATGAAAGTCTGGACCGCCGCTTTCGTGCTGACGTAGATCTTGGTGTCCTTGCAGTCGCGCAGGCCCACGCTGACGATGTCGACGACTCGTTCGCACATGTTGTCCCACAGGTCATCCACTTCTTGATCGGCCCTGAAGCCCGAAGGCGACGTCTGCAGGACGTGGTGCTCAACGATGAAGAAGCCGACTACCTCTTCCAGCAGCGCCGGGAAGGTCGGGTTCGACGGATGGAAGGAGAGGCCCTGCGAGAGAAGCAGGTTCGCTTGTGCCCTACGATCCTCCTGGTAGTTGCTCTGCAGCTGCTCTCGCATGTCCATGACGTCGTAGATGTGGATGCACTGGTAAAGCGGCTTGAAGTCGATCTTGACGTGCTCATTGTCGACGAAGTTGTACTCGACCCGCTCGTTGACCACCAGCTCAATGGCCGAATTGACCTTGGCCAGGCTCAGCATGGCGTCTCGCTGGCTCTTGACCCTCCAGCGCTTCTGCCTTGCCTCCATGGCGTCCAGCGCTAGCCTGCCGACAGTGCGACTCTTCTCGCGGACCTCGTAGAGCCACTCCTTCATTTCTCTCGTCACCGCCTGGCGGACCTGCTCTCTCATCTGCGGGATGCTCTCCATCATGTGCTTAGCGAACTCGTGATGCAGTACCTGCTTGAGGTGTATCGTCTCGAGCTCCTCCAAAGACCTGAGGGCCGAGTAGTACTTTCTCGACTGTATTAGGCTGTCGATGCGGTTGGCAAGGTCGAGCACTCGCAGGCAAGCCTGGATGGTCTCGATGGCCTCGTCTACATTCTGACCGACGCGTCTGGTCTCGAGCAGCTGCTTTTTCTTGTTGCCCAGGGACTGCCCGCCCGCCTGTACGTCCTCGTTGAGCTCGCCGATGCGGTGCTTCAAGCTGACTGTTCCGGATCGTACGCGGAGCAGTTTGTCGACCGCAGAGACAAAGTCCTGGTGATTGGCGTTGCAGACGGTTTCGATCTCGTCGTCCTTCTGCTTGACAAAGCCCTTGAGGTGACGCAGGAAGGCATCTTGCTGCCGCGCCTCGTCGAGGCTTTTGATGATGGGACCGAGCTGTTCGAGGTTCTCACCTTCGGCATCCAGGTCGCTGAAGAGGGTGAGCTGCTGCAGTTGCGCCTCGAGCGACACGAGCGGCCTTCGACCCCGGGGCGCCATCGCTGGAGCTCGTTGCGCGGGTATGCTGAAGCGACGTGGCGAGAACTTTTTCCAGAGCGGTGGTCCGTCGCCTTCTTTGCTGGGACCGGAAGGCTCAGCTTGAAGCGGCTCGATGCCGAGACTGCTGGACCACGCCTAGGCGACTGTGCGTCTGACCCGATGGCCAGCTGTCGGAAGGGCCGTCGGTGGCCGGCACTTGGTCACTCGTCGTGCCGGAGAGCGGCTGCTGGCTTCGCCAACTGTCGCAGAGGCAGAGGCGGATTTGGTGATTGGTTCGGAGGCGGAGGCGGTATGTGTGTGATATCGTCGAGGTGTCGGCCTGGGTCCGAAGGTTGAGGTGAAGGCGGAGCAGTGAAAGGACGGTGGCCAACCTTTTTTTGCCAAGTCACAGGTGGAGACGCAGCTCGGTGGCCCGCGCGCCAGCTCGCGGCTCCCTGCGTCCGGGGTTCCGGCTTCCGACGCCCAGCTGAGTCGGACCCTTCACGCTAGTTACCTACTTACCACTTCGCCTTCCAGCAAGGCAAGCCTTCGTCGACTACAGCGACACCGCCATCAGCACGTTCCCTTGACCTGAGTTGTCGGCCAAAAGGTATCGAGGATTGACTCTCCCTACAGCTTAGATGCTGCTTGCGTTCTCACTCTGCTCGCTCTGCTGCGACCTCTCTCAGACGACCTGATGGCGTTTTCAGCTGGTCTGTTCCTCCAGCTCGACACTCACACGGCTCGCCTGCTCGTCGGTGCCGGTTGTTAAGCTGGTCTAGAATCCCGCTGCCACCAAAGGATCGTCCACTTTGCCTTTTCAACGAGGCGTGTCGAATTGTGCAACGAGGAGGGCGGGGCTGGTGGTGGCCTGCTCTCGACCATCGCCGCCGGACGCCCATCGAGAAGCGCAGGCGTTTCCTCGCCGTTGGCAACGGTTGCTACAGAGTACCTTCACCCCTTCCTCAAGGTCGAGATCGCGATCGTGGTGCCCTAAGGTGCAAGGCAAGCCTTGACAGGCGCTGAAGCTCACGAGCGCACTGGCAAGAAATCCAGGAGCCGTCCAGACTACTTACAATGGAAACAGCGCAGTGCGTCCTGATGCTGCGGTAGCTTTCGTATCTCCTTGGGGCTCGGTCAGAGAGACACAAGCAGCTTCAAAAAAGGCCGCTCTCTAGCGTGACATGAACAGCCGGCGAACGCCCCCTCTTGCACATCGAATCATCACAGCCTCTCCCATGCGGCCGGTTGTCAGGCTAGGCGTGCAAGTGCCGCCTGAAAGGACCTTACAGATCCCGGCCCCTACGCCCCCTGGCTGACCTTTCGAGGTTCCGGCTGAGTCGCCCCGTCCTTCAGCTTGGCCCTCCGACCCTTGCTGTCTGACCTGGCATACGGCGGTTGGTTGACGTCGACACCCCGTTCCGTCTGGACCGCGGCAAGCCTGGTCCCTGAGTCGGTTGCCATCAACCATGGCCCTGTTGCAAGGCGTCGCGACCGCACGCAGCCATGATCACTCTCGCGTTGCCAGACACGGAGGTAAGCAAGCATTGGCACTTGACCATGTAGCTTGCAGGTCGAGGCTGGGCGCTCGCCGGTCCAGCCTCTGTGGCGCCCTTCAGTTTGCGCAACCACGGAAGTCGCCTCGCATCCTCCAAACCCCAATTCTTCCATGCACAGTGGCAGTCGAGCCTTTGGTTTTCAGCCGCCACCAACGAAGCTGCGAGGCGGCTTTGTCCCAGGCTACGGTGGGGGATGAAAGCGGATCAGAAAGTGGGATTCGACTAGACCTACGTCACGGCTAGTTGGTCGAGTGGTATGAGAACTCGGCCTGAATGGCCACCACGGCATGGTCTAAGGCGAAGAGTGGCGCCCAGGTCGCCAGCATGAACCTCGAGAGGAGCCAACGAGCTAAGTTAGGCTGGCTGCTGATCTTCCATGCATGTCATGCTTGCTTGAAAACTGCAATTTGGGCCATAACTACTCGCGACCAAAAAGGAACCTCCGTGCCAGCAGCAACGTCGTCCGACGGCAACGCCCGCCTCAATCGCGATGGTGAAAGGAGGCCTTATTGCGCTTTGCCCTTTCGCACCTTGAAACCAGGAACCTTGGTGCTTGATAACCTTGAAAGTTCGCTGCGAATCATTTGCTGCCACTTGGTTGGCTTTGAACCTCGACCCTTGACATCCTCCGAACACCTTCGTGCATCCTCACCTCAAACAGACCAGCACTACATTTGACCATCCTCCTGGACGATATCTCGCTCGCAGGAGCATCGATCATCCTCAATGTCGCACGGCACGACGGCCAGTCTAGTTACTTCAACAACAGGCTTCAGACACTCAGCCGCGACACAGTCGACCTTGCCCGAGGTGTCAGCGATGCCATACGAGCCGGCGACATCGAGTTCGCAATCGCTTCATTTTTCCCGAGAAGACGGCCTCAAGCTCCCGTATCGGCCCTCCGCCTTGGGTATGACGCTACCCTCGAGGGCCGACTATCTTCACAGTCCGGCACAACACGACTGGCGGGCGGAGGGACCTACAGCCTCGTTCTCTGCGGCGACACGAACGATGCCGTCAGGCTCCACCCCAGCGGGCGTCAGCGCAGAAGGTAGCTGGCTGGTCCTAGCGAGCGGATCCTTCCGGTCGCGCAGAGCAAACGCGACGTCAGACTTGGTCGAGCAACCGACTTCGCAGCAGGAGGACCGCCTTCTCCCTCTTCAGCCGACCCTACAGGGCCAAGCAATCATGCTCGCCCGTCAAGCCGGGCTGTCCTATCTGGATGCAGGCGCGATCACCTTGTCCCTCGAGTGAGTGCAAAAGGACTGCCCCTTCTTTCGACGTCGATGAGGATCGTATGACGAGCGAGGGCCCTCACTTCCGCTTCAAAAGTTTCCTTCCCACTGACATCTTGACATTAACTCGTCCACAGGATTGAGACGTCTGGGCTAGACGATCCGCTCCAAGTCGTCCTTAACGAGTCGTCTTGGAAGATTGCATTCGCTCGTTTCTTCCAAGGCACAGCGCCGCGGGCTTCCCATACCTTCTCCGAAAGGCGAATCAGCGGAAAGGACGCCACCGGGTCCTGGCATTACCAAGGCGAGGTGTTCGACATCGTCGATGGCGATCCCCGAGATACATTGGCCGACGCTGGCCGGAGGTTCGCCGCGGCTCACACGCCCAACAAGTTCGGCACGGCGACGGTGTCAGGAACTCCCCGTCCCTGTTGGACAGAACCTCACAGAACAAAGCAGCACACGGCGGTGAGTCTGGACAAGCTGCCGCTACCACCGCTTGCCAGTAGGACCGGACTTCCCATCGCAGCACGGATTAGCTTCGCCATCGACGAGGTCGCCCATTCACGTCGTCAGAGCGCCTCGCCTCTCAGCTCTTGCTACCGCTCACAGCGAGCCAGCACACAAGCTGTCTCAAACGGGGAGAGCTCTCCGTCGAGGTTTGGTCCGCGAAAGCTAGCGCTGGCCGAGTCATTCCCCTTACGGAGCCGCTCGACCTCACCACAAGATGCGCGGCCGAGGTATACCAGCCATGGCTACAGCAGGGCCGCCTCGAACTCGACCGACGTGGACGACATCATCGTCGAGGCTCGCGACGATGCAGCGTGTTCGTTGAAGAGTGCTTCCCCGCTGAAAGATTGTTCGCGATCCATGATGCGATTGGGCGACAAGATTCAGAATGCGGTCGAGGAGGAAGACGAGGAGGAAGAAGACGAGGAGGCTAGCGACAACGAAGACGGCGACCTTTGCATCCGCGACCGCACAATTGGGATCGGACAGACGACGATGGAGTCGAGCACCGGCCACCACGACGCCAGCCCTTGTCCCCCTTCGTCCGTGCTGCACAAGACCCCAGTCTCCGACTTCGCTTCCTCTCCCGTCTTGTTCGGCGTCGCCGGCCAATTCGGCATCCGCGACTTGAGAGTGCGAGGCTCTCCGCTCTCGGTCAGCCCGCTGGGTATCATCGTCCCGATCGAGAGCCAGGACGGCTTTAGTCGCACCTACACCACACGACGCAGGGCCGCCACCGCCCTGCCTCCGTTCCGACAGAGCATCATCGCGCCTACGAGCATCTTTGCGGCCAGAGAGGACCCGGGTCCGGCAGAGAGCAGCCGGTATCTTTTGGCGAACGTAGGGCATCTCGACGGTGAGGGTGCTGGCGAAAGGTTGCGCAGCATCCTGTTTGAGACCGCCCGTCCAGCGGCAGCGGTCGCACCCTCTTTGAAGGATGGCTGGCAAAGACGAGCTTACACCACTGAGGCGTTCGAACGGACCACCCCCGAGGACGAGAGGCATGAACGACACTCGTCGAACTACTCAGCACGGACGTCTGTCTCATCCCTGTTCTCTGTGCCTCACGAGACAGAATGGCCGATCCCCTACGCCTCGTATTCTAGCCTGGGAATGTTCCAGCAGCAGACCACGGACAGCTTTCGCGATGAAAGCGGCCGAAAGAGCGTAATCGAGAGCGCCTCGCCGGAGTCGCGGCAAGCATCATCGCCTATGGACTGGTCGGTCTCTCGACGCAATAGCAGCAACGAGACGTCACAAAGGCATCCCACCCAGGCTGATCTGACGCTTGAGGATCTGTCCAACTACCAGCGTATGAGCCCCGGTAGCGCCTGGGCAGGGCTGAAAGGCAATGCGCAGTCGCCAAACGCGCTGAGGAAGCTCTGCCTCGCCGCTTCCGACTGGCAGGGCAACCTCTATGCAGCGGTAAATGAGCAAGTTCGAGAAGACGGACTTCAGCTCAACGTTTCGGCATCCTCGAGGCAGAGCACTCTGATCAAAGAAGACGAATTCGAGTCTGCAAAGAGGATGACACCACCCTTTGCGCTCAACACCGCCACGCCCACGTCGCGCCACACGTCGCTGGCCGTTACCGAGGCATAGTGAATCGATGGCGAAGCGATCCCCTCGCAATATTCCATTGCGTGGGGTCGAAAGATGCTGTATGCTATGCTAACCATACCTTCGTTCATTCTGACTCCTTGAGCCCAGTTGCAGGCCACGTTTTAGCTAGCTCTACCCCCTCCCAAACGATGAGAGCTGCTTCTAACCCGCACTGCACAAATCGTACATTCGTTCATCCGCACACTCGTTCGTTCACATAGTCACATCCTGTGTAATCTGATCTCTGTTCGGTCCACACGCAACCTTGTCCCACGCTTGATCCCAGAGCAGAGCGAGCATGTCGCCGTCGTCAATTGTCGTCGAAGGATTACGAGGAAGGGATAGACGCTGTGTCGCGCGACAGGAAAAAGCAGGGGCCAAGCCTCCACTTTTTCTGCGTTCCCCGCCATCGTCCGCTTTCTGTGCTATCTTCTTGTCTTCGGTCATCCGTGTTGCTTTGCACCGACTTTATTCCTCCGACATCCATTACAACACTACAGCCAACATGCCGGTACGTCCCCTCCAACACGTTCCTTACTTACCTCTCCTCTTCTTCGCTCCTCCCTGACACCACGCCTTCTCTCCTCGTCTACCCTTCTGCCATGTCCAGAAATTCGCCCTTCAACTACGCGCGCAGTTCAACAACGTCACCTCCCTCCTGCCGAGCGATGGAGACTACACGCTGATGATCAAGACGAAATGTACCTCTTGCCACGAGGTCCACCCCAAGACGATTGGCGTCACGCCTTTCGACGACAAGGACCTGCAAAAGGGAAGGGGAACCGCGAACCTCGTCATGAGCTGTAACGTGAGTGACTGCCAGTTCTTCGATGGGATACGATACCCTTCTGACGAGGCTGGAAGACTTGAGGAGTCGGAGATGGGAGGCACTGTGGAATTGGGTTTGAGGACGCTGACGAGACGGTAGCTCCACCTTCCTGGCCTCGTTTCCAACAGTTCTGCAAGAAGGAGTCATCTGCTAGTACGTCTTCTCCTGTACTTCCCCTCGAGTTCACCGTCTCCTCTCCCGAAGAAGGATAAGGACGCTCACCACCCTTCTTCCTGCGCTCTTACACTCTGTTACTCAGAGTTCGACGAGCCGACAGCCAAGGCACCCCTCTACCGTCCTATTGAAGCCAACGAAGAATCGGGCGCCGAGTTCCAGACGCTGTGCATCCTCGAGTTCCGCGGTCTCGAACCCGTCGAATTCAGCCCGCAGGTACGTTCCGGCCTCCTTTTCCGCATCCCCTCTGCCCTCTATACTCTGCGCTGCGTTATGGATGTTGATAATCGCTGGTCTGGTACGCTTACGAACCGTACAGGGAACATGGACGTGCAAGGGCCTCTCTTCGAAGACCGTCTTTGACGCCGTCGAGTTTGACGATGGTAAGGAGTGGATGGACTACGATGAAAAGGTTTGTCTGACTTCATAAGTCCCGGCTGCTCTGCCCCCCTTTTGCCGACTAGCTGACGCGATGCTCCTCACCCTCTGTCTTGCGCCACCCCGATGAACGATAGGCCGGCGACGAGGTTAGCATCATGGAGCTCGAGTCGAGGTGGCAGCGCGCTTAAAGATGTGGGTGGTGTTACGATGCAATACAATGTCGTATCAAACTCGGTCGACCGGATCCAGAGGTTTGCTTAACGACCAAGGGAGCGGAACGGAGGCTGGATCTTTCTGGTCCAGAACGACAAACGACGTCTACAGAAGAGCTGTCGTAACAAGAGAAAAGGAGCGAAGATTAACGATCGCTCGACGTGCGAGATCATCATTCTGACTTCGCAAGGACGATCTGGAAGCTCGGAGACCCTCGAGGCTTGATGTAGTCCATTCTCCGAGCGAGCAGCTGAAAGATCTCCACAGCTTTGCTGGTGTTGCGTTTGTAGCTGTCCAAAGAGGACTGTTGAGAGAGGTAGACGATCCCATCTGTCCGCCGTCAAAACTCAGTCCTCGCGCGACGTCCCGACCGGTCTCGCCGTAGCTCAGCCTCACCACCACATCGACTGTTCTCGGATCTGCACTTGCTGTGAGCCGTCAGCTACATATGTTCCGATGGAGCGAGCATGATTCAGCAAGCTGAACAAGTGTGACGTCAGCTGCCATGTGTCTGTTCAGGTGTGGGCAAGACGTTCAGAGATATGTATCGGAAAGGCGTGCGATAAACGTTGGTAGTACGGTCGCAACGGAGAAGTGCGAGATTGTCGACGTTGCGTGCTGCGGACGCCAGCCGACGTCTCGAGACATCGGCGGCGATGTCGACACAAATCCACATGTCTGGAGGCAACCTCTGAACGGTTCCAGGATGTCCGGTCTCGCTACCATCTTCTGCTTCGCAGATGACTGTGGCCACTACTCACAATGTTGCTGCAACCTTCATGCCTCGAAAGCAACTGCCCCCATCCGATTGTGACTTTTGTTCGATAGCGAAGTTTCAAGTCTCCACCAACCGCCTTGAGATAAGGTACCGATCAGAGGCAAGACGAGATGGCAATGCCGAGACGAAGCGGGTTCTACAGTAGGCGACTTCCCGAGCTGCGCGGCATCCTATCGTCAACTTCCTCCTAATCTGACCCTTGCGATCTGTCGAAGAGCAAGGAAGGGCTTCGACGTGTTCAAGAAGCAATCGATTGATGCGATGCCGGTGGATGGCGGAGGGATCAGATGATAACGGCACAGCTCGGAACATCAGGACGACCTCCGCGCGCCTCCCCTGGAAGGGTCTTCCGGCCGATCTTGGCGATGCTCTCGACAGCCCGACGCGTCGAAGCCGAAAACGTGCTGCCGTCTCCCTCGATCTTCCGGTCTTCCCGCAAGGGTCTCGCAGTGAGCGAAATGTCAGATAGATGAAGGCACACTGACGGAAGTCCCTGTGCACACGTACTTCTGCAGTCTGTACGGTAGAAGGCCATGGGCTGGCTGTAAAGTATGAGCGACAGCGAGGCTACCAGCTCGCTCGGGGAGTCATCTTCCGGGAAGGAAGAACCGGCCTTGTCGTTCCGATCGCCATGCGATGTCGCCGTAGAGTCGTTCGGTCCTCATTGCTCCAACCTCGCAGACACAAAGAGTTCCACATTCGGCAGCCCTCACATTTTCGAAGTTGTGGCATCATGCTCGCCCCTGCTGCTGAGCGTCACCGAAGGCAGGAAAGTGGCGCTGTTTAGAGGGCCCAGACCGATACGATGTCCTCTGTGTACGGACAAGAGAGAAGCCGGGGCCCCGAGGCCGGTCGGTCGCTCCCTTTTGCCGAAGTCCAGAATGTGATGCGATAGGACGAGAGTGCGAGAGAGCACGATGGTTGAATGTTTGACGAGGCTGCTCTGCCAGTGCGGAGCGGTATGTACTTGCTCAGATCTCACCAATACGTCGCCTAAGCCTTGAAGGGAATCAAAGGGGAGAAGGACACGGTCGATGCGATCGCGGTGCGTGGGATTCTAGATCAGCGTCCACCGCCGAAGGGGTCGACACCGCCATCGATCACGTTGTACTTACGAGGACTACGCTCGGGCTCCCGACACGAACCGAGGCCCGGCGAAAGGACTAAGGACGTAGCTGAGCCCGATTAGGGCGCAAGGTCGAGCAGTCTTCCCCGGCCTCCCCGCAAGCAGACCCCGCTCGGTCCTGTCTGTACATACACGCACGCACGCTCGTCATCAAGGTGCCAATGGGGCATCGTGAAATTCCGAGCAGGATGCTCTAGAGGTGGCTGGGATGGCGCGGCATAAGTTACGCCTTAATTCTTCTCCGCCGTCGTTGATGCCGCATCTGCCTGCATGGGAACAAATGTCGCGGCATGCGAGCCAGGGCGCGAGGGCCCAAGCGCTACGTCGAGTTGATACCTAGCAGAAACAGACGACATCCTGGTCCGCGTTGCGACAAAGAGGGACGACCGATGGTTGTCCGCATTGCGACCATTGTGAATATGAGTTTAATCATCGCGAGGCGCCATGGGTGTGGAGACTGGACTAAGCCCTCGGTTGGTGTGGACTGAGGCCTCCGTTGGTGCGCTCGGAGGCCATGCAGTCGTACACGGAGTTTTTGTACCGGATCGTCCGTCATGTACCTTGTACTGGCTTGCTGTGATCCGTGGTGTCCGAGTGCGTCTGTCTGGTCGCATGCCAAGCAAGAGGAGCGAGTCAAAGCGATGCGGAGAGGTGAGAGCGGCGTCGCGTCCAGACCTCGCCTCGCTTGGTCCTTACGGTCCGGCTCGGAGGCCGGATTGGCCTCGCACTGCGGCGAGAGGGACACGTTCAAGGCTGCGTGGAGTGAAGCAAAGCCTCGCTTTGACAGGCAGCTCAGCTTCGAATACCGCGCGAAGGCCCTTCTTGAGACCTGTTGCAGCGCGGCGAGGTTTCTACGTTGTGGGCCCACGCCTCGAAGCTCTCTTTCCGATCAAAAGGCTCCTTAGCTTGATCCTGTGGCAGAAGAAAATTTCTTTCTTGCTTCGACCCTCCCGACGACAAGTGAGTACTCGAACAACAACGACGAGGAGCCAGCTCCCTGCAACCGAGCACTTACCTCATCCTCGCTCGTCTGGTCAAACAGCGTCGTATCATAAACAGTGCCGGCAGACCCAGTGATACTGTACAGTCTGAGTAGTGGAGCATACTGTAGACGCTCGCGGTGGCCGGAGGAAGGAACGGTCGGTAAGAGGAAGGAGGTGAGTAGTGGATCTCGTTGATTTTTGCGACGTTGACAGGCCGCGGGAGAAGCGCGGGTCGGTCCTGCCTGTTGGATGTAAGCTTGTCCGCGAAGTGCGAGTGCGAGATGGTGAAAGACCTTGCGAAGGGGTTCGGCCTCGAAGGCGGCCGAGGAACGAGGCAGTCTAAGGCGGATGCACGCGTGCATGCAGCAGCAGCCAAGAAGAACCCGTGGGAGGGCACAGGCGAGGGGAAAGCGGCCAGAGACGGCCTTCCGAGACGTCCATTCACGCTCCAAGCCCACCAGCCTACTTACTGGCTCCAGGCCGACATACGCACGCCACGCTTTTCACACACCCTAGCCTCTAGCCTCGTCCTCGTCTTCTTGACACAACAGCCGGCAAGCGCGGGCAAGGAAAATATCCAAGATTCCATGTTCTGGGGCTTGCCCGCCGGCCTTGCCAAGTCGCTTGCTCGCCCTTCCTGTCGACGACGGGGAGGGTTTGCAAACTTTCAGTTCGCCACAGCCCCGGGGCGCCCGTACTGAAGACCCCGGCGTGTTCGCCTGCCTGCCTTATCGTTCGTCGTCATGTCGGGTTATAGCGTGCCCACGCCCCCTCTCTTGCGCCTTCGTGGCCAGGGCCTCCCTTGTTTTGCGGTCTAAAGCGGCCGGCCTGCTTCGGCATCTCCGGCCGCGAGGCTGGCAGGTCACACAGCTGGCCTCTTGAACGGCTCCTCGGAACGAGCGCCGACAGGGGCGGAAGGAGGCGAGAAAGAGGGTCCGGTGCGTGTCTGGTATGTACGTACACACAGAGCGCGACCATGCCCGCGGGTGCTGGCGCGCCGTTGCGGCTGTCCGGCTGTCCCGCCTCCGCCCGCCTTCCCTGGAGCTTCCGATTAGCCGATGTAACCCTAACCCTCTCTCCACCCTCTAATCAAAGATTTCTACAGCGCCCTGGGAAGCACAGACTGACAAGACAAGGCAAGCTTGCTGGCATCCGCGCCTCCCTTCGCTTCATGATGCCATTCACTTCACCACACCCTCGTGTTAGCGCTTGCTAGCTCGGCTTACTACATGCGCCCTCGCAACACCCCGAGCCCACCTGCCAACGCTCCGCTCCGCCCCGCCACACCTTGTCAGCCGCCGCCAGCCGCCACCCGCCTCCAAGCACCTCGTCGGGATAGCCCGGAAGAGTCCGATCTGCGACAGTCCCGCCTCTTGCCTTTCATCGCATCTTTTCGACCCTATAGTCCGCCACACCCGCCGTCTCCCCCAGCACCACCTCGACTTCCAGCGCTTTCCCGATCGCGCCCGACCCTGGCCGTCCTTTGCACCTGTCACGCCTTCGTGCTCGGCCACAGCCAAGCGACGACGACTCACATTGTTACGACGCACGCTCTCTTCGACAGGCTACCTGTCTACGCCCCTGCGGCAATCCATAGCTCGCACCCGCCTCTCGGTTCATCATAGGCCTTTCTCTCTGCATCACCAACAATCACACCCAACGACGACGTCACACGCCGTCGCTCCGCTCATCATCAGCAGCAGCTTTCAACACCGAACACCGGGCGGCCTGTCTTTCCGCCAAAACTACCACTCTTTGTCACGTCAAGCATACCTCCGACTTAGCGCTCGCACACCCGACCTGCTCCGACGTTGCGACAGATCAGCCTCGCTCAGATCTCGTACACGCTGCAGCATCGTCTCCCCCGCGAGCAGAACGCTTCGCCCAGAGGACCGTCCCGAGTCCTTGCCTTCCTCTCAACGCTAACGCATCTCTCGCTGGGACCTTTCGACTTCTCGCCACCTCACCTACGTTGTGCCATCAGGCAACCACTCATGCCCTTGCCGCCACGCTGCCCATCGACGTCTCGAGCGACCTCGACTTGCGCCGGTTCCCTAGCCTTTGAGCTGCGCGCACTACTCCTGGCGAGCCAGGCTACGTAGGAAGGCCTCGGACCCCGTGCAGCTCTACAGATTTGTGAGTATCAGCCGGGCCGGCCCGACTTCCTCTTCAACGCAAGCGAACCCGCTTTCTTCATCGCTGCTAACGCCCGCGTTTCGCCTTCCTGCCCTTCTGTTCTCCTGCTTCTCGACGTTCTCCATCTCGCCACCTTCTAACGACCTCAACAACACCTGCGCACTCCTTCCGCCGCCAGCCGCTCAACTCGTCCCGTCCGCGCTCTCAGCTGCTCCTGCGACGCGCCAACTCCTGTCGCGATCTACGATGCCCATTTCGAGCTCTGCCCAGCAGACGGCAGCGACTACGCCTCGATCCTCGCCATCATCGTCCCAAACGGCCTGGACCAAGGAGTCGGCGTATAAGATCGGTCACTACGCCGGCAGGTCGTCTGAAGGCGACAATTACGCCGTCTACAGCTTTCCGTCGTCCGGCTCGGCCACGGGCACGCACACAGCTTCGATACCAAGCGATCAGTGGTGGGAGCACGTCCTGCCGCCGGGCCAGCTGGCCGAACGCCTGAGGCGCGCGCAGATCTCGACAGAGCCGCGGTCGACTCCATCGTCTTCATCGGCGGTGAGGCGGTTCAAGGCACCCTTGGCGGGCGCGACTCCTTCCGAACGCAAGGTTTGGAAGGGCTTCTCGGAGCTCGACAAGGGCGACGCCGTCCGTCAGCGCACTTCTGACAAGAGCAACAGATCGAGTAGCGCCAGCGCCAGCGCGGACAACTCGAGCGACGAAAATGCAAGCCACTTAGAAGAACAGAGCCCCGGCGGCCGGACCTCGATCCTTGGTCACTACGACGACCTCGATGCTATGCTGAGGGAAGACCGCACCTGGTCGAGCCTGTCACGTAACCAGTCGTCGCGCTTCTCGTCGCGCTCCGGCTCGTCGCGGCGGCTGAGGGTTATGAGCGAAGACGAACTCGGACTCGGCTTCGATCCCACTGCCACGTCGATCGCGCCGTCGTCGAAGGCGGCCGGCAAGAAGAGCGCACACGACGCCCACCTGCGGCACTTTGCATACAGCGGCTTCGTCTCGCCGACGCTGTCGGACACGCCCGAGGTCAGCTCCAACGACGAGTCCGATGACCGCTCCAGCACCACCACCACTACAACCACAACCCGCCACAGCCGCACTGTCAGTATGACGGCGACCGTCCGGTCGAGCCAGAGCTTCACACCTCCGACGATACTCCGCTCGCACTTTGATCGCACAAAGGACGGGGTTGAGTCGATTTATGAGCCCAGCGGGCTGGTGGACGCGCCCGTGTCTGATCGCAGCCGGCACGTCAGCTTCAACGGAGACATGCGCAGCACCGCCCGGGCTGCAGCGAAGCGCCACTCGCTGCCGACATCACAGCCCGCCTTTGCTTTTGAGCGCCAGCAGGCGCGCGACCCCTACGGCGCCTTTGAGGGCTTCGCCTCGCGATCCAATAGCACCCGAAGGTCGAGGCACGGTGTGAGGTCCGGCATCGACCGTCGCTCGTCGAGCTTCTCGGCTCCCGTCAGTCGCCGCGGCTCGATGCATTTCGATGGCCCTGCTACGGCCGGTTCGTCGGGCACCGCCACTCCAGTCTCGCGGCCGACGAGCCATGGCCGCATTGCTTCAATTCCCGACCTCGCCCTGCTCGATAGCCTCAACGTGGCACAGAATCAGCTCGCCACAGCAGGGAACCTGGCCGTCACGCTGACCCGCCAGCTCTCGGCCCCGCTGCGGCCGGTTTTTCACTTGACGCTGTTCCTCAGCATCTCGAGCATCACGCTCGTATCGCTGGCGTGCTTCCTGGCGGCCGGCTATCTCTTAACCGCCTGGGATGACCTGGCGCTCAGGACGCATAAGGTCGGCTCGGCCGCCGGCACCGCACGCAAGAACATCAAGGCCACCGTCTCCTGGGGCATCAAGATGCTGGTCTCCGAGACGCCCGCGGCGAGCCGACCTCAGCCGCAAAGGACGGCCGCAGTCCCTGGTGGGCCCGAGATGACGACGACGGCCAACGGTTATGACATCCCTTCGCCCTCGCCTCCTGGCCAAAAGCAGCGAGCGCGATCGCACTTCGTGTGGCCTGTCGACGTGGCCTTTGCCGGCGCTTCTGCGGTGGCGTTCAGGGTTGTTCCCAAGTCCGTCTTCGAGGCTTTCGGCATCCCACCCGGTTCGGACGCCGGAGCCGATCGCGCCTCTGCGGCGTCGCGCGGCAACCGCGCCGCCCGCGATGCTGGACCCAGGCCGTCGTCGACCCCGCGCATGCCCCCGCGGCCTCCGCTGTCGTTGCTGCTGCCCTCGATCTTCTTCACGCTGCTGATCGCCCTCAGCGCCGGTCTGGCCAGCTTTGCGTCCCGTCGAGCGGCCGCCGAGGCGGGGTCAGGCTTTTTCTCGAAGTCTGGATACCGTCCTTCCGGTGACGCCAGTGACCAGATCCCGACGAGCGCCAGCACGGCCGCATTCTTCCAGCCCAGTGAGGCCATCGGTCGCGGCGGCAGCGGCAGCAGCAGCAGCGAGAGGAGGCGTAGCCGCAACGCAGCCTACAGTCCCTCAATGGACGCTGACGCCGAGCGCTTCGCCGCCGCTGCCTTGCCAGTTCTTGCATCCCGCGCTTGAGATACGCAAGCAACCAGCAAAATTTCCCGCGATTCACATTTGACTTCCCCGTCGCATATTACCTCGTCCCTGTTCTTTCTAGCCCAAATCTTATACCATCTCCTTTGAAGGCCGCATAGCCGAGGCTGTCGCTGTCTTCTTTTACCCCTTCCCTTCTGGGATCATTGGCTTCATCGTCCCACAGAAAAAAACGAGGGGATGAGTCGCACGTCAAGGCATTCGCGTTCCTCTCTCCTTCGCTCTAACGGAGCTCGGTCTCGGCACCTTTCACGATAGTAGTCATCACAGGTAGTTTAGGTGGGCAGCCAGTCATCCTCGCATTCCGCCGTTGTCAATTAGCCGTCTCCATCTCCTCGCATCTAGCATCCGCCCGACAGGGCGCAGGCAGATCCGTTTCGCTGCAAAATCGACACCACTTCTTCATCGCTTTCATGTCCGTACTCGAGCGCCTGTCTGCTGCGAAAGGGTTGCTGGTGGTGCCAACGATAGTGTGCCATTGACGTGGGAACGCAAGACTAGTGATGGTGACATCGAGGTGCCTACAACCTAACCACGGGCCTCCCTCTATGCCTCGTCGTCGTCGTCGTTATCTGCATTCCCCTCCTCAGCGACCAGTGGCGCCTCGACTCCGGACCCATCGGTACCGTTAAGCCTATCCTGTTCCACTCTCCAAAACTCGTAGATCCTCCTCCTTCTAGGGTGGTGAGCCGAGGGGCTACTAGCCGCTTCGAAGAGCAACCTATACACCTCCTTCCTAAGTGCCAATGGACCCTCATCCACTTCCTCCTCTTCGTCGTCATCGTCGTCGTTGTTGACGGGGGGTGAGACGGGTTCAGCAAGAGCCAGAAGCATCGGATACAGAACTGCCCCTTGCTCCTCTCCGTCCGAGGAAGCGAACAAGGGAAAGTCATTTGAATCTGCATCGGATTCTACGTCGGATGTTTCCTCTTCATCTTGTTCAACGACTTGGCCGTCCAGCTCGGGCTCGTCATCTTCGTTGTCTTGCTCGTGCTTGTCGTCGTCGTCTTCGTCGAGGAGATGTTCAGCTGCCCTCAAGGTGTCTTCCAGGAAGGGCTCAATAACACTCTCCATGACCTTGCCGTACGTGATGTTGTTTAAAGCCACCGTGGCAGATCGAATAAAGGGTGAAAGAAGCTTCGTGACAGGTACCAGGGTGACGTTGAAGTCATCCTCGTCCGAGGGAGAGAGAGAGGAGGCGTTGGTGGAGGGTTGTTCTTGTGACCATGTGACGGCATTTTCGAGCTCTTCCAGGTAAATGTCGGCGATGTGGTACGTTATAGACACGGGGACTTTGGTGTCGTTGACGCTGTGGTTTTTCCGGTGGCCCAAGACGATAGAGAACGAGCGGGACGGTGTCAGTACCATCGAGCTTCGACAAGGAAGAAGCAGAGAGAGGGATGGGGGTGAACTCACGCAAGCGGTCCACCCGGTGCGCAAAGCATGTCCACGAACAACTTCGTCGCCTCTTCGTTCCACTCCTCCGTCGCCAACAACCTAAACCCAGCGTTCAGGAATCTCCTCATGAGCAGGAGAAATTTGTTGATCCGATGCTTGTCGATGCCATGCCATTGCTGCACCATCGTCCTCCAAAACATGTTCCAAAACTCCAACCCTTCCCTTGCCCTTCTCGTCATCCCCTCTTTGTTCTTCTTCTTCTTCTCCTCTGTCTCTGCTGGAAAGACGAGACACAGATCAGCCATCTTGTTGGCGAGGTCCTGTTGGACGAGAGGTTTGTCAGACATCCAGAAACAGTAAAAGATTCCTTGCCAGAGCTTGGAGAGTTCGAGCGAGCTGAGGGGAGAGGGACGCGGCGATGAGAGGAAAGACGAGAGCGAACGGATCGCCATATCGCGTGTCTTTTTCGACGTAGAGGCGAGAGCTTTGCCCAGCGGCAGCTCGGACGGTGGCGGTGCCGGCGGTGGCGGTGCCGGTGTGGACTTGCCCTTCTTGGAAGAAGATGGCGTCGTCAAGGACGTAGAGGGCCCGCCGGGCGCTTTGCGTTTCGTCGAAGGCATGATTGAAGCGCGCTCGGAGGATGCAGCTGCGCCAGCAGATCGTCCGTGGAGTCAAGGAGGTGTGACGGTGGCCGAGGTGGTGCCGAGGAGCGAGGTGTTGATTGTTGTCGACGGCAGCGGCGGTGGTGGTGGTGGTGGTGGTGGTGCGAGGCGTTTCTGACAGAGGGAAAGAAAGGCGAAGAAGTTCGCGGGGCCAGGCAAAATGTTCAGCATGCAGAAAAAGTCAAAATAAAAGAGGCCGGTGGGGGACGTTACGTAAGCGTATCCCGCCGTGTCCCGAGCACCCTGTCTTGGCTTGTGGCGTGTGTTCGGGTTGCCTGCGAACGCCGCTCAACAAGCTTCACATCGGGCGATTCTTTGTACGTGTCGTGACGACGGCGGCGGCATGGGTTGGATGCCAAGGTACAAAGGTGGCGAGCGGTACTGATACAGTAGTGTTCGAGAGATGTAGGGCTACAACATGAGGGCATCGGCATCGGCATCGGCAGTGACAACGACAACGGTAACGGCAAGGGACGACGACGATTCTGCTTTCACCCGCCATCGGAACGCCTGCTCTTCACATTCCCACCACTGCCGCTGCCGGTGCTGCTGTCGCAGCCGACGCCGTCGCAGCATACGTTCCGCCCGCAGTCGCCGAGACCAGAGGTCCTGTCTGGCCCACCGAGCGCACCACGCCGATCAGCTTCGTCTTGCCCTCCCTCGTGATGAGCTTCATGCCCGGCTTGACAAATTCTGGGAAGCGCAGGAACTGCAGGCGCAGCTTGGCGCGGTCACCCGTCCGGACGACAGGCTTGCCGCCGGCGCTGGTCGCCTCGCCCAATCTGCCGTCGAGCTTGGCGATGCCGATGATGCGCACCGTTTGGCGGATGCTGGCGGCATGAAGAACCATGCACGAGCCCATCGAGAGCGTGGTGCTGTGGTACAGGCAGAGGATCTCGGCGTCAAACTCCATAAAGGCGCGCGGGGCGGGGTCGGTCCGGCTCAGCATCACCATCCCCTTGCGGACCTGGTTGCGGCGGATCTTTTTCAGAGCAAACGACACCGACTGCCCGGCGCTGGCCCCATCGACGTTGACGCGCTTGCGCTGGATCGAGCGGATCGACGTGACACTAAACTGGCCCAGCGTGTCCGGCCCGATCAGAAGGTTGTCGCCCACCTTGCAGCTCCCCGACAGCACCACCCCGGACACGACGGTCCCGACAAAGGGGACTGAAAAGATGTCCGAGATCTGAAACTCGAACGGCTGGTCGACGCGGAACTTGACCGCGCTTGCCTGAGGCAAGATGTTGAGGAAGCTGCGCAGCAGATCGAGATTCTGGCCTGTCACGTTGCTGATCTGGAAGACGGGGCAGATGCGCTCCGTCTCAAGGCGCAGCGCCGTGTCTATGACGTGTCCCATGTCGTCGACAAAAACGGGCGTCTTGCGGCAGCCGGGAGACTTGAGGATCTTGCAGAGCTGCTTGATGGTCGCCTCGAGGATGTGGGCCGGCGTCATGTCGACCTTGGTGATGCAGACAATCACGGGGACCGACAGTGCCAGCGCGATGCCGAGATGCTCCTTTGACATACCAATCAGGCCCGCGTTGGCGCCAACCATCAGCATCACAAAGTCCGGCAGGCAGCCCGTCATGCCAAAGACGGTCGTCTTGAGGTAGCGCTCGTGGCCGGCCAGGTCCTGCAACGGCGGCGATGACGACGCCGAAAAAAGAGAGTTACGCTTTAGTCAAGTATCCTCGTCGGAGAGCGTTTTTGACCCAGGAACGGACACACATCTCGAGAATCTCTGTTTCGCGGGCACTCACGATAAACGAAATCACTTTGGAGGCCTTGGCGCAGACCTCTTCCCACGACATCTTGCGTCCCGGCTCGGCTCCGTTGCCATTCGTCACGGGCGTGCCCTTCGAGTCGAAGCCCATGATCTCCATGCCGACGCTGCTGGTCCTGCCGGACTCAATCTCGTGCTTGTGTCGGAAGAGGTTGACACGGGCTTTGCCCCTGCCGTCATCGAGCCCGCCCTTTGTGAGGACGCCGAGCATGGTGCTCTTTCCGGCGTCCACGTTGCCGATCACGGCGATCCGAAGCTCTACGAGCTCCTCTGCGCTGGCCGGTATGCGTCTTATCATCAGGTGGGCCAATCTTTCGCCGTCACTCATGGTCTCGGCGTGGAGGAGCCTCGAGTCGCAGTCAGCGAGCGCGCTGGCGGCACCGACGTTTGCGACGGCCAGGTCGATGTCCTCCTGCGAAAGGGACATAGGCTCTCCTCCGTTGTGCTTGGGCGAGCCGATGTGGAGGACGAACTCGCCGCCCTCGCGGGTGATGCGGTCGGTGATGTAGTCGGACAGGCCGACCTCCTTGGGCGGCGGCTGAGGGGCGGCGCCAACGGCAGCAGCTGCCTGTAACGAGTCGAGCGCCGCAGCATCGGTGCTGGCGCGCTTCGGCTTAGCGGCATCGTTCGAAGCGGACCGCGTGGCGCTGGCGGGAGGCTTGGGCGCGACGGGCTCGAGAAGGAGCGCTCTCAACGTCTTGCCGCCGAGGTCTAGAGGGACATTTGTTGCAGCAGCGTTGGAGCCGAGTGTGGTGGCGTGCAGGGCCGAGGTGAGAAAGTCGACAGTGGCAGACTTCTTTTCCTTTGCCGTCACTGCAGCAGTGTGGGTGGTAGGCGCGGTAGGAGCGTAATCGACCCCACCTCCGCCTAGGCGCGTTGCGACGGCAGCTGTTGGCTGAATGCGAGGATATGTGGCCGCGACTGCTGCCGCCGAGGTCGCTGTTAGCTTGCTGCTGCCGGAGACGGTGCTGTTAGACATTGTTTTGTTTCAGCGAGCGGAAGAACGAGGGTCTGGTGAATAGGGAAGGCGAGGTAGCGAGGGTGCCGTCGAAGAGAAGCGCGCTGGCGGCGTGTGGCAAAACGTAGAGGGCCGAGGGGTGCAGTGTGGCGGGATCGAAGCGAGCTGCACGAGGGTGAAGAGCTAGATGGCGTTGACCTTTATGGAGTGTGTGGCTGTCGCAGGGTGATGGTAAGGAAAGAGAGAAGCTAGGAGACGATATGGAGGGAGGTCGAGATGGCGGGCAAGGGAAAAGGTCGAGAGACGTTACAGTAGGGTTAAGGTTAAGCTCAGCCATCCGTGGCGGCGGCCAACGAAAGGGTGCACCCCGCGCTTTTTGGCGTGGAGGAGCCTGCCCGCCGTCCCGCCAGAAGAAGAAACGAATATTACATTGCCGGGCGCTTGCTCACCAGCGAGCCGTCCTAGCTCGACGTCCTGCACATGACTCGCCGCCGTGACTCGGAGGCGGCAACGACGAGACAGGCGTGCGAGCACCTTGGACCCACCAGCTGAGGTATCCAAGGTTAGGATCAAGATTCTTATTCCCTCGAGCAATAAGTGCGGCGCGGCCCCGCCCGGGCTGTCCTCGGACCGCCGTCTGCCCGAAGCAGGCCTCGAAGAATAAAGATGCATCGGGCCGGGCAACCTACTGTTTTTGTCCATCGGGCAGAAGCCGAGCGGAACTTGGACGCAGGCAGCGATGACGCCTGCAGGGTCCAGAGGCGCAGAGGCGGAAAAACGGGTGCGCGGACCGCCCGACGCAGGGTGCAGGCGTCCTTGAGTCAGCACCGACCAAAAGCCAAGCAGCTTATCTTCCAGCGCTCTCTGCCTTCGCGCCCCGCCTGCCTCGCTCTTTCCTTGCTGTCAGCGCTCGCCTTCCAAGGCCTGGAAGGAGGCTGGCCTTTCGCAGGGCTCGATGACCCGCTCTTGGCATTCAGCCTCTCCTCCGCCACCCCACGCTGCACCGCGCATGGCCGTCGCCCGTCATGAAGCTTACGACGACCTTGATGACGATGGCCCGCCGCTCCAGCTTCCCTTCGATCCCGCTCTCCGCATCTCGTTCGGTGGCCGGCCTGGCGGGACATGCGATGCTCTGCGCACAGAGGACGACGCATCTTGGCGAGGCTCAGACCACCAATTCTCGACGCTCCCCTCGCCCACGTCCCCTCCTACAAGAAGGTCTGCCTCACCCTCTTCTGAATACCGTCTTCCCTTCCTCCTCACCAACAACGCTCTCTCCTCCCTTTACCCCCACTTAGCCTTTCCTCGACGATCAAGTCTCCTGTTGATCTCCAGGGTTCATCATTACCCCCCCACCACCACCCAGAGCGACCCCATCGACTCCGCACATCCGCCGTCGCAGCCACCACCGCCACAATGTCATCGTCGATGCAGAAGCAGGACGACAAGCAGAAGAAGGAGGACGGCGTCATCACCGCCTACGAAAACTACCGTCCTGACCGTCAGGAGCAGGAGAAGCTGCCCGGCCTCGACCGCGACCTCGCACCTTTGGCCGAACACCTCAAGGTCGAGAAGTGGGACAATCAAGGCAGCCCCTACCTTGAAGAGTACCAAGGAACCGGCAAGCTCAAGGGCAAGGGCGTGATTCTGACGTGAGTTCATCGTCTCCTCTCACGACTTCCGGTCGAGTTAGCGTGTGTGCCATTCTCACCAAACGATAGTTTACCATCCGGGTTTCGGCTCACAGCGGGGGTGACTCTGGTATTGGACGAAGCGTTGCTCTCTTCTTTGCCCGCGAGGGCGCCAACGTCACAATCGCCTACCTACCCGAGGAGCAGCCCGACGCCGAAGAGGTCAAGCGCCTAGTCTCCCAGGCGCCGATGGGCAACAAGGAGATCCAGCTCATGCCCCTCGACCTGATGAAGGAGGACGACTGCAAGATGCTCATCGATAAGCACCTCGAGAAGTGGGGCACGATCGACGTCGTCGGTGAGTAGCTTGTCGTCGCACAACAAACACGCTTTGTCTCGGGCTTTGATCGCGCCACTCGGGGACTGATTCTTCAACTCTCTCGGCACCCGCGGATCGACATCGAATAGTCAACAACGCCAGCAAGCAGATTGCCGTCGAAAACTTTGAAGACACCGATCTCCGCGACACGGAGAGCACCTTCCGCAGCAATGTCTTTGGCGCCGTGAGTGGGCGAGGGGACGGCTCGCGACAGATTGCATCAAGCGCAGCACTCTGGCCGTAGACAGCCTTCGCTCTTTGAATCGCCTCCCGAACTGCGGTGCTGACCTTTCTCACATCTCCTCATCTTTTCTGCACCTTCCTCCCTCTTAGTTCGCCGTCACCAAGTTTTCGCTCCCGCACATGAAGCGCGGCTCGACCATCATCCAGTCGACGTCGGTGACGGCCTACAAGGGCTCGGCCGCGATGGTCGACTACAGTGCGACCAAGGGAGCTCTCGTCTCGCTCACGCGCTCGTTGGCGCTCCAGCTGGCGCCCAAGGGTATCCGTGTCAACGCCGTAGCCCCTGGCCCAGTTTTTACTCCGCTGCAGGTCAGTAATGTCCGCCTCGACGCTTACTCAAGGCTTGCTCAGTGAAGCTGACGTTTTGCCTCAACTGCCTACAGCCGGCCTCCCGCAGCGCCGACAACATGGATGCGTGGGGCATCGGTAAGGTCCCGCTGCACAACCGTGCCGGACAGCCGGCCGAGCTGGGCGCCTCGTACGTCTTCCTGGCCGACTCAGGCGCCTCGAACCTCATCACCGGACAGGTGCTCCACGTCAACAGCGGAAGGTGAGTCCAGGATGTGGCGTGACAGACATCGCTGTTCGATGTGTGTTGCTACATCTCGGAGTAGGGACGAGCTGACGTCGTTGCCTCTTTCTGCACCTCTTCCTCCCTTTCCGCCCCTGCAGCTGGTACGGATCCTAGGTTAGGACATCGACGGCGCACGAGGATTGAGGCGTCAACACCACTATGTCTCCTATCATTCCCCTTGGCGCTCTCCTGTTCCCTCCTGCGGTCTCTCTCTCTCTCTCTCTCTCTCTTTCTCCTCCTTTCGTCTCTTTCCCGAGGCAGTCGGGACAGCAGCAGCTGATCACAATGTGTAACACTGGGCGGTGCATGACACGCACGGCATATGTTACCGCGACGCCCCGATACCTCACGGGCCCCATTTTTGGCCAAATGCATACCGGATCGTTTCCCCTTGAGATGAATGGTGATGGTGATGGCAGTGTGGTGATGTGGCTGGCACGAACAAAGCTCTGGCGTGGGGACCTTGCTCTGTGACGCTTCTTTGGAGCATCACTAAAGGTGACATCAATAGTTTGAGAGTTGTGCGCATGCGTGAAAGTGGAGGCTTCGCCGGTGCTGAGCGTGAAGCGAGCTCCGGCGACGCTTTTCGCTGTTGCCCAACGGAAGTGAAGGCAACCAGCCAGGCAGGCGAGATCCGCGTTCCGCGATCCGCGTTCCGGTCGCTGAAAGCCCGGGTCGAGGCGAGTGGGAATGACAAAGCTAACGTGTAAGTGGACCGAGGACATGCCACCCCTCTTGTCCACCCACTACGACCGCACCCGCTCTTCAGGTCATCAACTACCGGATTTTTTAACAGTCTACCCCTGACCATTCCCTGCTCCGTCGACCCATCTTCTCCCTTCGACTCGCAAACCGCGCACTAAGTGAACTCCTAAGCGACGCGCATACACCAAGATGACCTTTTCAGCCTCCGATATCCCCAGCCTGTCTGGCAAGGTAGCCGCCGTGACGGGCGGATCGGGAGGATTGGGCGAGTGAGTAGCGATCTGTGGACGATGACCAAGGAAGGAGTGCCTACGATGGAGCGCGGAGGTGGATCGGGCTACCTCGCCGACGACCTGACCCCCCTGCTGCCTTCCCTCCGTCCCCCTTCCTCAAACGACCAGAATCTCGTGCTGCGAGCTGGCGGCCCACGGAGCCAAGGTCTTTATAGCGGCGCGCAGCGAAGCCAAGGCCAACGAGACCATCGAGCGCATCAAGAAGGTCCACCCGGACGCCGACGTCAACTTCCTCGAGCTCGACTTGACCGAGCTGGCGAGCGTCAAGCGGGCGGCCGAGAAGCTGAACGGCTCGACCGATCGGCTCGACATCCTGCTCAACAATGCCGGAGTGATGGCGACGCCCTACACCATGACCAAGGACGGCCTGGAGCTCCAGGTCGGGACCAACGTGGTCGGTCATTACCTGTTCACGATGCTGCTGCTCCCCAAGCTGCTCGAGACGTCGAAGCGGCCCGAGTACCAGCAGGACAATGCTGCTACAGTGCGCATCGTCCAGGTCTCGAGCCTGGGCCATACGATGGTCAAGGGCGGGATCAGCTTCAAGGATCTCGAGGCGGTCAACAAGCAGTACACGCCCGAGGCGACGGGGACGTGGACGCGCTATTCGAAGTCGAAGCTGGGCAACATCCTGCTTGCGGATGAGCTCAAGCGGCTCCTCCCCGGCGATGCCCGCATCTCGAACATTTCGCTCCACCCGGGAGTCATCAACACGGGCCTGCTACGCGGTGCCAACGACTCGTATGGCCGCATCCTGGGGTCGATCATGAACCTCGGCTCGCGCCTTCTTTTTACGCACCCGAACCAGGGCGCGCTGACGCAGCTGTACGCCTGCACGTCGCCCGAGATCGTCTCCAAGAACCTCAACGGCGCCTACCTCGTCCCCAAGGGCAAGGTGGGCACCAAGTCGAGGCTCGCGAGGGACGAGGACGGCAAGCTGGCCGCCGAGCTCTTCCGCTTCTGCCGCGGCTTCGTCAAGGACAAGGCTGGTATCGACGTCGACGAGGTCCTCGCGCAGGCCGGCCTCAAGACCCCCGAGTCGCACCTCTAGGCGGACTCTTTTCTTGCCGTAAGGAGGAACACTGATTCCCCTTTCCCCTTCTTTCAGCTCTAGCCAGGATCGACCGACAAGCGGGTCGACTGCTCCCGCTGCTGCTGCTGCTGCGTATACCACGTTTCCGTTTTATGATAGCCCCAGCGTGACTCGATGCTTCTGAAGATGGCGTACGCCACGCGGATAGCGAGTACTGTTACTGTCCGTCCCTCGTGTGCTTGAATGCGATATATTCTTCCGTTGACACGACGGCAAGACGAAAGGGTCATATGGAGGGGACATGAGGCTCTGGTGCGAGAAGCAACGATAGCGCGCCCTACATTTTGTGCATGGGCCACCCAACCTGAATGCAACCGGCTCGGTTGAGCTCGTCCGGAAGCCGAATGGGGCCCCGACAGGGCACGCGGCATGCTGCCACAGCTGCAGACTTCGACCCAACACGACGACCGCGAGGCCACACCATCCTCGACCTCCCTGCCCTTTCGCACCTTTGTAACGTCTCAGAACCATCGTCAATGACTCCGCGCCCTTAGCTGTCCAACCTCGCTCTCGATTCACACCGGCAGCAAGCCACCAGGCGACGCTTAAGTGCTGTCCCGGTTCCAGTCCTAGATCCATACACCCTTGTCTTGCCCTCGAAGCCATATATCTCCGACGTCGAAGCAGAGCAGAGCCACACTCAGACCAGCAAAGGGGCACGGACAGGATGGTCTCCCCTTCTTACAACGACAACGCCTGGACAGATGCTACATCGTCCACCCCTCCACCGGAAGCAGCGTCGGCGGCTACGGCGTCCACCAGCAACCCACTCTCGACGACTGCACGCGATGATGATCCCAGCGTTGCCTTTGTAAACACGAGCACAGGCAAAGCCGACTCTGACACGCCACAACACAGCGATCCTGCCGCTCAACCTTCCAGATACGCGGCAACAGCGGCAGCGGCAACCGCTAAAAGCGAAAATGGCGAAGACGACGAGGAGGACAATGACGAACCCATCAACTTCCCCACCCGCAGCTCTGCCGAACGCATACGGTCTAGCGAAACGCAGGCGACAAGAGGCGCCAGCATACACCACACCTACATAGACGAAGAAGAAGACGAGATCGGCGAAGCGAGGCTGCTCAGCGGGCAACGCAAGGCCGACATGGGCAGGCGGACAAGGTACGACTATGCAGAAGCCGGAACGACGGCAGCGGCGGGGCAGCATCACGCTTCTTTGACGGGAGGTGGATCGTATTGGAGAATAGCGGCCGAAGCTTCCCAGGGTATCTCGACACGGGCGCTGGAGCACTCCGACGGCGGTACCACCAAGCAGCGCAAAAGGGCATACTGGAGAGCGGCGATGGTAAACCTTACTTTGATCGGAGCTTGGTGTGAGTAGCTCGACACTTTCTCGTACTCTACCCATGTTTCTCTCTCTAGGTGCACACCGCTGGCAAACGACTCCCGTTGCCTTACCTTCTTTCTCCCATTCCTGCCGCCGCAGATACCTTCTCGACGCTCATCTCGATCTACAACAAGTGGATGTTTTCGCCGGACCGTCTCAACTTTTCCTACCCGCTCTTTGTCACCACCTGCCACATGGCGGTCCAATTCCTCCTCGCCAGCATCGCGATGAAGGTGTTTGACGAAAAGCTGGTTCCCAGGAAGCCAAACGGAGAGAAGGCCAGGCCGAGCGGTCGCGAGTGGCTGTGAGTCGCCCCCCTTTCCTGGCCAAAGAAGGATGCAACGCGTAGCTTGAGATGAGGCTGACTCGCTGGTCGATTCACGTTACGTCTGTCGCAGGTCAAAGGTGGTACCCTGTGCAGCGGCGACGGCACTAGACATTGGACTGTCCAACACTAGCCTCAAGACGATTACGTTGACATTCTACAGTGAGTACCTGATTCGGCGCCGTCCCGCTCGAGCACTGCTTGACTTACATCCGTCCCGTTTTCGCCCTCTAATCCATCGTTGCGCAAATTCAGCCATGTGCAAGTCGTCAAACCTCGCCTTTGTCCTCTTCTTTGCCTTTCTCTTTCGCCTCGAGGTCATGCGCTGGTCCCTGATCGGCATCATCTCGCTGATCACTATCGGCGTGCGTTCCCACTCTCTCCTCCTCGTTCTTCCTTGCACGCTCGGCGTGGCTCAACCTTGTCGTGCTTCTCTTGCTAACTATGATCTCCGCTCTCCCTCTTGCCCGACCTATGCCCACAGGTGGTGTTGATGGTAGCAGCCGAGACAAAGTTTGTCCTCGTCGGCGCCATCCAGGTACTGATCGCCTCGGCGATGGGCGGGTTGCGGTGGACGCTGACGCAGATGCTCCTGGACCGCGACGGCATGGGCATGAACAATCCGATCGCCACCATCTTCTGGCTGGCGCCGGTGATGGGCGTGTGCCTGGTCGTCTTTAGCGGAGTCTTTGAAGATTGGCATGCCATCTTTGGGAGCGACAATGGATGGTTCGATGGTCTCTGGAGGACGCTCAAGACGGTGGCGCTCATCACCGCCCCGGGCCTGCTGGCGCTTGGGATGAACCTGAGCGAGTTTGCGTGAGTGGCCCCCCTCTTGCCTCTCTGCCTAGGACGGCATGGTGAGAAGTTGACGATGAAGACACGACTTTGGCTCAACATCACAACAAACTTGCAGGCTGATCAAGAGGACGTCGGTCGTAACGCTCTCGGTGGCGGGCATCTTTAAAGAGGTGCTGACCATCATGATCGCCAGTACCATATTTGGCGACGAGCTGACGCCCATCAACATTACGGGCCTCTGCATCGCGCTGCTGGGTGAGTGTTGCAGCTGGTGCTTGTGCAAAACCCCCTTCGGGCCTTGTATGTCCAGCGACTGATGGCAAGTTGTTTCCTGTTGGCGCTCGCTTCTCTCCTTGGTTTACGCCTGCAGGTATCGGGCTGTACAACTACCTCAAGTATCGCCTCATCACGCAGGGCCCTACGGCGTTTTCGCGCACCTCTTCAGCGACGGGTCTCAACGAGCTGGGCGAATCGCTACGGTCACGCGCCTCTTCGTTTGCGCACTCGCTGTCGTCTCGTCCTCGATGCACGCGCGAACGCAACGATGGAGGCGGAATGCATTCTCTCTCTACGCCGAGCGGTCGGTACAGCGTCTTACCGCACCACACGGACGATGACGATGACGATGACGACGACGACGACGACGAGGTATTGTTCGATCGAGAGGCGGAGACCGAGGGAGGGGCGGATGCGATAGAGATCGATACGCACAAGGTCAGTGTTGAGATTCTGTCTCACGAAAGAGAGAGAGGGAGAGGG
The DNA here is from genome assembly GCA_900291925.1 of Thecaphora thlaspeos. NCBI lineage: Eukaryota > Fungi > Basidiomycota > Ustilaginomycetes > Urocystidales > Glomosporiaceae > Thecaphora > Thecaphora thlaspeos. The sequence goes on along the minus strand of UWYS01000019.1, from coordinate 413,631 downwards.
AGAGGCTAAGGAGGGAAAAGATCATGGAAGAGGCCGAGTTGGAAGGATGGGATACCAGCGGAGAGAGGGAGACGGGCAATAGCTTTGTAGGATAGCATGACGGGGAGGGGGGGACCGGGATTGTGAGATAGGCTGGTGGGACAAGGGCGACGCGAGGGTATGCTAGAGTTTGCGGTAGTGTACAAGTGTGAGGGCGAGAATGGAGAGGGGGTGCTGTGTGGTTTGGGAACGTGTGCTGAGTCGATGCAGTTGGGAGGGAGGTGGGAGGGTTGTTGTTACGACGACTGTTGCGGCGGTGGCGGCGGCTTGAAGTCGCTCTGTACCGTGTCTCTGCTCTGCGCCTCGTCTGCTTGGTCGGCATCGCCGGTGGGGTCACGCCTATGGTGGTTAGGGGTGTGATTGGAGGGCTCAGAGATACGTGCCGATGGTGAGCTCTCCGTCTTGCTCGCGGCTGGATCTGGCAAAGATGGAGACAAGCAACTCACCAAGTCGCCCAATGTCTTGCCTGTCTGTTAGCGATTTCGTTTGCCCAAGCCTGGTCTTTTAACGCCTCTCTGAACTGTTTGTGCTGCAGCAGGTCCAGCATGTGGAGCGCCTGTGGATACTGAAGGTACCTGACATAACGTGGATGGCGAAAGTAGTTGAGATGACGAAGGTACAGAAGGAGGCAAGGGTCGGAGAGGCGTTGTTGCGAGGCGAGCGTGTGCAGGTAGTACGGGTTGGAGAGAGAAGAGAGGAACTCGAGATCGCGTGTAAAGGTGGTGGTGTTGGAGTGGCGCACGGTGGGATGTACCGGCGTGGAGGCAGGGCAGGAAGACATGCTGGACAGACAAGACGATGGCGATGAGGGATGGCGAGCGTGCAGGCTGACCAGCGTGGAATAAGAAAGGAGAGGAAGAGACAAGCCAAGCAAAGCAAAGCAAAGCAAAGCCAAGCAAAGCCAAGCAAAGCCAAGCAAAGCCAAGCCAAGCAAAGCCAAGCAAAGCCAAGCCAAGCAAAGCAAAGCAAAGCAAAGCAAAGCAAAGCAAAGCAAAGCAAAGCAAACGCGCGCGGTGGTCCGTGCGTGTGCGCGGCCGGACTTTAGCGCGTGGACCCTTCCTCGGTGCCCGCCGCACGCGAAGCCGTCCTCTTCCTCTTTTCCTCCTTCCTCCTTCCTCCTTCCTCCTTCCTCCTTCCTCCTTCCTCCTTCCTCTTTCTACCTTGCACCTTCCTCCGTTCACCTCTGCCATCACATCCCCCCCTCCCCTGTCATGTCGCACAACACCACCCCCACAAGCCTCCCCTCCTGGCCCCCCTCGTCTCTCACCCTCGAGCAGATCCAACACCTTTCCCACCTCGCCACCGACTACGCCCTCTCTCACGGCATCGTCTACCGACCCCTCGCCCCGCCCACCTCCGCCTCGCCCGTCCCACCGTACGACAGCGTGATCCACGCACCCTTCTCCCTCCTCCCCTCTCCCTTCCCTCGGCCTCTCTTCCAATACGCCCAGTCCCTCCAACCCACCTACGACCTCCTCTATGCCTCCATCGCCTCTTCCCCCTCCTTCCTCCGCGACGTCATCGGCGGCAGCGTCTCCAAGGTTGACTCGTTCCAGGCGGCGCTCTGGCACGTCTATCAGCGCCTTCAACAGGACGGTCAAGGGAGCAAGCAGAAGCTGGCTCTGGGTCTGTTCCGTAGCGACTATCTCCTTCATCGACTCGACGCCGCCAAGCCGGAAGAAAGTGGCGAGGCGGTGCAATTGAAACAGGTGGAATTCAACACCATCTCTGCCAGCTTCGGTGCGCTCTGCACAAAGGTCGCCGGTCTCCACCGCCATCTTGCCGCCAACTCGGCGGGCTACTTTGGCGCCGAGGCGGGCAAGTTGGCGGATCTCGAGCGCTTCCCGAACAACGAAGCCCTGGACGTCCTATCCTCGGGCCTGGCATCCGCGCACCTGGCCTACCTCGACCAGCGCAACCTCCCCGCCCCCACGCGACAGCGTCAAGCTGTGCTGCCCTCCACGCCTGTGGTGCTGTTCGTGGTGCAGGAGCACGAGCGCAACGCATTCGACCAACGCTGCATCGAGCATACGCTCTCCATCGTCCACGGCATCCCCGTGATGCGGCAGACCTTCTCGCAGCTGCACACGTCGGCCAAGCTAGTAGGCGAGGATCGACACCTCTTCGTCACGCCACCGTACGGCGGGACGCCTGTCGAGGTGTCGGTCATCTACTATCGAGCGGGCTACGGACCGTCCGACTACCCGAGCGCGTCGGAATGGACGCTGCGCGAGCATCTGGAAAAGTCATACGCCATCAAATGTCCCGCCGTCGCACTTCAACTGGCGGGAGCCAAGAAGGTGCAACAGGTGCTTGCGGAACGAGGCATGACGGAACGTTTCCTCCTCGCCGCCGCCGCCTCCTCCACGACGGGCGGCAAGACGTTGAGCGAACACGACGTTCGAGATGTTAGGGAAAGCTACACCGACCTCTACCCTCTCGACACGTCCGAGTTGGGAGAGGAAGCGTACAATCTAGCCATCAAGTTTCCGGAGAGGTACGTCTTGAAACCTCAGAGAGAAGGAGGAGGAAACAACATCTACAGACGAGACATCCCACCTGCCCTTCTAGCTATGGCAGCAAAAGATGACGATGACGCAACGGAAGTCAAGCAGAGAGAAGGATACATCCTCATGTCTCTCATCCGACCTCCTAGCGGTGTGGGCAATTGGTTGGTTAAAGCTGCCACCCCTTCTTCCTCTTCTTCGACATCCATGGCTGTATTGGCCAACGATGTCGTATCGGAACTGGGCGTCTACGGTAGCATACTCTACAAGGACAAAGCCCAGGAGGGAGAGGGACAGATTGAGATTTCGCATCATAAAACTGGAGGGTTCCTTCTCAGGACAAAGGCAAGGGAGAGTGACGAAGGTGGTGTCGCGGTTGGGTTTAGCGTTATCGATAGTCCCTTGTTGCTTTAGAGCAAGGCAAGGAGCGTATCAATGCGATAAGGGCGTCGCGGAAAAGGAAGTGGATAGACGGTGTCGTCGACTATGGTGGGTCAGACGATGGCGTTGGAGGGGACCATAGGAGCATCTCAACACGCCCACCCCCTTCGCCTAGTCTGAAATCAGTCTACATAACGACGTCGTACGAATCAACAAAAACGTCATTTCTCGCAATCATCATCTTCACGAGTCGCTCGCTCTACCGTCGCATGCTCGTCAACTTGGTACCCGCCTTGATCTCCTCGATACTGATCCTCAACGCCTCTGCGCTCCTGAAGACATCTACGAACGTCGAGTACTGCGCCAACGGCGCGAGCCTCAGGATGTCAGGGTGACGAATATCCGCCACGAGTCCCCTCGACTTTTCGACGCGGGCGTGGGCGCGTGCGATGAGTTTCTTGTCATCGATCGGTGGCGGGACGTCGTTGCCGTTGCCGTTCGTCCCTTGTTGCGCCGGGGCGGGTGTGGGTGCGGTCGTGGTGTCGTCGTTGACTTCGGGGAACTGGATGCAAAGCTGCGAACCGCGCTGAGCAGGGTTGGACGGCGTGACGAGCTTGACGTCGACGCTGTCCGGTAGGAAGCCCGGAGAGGTGAGGAGCATCTCGAGGTATGACGTCAGGCGGAGCGAGCGAGCGCGTAGGATCGGCATCACGCTGCCGTACCCCACCTCCCCCTTCTCCGCGCCCTCTGCCGTCGACGCTGACGTCGACTTGGGAAGCTGTACGAGTTCCTTGACCTTGAAGAGCGTCTCGAGCGATCCGCGCAACGACGCCAGGTCGAGCGCCGATCCGTTTGACACCTGCCATCCGCCCGCACCCCGTTCCGGCTTGAAGTGCTCGGGCATGCTGAAGCGCGTCTTGCGCTCGTGGCCGTACCATCCGGCCGGCCGTGTCAGCTCGATCTCGACGTCGTCGGTCCACTTTTCGTGCACAAAGAGCCCGCCCATGCCTCCCGGTCCGGACTGGCCGTACTTGTAGGTGCAGAAGCAGGCCATGTCGACACCCCAGTCGTGCATCCTGAGCGGAACGTTGGCAAAGGCGTGCGCCAGGTCGACGCCAAAGAGAATGCCGTGGCTGTGGGCGAGCTTGACCATTTTTTCGATCGGGAAGAATTGGCCGGTAAAGTACTGGACGCCGCCGAGGAGGACAAGGGCCGTCTCGCCCTCGCGGCCGAGGGCGTCGAGCGTGTCGAGGATGTCCTGCTCATCGAGCGTCTTGCGCCCCTCCTTGGGCTTGAGCGTAATGAGCGACGTCTCGACGTCAAAGCCGTTGAGCTCGATCGCCGAGGCGAGCGCGTAACGGTCTGATGGGAATGCCTTGAACTCGTAGAGGATCTTGTGTCGCACCTTGTCGCCGCGCTTCCTCGCCTCGTCGACGTCGCCGTTGAAGCCGACGCCGAAGGGTTTCACGGCAGGTCGGTAGAAGGTGGCGAGCAGGCTATGCAGGTTGCCGGTCAGCGTGCCCATGACGGTCACCTCGCTCGGCTTGGCGCCAATGAGGTCGGCGCACATCTCCGAAACGCCCAGATGGGCCGAGGTCCATGGTCGGCTGTAAGGGTGGCTGAAGTGGCCGATGACGGCCTTGCGCTTCCAGGCGTCTAGCTCCTCGCCGACGTACTTTTCAGAGAGTTTGGGTAGCGGACCGAGCGAGTTGCCGCACATGTACAGCGCTTCGTCCGAGGGCGAGGCGGACGAGTCGGCCTTGCTGAGCAGGGCAGGGTCGCAGATGTCGCCGAGCGTGGGGATGTGGTAGTTCTGTCGCATCGCATTGAGCGGATCCTGGACGTCGAGATGCTCGGCGAGCGTGCGGTCGGTGAGCTGGACATCGGGGCCGAGCTGCTTGGCGAGCTGGAAGAGTTCTTCACGGAACGAGGAGACGTCAAATTCGTGGTGCTGCTGGTAGGGGAATCCTTGCGCCGTCGCGGGCTGGCTGGGGGGCGCGGTTGTCGACATGGTGTATGCTGGAGGGGCCTGGGGGGTTTGCAAGTGACAAGCGGGGGGCGGGGACAATGGTGGTGGTGGTGGTGGTGGTGGTATCAAGGAGTCAAGAGCCCGACCGTTTCTTCCTGGCACACACCACTTTATAGACGAGGGGGACCGGGGAGGACGAGGAGACGGTGGGAAGGCAGGGGGGAAGACGGCGTAGGAGGAGCAAAGGAAAGGAGGCGCCCGGATATACACGGCTAATGACGATGCGCAACAAGCACACGAAGAAGCGCACCCGGCCTTTCCGAAGCTCCGCCACGTCGCCACCGCGCGCCACCTGCCTGGCTTGCGCTTCACCCCCGCCTGCACCTCGCCCGTCGTCGGCCGCGGCCTACGTGTAGCCTACAGCCAAATGTCAGGCAGAGGTCGGTCGACGTCCATACATCATCCTCGCCCACTGTACTCTAGACCAGCTCATCATCACACTCGCCAGGTTTTTGTCTTTGCCACCCTTAATGCTATGACAATGTCGACACGCTTCGTCCCCACATACAGCACCAAAGGAGATACCTTTTTTTTTTTTTTTTTTTTTTTTTTTTCCCTCCGAATAAGCTTGCCGTTTTTCACATACACTGACGCCACCGATCCCTCGACTCAGCTCATCCCGCAAATGCGACGATACGATGCCATCTCCATCCTCGAAATTGTCATCATGAATAACGTCAACCACACTGGAAATGCTACGAGTCAAACACATGGAGGAAGAACGGGGTTCCGACCATCTACAAACAACAAAGCAAAGCCCGGCCTTCTTTCACCCTCGTGTGCCGCCAGCTAGCGCCAGCTGGCGCTCACCAGCCTGCTGACCGTATGCAGCGCATTGAGGCGCACCTCGTTGTCCTCGCTCGACATCAGCTCCATGATGCGCGCCTTGGCGCCCAGGTCCGTCACGCGCTTCTTGCCCTGCTCAAAGAACTGCACAAACTTGCCCACATCGCTGCACGCAATCGCCAGCGTCTCGGGCTCGTCGCTCGACCGCAGGATCTCGACCAGCTGCCGCAGCACCTCGCCGTCCTTCTCCACAAACTTGGGCGCGTTCTCGCGCCAGAAGTCATCCAGCTCGTGCGCCGGGTTTTCCGACGTCAGCCTGCCGGACGACAGCTCGGAGAGGTACTCGTCGAACGTGCTAGAATTGGCGTGCAAGGCGGTTAGCAGAGGAAGCTCATCCAGTCAGTCGACGGTACTTTGCTTCTCTTCAGGTGCCGTCAGCGCTGGGGCTTCCAAAGGTGCTCACCTCATGCCCTTGAGCCTGTGCGCCAGGTCGTCGCGCAGGAATGACAGGTCCTCTTCGATCTCCTCGTCGCTCCACTTTCTCGCAATCAGATTCTCGCACAGCGGCAACAGCTTGCTTCCCAGCATCGCCGACGCGTTGGCCTCGGGCGCCTTGCTCAGCAGATTCCTCAGCGTGGCAACCGTGACGCGGATCACCTTCTCCTTGACCGCGCCACGCGAAACCTCGTAGAGCACCGGAACGACACCAAACTTGACGTTGATCTCCTCGGCAATCTCGTCGTCGAAGCTGAGCAGCCAGAGGCAAAGCACGATCTGGTAGACGAGTTGCGTGCTTGCGCGTTCGCTGTTGCTACTTCCCCCGCTATTGGACAGCGCGCCGGCGACGAGCGTCGAGGAAACACCGCTCGTGGTGGTCATCGTCCCGCGCGAGGGCGTGGCCTTGCCGGAGCCGGACGGCGAGGGGCCGATCGAGTTTCTGGCCGAGTCGGGTCGTACCATGCTGAAGCGCAGCATGTAGATCAGCTCCGGCAGCAGGCCCCGCTCGCTTCGCACCGTTGCGTCGTCGTCGTGTTCGCCGCCGTCGCCACTGCGTTCCTGGCCGACCTTCCTGGTCGAGGTGTTGCCAAGACGCATAACCTCCTCCCTCCACACCTGCTTGCGGTATGCTTGTGCCCGCAGCAGGGCCTCGAGAAGCACGAGCGCAATCTCTGGCCCGTTGCCCTCGGCATAGTCCGGCGAAAGGCGGCGTACGGCCGACGAGGTGGCGTCGCTCCCGCTGTTGTTGTTGCTCGAGCCGCCGGCGTTGTTGCCACTGTTCGATGATGACGACGAAGACGCCTGCTGCTGCTGCTGCTTCTGCGTTTGCTGGGCCGACTTCTGCGCAGGGATCGGGTTAACGGCGCCCTGCAAGAGCGAAGTGAGGAACGTCAAGAGGCGGGGCAGGACGCCGGCAGGCGCCTTCGGCTGCGATGATCGTGACGCCGAAAAGACGAGGAGGAGGGTGAGGTAGTGCGCCGCCTTGAGTTGGACAAAGTCGTCGGGGACGTCGAGGAGCCTGCCATGGTTGCGTGCGAGCGGGCGGTCGGAGGCCGGAGAGAGATGGACGGAAAGTCAGTCGCCGGCTCATCTTCCGCGCGTACTCGCTCGCTGACTCGACATCACTCACTTGACAAAGGGCCTCCAGGGGAAACCGACGCCGTCCTGGACCTCCTGACCATCGAGGGAGAGGAACAGCTGGATTCTGTCGTCCCTGCCTACGAGCATGTCGTCGACGAGGACGAGAATCTGCTGGAGCGTGTCTGTGCGGCTGAGCTTGGAGAGGAGGCGGAGGTAGAGGGAGACGTACTCGGGGCCGTGCTCGTCGAGGAGCGGGTCAAGCTTGGCGCGGTTGCTGCCAATGACGACGGCGTCTACGTTCTTAATCATCTTGAGCTCCTCTGCGCTGAGGAGATCGGCGCGATGGTAGCCTTCCCACGGGATGGGGCGCGAGCGGATACGGCCAGTGAGCTGCTGGATCCAGCGGTTGGTGAGGTGGACGAGCGGAGGCGCCTCAACGCCGTTGCTGCTGCTCTTGGCGGGCTTCTTGTCGGCCGTTTCGACCTGTTGCTGGTTGGAGTTGGAGGATGACATTGTGGTCAATGATGTGCCAGTCGCAGGCTGGGGTGTGGCAGGTGGCGGTCGAGGCTGCGACTGTGTGGACGGCTTATACGGCTGGTAGGTCGTCTTGGTGCGGGGAGTATGTTGCAGTGATGTCAAGTGGCGGCGCCGTCAACGTTGGGCGATCGGTTGATGGGTCGGTCGGTCGGTCGGACGGACAAAGCGGTGGCCAAAGAAGTCTGATGGTGCCAAGGAGGGTATGATCTGGATCTCGATGTGAGGCTGGGATGGCTGCAATGGGATGGTTTGGGGATGGGAGGGATGGGATGGGATACACTGCGCTGCGCCGGGCTGCGTCTCGGTGGGTGGCCCGACCGCTGGCCCGTCATGGCCTGGCCTGCAGCCGCCCCTGTTTTTGTGGAGAGCTGGCTGGTTGGGCTTGGGCCAACGGTGCCTCCGCCCTGCCAACGTGATCGAGGGGCGGGCCTGCATGCTGGTGGGTAGCGGAGCCGCGCGAGAGGGAGCTCTTCAAAAAGTCCGGAGGGGCGGCTGAGAAGAAAGGAAAAAACCAACAAGCCTCGGCATCACGACCCTCCAACCCCAAACGCACCACCAGCCGCTTACACCACCACCGGTGCTCACCTCACCGTCACCCCTCGTCTCGCGGCTCTCTCCAACCCTACCTGATCACCCTAAGGCACATCCATAACCTCACCATGAACGCCCGATCCTCGCTGCGCAAAACCGCCAGGTCACTTGTCTCGTCCTCCGGCGCATCGGCCTCATCCTCCCGCAGCGGCAGCCGCTCGCTTCACCAGACGGCGCTCCTCTCGCAACAGGCAGAGGCATCTACCAGCACCACCGGCAGCACCTCATCAGCAAGTGACGCTTCTTCCGCTACCACGCTCGTCTCTTCCCTGATCCTCTCCCGACCGCCTTCCATCCTCCGCAAGCCCTCCAAGTTCGAAGCCGCCTACTTCCAGTACAACCGCCAGCTCTCTGAAGCACTTCAGCAGCCCTTCCCTAAGGACTTCTACTTCAAGAAGGGTTCGGCGGCAGAGAAGCGCTTTGAAGAGGACCAGGTCAGCACCACCCACGGCTTCGTTGACCCCAAGAAGGCGACCGGCAAGAAGGGCGCGACGGCCGGGAAGGGCAGCGAGAGCAGCAATAGCAGCCAAGCGACAACAGTAGCAGAGGGCGATGCAGAGTCACAACCTCTGCCGAGAGAGACCGAGGCGGATATGAAGAACGACCTCCAGAGCTTGCAGAGGAAGCTCGACCGGACCCTCTACCTCGTCGTAAAGGGTAGCAAGCCCGGATGGTCCTTCCCCAAGAGGACGCTCGACAGGCAGGCAAAGGAGAACCTTCACGTTGTGAGTAGATGCATCTGTTGCGAGCCCAAGTCGGGTGCGGATGCCGTCGCTTGGCCTGTCGCAGACGGACCCGATCTGGAAGACTGGGGTCGCTGATCGCCTCGTTCCTGCTCTTCACATATGGTTGCGCTCTATTCCCACGTAGGCTGCACCGCTGTCGGTCACTGGTCCGCTAGGTAAGAACATCGACATCTGGCTGGTGAGCAACGCCCCCGTCGGCCTCTACCAGTCGGGTGCCGCGGAAAAGGTGAGCCTCTTCTTCCCTTCCCGTCGCGGCGTCCTTGAGCTTTCCGTCACCTTGTGGCTTCACGCAGCTGACTCTTTCCCGTCACCGTCCCCTGTTCTGTCTCGCCGATGATACAGACGTACTTCATGCGCGGCCACATTGTCGCCGGTCATCCGCAACTCGCCGAGGACAAGGACGGGGAGGTGAAAGAGTACAGGTGGCTGACGCGCGAAGAGGTTCAGGAGCTGCTGCAGTCGGAGGCGGAGGATGCAAAGTACTGGAAGACGATTGATGACCTGCTCGACCCGTAGGCTGCGCTGTCGTAGAAATGACGATGCCTTTTCAATCTCGACCGTCCGTCTCAAGGGAGAGGCGTGAAGTGGACTGGTCAATCAACTAGCGAGAGACATTCGAGGGGTGACCGCCTTGATGCCGGAGAATCGACCACGGTTTGGCAGACCCGGCCGAGGCAAGTAACAGCCATCTGCACAACCAGACCACTACCCGAGCGGCCTCGACCTGATGCAGCATTGAGTACTGCAGTTGCTGCCGACCCAGAGCTCTTGTCTAGCTAAAGTCAAAGCTTTCCCCTTGACTCCTCTCGGAGGAGGCTATGATAAACCTTCCCTTCCGAGATGAAGGTTGTTAATTGATATTCGGACGAGAGAGCAAGCTGCGAGAAGTACTCTGTAGTACCTCTATTACTTTACTGTAGATATCGGCAACGCTAGGTTGCCGTGGACCGGGTGGGCGGAGTGGTGACACAGATGAGATGAGGCGCCCCACACCTAAGCTTGCCTGGCGCTAGCGCGCGGGTTGACCGGTGAGGTCCTGGTCACTTGCTCCCCCTAGGAGCGACGGGACTACTCTCGATCCAATCGAGGCGGCCCTGAGAAACAATCGAGCTGATCTCACCTCGTCGTACGGCAGTCTGTAGACAACAGGGTGTGAAAGCCCGCTCGACCGCTCGGCACGGACCCTTTCTTGTTGCGAAGGTTACGGGTGCGATATCTCAATGCCGAGAGCTTCGACATGGCGCACGAGGGTCTTGCTATTGCCATATGGCAGCCGCCAGGCGGATACGACTAGACCGTTTGGCACGTCTGTTACATACTGTACTATAAGAGTGTTTTGACGACGATGTCGTCCAGCGCCGTTGCTGCGAAGTTGTGGTTTAGGACTTGAGGTCCAAATCTGCCTGATGATTGGTCCTAACGAAGCGCAGGAGTGTGGGGCGCCCGCTTCCTTGGCGACTAAGCTAGTTGCGACTCCACATATGTACAAGAGACAAAAAAATATGAGCTACCTACCTACCACTACTCTGCGCTAGCTATCGCTGAAGGTGAGATTAATTCATTCTAAGGTTGTTAGCCTCTATCCTAGTGCAAGCTCGAGAGGTCTGAGCCGTGAGGTGGCCATGTGCATTACAGCCAAACACCGGAGGGACCGATGTGCTGCAGCGTCGTCCTCGGGCCTGCGGTCATCGACGACGACGACGACGACGGCTTGTCGTGCTACCGCAGCTCAAGGTGGACCGGGCTGGCCGATCTTGCCTACCGATGCACTTTGATGTCGTCGGCAACGATTCTCTGGCGGAATGGCGGGCCTCGAAGTGAGCGCGATGACCCTGATAGATGACCCGGTCCTTTCTAGCCTCGAGAGCGTGTAGCAGGCAAGCTATGTACATGTGTTAGAGTTGGTGACGACGACGAGCTAGAGGCGCTCGGGAGGCGAGGTGCTGTGCTGCTCTGCTCGACGGCAAACACAGGACGGCATGGCAGAAGCCGATGGACCCCAAAAAGCCAGAAAGACGCCCCGCCCCGCCTGGTGGGCCGCGCTGTCGCGACCGTCGCCGTCGCCGTCGCCTGACTGTGTGTTGTCATCGTGGCGGGTCAACGCCGGAGCGGAGCGCTGACGGTATGCAGGCTGTGTTTCGATGCGCCGACCAGAAGAGGCGCGAGCAAGCTCATCTGCGCAAAAAGGGATGCACGCCAGGCTGGATTCGGCTGCCTTTGAACAAAGCCCCAGCCCCGGCTGTCGCGCCTGCTGCGCCCGCCGTCTTCCGTTAGCTTCTCCCCCACCTCGGTCGGCCTGCTTCCTTCCATACCCTGCCGCCCTTCTCGTGCGAGTCTGCCTACCTCCCCTTTTCCTGTGCCTGTTTTTTTCTCCTTCCTCCAGAAAATGCTGGGGGTTTTTTTTGTTTTGTTTTTATAATACATTCATATGTATTTGCTTCGTCCTCCTGCGTTCGCCTACCCGCTGGTGGCGTGTGCGCCGTCTGTGTGATAAAGGCGGCCTTTATTTGTTCTCCTTGATTTGCCTTTTGTGCTGCTGCTGCTGCTGCAACAGCCTGGCTCTGCTTGCTTGGCCCAACCTCATTTGCCCGCCCCCGTTCCCGCTCTCGTGTAGCAAGGCCACCGATGGCCACCGACCACCACCGACGCCTGGCCCAGCTGCGCGTCCGCGCCCCGTATCACCACCACCTCCATCGACCCCTTTCCTTCTCCTTCACTTTCATCCGCACCCATCTTCGTCGCCCTCTCGCCTTCTCCCTCCCTTGCTTTGGGTCTCTCGCTCCCATTCCGATTCGCCGTGCAACGTCAGCCTCCACCCTTACCGAACACGCGAGTGCCGCCCTCCGTGCGCCTTTTCGAGGAGACGGCCACCGCCAGGTTCGCAGCACGTCCCGCCTCTCTGATTCTCTCCCATCGAGGCAGCCTCTTCGCAGCCTGCGCACAGTCACATCCCCCGCCTTTGACATTTGTGCAGGGCTGCCGATCTGCGCATTGCACCTTTCAGACGGTCTCGCCCCATCCGAAACACGCGATCACGTCGTCGCAAGGACCTCTCGCGCGCCTGCATTGCATCAGTGAGGTCATTCACTGCTTGCTCGATCGGCCAGCCAGGTAACTAGCCAGCGCGTCAGCCAGCCAAAGGTCAAGTCGGGAGCGACTAGGGGCAGCACACGCAAAAAGGGGAACAGCAACAACAGCACCCCTCATCGCTTCGGCTTTGCACCTCGTCTTCCTTTTCTCTTTGATTTGCTCCACTTGGTCCCAGAGAGGATCAGCGCGAGATAGGCAATGCCGCCTTCTCGTCACAGCGCCCATCTGGCCCACCATCCGCACCCCAACGCCAGGGGCAACCACCACGGTCCAGGCCCCAATGGCCCTCTTCCTGCTAATGGCGGCGGTGGAGGGAGCGGAGTGGGTGTAGGAGGAGGCAACGGCGCTTCAATGCATGCCCACGCCGCCGCCTACGGGCAGTCGATGCCCCCTCCCGACCTCCCGCCCCACGCCATGAACGGCGCCGGCGGCCCCCCGCCCAGGATGATGATGGTGCCCGACGGACCGGGAGGCAGCGGCCCTCCGCCGCCACCACCGCCTCCGCATATCCCGCGCTCCTCGTCGGCGGCGAGCCACCACATGATGGACGTTGGAGGCCCCAACGGCGGCGGTCCGACTGCCAGCGCTTCGGCCTCTTCGGCGGTGCAGAAGCTGACGCTGGCCAACGAGCAGACGTGGATTTCGATCGGCACGGCCGCCGAGACGATGGAAGATTTTGAGCGCGCGCTCTCGGCCTACGACTCGGCGCTGCGCCACAACCCTTACTCCGTCCAGGCGCTGAGTGCCATCGCCGGCGTCCACCGTACCCTTGACAACTTCGAAAAGGCAGTCGAGTTCTTCCAGCGCGTCCTCAACATCGTCCCGGAGAACGGCGACACGTGGGGCTCGATGGGTCATTGCTACCTGATGATGGATGACCTTCAGCGCGCCTACACGGCGTACCAGCAGGCACTCTACCATCTCCCCAATCCCAAGGAGCCCAAGCTGTGGTATGGGATCGGTATCCTCTACGATAGGTACGGCAGCCTGGAGCACGCCGAAGAGGCGTTTGCGAGCGTCGTCAGGATGGACCCCAGTGAGTAATCGTATTTCTCTGCCTGACTGTTTGCCGGCCGGCGACGTCGCAGGCTTCCTTCGTTCCGCTTCCCCCTTCTGTGGGTCTCCTCTCTGACCTCTGCGAGACGTCTGCCTTTCTTCGTGCAACCCGTGTTACGCGACTGCAGACTACGAAAAGGCCAACGAGATCTACTTCCGCCTGGGCATCATCTACAAGCAGCAGAACAAGTTTGGCGCCAGTCTCGAGGTTAGTCCTTGCTGGCTCGTATGGACAGAGCCCACCGTCACTTCTCTCTTAGCCTTCAAGTTGCTGACGCCGGTCCCCACTTGCCTTAATCTCCTTTTCCACGATCCCGCCCCTTCCATCCGTCGATCTTCCTCTCGGCAGTGCTTCCGCTACATTTTGACCAATCCGCCGCGGCCCCTGACGGAGATCGATATCTGGTTCCAGATCGGTCACGTCTACGAGCAGCAAAAGGACGTGAGTAGTCTAGGGGCGGGATGCTGAGCGCAGACCGAAAGGAGGTGGTTTCCGACCGCTTGTGTTGATTGCCGTTCGCCTCGTACTGACGTGGAGATGACGCTTTTCCTACGTGCCTCCCTACCTCGCTTACCGCCATTCATCAGTTCGCCCTCGCCAAAGATGCCTACGAAAGGGTCCTTGCCGAGAATCCTTTGCACGCCAAAGTGCTACAGCAGCTCGGCTGGCTCTACCACCAGTCGAATGCGGACTTCAACAACCAGGAGCGGGCGATACAGTTCCTCACGCAGAGTCTCGAGTCCGATCCGAACGATGCGCAGAGCTGGTACCTGCTCGGCCGCGCCTACATGGCCGGGCAGAACTACAACAAGGCCTACGAGGCCTACCAGCAGGCCGTCTACCGCGACGGCAAGAACCCGACCTTCTGGTGCTCGATCGGCGTCCTCTACTACCAGATCAACCAGTTCCGCGATGCACTCGATGCCTACTCACGCGCGATCCGGCTCAATCCGTTCATCTCGGAGGTCTGGTTCGACCTGGGCAGTCTCTACGAGTCGTGCAACAACCAGATCTCGGACGCCATCGATGCCTACGCCCGAGCGGCCGAGCTGGACCCGGACAACCCGCACATCCAGCAGCGCCTTGTCCTGCTCCGCAATGCCGAGGCAAAGGGCGAGCAAGTCCCCTCGGCGCCGATGCCCCAGGACGTCCATCCGACTGCCTACGCCAACAACAACGGCATGCCGCCGGGACCTCCCGCCCAGATCGGGGGCGGGCCGCCGCTGCCGGCGCCCGGTGGCTCCTACGGACCGCCGCCGCCTATGAGTACCGCACCTCCGCCCCTTGCGCCTCCCGGCGGCGGAGGGCGAGACATGGGCGATCGGGAGTTGCCAGGGCCTGGACACCTGCAGCAGCAGCAACACCAGCAGCAACAGCACCAGCAGCAGCAGGGTGGCCACTCGCCGCCTTTCCGAGGTGGACCGCCGCCGATCCCCAATATCGACGAGCGCGGCACCCGCGGTCCCACCCACACCCCTCTTGCTCCGATGAACACGGGCCAGGGCGGAGGTGGAGGAGGGCCGATGCCGGGTATGGGGCCGGGCCCCGCAGGCGATCACCAGCACCGTGGCGGGGCGTATCCGCCGCAGCACACCCAGTCCAGGGGACCTTCGCCTGCGCCCCGCGGCGACATGTACGGCCGAAGGCTGGGCTCGCCGCCGAGGCAGACGCCGCCCTCGGGAGCGTCCGGAGGCATGCGCCCCGACATGCACGACGGTCATGACTTCCGAGGTGGACCGCACGGCGGCCACCCGCAGTCCGGACCCCCCGTCGACCACTATGGGAGACCGCTCAACGGGCCCGCTGCTGCGGCCGAGAGGGATCGCGAACGAGAAAGGGAGAGGGAGTGGGAGATGGAATGGGAGCGTGAGCGCGAGCGGACCGCGAGACAGTACCCTGGCAGCGGCCGAGTCACGCCCAAGAACGAGCCAGGCTACACGCGATCCCAACACGGAAGCAACGCTCCGTCGCCCGCCTTCAGCAGGCCCGGCGCCTACCCTCGCGAGGATCGTCGCGAATACTACGCCAACGGCGGCTACGACCGAGGCAGGATGGACGACGGACGACCGCCCTACGAGCACGAACGAGGCGGCTACGGTCGACCCTACGACCCCATGGCCGACCGCTTCGAGGGAGGGCCCCGCCAGCATCCGCCCGCGGATCTGCGCGGACCCACCCCGGAGCGAGACCGCATGCGTGGCGAGTATCCGCCGGCTGGCCACGCGATGCCTGGCGCACCCGGCGGTCCTGGAGCTCCCGGAGCCCCGCATCAACAGCAGCAGCAGCAACAGCCACCTCCTTCCGAGGCTGGCATGGAGGGTGCTACGGCTGCCGGGGGTCGTGCGCCCACAAAAGGCCGACGCGGTCCCAAAGTCAAGGACGATGGCGAAGGGCCGAACGGACCCGCCTCGCCCGCACCCTCGGCGGCCGCCGCCCGCAAGAAAAAGGAGGCGGGCGGACAGTCGTCGCGAGCCAGCTCGCCCTGGGGCGGCAGGCCTGGCGCATCGGCTGCTGCTGGTGCCGGCGGCGGCAGGAACGGACCTGCTCCGCCCAGGTCTGAGTCCCGCGGTCCGGCCGCTGGCCGGAAGTCGGGAGGCTCGGGCGGCCCCGGTGCGCAGTGGAAGGGCAGGGACGGCGCTTCGGCGGCTGGCTCGCGCGTTACTTCGCCCGAGCCGCGTGGCGCTAAGCCCAGCGGCCCAATTGAGGCCGGCGCAAACAGGGCCGTCTCGCCCGCTAGCTCAACCGGCAGCAACGAGCCTCTCGCCGCCCGCGGCCCCTCGCGCATCGTCGACGAAGACTACGATGAGGGTGCAGCAGACGCCCTTATGGGCCTGGCCGGAGCAGCATCTGTCTCTGCTTCAATGTCGGCACCCGCGCCCCCACAGCATCAGCATCAGTTCCGCGACTCACAACAGCCCTCGCAGCAGCCGTCGCCGCGTGTGTACGAGGGTGGCGGGCAGCCATGGGAAGGCTCGACCAGGCCGAGCGACAGCGGCCGTTCCAGTCCGCGCAAGGCATCCGACTCGGAGGCGGCGCCCTACCGTCCTCGGTCACGCGCGGAGAGCGCGCTTGGCAAGCGTCCCTATGAGGATGGGGAGAGGGTCGGATCCGCTGAAGAATCGGCTAAGCGTGCCAGGAACGGCGGCCGCCCCGACGAGGCCGGCGCCGACGGAGGGAAGTCCGAGCGACGCTCGCTGTCGCCGCTGAAGCCGCGCAGCAACGGCGCTGATGAGATGGAGGATGCCGAGATTGGCGTCAGGTCGCCGCGCCTCCCCGCAACGCGGACGTCCGACTCGCCCCTGCGATCGCCTTCCACGGATGCCGGCGCGGCTGACAAGGAGGAGACACAAGGGCGTACCCCGCCCAAGTATGAGGCTCAGTCAGGCGCACGGGACGAAGCGCAAGCAAGTCGAGATATGGACGTGGACGAGGAGAGCGGCCCCGCTGCTGCGATGGTCGGAGGCAAGGCCGGCGGCGCCGCCACGGGCGCGGCCGAAGCTGCCGCTCCATCTGCTGGAGGCACCAAGGAGAAGAGCGGCAACAGGAGCAGCGGTGCTACAGCGGCCGCGGACAAGGAAAAGGGTCTTGGGGGCGCCGCTGCCGCCGAGGCTGAGGAGACCGATGCGGATAACGAGGAAGAGGGTCAGATTACCGAGACGGGCGACGAAGTCGGTGGCGCCAAGTCGGGTTCAGTAGGCCCCAACGGCACCAATGGGACGTCGGCGAGCGAGGCGAGGGACAAAGTCGAGGCAGCAGGCAAGTGAGCAGCAGCAGTGGTGGTCGTGGAGGCACCGTCTATCGCTGCGCAGTAGGTCGGACGGGCTCAAGTCCCCTCAGGCGACCCCTTACAAAGAGGGCATGAGGAGCGTCCCGACTGATACCAAAAGTGAGAGAGCGAAGGAGCGAGGCCGGCCGATCCTGTCACGTTTATTGCACTGTCCTACGAAGAATGCAGTTGTACTCCAAGCATCGAAGAAAGGACTGCGTCGTCATCGTCGTACAGCCGTCTGTTGCGTTCTGCTCGCGTTTTCCGTGTCCATGCTAACGCTTGCTGCCCTTGTATCGCTCGCTCCGAGGGGAAAGAGACGCCATGCTCTTTCGCTCAGGCTACGCATACCTCGCTGGTCACACGAACCATTCCTTCGGAATGGAGAACCAGAGGGGGGACAAAGAGGAGAATGGCAGCATCAATATAATGGCGCCGAGGGAGCGTGGCACGGTTCTTGTTCGTCGAGCTAAGTACCGTACCGACGGCCCGGTCTTGCGGCGTTACATATGTACAGACGTCTCGAACCAAGTCGCCGCGAAACGTCTTGAATCCTGCAGCATGGCGCCGAGAGGCGAGCGTTGTTCCAACAACAGAGAGCAACATAGGGGTGCTACAGTAGATTCTCATTACCTTGCCTGCCTGGTTACATCCTCTTTGGCCGCCGAATCTTGCCCCAACACCCCCTCAAGTTGACGCCAGATCCCGTTTGCCAAAGCGCCCTTCGATCGGCTTTCATGGACCCCCCCGCCAGCGATTGAATTTCCGAGGTACTATACTCTCTAGCTGTAAGTGGGCGTGGGGCTGCACGACTGACGCGAGGCCAAGACGCCGTGCAGGGGGGGGGGGGGGGGGGGGGGGCGTACGGTACTAACTATCAAATAGATATGCACTCAGACGCCTGTACAGCGTGGTCGATTCTGCCGCCAAACATCGAATCAAAACCCCTCCCTGTTGTAGCGGCTCGGCAGTGTGGGGAGTTCATAGGCATAGGCTTGCGTGGAAGAAAGAAGACTCACCCCTTGACTGTCTGTGTATGTATGTATGTATGTACTGAAAGACGCTGTCGTGCTGGTCGTTGAAAGCGCGCCGCCCCGGCGGGCTCGGGACCATTCGGCGCAGGAAAGCGTCACGGTGCGCGCGACGGTTCCTGACCACCTGCTTGCGGTCCATGCGACGCCAGAACAGCATCTCAGGACCTTCGGAGGACGTCTTGTTTGCAGCTGTGGAAGCCAAACGACTCTTAGACTGCGCTCCACGGTAACGTCAAGAAGAAAGGATGATGAGGCCGGGCTCGGCGATGCCGAAAGCAAGCGTAGCACGGTTACAGCGCAGCGCTCCGGCCGAGGCGTTCCTCAGACCGATGGGTGGGCGCCTTGCGGGCTATGGTCTGGCACTCGTGACTGCCAGGTACAGTACGTTCTGAGATGCCCGAAGTAAAGGGCCCTGTCGACACGCTGTCGGTCTGAGATCTGAACTCTCGTCGTGATCGCTATTAGTTGTATGTAGGCAGACCGTCCGCCGCGTCGAGGTTACCCGAACGCTAGGTCTCTCCGCAGTCTGCCGCCAGCGTTATATTTCGAGGACCCTGCTCCGTTATTATTATTCTCCTGTCGCTCCGCGCACGGCGTAGTCCAGTGAAGAGAGAGTACGGTAATAATATTGAGGTGAGTAAGAGTCTCGAGTGTGTGAGTGTACTGTAGTGGGCAACATGATCGGTTCTCTCCTCGCTGCCGTACTGTACCTAGGTGAAAGGTCGACTGCCCTGGCCCCCGCCTGTCGTGTTGCACTGCGTGGGTGCGTCCTCGTTTCAAGGAGCTACAGAGTAAGATGGCTTGGTTGGCGCGGCGTGCACCGGTTCTCTGCAGCTTCGTCCTGCAAGACAACGTACTGTACTGCTCGACGGCAACGGCTTGCGCCCCGCCGGCATCGAGACGCTCGAGGCGCACATGACTCTCCTTGCGCTTTTGCTGAGCAGTCGTAATCGGCCCCTCTCATCACCATCACCATCGTCATCGTCATCAGCGCATCGCCAGAGAGGTACACCGATCAAAGGGGAACAGTGCCAACGCTGACGGTCGGAGTCATGATGTTGTGATGGTAGTGTGGTGGTGGTGGGTTGCGCGACCGAGGCTTGCAGTAGCCAGCGACGAGGGCGGCGGGAGCGAAACGGCCGGTCCACTCGGCCGCTCTGTATGGGGGGGGCCAGCGAAGGGCGTCTTCAATACAGTTCTTTCTTATTGCCATCTGCCGGCACACTGCCGTCACGCGCTGCCTGTGATCCCTGTATTTGCATTTTTATTTCATGATTACAGGGTAACAGGCCCGACCTAGTCCGGACAGCTTACAATCCGGGCGGCGTGACATAGACGCTACGGCCTCGACGGGAGCCTATCATCAGGAGGATCAACGATGGCGATAGACGGCCCCAAAGGGGTCCAAGCTTTGGAAGTCGACGAGCACCAGCCGTCGACCAAGCCAGGTCTCGTGCGACCCCACCTGTCGCGATGCAGCTTGCTTGCTTTCTCTGCGTCTGTAGCGAGAATCCCGCTGTCCTGTCTGGTGTGATCTGCCTGACGACACCTGCCCGATGAGAAACGACGTACGTTGTGGCCGATGGCGGACAAAAAGGGCGCTGACGAAGCCTTACGCACAGATCACTCTGGCCCGCTGCCTCTGCCCGGCGGGTATCCCCGGCCGGCCAGCAGACCTACTTACTGTAGCCTCTCGTTTGCCCAAGAGGGAAGCTTGAATAAGGAGAAACACACCGCGTCCGCCAAGCCGGCAGGCCAGCCCACAGCGGGCATCGGAATACCAGAGACAGGCGCTGAGCCTGTGCTTGCTCGCCGCTGGCCTCGCTTGCAGGGAAGCCGCCTACCAGAGGGTAGGGTTTTTGCGGGTCTCGCCTCGACCAAGCCAGCACCGCTCGGCCCGGCAGCAGTGTCGGATTTGTGCCCCTGCCCCCCCCGTGTCCGCCAGCCAGTCCTAAGTTAATCCCAGCCTCAGCCCTTGCCCTTGACGCCCGCCTGCTGTTTGGCACTGGCTCGCCGCTGCCAGCTCGTGCGCCCTTCCACGCTCGCACAAACGGCTCGCTCGTTCGACCGCCCGCCGCCAGCCTGCCTGCTGCTCTTCGTTCCCGTCGTTTTGACAACTGGCCAGCCGCGCTGGACGGACAAGCGTTTGGCAACCGTGAGAGAACCCTTTTTGCCTCAGACCGACCCTCCCCTCCAGCCTAGCCTGGCCCTGGCCCTGTTTCCTTCTCGACATCGCCGCCGCCGCCCCCAGAGTGCAGCCCAGCCCAGCGCAACATCAGAGCGAGAAAGAGTAGCACAGCCCGCCACGCTCGCCCCCGCTCCTCCAGCCTGCCCGCTTGCTTGCTGTCATCACCATCACCACCACCCGACCCCCTTCCGGCTGATCCGACCCCTCCTCCCGACTCCTTCGACCTTAGCTTCTCTGCCTCTTCGAACCCCACCAACCGGGCCTCCTCTCCACTTCAGACCTTCCCCGTCGTCCGGGCTGCGGCCCCGTATTTGTTGTCATTGGAGCGTTCGTCACCACTGCCTTACTCTTTCCCTCCTGCACAACCACACGCCGAGTCCGCCCCTTTCCTGACATCTCCCGCCTCATCCCACGATCGATCTCATATCGCTCCACATCACTTCGCCTCACTTCGACTGACTCCAGATCGACCCCCACCCTCTTCTCCTCACCGCCGCCTCTCTTCCAAATTCGTCCGTGGTCTTTACCCCCCGCTCCCCCGTTGACAAAAGCAGCGCCCTCCGCTGTCTACGACACCTCGTCCCTCCGATCAACTCTCTCCGCCATCCCATTACTCTTCAGTTCACCCCTCGCCTGAACGGGGGCCGACACCTGCTCGTAGCTCCGCCTGTACCGACCGCCAGCAAGAGACAAGCTGGCCGACCTCGAAGCAAGCACGGACTTTGTCGATCAGCGCCTGCCACAAAAGTTCACACCAAGTGGAAGGTGACGCCTCCACCATCCCAAGGATCAACGAGAGGACGTTGCTCATCGGTCTGCTACCCTTAGCGTGAACTCGAGGAAGTCCATCTGGCCATCGCCATCGCCATCGCCATCGCCCTCTCTCTCTCTCTCTCTCTCTCTCTCTCTCTCACTCTCTCACTCTCTCCCCGCTCTACTGTCACCAGCAGCATCGTACGCAGAGCTCCGCGCGCATTTTTCTCCAGGCTTCGCCCTGCCCCGAGAGTCGTTGTCTTCCGGACCTTTCCTGCCCACCCCTGCCCCGCCCTTTTATTGTCTTCCCCATCGACAGCAGGGTAGATTGAACGGACCCGACAGTATCTGCCAGACTAGAGCTCGCGCCATCTCGATACCGCAGCACGGACCGGGACAGCCACGAACTTGCGTCCTTGCCTTGCCCACGAGAGAAGGCTGCAACGGACGTGATCCTTCAGTCCGCAACATAGACAAATCCGCGTGAGTACATCGCGCTGGCCCGCCGATCGACGACGTTCTTCGACGGCCACCCTCTTGAGCGCCACCTGGCTTGGCTTGGCCTTTGCCTGGCCGCGCTTGTCCAAGAACTGAAACGCTGACGATCGCAACGCACTCGCACCATCACCATCACCGCCAACGGCCCGCCGCTTCGCTTCCTCCCATCGCAGATCTAATGGCTCTGTCCTTGAGTCTCAACTGGTCACCCAGCACATCCACCGAGCTGTTCGACGAAGAACCAGCCACCGAGACAGACCGAGCCTCGGCCGATACCGCGAGACCGGCGCCGCACGCCAGCCAGCAGCAGCAGCAGCAGCAGCCGAGTCGATCGGTACACAAGCACACGGCAGCCAGCGGCTCCAAGACACCCGCGCTAGGCTCTGGCCGGACTGCGTCGCCGTTGAGCACACCCCTGAGAGAGGCCTCCGCCCCGGCCCAGCCGCAAGCCTCGTCCGGTCCCCAGAGCTTCCCACATCACTCCGACGAAACACAGCAACACACGGGAACCACGCCTCAGCCGTCGGTACAGGCCCGGCCGATGTTTGGCAACCCGGTGAGTGGTCCAGGCATCGTTTGCTTCTGGCCGAAGAACTTGCGGCGCGTGGGGCCCAGCGAGCGGAGCGCACGGAGCGAACAAAATAGCAACTGACGCTTGCAAATCCCCCTCCGTTCCTTCGTCTTTTGCTTCTTCGGAAAACGCCGCCCCTCTGTCTATCTGTGATCTGCACCAGTTCCAGCAGCAGCCGTTCGGGCAGTCGACACCGGGCTACTTTGCGCAAATGCCGCCGCCACAGAATCAGTTCGCGTGGGCCCAGTACCAGCAGATGCTGCAGGCGCAGGCGCAGCAGTTCTACCACCAAGCCTCGCTTAGCGACATTTCGTCAAACGCGGACCCCCGACGACGCACCTCGTCCGTCCCGCAAAGGCCGCCCCATATCACCTACAACGACACCTTCAGGCATCAGCAGCAACAGCAGCAGCAGCAGATGCGAGGGTATCCTGGTGTGCCTGGAGCGGTCAACGCCGGTGGGCCCATGCCACCGGGCCAGCACGTCCCCTCCCACTCGACGTCTTCGTCGATCTCATCTTCCGGCGGCTACCATCCCTACCGGAGGACGCCGCAGCAGCGGGGTAACTCGGGCGCCGGCGCGCCCCCCAATTCGATCCAGTCTGGTCAGCTGCCGCCTGCCGTGACAGGCTCGATGCCCGCAGTATCGGGCGGCAGCACCCCGTCGCGCATCCGAACCTCGAGCACGACTTCTGCTGCGTCCGCGCGCGACCCCGGGACACCCAGCTCTCCGATGATCGCGCCGGAACGCAAGCGCGGGCTTTCGACCTCGACGTCGTCGCACAATGGCGCCATATCGGGCAGCAACGCTCGTGTCCTCCCGCCTCCCTCCTCGTCCTCCGCCTCTACGCAAGCTGGCCTTGCCCACCTACGTGGCGCCCCGCCACGAAGCAGCAGCCAGTCGAGCCTGGTCTCGGAGCGGTCTAGCCGGCAAGCGGCGTCGAGCGACATCAGCTCCAAGGCCAGCGGGCCGAGCCAGCACGGCCGCAACGAGTCAACCTCCTCGACCCTCTCGGCCGGCGGCGGCCCTGGCGGAAGTCGCTCGCTCGGCGCGGGTGGTGTCTCGGCTGCCGCCTCGAAGCGTCCCTCTCCCCTTTCGAGGCAGAGCGCGCAACCGAACGGCGACGACGACGACGATGGCAAGGCTGTCTACGGCGGCAGCGACGACGAGTCGCGGATTGGCGGCAGCGGCGGCGGCGGCGGACGATCCACGCCGACGCCCGGCGTTAAGTCGAAAAAGACCGGCCTCTCGGGTAAACTGCGCAAGGCGCTGTCCTTCTCCAACATGGCCGAGATGCAGCAGGCTGCAGAGTCGCAGCGCATCGTCCCGGGCCGGGCGCCCATCGGCGTGGTCGGTGGAGGCCACCCCAACTCGTCCGGCGACACCAACGGCTCGACTGGCTCGACGCGGTCGACGTCGCCGCCGCGCACCCCGGACAACGGCGTCAACCTGGCGTCGTCGGCAGCCTCGATCAACTCGCGCCGCAGCGCCCGGCCGCCGCTCTCGAGCGCCAACGAGGGCAAGCGCAGCATCTTCAACCGTAAATTCAACTCGTCGACCGACAACATCTCCATCTCATCGACCGTATCGAGCGCCTCGGTGATGCTGCGCAAGGTCGGCAACCTGGGCAAGCTGGCGCGCCGGCACAGCCTCATGGGCCTTACCAACATGTTCAACAAGGACAAGGACCGCGGCGAAGGGCGCGAGGGCATCCAGGGCGATGGCTTCGGCGTCGTCGGTACGCTGGCGGCATCGACCGACGACTCGGCCATTGGGTCGTCGTCGTCAACGGCGGCCGACAAGGCCAGCAAGAAGGGCAAGAGCAAGAAAGCCAGCCCGGCGACCGCCTCGATCACGCACGCCACCGTCGAGCTCGAGAGCTCGCGCGGTTCGGACAACGGCATGACGCCGGCTGCCTCGTACGTCCGCCAGCACCAGCTCCAGATGCAGCAGCAGGCGGAGATGGAGGCAAAGGCCGCGCGGGAACGGGCCGAGGCCGAGGCTCGGGCCAGCAAGGCCGCCGACGCCGCCAGCGCGTCCAACACGCGTCAGAAGATGATCGAGGAGGAGAAGCAGAAGATGAAGAGCAAGCGTGGCTGGCGCAAGAAGTTTGGCGGGAGCGGCGGCGGGTCCATCAGCGCAGACACTCCGACCGGACTCGAGACGACCTACGCCGATGGCGACACCACCACCGAGGAGCAGGACGTGGCCCACTACGGCTACGTCACCGCGGAGGCCGCGGCAGGGACGTCGGCACCCAGCATTTCTGCGCTTTCCCCGCAGCTCGGCATGCCTTACGAAGACGGCGGATTTGATGCGTCGTTCGACAACGATGAGCTGCAGCCACCGCACATGCCAGCGGCCGGCGGTGGCGAAGAGTCCGGCGACGAGTTTGAGACCGACAGCCTGCGCCACTGGGGCGAAGGGATCGAGCGCTCGCGAGCGAGCGCGGCCAACTTCAAGAACCCCAAGGGCATCTTGAAAAAGACGACGTCGTTCGACCAACTGCCCGGCTTCGAGAAGCCTTTCGCCGGCCGCATCCGCGCCAACTCGTACGACGCCCCCCAGACGGCGTCCAATGGCCTCACCCTGTCGAGCAGCACGCCGTCGATGACGCAGATCTCGACCGACGGCGGCGAGAGGCTGGACGGTGTGTCGCGCCTCGACTCTCCGCTCTCCTCGCGCCCTGGCTCGAGGTCTGGAGACGAGCCGCCGAGCAATGCCCGCAGCGCGCCGCCGCAGCCCGTCTCGCCCCACGGCGACCCTCCGACGGCGGCCGTGCTGGGACACCACACCAACTCGTCGATGCCAACGTTGTCGCTGATGATGGACGGCTCGGACGCCCAGCCGCTGACTCCGCGGTCGGTGACTGGACCGCCTCAGGCCAAGAAGAAGCTCGTTTTTGCCGAGGAGCACCTCTACCACTCGACCTGGCCCGCGCACGTTTACGACCGCCGCGGCGAGCTGGCCACCTGCAACCGGCTCACGCCCGTCCTTGCACAGCGGATCAAGGAGGAGCTCAACTCCTACAAAATGGAAGAGATGGCCGTCGCGGCGTCGAGCCGGATCTACACACACTTCTTTGTGTAGCGCGCGCCCTTTGCGATGTTCTCGTGTCACCTCGCCGCTCCTCTCAACAGCACCTGCATGTCTTTCCCTCTTCGCTCCCCTCCAGCTGCGAATGTTCTCGGCGCTCCATCTCAACTTGACTCTACGCATCATCCTCCGGCCCCGGACTCAATCGTTCCTCATTCCTTCCTTCACTCTTTTGCCTTCACCACACGGGAAGGCTGGTCTCCGTCATGACCGATGCGACGCCGGATGTCCGTCCGGTCGAGTCTCTTTTGCGCCGTTCGCGCCCAATGTACGCAGCACGGAAACGGCCGGCCCAGGCTAGGCATCACCGCTTCGACCCCCTCCTCATAGCTCTCGTTTACCTCTGACACCCTGTCTCTTGTCTCTCGCTATCCCCCTTCCTCTGCCTCCCCCCACCGTTCTCTAACCCTGTCCCGCGCCCTTCTCTTGGTAGATCGCGCCCACAACATCGTACCAAGACAGTCTCGCTCCCAAAAGTCTGTATCGACTCGATTATCACGCTGTCCCTCTGATCCAACCGCGGCTCGGTCTTTGACTTTGACCCAACACCAACGTCGCCGTTGTCGTAGCTCCCTTAATCTCGTTCAGTATGTCCGTCCGTTCGTCAGGCGTCATCTCCTCAGAACCTGATCCATGTCCCAAAAACCACAGAACAGCCGTTTGAGATCTCCGTGCCCCATTGGACTATCATCGCTTGCATCGCTTGCATCGCTTGCTTGTGCGTAGATGTGTGTTGTATGGTGTGTGCGCAAGTCTAGGGGGGGGCTTGTCTTGGCGGCAAGCGAGGAAGGCGGCTCTTTTGCCAAGTTGCGTCGGACCGACCCCTTACTGCGAGCCCGGCCCACGCCTGGGGGCGAGGACGGATGTGGAGGTCCGAGCGCGCGGAAACACAAACCGAGCGAGCGAGCGAGCCGGAGGGTGAAGCGCGATCACCGCAAATTGACGTCGGGGGCGAAAAAAAAGAGGGGCGACTGCCGGGTTCCGAGAGAGGGAGCGTGCGAGCATCGTTGCGAGCCCAGCCTCCCTCACCCTGGCCTACTCAAGGCAAGCGATCCATCCGGGGGGAACCACTCATCTCTACTCACAGATGAGCCCAGGCGTCGGTCATTGAAGGCCGACGTCGCTGAGCGAGGCGTTGATGGGGTCCTTGATGGAGCGGGAGCGATTGCACACAGCCGGGAGACAAGGTGGTTGCGATACCTGCTCGAGAGTAGAGATTACATCGGACCAAGCCCAGGTGCGCCATCCAAAATACGTATACAGCTGGCTGGACATTTGCCACGCTGAGCGTACTCTAGCTCTATGTACTGTCTGGCTGCACGTAGGATGGTCCCGCTCTCCGCGACGAGGGTCCATAGGCGACAAGCGGGAGCTCAGTCCGGCCAGCGCTCTGGTGGCAAGCAGAGGGACGAGGCGGCGTGCAGAATGACGGCGACGACGCTATTTTTTGTAGAAGATAGATGTCAAGGATGATGGTGCCCAGCTCGACGATGGTGCCCAGGAGCCTCTATTTGTACATTAGACGGTCCCCAGCAATCCCACAAGCATGCCTTGGGTCTAGGCCTGGTGGTAGCAGCTCCCACGGCGAGTCGGCGACTCACCGCAGCCCGATCCGTCCGATTCCATCGGGCTCAGATCCGATGCGGCCGATCGCCAACAATTTTCACATCGCACCGGCCCGCCGAGCTCCCCCCTCCCACCGCCCTCCCGCCATCTGCCAGAGAGAGGGCGAGCGAGGAGCGGCAGCTCGATCCGAGGCCCTCAGGCCCATCTCGTCCAGCCTAGCAGCAGCAGCAGCAGCAGCAGCAGCAGCAGCAGCAGCAACAGCGGCAACAGCGGCAACAGCGGCATCAGCAGCCAGCGACCCGCATCATCATCATCATCATCGCCCTCTTCCGTCCTTTCCTCGCCGACATCTTGACCGCCTTTTTTTCCCCACCATAACCACCACGCCTGCATCCGTAGTATCATCGCCACTGCCATTGCCTTTGCCACCGCCGTTGCCACCTCATCGCCATCACACCATCCTCTCACAGCCACTCCGGCGCGACAACGCCCATCCTCGTAGAAACCTGTCTCCGTCTCCCGCCTTCCGTCTTCGCCGCACGCACCATCGGCCTTTTGAACATCTCCACATCAAAGAGACCCTACATCATAGCCTCGATCTTCTCCCACAGGGTAAGTGAATGACGCCTGTGCATCCATCCTGCCACCGTCGGCCGGTATAAGACCCCACTGGCAGAATGTCCCTGAACGCTGTCGGTGCATCGCTCGACGGACCATGTTGGGACATCTCCTCTGCTGGACGGTAGCCAGCGTTCAGGAAAGCGGCTGCCTGCCGCTTCCCTTGCGCCGTCGCCACTCTAGCTGCACAGCGCAAACTACTGGCGATGCGTCGGGGTGGCCCGAAGATGCTGTCTCGCTGTTGTTGACTCGTTCATTCGTTCACGAATTGATCATCTGCACGTCCTCGCCATCCCTCTCGACCCTTGAACTCCTCTTGCTCGCTGCCGCCTATGAAACATGACCGTTTACCACCCTTCCAGCCTAAACCACCATGGGACTTTTGGACCACGTCAACTCTGCCGTCTCTGGCGCAAAGAGCCATGTCAAGCCGAGCAAGGAGGACCGAGCGCCCGAGGGCGCCGCGGCCGACGACACTGAGGAGCTCGACGAAGAGTCTGGAAACATCCTCATGAGCCTCATCGGGCAGCTGCGGATAGGAATGGACCTCTCCAAGGTCACCCTCCCCACCTTCGTCCTCGAGCCCAGGAGCATGCTTGAGAGGATCACGGTGAGTGCGCGCAATCCCATTTTGGTGTCTATGTCGGTGCTTGATGAGAGATGGGCAGGCGAAGGCGAGATAGATTTTGGTTGCGGCTCGCACGCGGCGCACTGAGAAATGCGCGAATGAGGGTACTGACGTCTCTGTGTTTCCGACCGCCGGCCTGCAGGATTTCATGAGCCACCCAGACCTGATCTTCGGGTGAGTAGAGCGACCAAAGCTAGCGATACCTCGTCTCACGGGGGCTACAGCTTATAAATACTGCAAGCTGACGATCTCGTATCCCTCACCCGATATACATCGTGCTTGTTGGCCAACAGCGCTGGAAAGAACGACGATGTAGAGAGGCGCTTCCTCCAAGTTACCCAGTACTACCTCTCTGGCTGGCATATCAAGCCCAAGGGCGTCAAGAAGCCGTGAGTGGTGCAGCAGCAAGCCGTGCCGTGAAGGCGATCTCATGGGAGACACTTAGCTAAGTTATGACTTGCTCCCCTTGTCCCTAAGCAGGTATAATCCTGTCCTCGGGGAGTTCTTCCGGTGCTCGTACAACTACCCCAACGGCACCAAAGGCTACTTCATCGCCGAGCAAGTCTCGCACCACCCACCGATCAGCGCCTACTACTACATCTCGCCGGAGAACGACCTGCTGATCTACGGCGAACTGAAGCCCAAGTCCAAGTTCCTCGGAAACTCTGCGGCGACGCTGATCGGCGGCGAGAACCGCGTTGTGCTGCTCGACCGGCTAGACGACGGCGAGTACCAGATCGGCATGTGCAACCAGTACGCGCGCGGAATTTTGTTTGGCAAGATGGTCCTTGAGCTCGGTGACACGAGCCGGATTTACAACGATGCCAATGACATTGCGTGCGACGTCGAGTTCAAGACCAAGGGCTACTTTACCGGGACATACAACGCCATCGCCGGCAAGGTGACGCACAAGGGCAAGACGATCGGTGAGATTACCGGCAAATGGAACGAGGCAATGGAATTCAAGAACAGCCAGGTGCGTTGCGTTGCGCTGCGCTGCGCGCCCCTCGACCCTTTGCAATTTCTGGCCTTCGCGAGAAGCTGACCAAAGCCCCACTCCTCCTTTTACCCTGTCGCATGACTCCGAGCTGCCGCAGACTGGACAGACCGAGGAGCTCTTCAACGCAAAGACGGCACAGATCATCCAGAAGGAGGTGATCCCCGAGTCCGAGCAGGAAGAGTTCGAATCAAGACGGTGAGCACCCGGCGGTAGCAGGATTTGAAGAAGCGGCCGCCGGCTCGAACCGCTCGCAGCTAATGGTGTGACGGCAGCTGACCGCATGTTCGTCCCCTGTTGCCTTGGAACGCTCCCACATATCCTTTTCGTGCGCGAAAGGCTCTGGTCCAAGGTGACCGAGGGGATCAAGGAGAAGAACCTAGACAAGGCAACGGAGAGCAAGTCCGCGATTGAGGAGCACCAACGACAGCTGGTGCGGGAGCGCGAGGAGAAGGGCGAGACGTGGACGCCCCGCTTCTTCATCCAAAGGGGCGAGAAGTTCTACCCCGACATGGAGTGAGTACGACAGAAGAGCAGCAGCAGCAGCAATGTGGGCCTTGCCCATGGTATAACAGGCCTGTGGTACAACACGGAGCTTCGCAGTGCTGACTTTCTTCGTTACCTCGCTCGCCTCAACAGCGCCGTCTCGGAAGAGTTCCGACCGCAAGCGGCCATCGACTACTTTGCCAAGCACCAAGGCTAGAGCTCCGGCGTCGCCAGCGAAGGTTGACCACCAGTACACCCAGCTCTGTAACCCCCGGGGTCCAAGGAGGGGAAAGGGCGGGGCACTGAGCGGTCACCCTCGGTCGACGCTACGTGGCACCTTGCCCGTTCTTTTGAACGTCCTTCCTCCCGCCGCGCACCTTTTCCGCCCCTCTGATAAGGCTTGCTAGTATTCGCCTCTAAAGGAGTTGTGTAGTAGTAGTCTTATATTTGTGTCCTCTTTGTGTCTTGCGAATCGTTCTGAGGATCTCTTCTAACAGCCAGCGTTACGGGTTGACGGCGGGCGGGCGGGATTTCTTGAGCGAGAGTCTGTACCGGGCGGTGCCTGTACTACTGTACGCGTAAGAGGTGGTTTGAGACGCGACGCGTCGTTGAACTCGCGTTGGTTCCAGCAAGGCAGCGAGAGAGCGGCAGCAGCAAGCCCACCCTTCTATCCCTCTGCAACCCAGTACGATCCTGACACGATCCACCTATCATCGCACATCACCAACTCACACCTCCTCATTTCAGTCCCTTTCTTTTCCTCTCCTCTCATCGACGACGACGCCACTTTGACGCCAGCCATCGAGAAAATGGACGATACACCGAGCTACAAACGAGACTTTGGCGATCGACCTTGCTCCTTCTCGTCCGGCCTTGCCTCTTGCTCGACGTCGGATCGCGGAAACGTCAACGACGAGACACGTCTTAAATTGCAGAATGTAGGATGGCGTGTACGAAGTCAGGTCGGTCACGGATATCGTACCCGTTCCGTTGTCGACGGTGGCAAGAAGGTGGGCGAGGATGGACAGAGGGGTGTTATGAAACTTATCTCGAGTTGGAGGGTCAATCTTAAGAGGGATAGAGAGTGAGTCTTTCCCTTTTCCCCCACGCCCTTTGTCTCCTTTTGAGTCGAAAGGAAGAAGAGGTGAAAGCGATGTGGATGTATGCTAACGAAGGATCTTTCTGGCGAACGGAAAATAGAGATGGTAGGATGGACAGTTTCGCATCGGACCAATCTTCATCGTCGTCGTCATCGATATCAGTGGGATATTCCCGAAGGGTTTCGAACGTTTCCTACGTTTCCACTTCTACCGCCAACGACTTCACACCGATGTGCAAGTCAGGAAAAGAGGACAGTATGGACATAGACGACCTTCCATCCCACCCTCCCGCATCGACGTCGATACAAGGACGACAGATTCGTTCACTTCCATCACGTACCTTGACACGACAGACTCAATCACTTCCTTACATTTCTCCGACATACGACCTTTCACCACCCGCCTCAACGCCAACGCTGCCGCTACTGCAACATCCCAAACCGACATCGCCAAAGAGGAGCGTTCCTCCAAGTTGGACGAGATCTGGCAGTCTAGAACAGGGAATGGACGGTAGCGTCATGACGGGCAGGGAAGAGTGGAGCAAGTTTGACATTTCTAGCTGGGCTAAAAAGGGTGACTTCTAGAGACAGTCGCGCGACGTCGTGGTGGTGCAGTTTGATTTTGCTTTTGGTTGGTTGTTCTTAATACCCCTGGTGTTCATGTGTAGATTCTTATCGGTCGTCTTGCCTTGGGTATGTATATGTGACGACGTTACAGCTTCGGACTTCATCCCTTCTCTTCTCTTCGGCGGACCTCCTCTAGCCAACGAATCGGAACGTATCAGCCTGGACAAAGTACTTGTCCGCCACCGTGACGCCGCCGTTGCCCTGCTTGCCGGACGTAGAGCTGACACTGACGCCGCCCTCTATCGTCTGTCCCGCCGGTGCGCCCTCGGCCGTAAGCACCGCTTGCAAAGGTACGAGGATGAAGTTTTGCGAAAAGGCGCGAGGGTGCGACGAGATGGGCGCGTCCGGATTGAAGCCGCCCTTTTTAGTGGACGATGAGCTGGGGCCCGAGGAGGACGACTTGGGTGCGTTGGAAGGCGGTTGCGCCGATTGAGATTCCGGCGTGTGGTGTGAGACGATGCCGGACACGGTGAGGAGGAGTGAGGGTGGCGTCGCGGTCGCTAGGTGGTGGACGAGGCGGGAAGGAGAGGGTAGAGAGAGGGGCGAAGGGTCAGCGTGCGGTGTCCTCCAGCGCTTGGGGACGAGAAAAGGCAAGGATGCAAGGGAGGAAGGGGGGAAAGTGTCTGCTCGATATACTACTCTTTCCCCTTTCCTCCTGCCCACCGGAAGGCAGAGCAAGGATCTGGGGGACGACATCTTTGCGTTCGAGTGTCTCGAGTCCTTTGAAGAGCGTCGCCGGCCAAGACTAAGCTTGGGGCTGGCTTCTATCTTGCCGCTCTGCCTGCTGAGTCCTCCTTGAGAAGAAGGCCTCGCGTGTAGAGACAGCTCTCCCAGCGCGAACCGATGCAGTAGATCTGCTAGTGCCGCGCTGGACCTGGAAGGCCTGGTGCAGTGGGTGCTTGGCGAGTGTCAAAAGAGACGATCCCGCCAGCTGCTGCCAAAGAGACCTCCAAGGCTATAGTGGCCTATAGGTGGGTGAAGGTGATGAGAGAGAGGACAAGCTCCCGGAAGGAGAGGGATACGTACATCTCTGGATGCTCCCTGACAGCGCATGGCAGTCAAATGTCTGTACCTCGTGCTTTGAACCTGGCATCGAGTTTAGCATTGCGGATAGCTCGGCCTGTCCGCTGACGGGTGTGCCATTCCAGACGATGGACGAGTTGGGGAGGTAGAGCGTCGGTACGAGCTAGCGGGCGGAGGTGAGGCGAAGGTGACGTGTCAGCGGGCGGGCAGGGTAGATATGCACGAGGAGTTTGTTCTGCGTACCTGTATGCGTTGTGGCGAGTCGGAGGCGGCGTAGTAGGCGGACACAAAGGCCTCTGCTGCCTTTGCGGCAAAGTCGGAGATGCGTCCATCTGGCTTCGATACCATTGTGAAGGTAGAGGGTCGAGAGGGTGGTAGAGCTGAAGGACGGCAGGAGTTGACGGTGGAGGCGATGGCTGATGGCTGGGGCGGTGTTGGAGGGCGGATAGATTGGTAGATTACCTGTGTGAGAGAGTGGAAGGCGAAGAAAAGAAAGAGGCTGAGAAGCTGGCGGAGGCGGCGGTTGTCGCTGTGTGGAGCTGAGCTCGCCTGTGCTGCGGGCGGCGTGACTTTTTCCCGTCGCTATTCCCGAGTGCCGAAGTCGAGGGACGGGGAAAGTGAGGGGTGCCGGTGCCGAAGGTGCGGCGCACAGGCGGTGAGCGGCGGGAGGCGGGCTGCAGCAGCTAACGCGTTTCCCTAGCAATCCGGCCGAAAAAAAAGCAGACTGTCTACCACCCTCACTTCCACCATCGACGACAATGGCGGTGAGGGTGGTAGACAGTCTGCTTTTTTTCGGCCGGATTGCTAGCGACGCCGGATTGCTAGGGAAACGCGTTATCACGCCATGCAGCAGCAGAAAAGGAGTCGGGGCGGGCCGAGGCCCCGCGCTGCTCCAGCCACTCAGCCTCGGTGACTCGGCGCTGGGTCCTTCGCAAATCTCCAACAGGCCGCCTACCATCTTCCATCTTCCTCCCCGCCACCACACCACCACACCTCGCCACCCTCAGCGCGGGCACCACTCAAACACACGCACATACATAGCGCCATACCCCTTGCTGCCCTCCTCCCTTGGCCATACAGCTCACCGCCCTCCCACTCGCCCTCGGCCACGCTACACAGCGAGACAGCCACCCCTGGCCCTCGCCTCCCATCTCGACCACCTCACCGACATGTCGCGCTTCGACGCCCAGAGCCAGATGTCGTCTAGCGCCTCCACAGTCACCCCGTCCGTCACCGAGATGGCTTCCTCGGTCGCATCGCTCGGCTCCTCCATCCTCACCTCGCCTGAACCCTCGATCCTCGGCGATGCCCCCAAGCCCGCCTACCTCGACCACAAGGACAGGCGCGGCCCCAACGGCTACCGTTTCGCAACGCAGTGCGCCACCGTTGACGATCCCAACCACAAGGACCAGTACGGCTCCTCGTCCACGCCCATCTATATGTCGGCCACCTTCAAGGGCCTTCCCGGCGCAGAGTTCGACTACAGCCGCTCCGGCAACCCCACACGTTCCATGCTTCAGCACCACCTCTGCCAGCTCCAGAACTGCAAGTACAGCTTCGCCGTCAGCAGCGGAATGGCCTGCCTCGACGTCATCACCCGCATCGTAAAGGCTGGCGAACGTATAATCGCCGGTGACGACCTTTACGGCGGTACAAACCGCCTCCTCGGCTACCTCGCATCGCACCAGAACATCCTCACCGACCACGTCGACACCACAGACGCAGACAAGGTCGAGGAGGCGCTCGAGAAGCGTGCCCGCGACGCACAACTCGGTCTTTGCGGCAAAGTCAAGATGATCCTCCTCGAGACGCCCACCAACCCCTGCCTCAAGATCTGCGACCTCGAGCGCTGCGCTCGCGCCGCAAAGAAGTGGGCGCCCGACGCCGTCGTTGTCGTCGACAACACCATGATGTCTCCCTATCTCATGCGCCCGCTCGAGCTCGGCGTCGACATTGTCTACGACTCCGGCACAAAGTACCTCAGCGGTCACCACGACCTCATGGCAGGTGTCATCGCCTGCGATCGAGACGATCTCGGCAAGCAGCTCGCCTTTACCATCAACTCGATCGGCAATGCTCTAACGCCCATGGACTCGTTCCTACTGCTGCGAGGCATCAAGACGCTAGCTGTTCGCATGGATCGCCAGCAGGCCTCGGCCATCACCGTGGCGCACTACCTCGACTCGCTAGGCTTCAAGGTCAACTACCCGGGCCTCGCCTCCCACCCGTCCAAGACGATCCACGACAAGCAGACGGCCGGTCCCGGCTCGGTCCTCAGCTTCTCGACCGGCGACAAGGCGCTCAGCGAGCGCATCGTTGGCGCCACGCGACTATGGGGCATCAGCGTCAGCTTCGGCTGCGTCAACTCGCTCATCAGCATGCCCTGCCTGATGTCGCATGCCTCGATCGATCCCAAGACGCGCGCCGAGCGCGGAATGCCCGAAGACCTAATCCGGCTCTGCGTCGGTATCGAGGACCAGCGCGATCTGCTCGAAGACCTCGAAAACGCCCTCCGCGAGGCCGGCGCGATCCGACGGAAGCTCACCCCTCCGTCTGTCGAGGCGGGCGACAGCGACGCAGCAGAGTACAGCGACTACAGCTCGCGCGTTGGCTCGCCTGTCGACAGCGGCTACGAACGTGTCCCGCCCCAGGCCATCGGCAGCGGCGGCGCAGACGACAAGGTGGCAGCGCTGGTAGCCGGCATGGACAGCGCCAAGATGGAGACGCGCGGCGGCGAGGGGGAAATGCGTGATGGCCATCGTCCTCTTCCCGAAGCGGGAGCTGGGTCTCTGTCGTCGCTGCTCGTCAGCGCTCCCGGCAAGGTGATCCTGTTCGGCGAGCACGCCGTCGTTCACGGCGTGACGGCGATCGCCGCTGCGGTTGCGCTCCGCTGCTACGCCAGCGTCACGCCGCGCGAGGACGGCAAGATCAGTCTCAACCTGCCCGACCTCGGCGTCGAGCACGTCTGGAGCATCGATGCGCTGCCGTGGAGCAGGGTGCCCGCCTCGCTCCACCTCGGCCCGGCCGGCAGGCTGAGCTCGCCCACCGCCCTCGACGCTGGCCTGCTGAAGGCCATCGAGAGCCAGGTCGGCGACGTCGTCAACGAGAGCGAAGGCAGCCACGCCGCCAGCGTCGCGTTCCTCTATCTATACATGTGCATCGCCGGCCAGCGCGACGCCCGCGGACAGGCTTTCGTGCTGCGTTCGGCGCTGCCGATTGGAGCCGGGCTGGGTTCCAGCGCGGCGCTTTCAAGCTGCCTCTCGTCGGCGCTCATCTACCTGTACGGCAGGCTAGTCGCCCCGACTGCCGGCATCGACTCGCTTCCCGCCGACCAGGCTACGCTGATCAACGCGTGGGCCTTCATCTCGGAAAAGGTGTGTCACGGCAACCCTTCGGGCGTCGACAACGCCGTCTCGGTGCACGGTGGTGCGATCGCCTTCACGCGAGCCCACCCCTCCAACAGCCTCAATGCGAACCGGATGTCGAAGCTGTCTGGCTTCTCGTCGATCCACTTCCTGCTCATCGACACGGGCGTCAGTCGCGACACAAAGGGCCTCGTGGCGAGCGTCGGCGCACAGAAGGAGGCAGAGCCCAACCGCGTCGCCACCTCTCTCGCCGCCATCCAGACGATCGCCGATAGCGCACAGCACCTCCTCACCTCATCGACGACACCGCGCGAGGCGGTTCTTGACGGTCTGGCCAAGTTGATTCGGGACAACCACGAAGAGCTCGTCGGTCTGCGCGTCTCGCATCCGTCACTCGAGGCGATCAGGACAAAGACGTGGATGGAACCCCTCCGACTCTCGACCAAGCTCACGGGAGCGGGCGGAGGTGGATGTGCCGTCACGCTGCTGCCTGACGGGATTGACGAGGCGGAATTGCGCAGTCTCATGGCCGATCTCGAGAGGGATGGCTTTACATGCTACGAGACGAGGGTCGGAGGCGGTGGCGTGGGTGTGTTGGTGCCCCAGGCCATGCTGCACGTCGGTGCGCAGGAGGGAGCGGCGAAGAGCGAGAATGGAAACACAGACGTACCCGTCCGCGTCAGATTCGAGGAGGCCCAGAGCGCCGACCTCGCACAGTGGGCTGAGGCGGCGGGAACATGGGCCTATGCTTAGTTGGAGGAGGGTCAGCAGGAAGGTCGTGATGTCTGTTCGCCTTTCCTCTCCCCTCGTCAACAATACCATGCACTCTTTCATCGTCCTACCCAGCCTGCCCCATCCTGTCCTATTCGTACACTCTACAATCCTCTCTCTCCCCATCCCTTTCGCGACTTGCGCCTGCTCCCTACGCCTGCCAATTCGCACTGAAGGAATGTTCCTTGAACCACTCGTGGCCCTTTTCCTCGTAGTCTCGTTTGGTGATGGCCGTGGATCGGAAGAGGTCGCTTTGCGTCGAACACCAGCGCGCCATGCCGCGCCACGCATCGAAGCGAGCATCCTTGGCGCCTTGCACGTAGATCGGTAGCGAGGCGGGTTGTGTTGCGCGGATCGACGAGGAGAGTCGAGTGCCAAAGTTTGGGTAGAGCGTGTGGCGGCCCGTGTAGAACACGTGCTGAGCGATGTGTAGCCGGAGTGGGGGAGGGGCAAGTCGGAAGGTCTTAGTCCGAGGCGAAGAAAAAGCTCGTGGGAAAGTAAGAGACGCACCTTGAGCAGCTTGGCCCTCGCCTCGACTTGGAAGTCGTTGAGGACGTGTGAGCATATCTCGTCCAGCCCAGCCTGGTCGACGCCTGCTATGCTGGGCTGCCACAGCACCTCGGGAACCCTGATTCTCTCGACGTTGAGGTGCAGCTGATGTGCCCGTTTGATCGTCTCGCGATCCGTCTCGCTCCTGTCTGCCGCTTCTTTTTCCTTCTTATCCCTCTCCTTGCCACGCACACCCGTCGTGCTTGCCGCCGAGAGGTCCGAACCGATCGCCGCCTCGTCACCTCCACCGGGGCCATTGAAGAATGTGAGCGTGAGGCGGTTCTTGCGTGCCAGCCGGGCTACGTACGTCTCTTCGGCGGTAAAGGTAGGGTCGGACGCAAGCAGGCGCGACTCGATCGCGGCAAGCTGGGCGTACGAGTCTTCTTCCTCCTCCGAGTCGTCGGCGTTTTGGATCTCGCGATAGATCGACCAGTCATTGTCGTCTGCGCCGAAGGTGTCCTCGTCGCCACCCCTCTTGCGTTTCCTCGCCCCTCCCCCTCCGCCGCCGGGTACGTTCGTTCCACTCCCTCCTCCACCACCGCCACCTGCCCCTCCGCCGCCGCCGGGTGCATCCGAGGCCAGGGCGGTAATGCTTTTCATCCTCTGCTGTGCCGCGAGCGACTTGCGGTCCAATAGCATCTCCTTGAGCCGCTTCCGCTCCTTGATCCGGTCGATGGCGTCGTCATAATCCTTCCTCATCCTCGCGCTCCACGCCTTGGGGTCGTTGATGCGTTCATCCTCGTCGCGCTGGATCTCGAGGTCCCGCAGCCGCTTCTCCTCAGCTTTCTCAGCCTTGGCGCGCAGCCTCGCGTCGTAGCCGGCCTTCATCAGCCGCTGCCTCCGCTTCTCCTTGATGCCCTCTCCATCGAGATCAGCGTCGGGCACCTCGAAGAGCGGGAACTTCGGCTCTTCTTGCTTCTCCTCGAGCTCCTCGCCCAGCTCCTTGGTGCGCGACCTCTTCAGCGCCGCCTCTATCTTCTTGATAGCGTTGTCGAGCTCCTGCTCAGTGTTGAAGCCGTCCGACTCGAGCCGCTTCATGTACTCGCTCTTGCGCTCCTTGCCCTTCCACTCCTTGAGCTGGGCGTAGTACTTGAGATCGTTTTCCTTCTGCACCATCTTCTCCAGACGCATCTTGCGCGTCTGCTCGAGCAGACGTCGTCCCGCCGCCTTGCGTCGTTCTGCCTGGGCCGCAAGCTCTTCTTGCGACTTCTGCTCCGGGATCACGTCGAGGTAGGGGAACTGGACAATGATGTCGGCCTTTTCCATCGCGGTCCAGCCTGCCGTCGGGTGGGACCTGTCGGCGGTGATGGCGGCGGCGGCGGAGGAGGAGGCCGCGGGCATCATCTCCATACCGCGGATTTCGGCGGGGTAGTCGGTCGAGACATAGCAGAGCTCCTCGAGCATGTTGCGCGCCTGCCACTGCGTCACCCTGGTCGGGAATTCTGGGTACTTGAGTTGGGTCAGGCGGAACAGCAGGTCGGTCGCCTGGGCACCGCCCCAGCTCAGCCTGGCGGCGCCAGTGGGATTAGGGCAAAGGGAAGGGCAAAGCAAAAGTCGTCAGCATACACACACGACATCATCTTGGAGGACAGACCAGCGGTAATGGCAGTGCACCCACCTCTTGGCATTCGTCAAGACACCCTTCCCGGAGACCATGGGGACGACGACGGTGCTGTTGTGGCCGCTCGAGACGACGAGCGCATCGTCCTCGATGCCGTTCTGGTAGGCGCTGAAGAGGCAGTCGAGCCCGTAGTTTACGTAGGGCACGTCGTAGGCCTCGAACATAAGCTCGTTCATGATGCTTCTGCTGTAGGCCGGGTTGCAGAGTGTTTCGGTCATGCAGATGGGGTGCTGGACACGCTCGGTGTCGATGCCGAGGTTGCTGAAGGTGTAGTCGAGCATGGTCTCCATCGCGTCCCAGCCGCACACCACGTCGGTGTCGAAGGGGCTGCGGATGGCACCACGCGTCAGGCCATCGGCGTAGACATCGTTGCCGGCGAGGAGGAGGGAGAGGTTCTTTTTGCGATCGCGCACCTTTGAGACGAGGCTGTCGTAGCAGTAGGGCGGCCCTGCCGCGATGGTGGTAGCGGCGAGCGAAGGGTCAGAGAGGCAGAACCCGGCACGGAGCTCAGAAGAGCCATTGTCGATGATCAGGGGGCACTCGGAGTCCCAGAAGGGCGAGGAGCGGTAGTCGAAGCGGATGAGCGGGGTGGGCTTGGGAGGGTCAATGGCGAGGTGGACCGGCACGGGCGAGGTTGACGACGACGACGACGACGACAACGACTCGGCCTGCTGCCGAACGGTGTCGGCGGTGGCTACGGGCGCCATGGCCGGCGGAATTTGGTCGGTCGAAACGAGGAGGTGGGGAGGTGATGGTGAGCGTGGAAGGAAGGTAGCCAGGCCCAGGACAGCCGAACGAAGCGGCGGCGACAAAGTGGGGGGTTTCCAACAACGACGCGCCGCCACCGCCACCACGGCCACCACCGCCTCCACGCTCGGATGCAGGCCGCTCACGGTGGCTTGGCTCGAGGGCCCTTTTCTGGCACAGTCTGCTCGATATTGGCTGCGCCACGGAACGGGTATCTACCGTACAACAGAGCTGGAGGGCAGCAGGACAGGTTGGGTCTAGGCACGCTGCTTTGGCTCGCCGTTGCCGCTGCTGCTGGCGATGCTGCTGGCGATGCTGCTGGCGATGCTGGCGGCGCTGGTTGGCGCGGCCGCCTCGGCTGCTTGGCCCTGTGGCGACTTGGACTGGCGGCCGTCGTGCTTGTGCTTGCGCACCTCCTCGAGCCACTGCGTGCCTTCGTTCATCCTTTCGGCCTCTTCGTTCATCTTGTCCAGCCACCGCTGCAGCAGGCTGGCATTGTCACGCTTCAGGTCCTCGTTGCGCGACTCAATCTGTGAGAGCTCCAGCGACAACGCCACCATCTCGTCTTGCAGGATCTGTAGCGCCGCCGGTCGCCGCGGCGTTCCACCAGCGGGGGAGGCAATATGAACGCAAGCCTAGACGTCAGCAGATGCTTGCAAGCTAGCCCGAGCCAATGC
This sequence comes from Thecaphora thlaspeos, assembly GCA_900291925.1. Taxonomy (NCBI): domain Eukaryota; kingdom Fungi; phylum Basidiomycota; class Ustilaginomycetes; order Urocystidales; family Glomosporiaceae; genus Thecaphora; species Thecaphora thlaspeos. Next base: position 373,609 of record UWYS01000019.1, on the reverse strand, counting down.
TGACCCCATCAACAGATAGGGCTCACGCCAGTGCCGGCGCCGCGCGAGGCTCTGGCTAGGCCGTTTTCGCCACTCGTTCTCACCTGTATACCCTTTTCCTTTTCGCCGACAACGTTGGAGAGATCGTCTGCCGACCGCCGGAGCTTGTCGTGCTCCTGGGTGATGCGGGCAATCTCGTCGGCCTGCCTCCGGCTCTCGTCCTCGCGCTCCCTCAGGCTCTCGTTCATCAGCAACAGCCGCTGCGCATTCTGGCCCTGCGTCTTGTAGAGCGTCGCAATCTCGTCACGATGCGAAGCCAACTGCGATTCAAGCGACGCAATGTACGCCAGATGGACTGGATTGCTCGTCGATGTCCCAGCAGTGCCCAGTGCCGCCGTCGCCACCGACGATTGCGCTGCCGCGGATGAAGACGGCGTCGAGACCGATGCGTCGCCCCCTTTTGCAGACGAAGAGCGCTGCGCCCAGGCCAGGTTGGATGCGGTGAGGAGCGAGCGGTTGCGCTGCTTGAGCAGTCGGACGTGGGCCGCCAGATTGGCGTCTGAGCCGGGCACCAGCGGAGGAGGATGCGGTAGCCAGGACAAGTCAGAGACCCAAGGGAACAGCCACAGGGAAGGAGTAGCCAAAAGATCGGCTGTTCCGGTCACTCACAGCTCTGGCAGATAGGGTCCTGCCGCTTTTCGTAAGAGTCCCTCTCCTGCAGGCGGAGGTAGATGAGGCGGTGCCATGCCGGAGCAGTTCCGACGGCCGCAGTCGACGTCGGAGGCCCTGCGATAGCGGCGGCCATGGCGGTGTACGAGCGATGAGGTGGAGGCAGCGGTGGACTTGCAGAGGAGGCCGCGAGGAGATGGAGAGAGAGAGAGCGCACCTCCAGGGTCCAGCCCTCGAGCCTCAGCAGTCGGGTCAAGTTGAGTGCGGGCAGAGTCGCCGGGACAGGCAGGGGCGGCGGGCTTGTGCGTGAGCGTGAGCGTGAGCGTGAGCATGAGCGTGAGCTCCACATTTGATTTGACCTATTTTCCTTGAAAGAGGCTAGCTAGTAGGCGGGGAGAATGACGCACGCACGCACTTTCCTAGGCGGCGCACTGCTCTGACGCAGCGAGTGGCAGGCAGGGGCCGGGCTGGCACGCCAGGCCACATCTGGCACACAGGCCAGGGGCGCACAGTGGGCGCGGACACTCAGCCCATCGGCAGGCAGCGTCGCGCGGCGTTGTTGTGGCCCTGCCCCCCCCCCCCCCCCCCCTCTCTCCCTCGTCTGGATCACTGCCACCACCACCACAGATCCTCTCGACTCTCGATCATTTCTTGGACATCTTCGACCTTCCGCAATCCGCATAGGTAACGCACTACCCGCCGCATCAGACTGCAGGTCCCGTCACAGGCATCTTTCAAGCGCACAGGCAGCATCGGGGCTCCCTTACTATTTAGCACCCGCTCCTCTCGCTCGGTAAAGTCAATCTCAACATGGCTAGCCGTAAGAAGGTCCTCCTCAAGGTGAGCTCGTATGGAGATGCTGCGGATCTCGCTCTTTGGCCTTCGTCATGCGCTTTGGCTGACATTTGGTGCCCCGTGTCTGCTTGCTGCAACACTTCTTATCCCGCAGGTCATCGTAAGTTCCGACCAAACGCAACGCCACTATCATTGCTGGAAGCTAGTATCGGCTCCAGGAGTCAGATCTCATTCAACGATTCGTCTCACACCTACCTTCCTGATCTTCAATCGCAATGCTAATGTCCACACGTCCTCGTAGATCCTTGGTGACTCTGGGTAAGTAGCGAACGGCCCATGGCCCGAAGCGCAACCTCCGAGCCCCGCTGACCGCATATCTCGCGCTATCTGTTCCCCCAATCCTCACATTTCTCACGACGTCTGCCCTCAGCGTCGGCAAGACCTCGCTGATGAACCAATGTGAGTTCGAGAAACGCGCTCGTACGGCTCCAGGAGTGTTTCCTTTCGAGCCTTGTTGCTGAGCATCATGTTTCGCATCTGCCGCTCTCGCCTCGCACTTCACTCCTGCCTATCACGCCGGACAGATGTCAACAAGCGCTTCTCCTCGGCCTACAAGGCGACCATCGGCGCGGACTTCCTGACAAGAGAGGTCATGGTCGACGACCGACTCGTCACCATGCAAGTGCGTACCGCCCTCGAGAGGTGCTGAGCGCCCCGGTCTCACCCCAGGTCCTCGCTTTGCGGTCCGCTGATCCGCAACATCCCGATCGCTCTTTGCGTGTCTCTTTTCCTTTCATCCTCGGCCGACCTTGAAGCTCTGGGATACGGCCGGACAGGAGCGTTTCCAATCGCTCGGCGTCGCCTTCTACCGTGGTGCTGACTGCTGCTGCTTGGTGAGTTGCGCCGCGCGAGCAAGCACGCCGCTTGGTGGCCTTCGAGTCTATCCACCTGAAAGCACAATTAGCTGACGACGTCGTAATTTCTCCACTCTTTGCTTTCTCTCGACCGACTCACGCAGTGCTACGACGTCAACAGCGCCAAGTCGTTCGAGACGCTTGACTCGTGGCGCGACGAGTTTCTGATCCAGGCGGCACCGCACGACCCCGAGAACTTCCCCTTTGTCGTGCTCGGCAACAAGATCGATGTCGAGGAGGGCAAGCGGATGGTCTCGCAAAAACGCGCCATGACCTGGTGCCAATCCAAGGGCAACATCCCCTACTTTGAGACGTCGGCCAAGGAGGCCATCAACGTTGAGCAGGCCTTCCAGACGATTGCCCGGGCCGCCCTCCAGCAGGAGGCCGAGGCGGAACTGTGAGTGCCCGGTGGCAGTGCCGGTTGTGGCAGAAGGTGGAGGAGACGCAACTGACGCCTGGCCTTGCCCACGTTGTCTGTTCCCCTTACGATCGATTCTGACAAACAGCTACGCCGACTACCCCGACCCGATCCGCATCGACAGCGACAACCAGCAGAGCGGATGCAACTGCTAATCCTGATCGGACACCGACACCGCCAACAGCTGATTGACTTGTAGAGGATCGTTTCCCGTCGTTCCCTTCGCTTCAACTCCTCTCCCTGCCCGCTCTCTCCTTGTTCTCACACTGTTGATACCATCACCGCTGGCCTCTGTATCTCCGCACCTTTTTCTTCCGCACTCGTCAATCTGTGAATGGCCCAGTTAAACAGCGCGACATACGACGACCGCCTTGACCTCCGGACGAAGATTGGGAGATGAGGATTGCATCACGCCTGCATCCTGGACCTCTTGCTTTCTCGATCTCCGTCTGTTCGCCGCTCCCTCTCCTTTTCCCTGTCACCCTCCCTCTACCTGGATCGATGCCGATGACGATGCCTCCTTGCTTCTTGATCGTTGCCGCTGTCCCTCGGTCTTCGCCTTCGTTGTGCGTCCTCATATTTGTCGTCGTCGTCGTCGTCGTCGTCGTCGTCTTCTCTCCGTCTACGTCTGTCCCTATCGTCGTGACGATCTCGACTACGGTAGCGATGTCTCCTCTCTCGATCTCTAGAGTCTGAGCGATGTCGACGAGGAGAGGGTGAACGAAGAGGATGATGTCGTTCTTGATCGTGTTCGTGTCTTGCGCTGCGGGTGTAGTTGCTGCTCCTTACGTGTTCACGTCGTGGAGAAAGGGAAGGAGAGTGACGCGGTGATCTCGTCCTCTCGCTTTCCTTATCTCGAATACCGTCTCTTCGTCCTTCTCGATCCTCATTTTGAGGCTGGACTGACATTGCTTCGTTCCTCCTCGGTGCGAGGAGTGCACTATTCGCACCCGTCCCTCGCCTCGCCTCGCCTTGGTCTCGCACTTCACCTCCTCCGTTGAGGTTGGGACAATCTTGTTTAAGGTGCTCACCGCCACAATGAAAACATCCTCCCCCCGCCCCACCACCACCATCACCGCCGCCGCTACGGGAGGGCGCGCCGAGTCGTGAGGTATCTTCGTTGGCAAGGTGGGTCCATTTGGATCGTTTGGCTTGTCCGTAGTTGCGCACTTGTAGGATCTTGGGCAGTTTGGACTTGTCGATATCTTCGCGCTCTGTCGGGGCGCTAAAGTCGCGTTTGAGAATCTCCATGTCCTGCGGTGGCGTTTCGTCCGATCAGTGAGGTGGGCAAGGGTCAGTCTTGGACGTGTGTCTCTCGAGCAAAGCAACGCAAAGCAGTACGACCACGACAGGTCAAATCGGGGACTTACCTGGAAGAAGCCTCCCTTGTGATAGTACCTCTGCATAAAGCCCTGCTGACCCTTTTGCTTTTCCTCTCGACTCTTCCTCGCCCGCTCGATGTCCTCCTTCAACCTCTGTTCTTCCGGCATCTCTCTCCTTCTCTCGACCTCTTCCCTCTCCTTTCTCTTCTCCTCGAGCAGTCGTCGATCGCGCTGGATGCGTTCCAGTTCGCGGATGCGCCATGCTTGGAACTCGTCCTCTGGGTCTTTACCATCGGTATCGTCGAGATCTGGCTTCGAGTCTTGATATTCCTTTTCTGCAAGCTCGGCGAGGATGCGTGAGGCGGCGAGTGCGTGTGCTTCTTGACGACGAGCGAGCAGCGCGGCTTCGGAAGAAGCGGTTGGGTCGAAGGCGGATGATGACGCGACGGCAGTGCCTGGCGTGGTGGTCGAGGGGGCGAGGCTTTCTCGTTGTCGTCTGTAGAGGGAACAGGGAGGCGTGAAATGCCACGGTGGTTAGCACCTACGCCCAAGGAGCACTGATTCCTATGCCGGCTGCGCACTCACTTGGAAACGAAGACGGGCTTCAACATGGGCTTGAAATCATCCTCTTCCTCTTCTTCGCTACTCTCCTCTTGCTCGCTATCCGTCTCGTACTCTCCGCTACTCTGTTCCTTGTGTCCTGGCTGTCCGGGCGCACGGAACACGGGTCTAGCAGGGGGTGGAGCGTCCTGATCGCTGTCGGTCTCGTACTCGCTGCTCTCCCCCTCCTGTTCCTCCTGCTTGAGGGACAGATCCACTTTCCTCGTCGTCGAGTCTACAGTTGGGAAGTTTGTGGAAACGAGGGAGGTAAAGGATACGCCCTGAGCAGGGGTGGAGACGGAGGCGGAGGCGGAGGCGGAGGGACCAAGTTGTTCGATGTCCGAGTCGGAGAGGTCGGGATCGATGGAGCCACCGGGAATGGGAGCCTTGCCTGGTCGGTAGCGGGTTACGGCTCGTGAGACACGGCTACCCGCTGCCGTTGGAGGTGGCGGTGCCATGGCGTCTGCGTGGGCGTGTGTTTGGGCGTGTGTTTGGGCGTGTGGAGGACCAGGGGGTGTTGGTCGCAAGAGAGAGAGAGAGAGAGAGAGAGAGAGAGAGAGGGGGGGAGGGAGGGGCGCCAAAGTCAAGCTTGCGTCTTACGGCGACCCTGAGGCCAGGCCGGCTTCTCCACTTTTTCTTTCTGGGGGCTGCTTCTCGCCCGACTTCGGATCCGAACCGCTTTGTCACTGCCCGTCTCCGCGCACCTGCGTCTCGCTGCGTCTCGCTGCGTCTCGCTGCGTCTCGCTGCGTCTCGCTGCGCCGTGCTGCGTGCTGCGCGGCACGTCGAGAGCTGCCGTTGCGTTCGGAGCACTCGGCATCGCCCCCTTTCTCGTCCACCGTACAGTCTGAGTAGTTACATAGCTCTCCCTCGCGCCCTTTGTCCCATAACAAGCAAGCGCACGAAGGATAGGAAGCATGCCTTCCGACGTACGCCGGCTGCACCACGTGCTGTTTCTGTGCTTCTCTGCGCCTTCCAGTCACCGTGAGGCGGACGGCACTAGCCCCTAACCATCTCGACCCTCAGAGAGGTCAGCTGTCACACACCAACCATTGTGCGTATCGCCGCCGAGATCCTGTATGCCGAATGGGCGCTGCGCATCCAGCTTGGGGGGGACTTCTTTTATTTTCTTCCTTGCTCGTTGCCTTGGCTCAGTGCATAATACTTTGTATATGCTGTTCATGTATATGCTCTGTAGTTTGTACGGTGTAACCGCCCCTAGGCTGTCTGTCTCGCATTCGTTGGCCTCCCCCCGGAGCAGATAGGCGGGGTCACTGCTGGAGTCAGCTTGCTCCTGTCTTCCTGACGTCCACCATCAACTCGTTTGCGCCACCGTACACGCCAGCACGCCAGCGTCGTACCGGCAAATTCAGAGGCACCATGTCCACCGCCACCGCCACCTCCTCCCCATCTTCGCTCTCTTCGCGCGTCTACCTCTGGCTCGGCGTCCCCTCCCCCTTTGACCCTCAGCACCGCTACGTCACCTCCTTCCTCCTTCCTCCCTTCTACCTCTTCCTCTGGCGCGCCACCGTCGCCACATTTGCGCTCTTCACTTGCATCTACACCGCTGCGCGCGATGGCGGTACCACGTTCAGCTACTTTACCGTCCTGACCTACTGGGGGATCATGGGTTACTTTGTCGCCAGTGCTTTCCACACCTTTTCCTTTTGGTACAGCTATCGCAACTGGACCGGTACAGTCCACGACGATGAGAAGAACGCCACCACCGTCTCGTCACGCGGTGGCGAAACGGGAACGACTATGGCCGGGTATTCGACGTCATGGCTAGAATCGTTCCCGCGACCGTTGCAGGTCGCGCATGGTCTTCTGGTCTCTACCATCACCACCTACCCTCTAATCGTCACCATCGTATACTGGACTATCCTGGGAAACGGCAATAGCTTCGCGACGCCCTACACGTCCTACAGCAACCTCACCAAACACGCCCTCAACCTCGCAGTCACCATGCTCGATGTTGTCATCCTAGGAAGAGCCTCCCTCCGACCCTGGTCGCACCTCTTCCTCGTCGTCGTTTTGATTGCGTGCTACGTCGGAGTGGCTTATATCACGTAGTGAGTGGGGGCCGTGGCGACGGCCAGCATCACGGTCGGGATTTGCAACAGAAAGGCGCTGACAGGACGCAACCGATACATAAACCCTCGCCTTGCTGACGATGACAGCGCGACACAGGGTTTCTACACGTACGACTTCCTCAACCAAGGCGAACACGGCACTGGCATTGTCACAGCCTACGTATGTTTTGCTCCTGCTCCTCTGTTTTGTCCTCCCTTTCCTGACACGTATTTGTCCTTGCTGTCTTGCCCCCCCTTCCCCCCCCCCCTCTCTCTTCCCTCCCTCTCATCTCGACACGACAGGTAATTGGCATCGGCGTCGGGACGGTACTCTCGTTCCTTATCGGTCAATTTCTCATCTTCCTACGCGAATTCATCGCGGCGCGCATTCAACGGAGCGGAGGATGGGGATCGGCACGTGTAGCTGGCGTTTTGGACGATGCCTTCGTACCGACACAGCGCGGACCCGGTCCTGATGGTCAAGGAGGAGCGAGAAGGGAAGGAAGTACCTTGAAAGGTAGATGGCCTGCTGGATTTTGATCGATGGCTTGAGTGAGAGGATGTGCCTTGCAAGCGACGGGAATGGAGCAAGCAAAGGAATGCAGGCAAGATGAAGGGACCAAGACAAGAGGTTCGTCCGTATTATCGACCAAGATGGATCCACAGACCCAAAACGACATCCCCATGTACACGGACTCCTGTGGAATCGTTTTCGCTCGCACTGAGTCAGCAAGCAATGGTGGAATATTTTACCGATGCGGATACGCACGCTACAAAGACCGTGGCGGCTTCAAGCCCGCTCGGCAAAGGCGAGCTGTAGCGTCGTTTCGGGCGTCAGCTTGAACCCTTGCATCGCCTGCTTGGCCCGCGTGGCCTGCTGGGTCGTCCCGAACGTGACAAAGGCATGGATGGTCGGCTTCGTCTGGAGCATGACGGTCTGGAAGCCCACGTGTCTGTAGCACCGGTTCGGTCATTGTCAGCATGCGACGTCTCGAAGAGGAGGGAAAGGAAACGGAGGAAGGTCGAGAGGGACTCACTGTTGGAACAAGACGCCGAGCTGTTCTTCAGAAGTTCCTTCTGGCAGATTCGAACAGAGGAGGATGGGATTGGCAGCGTCGCTTGGTCGAGACTGTGGTGGGGCGGCCGGATCGGCGGCGACGGGGGCAGCGGCAGACGGCGAGGCGGGCTGAGGGCTGGCCTCGGCGTCGTCGTCGTCCGAATCATCGGCGATCTCCATCTCGTCTGCGGAGCCGGAGATGTGGGCAAAGGGACAGGGAAAGGCAAGGGGTGGGAGCGGATCGTTCGACGAGGTTAGCGATCTTCCCTTCCACGCTTCTCCAAGGATGCAAGATGACACGCTCGACTCACCTCCTTCATCGTCCTCTTCGCCGCCCCTCTTGACCTTCTTGGTCTCTTCATCCTCGCTGACTTCGCCCGCCTCTTCTCTCGCCCTCTTCCTCTCCCTTCCGGTCGCCTCTGCCTGCGCCCTGGACACGGTCACCTTGCCCTGCTGCTGTCCTGCAGCAGCGGCACCCGTGCCCGTCCCACTCTGCGCGGCGAGTCTGTTCCTGCTGCTGGCGAGCCCCTTGTTAAAGAGCCCTTCCGGACCGAGTTCCTGGATGAGCGTCGCCTTGGACTTTCCCCTGGCATACTCGATCGAGAGGGGCTTGTCGTAGAACTCGAAGCCGTCCAGCCCGCGCATCGCAGAGGTCGAAGAGGTGAGGTCCTTGAACACTACAAATGCTTGGCCGCGCATGCCGTCGGCGCGCGTCGCGACGACGTCGAGTAGCTTCCCGTACGTCGAGAAGAGGGAGGTGAGTTGGCGGCGCAATTCTTGGCGGACGCAAGGTCGGAAAGCAAGGTGAGAAGGATGAGCTCGAGCCGAACAGACAGAAACGACGGTCCGAGAAGAAGCGAAGCGAGACACGCACCGGGCTTCTTGACCTTGGTGTTGATGTTCTTGACGAACAGCGTCGGGCTAGGCGGGATTGCGGGCATCTTGGACGGCAGTCGTGGTGGTGGAGGCACGGCCAATGCCTCTTTTGATGGCAGGTGGGTCTAAGGGGGATGGGTGCTCAGATCAGGGCAGGCTGTGTGTCTATGGGGACAGACCTGGTAGTGCTGTTGACGTTCTCTGTGCTGATCGTTCCTAGAGATGATGAGCGAGCGGGGTAAGGAGGCGATGCAGAGGGGATGAGATGGTGGACGAAGGACGAGGGGAAGGGGGCACGACGACGGCGCGAGTTAAGGAAGAAAAGGGTGCTCGCTGGGCGCCCGATGCATCGGGGGGGGGATGGCAGATAGGCGAGAAAAGGGCCCGAAAAACGGCATCGGCAGCGAAGGCTCAGCAGCGGCCGAAGCTGCCGTCTCTTCCTCCCACCAACCGACACTCCGCCGCCCCAAGAACCGCACCATCGCCCCGTCCTACGTCCTGTGCATGCAAGCAGCAGGGATGGACGCCCTCTCCGCCCAACTTACTGCCGCCGGCGACAACTCTGTCTCGACCCCCCCTTCACCTCCTCATCCTCCTGCTCCACCACCGCCGCTCACGTCGTCGGCCTCGTCGTCGGCCTCGGCCTCGACCTCGGACGCCACCCCAGGCTCGCCAGACACGGCAAGGCTCCGCTCCATCTCGTCCATCAAGCGTTCGGAGCGCGCGTAGAAACGGCGTCGCGAGATCCTCGACTGCTGGTATCCTTGCAAACGGTGCAAGAAGCGCGGCATCGACTGCATCCCCCCACCGCTCCTCCAACCCAACGGATCGTCCAACTCGAAGCTGAAACGCTGCGCTGGGTGCGCAAACTCGTCGGTCAACTGCAACTGCTCCACGGGGCAGCAACTCTTCAAATCCGAACACAGCGAGACGGCACACCGTCACGGCGCGGCTATGGATCCGGACGGTAATGCGCGGGCAGGCCGCACTTCGGCGTCGACAGAAGCTTTGCTCATCGCCGGGACGAGGGAGGCGCTGCCCAACGCCCGCATTGCCCTCGCCGAAAACCCAGAGTCAAAGTACCTCTTCGCTAAGCTGGCGCTCGCCGGGATCGAGACGCTCTACAGGCAGCTGGATCCCGAGTTTAGGAACGCAGCCGGTCCCAGGTAGACGGCCGGACAGTCGGTCACACACCCAGCGAGCCAGCGACATCGCAGCTGCGCCCTCCCACCATTCCCCTCGCAAGCCTGCGCCCAGCGGCCAAGCTGCTGAGAGGTCAGCGTGGGCGCTCCTGAAGATGTTTGCCACCGACCCACCGCACCCGTATGCTCTCGCTCCGCCACGGGCCCTCCTCTCGGTCTCCACGCCATAGCGGCCTCGTCTCAGTCTGACGCGCAAGCAACAGATGCACGGGCTTGTCAAGACACCGCAACGTTGGGCCATCTCCAAGGCTGTAGCGTTGCTCCCTCACCAACACTCTGAACCGCATCCTCTGGTGCGTCCGGAAACTTCTCTCTCTTTCCAGTCACGCAGTCTTCCACGTATACCCTTCCCCATCCCTCCTCTGCTTCTACCGCATGTATCGATAATAAGTACGGGCACGCCGTAACATCTAGCTCCTCGGCCCTACTTCGCACTACTGTATTTGTTCTCTACGATCTTGTTGAAGTCTGAGCCTCCTCTGCAAGTCACTACTGCAGCTGCTACTGCTGCGCTGCTTCGTCGGGGACGAGACGAATGTCGAAGCAAAGCTCCTTGTCCACCTTGTGCTCCCTAGCCTCTGCGGTGGTCGGCTCGTTGAAGTCGACGGTGAGGTCCGACTTGTCTGCAAAGACGGCGTCTGCGCCCATGTACTTGCACTGTCGATCAAAGACCTAGCGAAGGAAGGGGGGGGGGGGGGGGGTGCGTGTAGAGTTCCCAAGTGGACAAATGCGGGTGTCAGCAGAGGTGTCGATTCGAAGGGCAAGGGCAGATGGGAATGGCAGGGGTCGTGTACACACCTGGGTGATCAGCTGCCTGTATCCCTCTGCCACGATAAGGAAGTGGATATGGGCAGGTCTCATCGGGCTCCTATCGAGCACCTTCAAGATATCGCCCGCTCCGCCGTCGTACGGGATGGGGTACGGCGTGGGGACCAGACACCTGAGAGCGTACCTTCCCTCCTTGTCGGTCGTAAACTTGCCGCGATAGTTGTAGTCTGGCTGTTTCTCGTCTTGCTGTTCGTACAGACCGTTGGGACCGGTGTGCCATACGTCGATCTTGACGTTCGCCAGAGGCTGTGCCGTCACGGCGGAAGTGACGGTGCCGTGGAGGTAGCAGGTCACGCCTCGTCGTCCGTCGGACGAGGCGATGGAGTGGTCCAGCACGATATCGGCGCCGTTGGGGTACTCTGGAGCGTTCTTGCGGTAGAAGGGTCCAAGGATGGCCGAGACGGTCGCTTTGTCGCCGTCCTGCTGCGCTTTACTCTGGCGCAACGACTTTTGGTGTGCGATGGTATCGACGAGCGACTCGATACCGAGCACATCGGAGATGAGGATCATCTCGTCGCGACGATCGTCGCTCATCTTACCGGAGCGGTTGAGGAGGGCGCAGGCGGCCAGCCATTCGGCGTTGGTCAGCTCTACTTCGACGGCGAAGCGGTGGAGGTGCTTCATCAGGCTGTCGAGGACGAACTTGGCGCGGGGATCGGCAGAGGGACCGCTGGCAGACTGGCAGGAGGCGGTGTAGGTGGAGAGAGTGGAGGCATCTAAGATGGGAGCTGAAGACGAAGAGGGATTGGTAGCGGACATGATTGCGGTGGGATGGGGTGGTGGTGGTGAGGGAGAGGAAAGAGCTCCTTGGGCGAGTCGATGGCGGTGGTTGTTGGCGAGAAGGACGAGAGAAGAGAGAGCGAAGGGGGGAGGGGGGAGGGGGGAGCGGTGGGTTCTTATTTGCCTCCTTCTTGCTCCTCTCGTCGTCCTCGCACAAGCCGCTCTGGCTCTGGAAGGGAGGCTATGCCATTGCAAGGCGCAAAGTCCCGGAGGAGTCAGATGACCCACCGAGGGGTCGAGCGCACTCCTGCCGTCCGAAGAGAGCACAAGGAACGAGGCAAGGCAAGGCAAGGTTAGGTTAGGGACGGCGCCCAATACGGCGACTAGGGTTAGGGTTAGGGTTAGGCATGACGCCGGGCGGGGTGCGTGGTGCGGCACCATGCTTCGTGCTGGCTGCTTCCGATCCGACATTTTGGTGGGCGCGAGTTGCGAGCCCTTTGGCCGTGCAAGCGCCGTTAGAGAGCTACCGGCGTGAGTCGTGCCTAGTTACCCTGTGGCTTGGCTCGTCCTGGCTGGTGCGTCGAGAGCTGTCAGCTCACCGGGAATAGTAAGGTGCAAAAGAGGGTCCGCTTGCTTCCCTCTACTACAGTTGCTCCTCCTCCTCTTCCTCTTCCTCCTTCACCCAGTCCGGCCTCACTCTCACCGGCTCTCGCTCTTGAACTCGTCGTCCCATCCCACCGCCATCCCCCCCCCCCCGGGACCCTTCGCCTCGGCCATTTCCCATCAACCACCACCCTCCACTTACCACGATGACCGTCACCCCAGACAAACGCTCGCCGCCCGCCTCGAAGCGCGCCCGCAAGACAAAGCACCAGCTCCTCTACGATCAGCTCGCCAACGCCAGCGAAGAGCCACCCGCCCCCTCCAACGAGGTCTCCATCACCCCGGACCTCCGCCTCCCCCTCGACCAGTCCGTGCTCGACACCTTCTTCTACTGGTGCAACGAGCGTCACCGCATCCACCAGCGCCGCGCCGAAGGCAAGCCCCAGTCAGAGTGGACCAATGACCCCATCCTCCGATCGAACAAGTTTGCCAACGTCTTCCGCGCCCTCGACCGCGGCACCCAGTTCGTCCTCACAGACGTCATCGCCAAGGGCTCGCAGACGCTCGAGGAGTGCTGCTTCCGCGTCATCCTCTATCGCTCCTTTGCCAGAATCTCGACCTACCAACTCATCACCGAGGCACTCGGTGGCCCGCCGTCCTATCGCTCCTTTACCCCGGAGCTCTACGAAAACATCCTCCTTCCGCACGTCGGCGCGGGCAAGCCAATCTACGGGAGCTCCTACTTCATCCCGGCGCCAAAGGAGTTCAAGAGCCAGTACCCCTTCCAGAGCACGCTCCGCCTCATCTCGCTCATGATGCGCACCGAGCTGCCTCAGAAGCTGGCCGAGCTCAAGCACATGCGCGACGCTCATTCCATCATCTGCGTCTACCCGGCCATCGGGGCGTTCCTTGGCATGCAGTGAGTAGCAAAGCAAGGCGGCCGCCCGGCCGTGTTTCTCGCCGTGACCGTTTTCCTCACTTCCACGGCTGTCCCCTCCCCTACCCCTCGTCTCCTCCTACCATCGCCAGGCTGCTGCTCGACCTCAACCTGACGCCTCACATCGACGTCTCGGAGGATGAGTACGCCGCGTGCGGTCCCGGCTCGCGCTCGTGCCTCGTCTCGATGTTTGGCAACTACGTGCAAGGATTCGAGCTGCAGGCGATGCAGTGGATCTTCCGCGAGCAGCACCACCACTGGCGCCGGCTCGGCATCACCAGCCCGCCCAGGCTGTGCGACGCACGTCCGGCCGGCATCAGCATGGTCGACATCGAGCACGCCCTGTGTGAGGTGCACAAGTACATGCGCGCCCGCGACCGCAAGGTCAGCGGCAGGCCATCGAAGCGCGGCACAAGGGCGTCGACGGCGAGGCAGAAGAGCGCCGCCGCGGCGCGTGCCGTGTCAGCAGCGCCAGCACCGACGGCACCGGCAGCGGATGGGACCGACGGCCTGAGCTTCGACAAGATCAAGGGCGAAGGCGCCTTGTCTGCCGACGGCGAGCCGGTAGCGGCGGTCGACGGCAAGTCGAGCTTCTACTCGCTCTCTGACGACGAGCTGACCTCTGTGCTGCCGGCCAAGTGGCTGGTACCGCGTCAGGAGAAGGTGTACGAACGTCCACCGCCCATCACCATACACGTCGATGACGACGACGACGAGACAGGACGTCGAGCGACCTCCCCCGTCTCGCCTACCGCGGCTGACGCAGAGGCGGGCGAGGTGTACGAGATCTCTCACATAGTCACGATGACGCCGGCGTCGAGAAAGTGTCTGGTGCGGTGGAAGGGGTTCGGACCGGAGGAGGATACGTGGGAGGATTACGACGAGCTCGTCAACGGCGATGCGCGCGAGAGCGTCGAAGCCTACGTCGGCTGGCTCGATCGTGTCGCCGACGAGATCCCCAAGATGCAAAAGGAGGCCGAGGAGGAGAGGGAGAGGCTCAAGAACGCCAAGCTCGAGGAACTCATCGCCCTGCCGATCGCAGGTGGGTCTGGCGGCGGTTCTGGGCTGACGACGCGGAGGGATACGATGAAGGAGGCGGCGACGAATCAGAATCAGAATCAGACGGGGAGAGATGCGCAGCTGGCGACGAGGTTGATGGGGTTGCCGCTGGCTGGGTCCTTTGGTATCGTCTGAGGGGCGACGAAGGAGGAAGGGAGGTAGGGGGGAGGGGGGTAGAGGGGGAGAAAGGAAAGGATAGAAGGCGTCGGGTATACAAATGTGATGGGTTTGCCTTGTCTACGCTGCGCTGCGCCCTGTCATGCGCCGCGGTGTACCATAGAGTCGATGACTTGCTTGCTTGCCCGTGATGGCGGCCGTGGTCGAGAGTTTGCTACGTGCATGCGATGTCGTCCAGCTCTGTCGCCGTATTGGTTGCTCCCTCGCCCCTTTGCTTCCCTCGTTACGCCAACGCAGCCTCGCATCTTTCCCTCGCCCTATCCACCTCTTGCTCGTCCCACTCTACCTGCTCCTTGAACCAACCAGGAAGATTTTCCTCCTCGGGCAACGTAATGAGATCAGAATCAAACATCTCGACCAGCCTCTCATTCGTGGCTCTAGCTCTATTCCCAGCGAAATTTCGATACTCGACCAGAATGGTAGCGAAATTCCAACGCTGCAACTTTCTCAAACACGCCAGGAGGATACCAATCTCGTGTATCCCACTTGTGTCCGTGACTAGAATGGGATGGTTTCGTTTGTCGAGAAGAAGTTGGAGTGAATCTTTGAGCGTCTCGGAGGAGGTGGAGGTGCCGCTGCTTGAGGACAAGTGTGAGGAGAGTAGCAGAGAGGAAGGTCCGAAATGTACGAACATGATCGAGTTGCGCCGAGCGTAGGATTGTAGCGAAGAGGAGGGCAGCTCAGAGGTCAGACTTAGCATGGTACGAAGGTGGAGGGTGGAGAGGAAGAGGTGCGAGGAGGGTGGAGGTGTAGAGGAGCGGTAGATGCACGGTGCGACTGGGGCGAAGAGAGGTGGTGGGTGGAGGAGAGGGGCCATCGGGATGGGTGGTTGGGACATTGCGTCGGGGCGGTGGCGGTGGCGGTGGCGGTGATGATGGTGTTAAGAGGAAGGACGACGACCGACGATGTGGAGACGAAAAGGGCCGGCGAGAAGAGGCGCTTGATCTGCAACGCACCTCAGCGTCCCCGCCGCTGGACCCATGGCTTGTGCCTCAACCTGCCTCGAATATCTCACCAGATCGTCGTCTTCGGCGTGAGCTTCCGCCAGACGAGGCCATCGTCGGTACTTTGCAGCGGCCAGCTCGACGTGGATGCCGATGCGCCGACGAGTAGACGACCGCAACGCCAGGTAGGCAGGCAGGTCGGTGCATCGCGCTGCGCCCAGCTGCTTTGTCGTTGTCGCCTTTCTCTTCGGCTCACACCAAGGCTGGGCGGCGAGGTCGCTCTTGTAGAAGATAGATGTCAAGGATGATGGATTCCAGCTCGACGATGGTGCCCAGGAGCCTCTATCTGTACATTAGACGGTCCCCAGCAATCCCACAAGCATGCCTTGCGTCTAGGCCTGGTGGTAGCAGCTCCGACGGCGAGTCGGCGGCTGACCGCAGCCCGATCGGCCCGATTGCATCGGGCTCAGATCCGATGCGGCCGATCGCCAACAGAGAAGAGGTCGGCATGACGCTTCATACCTCGGTGGCAGCTGAGCAACGGCGCTGGCTCAACGTATGTAGCACCTGTCACTTGGCTCGGTAGCGGTGGTGGGTGAATGCTGGCGGCTCAGCCTACTCTCACAGCAGCGGCGATGCCCTTTTCCCTTTTATCTTGATTTTTATGTTTTACGCCGCCTTTTTTGGCCCTCTTTTGCCACGTGACAGCCAGTCAGCCAGCGAAGCGTGAGAGAGAGGCTTTCTCACGCCTCTGCCTCCCATTCCCCCCCGCATATTTCGCTTAACCTTGCAACGGCGTCTCCGCACCTCGCTCCGCACCTCGCTCCGCACCTCGCCCCACTTTCCCCTTTGGCTTCCTACTCCCACCATCTTCTTCTGCCCCCGACCACGGACTCGTCCTTGCTCTCCATCTCGCCCTTTCCCTTCTCCACGCTCCCCTTCTACCATACCCCACACGTACAGCCGCCATAGACCTTCACCCGCTCTCCCTCCCGCTCCCGCTTGTTCTGCTCCGTTTCTGCCCTTTCGCAGTCCACTCCAATCGATAGACACCGAGGCAGGTCGCTCGCCCCACAAAATATACCCTTCACTCCGCCTGCTTCAGCGTCCTGCCACGCTCCACCCGCTGCTTCCTTTCTCGCCTGCCTCGAACACCTCGCGCGGCCCTACTCCTCGCCTTCCGTACCGCCCTCATTGCCCATCCTCACCGCATAACACTGTCACGTGCTCAGTGCTGCCATTCCCATAACCTGCTCGCTGGTGCCCTACCCCTGTATCGCGCCTAGACGGAGGCGGAGCTAGTGAACCCCTTCTTCTCTATCACCACCGCCCAACGAGCGACAAGCGACGCCCGGTGCTCTTCTGACGAAAGCTTATACCCGCGCACCGCCTCATCGAACGCCCGCATCATGCACCGACTGCGTCCGGGCAGGTACGAGGCCGAGACACGCTCCTCGTCCTCCAGCTCACCGACCTCGTCCGCCGGCACCTCGTCCTCCCGCGGCGGCAACGGCGCCCACACCCCCTCCACCAGCCCATCACTCTCCGAGCCCGGCGGCTACGCTTCAGACTACAACATCAACAACGGCGGCGGCTGGAGCGATTACGGCTACAATGCATCGGCAAGCGGTGGCGCCAACGGCAGCGATGCCGGCCAGAAGCTCTCGCCGCTCGAGATGCTGATGCAGCGCGGCAAGCAAGTGCAGCACGAGATCTGGCACCCCGAGGCCGATGCCGTCCACTCGGGAAAGAGCAGGATATACGAGCGTGTCACCGCTCTCTCGCGCAAGACATCGGTCAAGCAGCCCCGCTATCAGCCTTCGCCCGATTCAGACGACTTCGACGACGCCCAGAGCGTCAGGAGCATCAATCTCGTCGGAGACGGCTCGGAAGCCGGCACATTCTCCGTCATCTCGGGAAGGAGGACGTCCAACGGATCCAAGCGCGAGGTCCTCGCCTCGCACGACTCGCAGTGGAAGTCGGCCAGGGACCTAGGCTACGATGACGATCCGTCTTCATGGCCGCAGAGGTTCGCATCCTCGTCGTCATCAGCGTCGTCGTCTTCGGCGGCAGAAGGAGGGTCATGTTCGGACGCGCAGCAGCGGGCGTGGGGGCAGAGGGAGAGCGGCCACCTGCTGGGAAACGCCTTCCGCGACTCGATAGCGTCCGACATTTCGTTCAACTCCATCACCGGCCAGAACGACAGGGCGTCTTTGTACGACCAGGGGGCCGACGGCGTCGGCGGGTCGGACATCTACTCGTCTGATCTTTACAGGAGGGACTCGGTGGACACGGTGCGAAGCTCCGAGTTCGGCGAAGACGGACGCTGGGGCCGAGCATGGGCCAACAAGGCTGACGACGAAGAGAGCGTCTTCGGCGAAAGCACCTACGGAGGCGAAGCCGACGGAGGCTGGGGTTCGGAGCGTTACAGCGTGATGGACCGCGAGCTCGAAATTGAGCCTGGCCCGGAAAGCTCACCCTTCGACTTTCACTCCGGCTCGAAGCTCGATGGCATCACCGAGCAGTGGAAGGCGTCGCAGAGGCAAGCATCGGGCGGCAGCGGCCGCGGCGACGCGCAGACGCACATCCAGCAGCAGCAGCAACAACAACCGCATCATCTGAGCTCATTCTCGCCGCTTCCGCAAATCCAGTCTGTGCCGGCCAAAGAGCACGTCGTCAACCTAACGCGCTCAGCCGCAGGGCCTGCGATGACGCGAAACGGCGGTGGCTTGTTCGTGCCAGATGGCGCCGCCGCTGCCTCAGGGGGCCAGTCGCAGCGGCAGAGCTTTGTTGGCTCAATTCATGAGGCTAAATCTGGCTCCGACGACAGCTCGCGCGACACAATCTACGCCCGCGACGTTGATCAGACGCCTCTGGCCGGCGGCTCGCAGCGCCAGCTCGGTCTCGGCCATCGGGCCAACGACTCGACCTCGACGCTGGGCTCGGGCTCGGGCGGGGCCAAGGTCTACGTCTACCCGCCCAGTCCGTCGGGCTCCGAAGCCTCGCGCGAGGGCGGCAGCAGCAGCCAAGGGGTCGCCGGACGCCGGTTCCTCCAGGCGGCGATCCCGCAGAGCAGCAGGGCGATCGTCGAGACGATGGACGCGTCCCCGCAGCAGGCGAGGGCGGCCTACGCGAAAGGCCACATGCTGCACCACGCCGAAGCCAAGCCAAAGGTCCCCGTAGCGCCGTCGAACCTGCTGGCCCAACCTCACGGCCCTCCGATCATCGGCCAGCAAGCGGGTGGCCGTCCCCGGACGTCGGGCCATCCGGCCGGTCGACCACCGCCGCCTACGCCTACGACGCAGACGAACTTCAGCCCCGCTGGCTATGCCGATCCGAACAGACCCAGCGGCGGTGCGGCCGCGCGACCCGTGCTTGGCCAGGCGCGGTCGGCGGCGATTGCAGCAGCCAATGGGCGCGAGAGCATCATTTCGGATCTCGACGTCGAGACGCTGCGGCTCGACGCCAGCAGCCGGCGCGACAGCACCAGCACCATCAACAGCGTCATGACGAGCCGTATGTCGATCGGGAGCGTACGCTACGACGACATCGGCCTTCCCTCGACCGCCGAGGAGGCGGGTGGCGCTGGCAATGACGATGCGGGAGTCGCTGGTGGCGCGCCCAGCAAGGCGGCCTGGGACCCGACGGCGAGGCTGCGCCCCGCCGATCTGCCAAGCCCGCGCCGTGCGTTCACGTCGCCGAGCGAGACGGGCAACGAGTGCCAGCCCAGCCCGTCGCGCAGCAACACGCATCCGATGCAGGATAGCGTGTGGCCCAGCGCCGGAAAGCAGTGGGGCGCCAACGGTGCAGATGGTGCCGACAGCAACGACACCGCAATGGGACGTACGCTGCGAGATCAACCTTCCAAGGCGAGCCTGGGCTCCGGACCACCAAGCTCCTCTTCAGCGCCCTTGGCAGTGCCTCCGCCTCTGCGTCAGGCCAAATCTTCTGCCGCCATCTCGACACTGTCCACCAACAGCATCAACAGCAGTAGCGGCAGCGGCAGCGGCAGCACCAACGTGCCTCTCGCCTCCTCGGTAGCGATGAGGCCGTCGCTCTCCGCCTTTTCCGGGTCGTCCGCGCTATCGACGCAGACGAGCCGGAGCACCAAATCTCAAGGGGCCGATACACGCACGGGACCTTCTACGGCGGAAGACTTTCTGAGCCAGGGGATCACGTACCACGAGCAGGGCGATCTGTCGCGCTCGGCGTTCTACTTTGAGCGCAGCGCGCGTGTCGATGGTGGGTGCGTGGTGGGGATGTGCATGTTTGGTATGGCGCTGAGAGAGGGGTGGGGAGCCAGGAAGGATCCCAAGAAGGGCTTCGAGTGGATCCAACGTGCGGCTGCCAAGGCGGGCGAGATGATGCAGAATGGCTCAGGCGCCGACGAGGTCAAGAGTCAGAGCGAGATGAAGGCCATACGCGTGAGTCTTGACCCAATTCCCTCGCCTCTTCCGCTTCCTCTTCCTCTTCGTTGCTAGAAACTAACCACCTCCCTCTCTTCCCTCTCTTCTCGTCCACTTTTCGTCCGTACTAACAGTCGGAACTCAAACTATCCGTATACGAGTTAGGAAAATGCTTCTGCTACGGCTGGGGAGTGAAGATGGACAAGTCGATGGCGCTGGAATACTTTGAGCTTGCTGCGAAACTTGGAGATTCCGATGCGCAAGCTGAAGCGGGAGCGTTGTATGCAAGTGGAAAAGGATGTAAGAAGGATCTGAAGAAGGCGGCTATGTACTACAGGATGGCGGAGGAAGGTGGATACGATACGGTCGGGTTGAGTTGGATACATAAGGATAAATACAAATGAGACGGTGCGAGAGAGGTGGGGTGGGTGGGCTGGAGGGGGAAAGGAGAAAATTGTCAAGATTCCTACGTCTCTCTGCCTTACACACACACACACACACACGCACGTGCGTGTTGGGGGGGAGGCTTCTGGTGATGAGGATGTAAGAGACTTGTGCGAATGGTGCATGATCTCGATAAGTTTAGCCATGCACAGGTACAATGTACCAAATGGGGATACTGATTCAAGACGGGTAGAAAAGAGCTAGAGTACAGATTTTGGATCGAGTCTTGCCTCTCAGAATGACGGAGAAATGACGACAGTGTAAAGACGGGAGACATGAATGACGAGAAAGATGGCACCACCACGAACAAACGACGACGACAACGACGGAAGAAGAGGACGTGGCGTGGGAGAGATGGGGTTACTTTTTCTTGCGATCGTTCCATACCTGACCCGGACCGACGTTGGGAGCCTGCTGTGGTGGGTCGCGGAAGAGGTGATTGCAGCGTGTGCAGACGTAGAACAGGGTCATACCTGGTGTGTTGGGTGGAAGCAGGAGATGCTCAGCGATGCGGTGGGGATGTCGTGTGTCAGTGCGAAGCTGTGATTCGCGAGGGGCGCAGACGGGCGAGGCGAGGGGGAGAGGGAACTTACGGTTCAAGATTCGTTTTGACTGGTCTTGGAAGACTACCGCTCTGTTTGAAGCCGTGGTGTCGGAGCAGAGCGTACCCGAGGGAGGAAGTGGTGTCGGAAGAGACTCGACAAGCATGCAGGTGGGAGGGAATGATGAGGTCGAGCGGGCTGCGGCGACTCACTCAGAGTGACTGCATTCGGGACAAGACAGGTCCTGGGTTCTCGCTAGCGTCGGGTCCTTCATCAGGTTGTCGATTACGCCGGGTTGTTCCTGTTCCCAGCACGGGAGCGGGGCAGGAGGGAAGGTGCAAGCGGTGTGAGAAGTCGGGCGTGGTGCGTGGTCCGCGGTCTCGGCGGACAGGGGCGACGTTGCCTCGTATCTTTATGGTCGATGGGCCGTGAAATTGGACCGAAGCACCGGGCAGGGAGAGCGGAATGGGCACGTACCTTTGTAACGCTCATGAGATCGTTGCGAAAGACGAGCGACTGTCTGGCTTCTTCCGAATAGTTGCAGTTACGGCATGCGTAGAGAAGGACGTGGTTGGTGCGATCCACCTCTGGGTAGAGCAGATTGTTGCTGTGTCAGAAAGGCCGAGGCGCGACGGGCGAGGAGGGATGGAGAGGGTGTGAGTGTGGGTACATGGGGAAAGCTGGGGAGAAAGGTGCAAGACGTCACACCATTCGGCGCAGAAGTTGAGGGAGGCCATGGTTGGGTCGTGCGTGGGAGGGTGCCGGGGATGCGTTGGGTTCTCGAGAGGGAGGGAGGGTCGTGTTGGTGTTTGTGGTGACGATGATGCGCAGTATGTTTGCTGTGCTGTGAGAAGGAGAAGGGGCTGGCTGGAGAGGGAGCGAGGGAGGCAAGGTAAGGCAAGGTAAGGCGAGGCAAGGAAAGGACAGGGCTGGGATGGGATGGAGCAGGGTGAGGTGAGGAGTGGTGAGGAGGGACGAGAGTGATGGGAAGAAGGAAAGCAAAGGGAGGATTGAGCGGGTGGCACCTGCGCTTTCTCCACTCGCGACTGGCGCGGAGCCGAGAGTGCGCCATTCGTGAGAGTGAGTGAGAGAGTGTTGGGTGGAGGGGTGGCCGCCCGATCAAGTGGCCGCCCGATCAAGTGGCCGGCCAGGCAAAGTGTGAGTATAAGAAATGATTGTCGGTCGACCGACGCCACCGCGCCCTCGTCGTCGGCCACGCCTCCCTCCAAGCCTGTCATCCCCGTCGCCATCCCTATCCCCATCTCCACTCCCATCTCCATCTCCATCTCCATCTCCCCTCACCACCCTCTCTTCCCCCCCCTCTCTCTCTCTCACACACACGCCATGTTTGCCCGCACGCTACCCGCCGCGCTGCGCACTACCCTCTCCCGCGCCTCGCTTGGAGCAGCGCACAGGATGCCCGCTTCCGCCGCCGCTGCCGCCAGCAACGTCAACCTCGACCCCATGACTGGTGAAGCGACCGGCCTCAACCAGCTCTCTGCCGACGCCCTCGTTGTCGAGCCCACAAACGCCCCGCGCGCCCCGCCCCCGAGTCAGTCGCTCATCTTTGGCACAAACTTTGCCGACCACATGCTCAGCGTCCCTTGGAACAGCGCAAGCGGCTGGGCCGCCCCAAAGATCCACCCCTACAGCCCGCTCCAGCTTGATCCGTCCGCCGTCATCTTCCACTACGCTCCCAGCCTCTTTGAAGGCATGAAGGCCTACAAGGACGTCAACGGAAACATTCGTCTCTTTAGACCCGACATGAACATGAAGCGCATGAACACGAGCGCAGCTAGGATTGCCCTGCCCGTGAGTTGCAAGCGGTCTGCGCGGCGGCCGCACCACCACCATGTCGCACGACTGACCGTCAATCGGCTTCTTCCCTCCCTCCTCTGTACCTGCCCATGCCACCACTGCAGACCTTCGAAGGCGAGGAGCTGACCAAGCTGATCAAGAAACTCGTCGCGCTCGACAAGGCCTGGATCCCCTCTGAGCCGGGCCACTCGCTCTACATCCGTCCCGCCATGATCGGGACGGAAGCGGCGCTCGGCGTGCACCCTACCAAGGACGCGCTCCTCTTTATCATCTGCTCTCCCGTCGGACCTTACTACAAGACCGGCTTCAAGCCGGTCGCGCTCGAGGCTGACCCGTCCAAAGTCCGCGCCTGGCCCGGCGGAACGGGCCACTTTAAGCTCGGAGGCAACTACGCTCCCGGCATTCTCCCGCAGATGGAGGCGGCCAAGCGCGGATACCAGCAGAACCTGTGGCTGTTCGGAGAGCAGGAGCTCCTCACAGAGGTCGGAACCATGAACCTCATGGTCGTCAAGAAGATGGCCGATGGCGGTGAGTAGCCAGCCTTCCTGCTTCCTCGTCGCAGATCCTCGTCCGCATGCGCACCAAAAAGCCTGACACCGTCCCTTGGCTCCTCCTCACTTCCGGAGCCCCTTGCCTCCCACCGCCAGGCGTCGAACTCATCACTCCGCCTCTAAACGGCATGATCCTACCTGGCGTGACGCGCGACTCGATCCTACACATCGCACACGACCACGTCTCAGGCAAACACCCGCTCTCCTCTCTCCCTTCAAACCTACACGTTTCCGAACGCGAAATCACAATGAAGGAAGTCATCGACGCCTCCAAGGACGGTTCTCTCCTCGAAATCTTCGGAGCCGGTACAGCTGCTATCGTCTCTCCCGTCGATCGCATCGGATACAAGGAAGAGGATATCCACATTCCCGTCACGGAAGGAGGTAGCGGTCCCATCGCAAAGGCAATGTTGGAAAGGATCACCGATATTCAGCTTGGAAAGGTTGAACATGAGTGGAGCGTCGTCGTTGATGAGACGACACAGTGATAGAGAGGTGTTGCGTCGAGTCGGCGCCGCTTTCAAGAAATGTCATAGATAGCGACCGAGCCGATGCACCAAAACGAATTCACAGACATCATGCATGCTCTCTGCGAAAGACGGTGCAAGTTGCGTGACTTCCGACTGCTCTGAAGATTGCTCGGTGAATGGGAGAATGCGACAAGCCGCTCTACGACGTATCCATCCTCTCCTCGCCCGCCGACGGCGGTACAGCGGCTGTCTTTCCGACCTGGAGCACGTCTACCGTGGTGCGAGCCAGCCACGACAAGGTTTCAAAGCAGCGTATCAAAGGCATGGCAGTCAGCGCTCACGTCCACGCACCAGGCAAAAGCAGGGGAAAGATGCGCGAGAGGCGGTGGTATGGAATGCTCACCTTCCTTCTGGATCATGCTGTAGATCATCTCCTTTGTGAAGGCCGTGGTGCCCTTTTTGAAGCCGTACCGCTGCTCTTTTTGGACGCGCTCGTTGGGCGTCTCGTAGTTGCGCAGGTAATCGGTCTTGTCCTTTGTGATGACGCAGACGTCGACGTTGCTGCCGGACCCGAGGTCGTTGAAGATACCCGAAGAGATGGCGGCGGCCACTAGGTTGATGGCGTCTTGTCGCTGTGGAGCGGGCGCGGGCGTGGCAGTAGAGAGGGGAGAGGCAAAGGGAGGAAGGTTAGTGACCCGAAGCGATGGGGAGTGAAGGCTGGCGAGGACCGAGGTCGTAACGCACCTCCATATCCTTGACCCAGCCGCTCTCAAACACGGCCATGGCGGCGAGCGAACCCGAGCCCATGGTGACGTAGGGGAGCTTGTCTGTCGAGCCGTGTGGTGCGACGGTGAAGAGGTTGGGACCGGTAGCGTCGAAGCCTCCCAGGACGAGCGCGGCGCCAATGTGTCCTTGGTACCTGGGCGATGGCGGGGGAAGGAGAAAGAGAAGGAGGAACAAGCGTGTCAATTCTGCACTGCCCTTCACCGCTAGCGCGAGGGCGCGGCCGCACACTCACTGGAATAGCCTCTGCTTGAGCATCGTCATGGCCGTGACGACCCTGGGCTTCCTGCCGGTGTTGAGCTGGTGTAGTTGCATGTTGCTCGAGATGAGGGCGGTGACGAACTCGGTGTCGGCGGCGGTGCCGGCTCCGCAGCAGCGGATGTTGTCGGAGATGTAGTGGATCTTTTCGCAGTTCTTGTCGGCTACAATGGGACCCTCTGTAGCGCGTGTGTCGGCGCCGAGGACGACGCCGTCCTTGTAGATGCATCCGACGATGGTGGTTCCCGTAGAGGTGGCGGTGAAGCCGCCGAGACCGGACGAGGAGAGGTGGTTGTTGCGAGAGTAGGAGGAGAAGTCGAAGCCCGAGGCGGACTTTGAGGCGAGGCGGGATGTCATGGCGGCGGTGGCGGTGGCGGTAGCGGTGGGACGACGACAGTGGCAGAGTATGTAAGGTGAAACGAGGCGAGGTGAGATGAGGGCGAGGAAAGGTGAGAGTGCGAAGGGTTGCGGAGAGAAGGTGTCGAGAGCGGGGAGGTGTTGGGCGGGGGGCCAAAGTGGAGCACCACGCAAGCTGCGCTCGACGCCGCCTACGCTTGCGCCGTGGGTGATCGATGTGCATTTCTCGCACGGAACGCCCCACGCGCGCCCGCAAGCAAAGTGGAGGCAACGCACGCACGCGGCCACGACCCGGGACCCGACGCTGTCTGTGCGTGTGCGACCCTTCTCGCCTCTTGGCTCTTGGCTCTTGCCATGACCCCGTCTCCCTCTCGCACCTCCCACTCCGCCACAACCATGTCCGACACCACGCCCTTCCTCTACCCACTAACCGCCTCCTCCTCGCCACCGAGCTTCGAAGCGCACACGCTCGTCCTGCCCATGGTCAGCGTAGGCTCCGCACCGCAGCTCGCCGTCGACCTCCTGCTCAACTCCAAGTCCCTCGCCCTCTGCAAAGCTGCCAGGCTAGACCATAGCGACTGCATACCCTTTGCCGGTCCACAGGAAGGTAGTAAAGCAGATGCCGTCACCACGCCACTCGAGGGTGAGTCTGTCCGATCGCAGTCGCGCATGTTCTGAGTGGCGGCTGACCTTTTGTTGACGCGCTTCTACTCCTCCTTCCGTGTCTCTGAACGTCAGTTTTTCAGAACCATGATAACTTGACCGTGGTGCAGCAGAGAAGTCCTGTCTTCAAGGTGAGAGCCAAGGTGACGGCGCGCTCAACTAGCGAGGCTGTTCACTCAACCAACAACTTCTTCCCCTGTCCTTCCCGCGCTCGCAGTCAAGAGAACGCATCTTTACAGACCGATTCGTTTCCTGGATCCGCTCGGCAGGGTTCAAGCAGGTGCTCATCCTCTCCAGGTAAGCCAGCATCCCGGCATCGGCCTTCTCATTCAAGATGCTTTCCGAACGCTCAACCCCTTTTGTCAAGCCATCCCTCTCCTTGCGACCTGGCAGCATCGACGCAGCAGCACGAACAGACGACGAGCTCGTGTAAGCAGTCTCCCTTCTGGTGTCCCCTCGCCTTTCCGTCCGTTTGCCTCGCTCCCTCATTGAACCTCCCCTCTTCCCCTCCCCTCACCTTCCTCCACGCACAGCACGTCTCTACACACCCTCTTCCCCACCCCACCCACAACACCTCCTCTTCTCACCCTCTCACGTCTCTACCCGTCCTTCCAACTCCGCCCACCTCCCCAACATCTCACCACCGTCCCTCCACCTTCCCCCTCTCCTATCCCCCAAATCCCAGGCGGCGGTATGACACGCAAGATCCTCCTTCCCTTTACCACTTCCTCCTCTACGGACGTGCAGGTAGCAGCCCTCCTCCTCTTCTGCGCCGAAGGAGACAATCGTCCAGACGCTCAAGTTCTCGCCACCGTTGTCGCAAAGACGTTGCAGCTAAACGTAGAGGACCACTTCGTCCAGCCCAAAAGCTGGGACGGCGTATTCGGAGCGCCGTTAGACCAAAACATGTATGGCTAGATGACTTCCTCGTCTTGCTAAGAAACCCTAGACCATCTCCAACATCATTGCAAAGCAAAGCAGCATGACGAATCCTTTTCCTTACGTCAGATAGTTGGAAAGATATTTTCTTTCAAGCACGAATCTACATACAACTTCCGTCCGCTTCATCTCAGCTACGTCGACATCTGTGTTTAAGCCTGAGCCAAGAGTCGTTCCAATGCCTTTTCGGTCCTATAGTTACTCTTCTCTAGCGCCTTGATGACTTTGGGTCGTTCGAAGCCCATACCACACAACTGCTTGACGGGTGGCGCATCGTCCGCAAGTGCATTGACCGCCTGGCTTAGCTGAGTCGGTCTCCGTTCCGGTAGACTCGGCGGCGGAGGTCCGGGGGGTGGAGCGTATGTTGTCGCGCCACTTGCACCGGGGCCAGAAGAGGAAGAGGGCGACGTTTCGAATGCATCTTCGAAGCTGAATCCAGAGCCGGAGTTGGTCTGGCTCCTTCCTCCGCCGCCGTGCGCCTCGGGACTTCCTCGTGTCGCACTTGCGTTGCCAGAGATGGGGTCGAATGCCGAGTCAAAGTCTTCGAACCCTGCGTTGGACGCCCTCGCAGTCGCGGGGGCGGCGACGTTGCTGTTTGAGGCAATTGCGGGCGCTGCACCGACCGTGCTGGTGGGACCGCTAGAGGTGGGCGCAGTTCCAAACGAAGGGACAAAGGCAAAGTCTGAGTCGAATGCATCGTCGAATCCGGCCATCGGCGCACTCGAAGCTGCCGCACCACCGGCACTGGCGGCGGCGCCAGAGGAGGAGGCAGGGACGACGTCCGCCTGTCCCAGATCCTCAAACGCCGAATCGAAATCGTCAAAGTTGCTGCCGCCGCTGGTGGTCGTAGCGTTGTTGGCGGCGCTGCTTCCCCCTGAAGCCGGGGCCGCGGCAGGGACAGGGACATCAGAGGACCGAACAGTGTCCTTGGTGTTGGTGGGAGAGAACGACGGAGGAGTGAAGTCGTCGGTGCCAAAGGGGTTGCTGTCGGCGGAGTTGGCGCCGACCGGGGCGACGACTGCAGCACCGGCGGGCGCAGCCTCCAGGACGGTCGGAGCGGTGCTCAGCGTCGACGACTGGCGGACGGGGGCGGGCGGAGGGGCGCGGCGCGTCTTGAGGGAGCTGCTGGGGCTCAGCGACCGCTGCGAGGCCGAAGCGTCGGCAGGAGCGGCAGCGGCAGCGGCAGCGGTCCGGTTCGACAGGATCTGGCCGAGCGGAACGTCGTCGTCCTCTGCAGAGGGGCTCAGCGGCGGAGCACCGGCTGCACCGGCGGAAGACGAACTGTTTGTTGCAAGAAGTCCACCGGCGGTAGCAGCAGCGGCAAAGCCAGCGCCCGCAGCGCCGAGACCGGCACCCGCCTCGCTCTCGTCGCGACCTTTGTCGGCGACCTCGATCGCGTCGTCATCGTCCCCTAAACCGGACTGACGCCTGCTTATCGGCGCGATCGAGGCGATGCTGGCCGTCTCGCCGGCTCCGATAGCAGAGGCATCGACGGGCGCCGCCGACGTCGGTGCGTGGGCCGCATCGCGTGCTTCCGCTTCCGGTGCCGCCATCGGCTCCTCGGCAGCCTCTCCGAACGCGCCCAGGCCTCCAGAGATTGAGGGCTTCGCATCGTCGCTACGGGCGGCATCGGCACTAACACCGAACGGCGACTCGTCATCGTCATCATCGTCATCAGTAGTGGATGCATTGATGTCGGGGAATCGGTCAGAGGCGTTGCTGTCGGTCATCGGGGTCGCACCGACGCCAGCGCCACCGACCGCACCTCCAGCGACAGCGGGCACGGGCGATTTGTAGCCGCCGACGTCCTCCGGGCCCTCGTCATCGTCGTCCGAGCTGTCGTCGCTATCGCTGTCGTTATCTTGATGATGAACCGGTCCTTGATCTTCCTCGTCCGATTGGGCTACGTGCTCGGGCTCGGTCGCCGCGCCGTCCGGCGTCTTGACCGCCTGGACAGGAGCAAACGCGCTGCCGAAGTCGGCGTCGGGGACGGAGGCCTGTGCAGGGTCTTTAGCAGGAGCAGCAGCATCTCCACTGCCCGGCTCGGTGGGGGCAAAGTCGTTGCCAAACGCATCGTCGAACGCGGTCGTCGTAGCAGGGACAGCGGTGGTGGCAGCCGGAGCGGCGGCGGCCGAGGCGCCAAAGTCGTCGCCAAAATTATCGTCAAAGTCGTTGTTGGGCTGCTGCTGGGCGGCGGCAGCGGCGGGGACGCTGAAGGCATCATCGAAGCCGCCGGCGCTGGTTGTGGGCGCCACCGTCTCCTGCTCGCTGCCGCCGACGGACCGAGGCAGCGCGAAGGGGTCATCCTCGCCCTCCTTGGCCTGGTCAAACGCACCACCGGCAGCGGTTGCAGCAGCAGCAGCGTCGCCAAGCACAGCGCCGGCACCGACGCCAGCCAAAGCGGCCGTACCCGCTCCCGGATGTCCCGGCAGCTGCGACGAGAAGACAGCGGGGCTCTCGGGCCGCGAAGACGACGATGTCGGGGCTGTACCGGCGGCACCGAAACGGTCGAAGGGATTAGTGCTTCGAACGCTCGCGGCCGGGCTGAGCACCGAGTCTGCCTGCAGAGCGGGGGAGGCGAGGGACCGAGGCGAAGCGAGATCGCGCCTGACCGTCGCGGGGCTGGCCGCCTCCTCGAGACCTTCGCCTTGCTCCGCAGTGGCGATGTCCGACTGAACCTTGTCCTTGTCGGTCTCAGCGGTGCCGAGCTGCTTCTTGCTGATGACCACCAGGCCCTTTTGCTGCCGGGCGTCCCTGCGCAGCTTCTCGAGCACCTCCTTGAGCGCCTTGGTCTCGACCTGGATCTCGCCCATCTTCTTCTTCATATCGCGGACGTCCTCACGGTCGTGCATCACCGCCTGCTCGAGCTCGTCCTTTTCGGCCTTGAGCGCACTGAGGGCGCTCTCCTTGCGGATCACGTTTTCGCGCAGCTTTCGCAGCTCCTCGCTTTGCGCGTTGCGGCGCGTCTCGAGGTCTCGGACCAGTTTCGACTCGGTCTCGTGCTGGCCGCGAACCGCTGAGAGCCGCGTCTCGAGCTCGGCCAGGCTGGCTGCGTTGGTGGTGACGGCGCTCTCGAGGCCCGACCGCTTGGCTTGGAGGCCGGAGACGGCCTTCTGCGTGCTCTGCAGCTGGATCGACATGTTGCCATACTCGGCGCTCTGATCGATGCCCGCGCCCGCTCCTGCACCAAAGCCCGGCGCCGCCGCCATGCTGCCGGAGCGGTTCGGCGTCCCGGGCGCCTGCTGCTGCTGCTGGCCCATGGGAGGGGAACGCAGGCCGGCAGCAGCAGCGCCACCGCCAAAGCTGCCTCCAGTAGCCGTTGGCGAGAGGGCCGCCATGGCAGCCGGCTGCTGCTGCTGCTGCTGCGAGGCGCCCCCAAAGAAGTCGTCGTCAAAGGGGCCGGAGGCAGCCGACCTGGCGCCAGCGGCCGTCCCGACGTTTGAGGCGACGGGCGCGTTTGCAGACGGCGCGATGAAGGCGGACGTGGCCGATACCGTGGGCGGCGGCGGGTCGTCGTCCATGAGCGAGAAGAGATCCTTCTGCGTGTCGCTCTGCTGCGGGTCGACGGCCTGGGGCAGGCTCATCGAGCGCATTGAAGGCGGGATCAGGCTCTGCTGCAGCTCCTGAGGCAGCTCCTTGCCGGCCAGCTGCTGGTTGATGAGGTGCATCGCGACAGCAAACTCATCCCTGGTCAGCGTTCCGGTTTGCGTGATGTCCGAAAGGTCCCTGCGTAATTGTGTGCGATGATCAGCGAGGAGCCATGCAAAATGCGAGAGAGTGCGGCGGCCAAGGTCAGTATAGCGTTTCGGCTGGTAGGGACGGTCAGCAGAAGCGCATGTGCACGCGGTGGCGGCGGCCACTCACCAAATGTGGGCCAGCGCGGCCTCGTTGAGTTTGCTCTGCACGAAGAAAGGGACGACTGCTCCGCCTTCGAGCTCGCCCTTCTTTTCGACGTCAAGGCCGTCAAAGAAGCGGTCGGAGCGCAGCTTTTCCTCTGGCGTCACGTCCCAGCTGGCTGACGGGGCCGAGGTGGCGCCTACGCCAGCGCCGGTCGCTTGAGGCGACTGGAAGGCCGACATTCCCGTAGGTGCTGGCGAAAAGGTGTGAGAGGCCGACGCTGAGAGCGGCTGTCCAGTGAACTGCCGCGGAGCGGCACCAGCCGAGGCCGATCCGCCAGTAGCCTGTGCGGCCAAGGGGCCTCCGGAGAAGCTCGCTGCCCCCAGTCCCCCTCCTCCTCCTCCGCTGAGCCGGGACGCCGCCGCGGTGCCCTTTGCCTGCTCGTAGAGGCCTGGGGGCAGGGCGGCGGGGATGGAGTTGAGCGAGCCGTTCATCGTGTTCTGGATGAAGTGCATGCCAATGATGAAGTCGGTGAGGTCGAGGGTGCCCCTGGTCTGGGTGTCTGCAAGGTTCCAGATGGCGCCAAGCTTGTCGAAGGGGAGCTTTGACTTGACGAAGATGTCCTTTGCCTTGTCGCTGTCGATGAGGCCGCCCTGAGGCCCGGAACTGGCAAAGATGCGCGTGTAGCGTGCGCGATCCTCTGGCTTGATCTCGATGACACCGGGCATGGCGGAAGGCGGGACCGCCTGTAGGGGCTGCTGCGACGAGCCGGTGAGCTGCGCGCTGAGGGGGAGGGTAATGCCTTGGAGCGTGGGTGGAGGACCGGGGCGTTTTGCGAGCGCCTCTGTGACGGCCTCGCCGCGCTGTGCGTGAGCGATGAGGCGGAGGGCAATGCTGAAGGAGGGTGGGGTGAGGAAGCCGTTGTTGGCGCTGTCTGCGATGGCCCAGATCTGACCGAGGACGGGCGGGGGAAGCTTGGACTTTGCAAAGAAGGAGACGGCGGCGTCGCCGGTGACAATGCCGGTGCGGTCGGGGTCTGCGAGGTTGAAGAGGTGGGCAAAGGCGGGTCTCTCTACGGACGAGAGAGCGATGGCCGAGGCGGGCGAGGAGCCGCCCGCGGGAGCTGGGCTCTGCATGATTGCGCGTGGGGCCGAGCGGGCCGTCGTGGTTGGTCGGATGGGCGGATGGATGGATGGATGGATGGATGGATTAATAAAGGGGCGAGACGGGAGGCGGAGGTGGAGGTGGTGGAAATAGAATAGCGTGGGGGTAAGAACAAGAACCTGGAGGGAACGGGTGGAGGGATGGATGGCCCGGATGGATAGATTGGCGGTGATGGTGGTGCGAAGGGATGGATGGCTGGCGTATGGGCGGCGATGTTCTGGTGGGCTGTGCGCGGGCAGGCGTCCGATCGGAGGGCGCTCCGCTGTGGGCGCAGTGCCGCCGCGGCCCCTGCGGCCCCTGCGGCCCTTTCTCCACCACACAGGCGGGCAGGCTTGGTCGATCACCCCCGCCAGACGTCATCGAACCGGCCGTGTCCGCGCTCCCCCCACCCAAACTCTATAGCATGGCCCGAGCGCTGCCTTGCAATTTCTGGAGTTTCGGCTGTCGGCTCTCGGTCTGGTTGCAAGGCAGAAAATCGGGTGGCGTCAAAAGCTTTCTCGTATCTTCCGAGGCGCCTGGCGTGTGGCAAAGAGGGCGGCCTCCAGTCACATCTTTCTTCTTCCTCCGCCTGCCACCACCTCTCTTTCCATCGACAAACCACAGCCTACGTACCGGCCACACAGGCTCCCGCCCCCTCCAAACCTCTCTCGTCGCCATCCCTACGAGTCTGTCTGCCGGATCTGCTCGCTGTCCTTCGTCGTGAGCAGCACAAGCAGCAGCCGCAGGAGCGTCGCCACCACCACCGCCTCCTCGCTCGTCACGCCGATACCCGCCCCACCAGACGACCGGCCTTCCATTTCAACACCGGCCAGTACTATGTCTTCGCCCTTTGCATCGACATCTGTATCATCTTCACCAACAGAGGCATCGTCACCGTCATCGTCACCGTCATCGTCATCAGCATCAGCATCAGCCGTAGCGTCGTCGTCGTCGTCGTCGTCGTCGTCATCAACCTCACCGTCATCCTCGTCATCCTCGTCATCCACGTCATCGTCGGCGACGCCGCCCTACTTCCCGTCCCACGCCATAGACCATGCCTTTGCCGGCATAGCCGCGGGGGCAGCCGCCACAGTCTGCATGAACCCGCTCGACCTCATCAAGACAAAGTTCCAGGTCGACACCACCAAGCCCCGCGCCTTTGGCTTTCGCTCCGCACCAGCAGAAGCCGCGGCCGCCGCCCTCTCCAGCATGGACAAGGGAAAGGGGCGGGCTCTGCCTCTTGCTGATTCAGTTGGGAGCAGCAGCAGCGGCGTGCGCCGCGCCGCCTGCTCTAAAAGATGGCGCTACTATGCGCTCGGCGGTAAGGTGGGACACGACATGGTCGGCGCGCTCAACGATATCGTCCGCACCGACGGCTGGAAGGGCCTCTACCGCGGTCTCAGCCCCAACGTCGTCGGAAACTCGGCCAGCTGGGGCCTCTACTTTCTCTGGTACACTATGATCAAGGACTACATGGCCGCAGACCTCCCCACCGGCCTCGATGGCGATGGGCAGAAGCGGCAGCTCTCGGCCGGACAGCACCTGCTCGCAGCCAGCGAGAGTGGAGCCGTAACGGCGCTTATGACCAACCCCATCTGGGTCGTCAAGACCCGCATGTTTACCACACCGGCCAGTAGCGCCGGCAGCGGCAGCAGTATTGCCAAGGCGGCCACAGCGGGGGCTCGTAACGGAGTGCCGGAAGTTTACCGTGGCCTCTGGCACGGTCTCACGTCTATCTGGCGAAACGAGGGGATACGCGGGCTGTACAAGGGCGCAGGGCTGGCGCTCTTTGGCGTCAGCAACGGCGCCATCCAGTTCATGGCATACGAGGAGCTCAAGAAATGGCGGACATCGGTCGCGGTGCGCAAGATGAGGGCCGCTGGCGAGACTTACAAGTCGGACGGAGACAAGATCATGCTCGTGAGTCGTTGGCCTCTGTCTCCTGTACAGAACAAGCTCCGGGCTCAAGCTGACCGTCCCATTGCTGCGCTCTGGCCTCGATGCCTCTACCGATGCCCCACTCAGAGCAATGTCGAGTACATCGTCATGTCCGGGACGTCAAAGGTAGCAGCGATCCTCCTCACCTATCCCTACCAGGTGATCCGATCGCGTATCCAGGTAGGTTGCCCCGCCTCTCCGCTCCCTGTCCTCTTCTTGCCGCTTTTACTCTTATCGCTGACTCTTTCGCGAACGCTTGCTGTCCTGCAGAACCACGCCACGTCGCACCTCTACCCCAACATCCCTACGTGCATCCGCCTGACGTATACGCAGGAAGGCGTGCGCGCCTTCTACAAGGGATTGGTCCCCAACCTCGTGCGCATCCTCCCCGGGACGTGCGTCACGTTTGTCGTCTATGAAAACGTCAGCTGGGGACTGCGAGGGCTGTCTCAGCGCAGGGATAGGAAGAGGGACATGTGGACGAGGGAGCAGCAGGGCGAAGGAGGCGCTGCGGTGGAGTCGTAAGGGCTTAGGATGGGATAGGAGCCCGAGCTGGACAGATCCACAATTTGTCCAGCGTCACCCGACGAGGTCCTGCCTCGGTGTCGCTCCTCCTGCACTGCTATGTTACGACTCCACAAACTGTCCAGCAGCGATCCGACTAGAGCTGGCGAACGGCTGCTGATGCCACTACTGCGACTGTGTGAACGAGAGGTGCTGGCTGGACGAGCAGCCTGGCAAGCAGCAACAGTCGTTCAAGGTTCCTTTCTAGACTTTCCGACTCGACCCTGGGGTGCAAAGGGCTGTGGTGGGTTTCTGTAGTCCCATGTGTAGGGACGGCCAGCTTGAGCTGCACGGCCAAACGTCAAGGGCGTGGGCGGTCGACGGCCGCCGCGCATTTTTGTGTAGAGGGACCAAGAGGGCCTCTTGCTGCTTCTCTCCAACACCGCCCCGTTATCTTTCCTCTCTCTTCCACCTCCACCCCGCCTCGAGCATCCCACCTACCACCTCCTTGCGATCGACGGGCATGCCATCGCCGACTCTTCGCCTCTGGCGCGCCTTTGGGCTGGGCCGAACCATACGACCCACCACCGTCGTCCATCGCGCCTCCCTCGCACCTACCTTTGTGTCTCGCCTCAAGTCGACTCTCTCCATCATCGACCCGTCTCCCTCAGCGTCTCGCGAGGTGCCCACGCCTCTTCTCTTCCTCTCAGCGTCTAAATGGACCTCTTCTCCAACCTGTCGCGATCTCTACTCTTCCTACATTGCTCACTTCACGTCTGAAGGCTACCAATCCCTCCTTCTCGACCTTGATCCCGACGTCGATCTCTCGACCGTGAGGGACTCTGCATCCCTTCTGTCGCTCTTTGAAGAAGAGATCACTTCAACCCTGCGTTCAACCGGTGGAGGATTCCCTTTCCCAGCCGTCATGATCGCGCGCGGTGTAGCTTCCATCATCGCACAGACCTACGTATCATCACATCCTCTCTCTGCACTTCAACTCATCGATCCACCCCTCACCAACGATCACCTGCGCAGTCAGCATCCCGGTCTATTACCGACAAAGCTGGAAGAATTCAAATTCCACACCCAATTCCCACTCCGCGTCGTGTGGAGCAAGGAGGAGATGGAGAGACAGAAACAAGAGGGTACACCCTGGTATGATATTCATAGGATCGAACATATCAGAGAGGAAGAGGCGGATCAGAGTTTGGATAGATTCGTGTTTCAGGAAGAACAGCAGCAGGTGGAGGATACGAGGAGATGGTTGGAGGATGAGGTCGGAGTGTGAGTACAACGTGCTTCGTTCGGAAGGCGGTGTGGTGAAGAGAGAGGTAGAGAGAGAGGTAGAGAGACGAGCATTTATCGGCTGAGCAACGACTTTTGTGGCGTATATGCATTTGGTCAGGATAGGTGATCATCCGGACGATCTGCAAAGCAGCAATGAACAGGAACATGCGAATTCATCGGACGACATTACACTCTTCGAAGGTTTCGAGGACATCGATCTGCATCACCCGAACGAACGCTGCGCACACTCGACGAACGATCTCGAAAGTCAACACGAAGAGCCCGCCCTCTCCTTCTCCTCCCCTTCCTTCTCGTGCATCGACACACCGCAAGACCTCCCGGAATGGTTCACGAGCGGAACGTACACCTTACAACCACACAGTCGCAAATACCCATTGACGCTGGACGAAAGACATCTTTCTGAAAGTTTCGTCCGAGGTGGTGGTCCAGGTGGACAAGCTATCAATAAACTTTCGACAAACGTTCAACTCGTACACATCCCCACGTCGACGCGCGTCAATTGTCAAGAAACGAGATCGAGATTGAGGAATAGAGAGCTGGCGAGGAGGAGGTTGAGTAGGGTCTTGGAAAATCTCGTGAGAGGTACCACGATCGTTGGTGGTAAAAGTAGATCGGAGAGGGAGAGCGATAGGGAGAGAAGGAAGAAAATGAATAAAAAGAAGAAACAGGCTAAGAGAAGGAGGGAGAGGGAGAGGGAACAGGGCGATGGTACCGAAGAGGGAGAGGGGAAGTGACGTTCATACACACAGCGACGACGCAGTGCATCAAAGGCAAACGAGAAATAGTCATCTAGCATTGACTGCTGCTGTACAGCAAAGTGCACCGACCCGAGCCTATCGCTATCGCCCCTCGGCCTCGCCCTTAACCTCGTCTACAAATGCCTTGATGACCGTCACGAGCTTCTCGGTCTGCTCGACGGTGACGGCGTTGTACAGGCTGGTTCTGATACCGCCAACGCTACGGTGTCCCTTGACCTGCAGGATGCGCTGTTCCGAGCATCTCCTTGCGAACCTCTCCTCAAGCTGCTCGTCCGGCTTGCCCGTACTGGGTCGGGCGATGCGGAAGGTGACGTTCATCCTGCTTCGCGCGCTCGCCTGGATGACGGTGGGGATGAGGACGCCGTCGCTCGCGTCGATGGCGTCGTAGACCAACTTGCTCTTCCTCTCTGCCCTCTCCGTCGCGCCGGCCACGCCACCCTTGTTGCGCAGCAGGTCGTCAAACACGAGCCCCGAAGCGTAGATGGAAAACATGGGCGGCGTGTTGTAGAGCGAGTCGTTGTCCGCCATGTTCTTGTAGACGAGCGTCGTGGGGATGCGAGGACCGCCGTGCTCGACGCCCAGATCCGGATCCACCACGAGGCTCTTGCGAACAATGACGACCGTCACACCAGAGGGACCGACGTTCTTCTGTGCACCGAAAAAGATGAGCGAGTGCGCGGAGACGTCGATGGGTCGAGAGAGGATGTTGGAGCTGCAGTCTGCCACGATGGGGACCGTCTCCCTGTACTCCTTGGGTAGGCTAGCGATGGGGAATCCGGGGTTGGGGAACTCGACACCGTCGACCGTCTCGTTATCGCAGTAGTAGAGGAACGCCGGCTTCTTGTCGACGGGCGAGAGGGTCCACGAGTCGACCTCGGGGATGGTCCCGAACTTGCCGTTGGCGCCCTCGACCTTTTTGGCGTCGATGACGACGTGGGCGTTTGCGCCGAGCCTCTTTGCCTCCTTGACCGCCTTGCTGGTCCACGATCCGGTCACGACGTAGTCGCACGGCGGACCCTGACCGTTGTTGTTCCTGATGTAGTCCGGGTTCTGGACGGCGTGGGCGGCGAGGAGGTTGAGAGCGGTGGCAGAGAACTGCTCGGTGCCGCCGCCCTGGACGAATAGGACGGCGTAGTCGTCGGGGATGGAGAGGAGCGAACAGAGGTCAGCCTCGGCCTTGTCAATGACCTTTTTGAAGGTCCCCGAACGGTGGGAGACTTCGGTCAGGCCCATGCCGGTCGAGTCGTGGTCGAGAATGCCCTGGGCCGCAGTGAGGAGGACTGAGGTGGGTAGCGAGGAGGGCCCCGCTCCCAGGTTGATGGTCTGGTCGCGCTGCGAGATGTCGAGCGTCGTAGGGGTTTGTGCGGACATGGTGTGTGGGGGTATGTGTGATGGTGGTAGAAAGCGAGAGAGGGGGTGAAGAAGGGCAAGCTGCGGATGGTGGTGGTGGTCGAGCGAGGGAAGGAACTGACTCGGGGCGGGGTAACTCGCTCTGAGAAGCGGCGGCGTGAAGCCTTCCAGGTGCCACACGTGAGTGCCACACGTGAGTGCCAGGCGTCAGCGCCCAAATCAAAGTTCGGATCTCGGGCGGCGCCCTGCCTGCCTCGAGCGCTCCGACACCCGCACTGCGCTCGGATCAGAAGGACGAGCAGCCAGCACAAAGGCGGTCCAGCAGGTGGAGCTCTGCCTGCCTCCTTCTTCCCTCCACCACCTACTCTCCTCCGCTCACGCCATATACCCCGCGCACGATGGAATCATCAGACGCCGGCCAACAGCAACAGCAGCAACAGCAGCAACAGCAGCAACAGCAGCAACAACAGCAACAACCGCAACAACAGCAGCGAGATCCGCCCAGCGGCGCCGCACAGATCAGCACCTCATTCTTCCCTCCCCCGCCACAAGTCTACCTCCGCTACACACCACGCAACCTCTCGCTCCTCTCCGTCCTCCAATCTCACGAGCTCGGCCCAAACGAAACGCCATGGGATATCCTCGAGCCGCAAGCGCGCATGCAGCGTCAGGACGACGTACTGCGCACCCACTTTCGAGAGCTCAGAGCACGCAAGAGGGTAAGGAAGCTCGAAAAGAACGGGCTTGCTGATGGTGAAGTGGAAGGGGAGGATGTCAAGATGGATGAAACCGAGGGACCCATCATCGGAGCTGCAGAAGAGGAGGCGGATGAAGAATTGCCGGATTTCGACCTGTTGCTCGAGATGGAGAGGCCAAAGGTCGAGTGGATCGAGGAGGACGGTGGGTATACGGTGTTCGGACAACACTGGCCAGTGAGTGCGATGCGCTGTGCCGCCAGTCGATGCGCATGCTTACGGTGGCCTGTATGTTGACATCTATTGGCCGCACTATATCGCCGAGTAGATACCCGACTCGACGCCGACGTTAGAGGAGCTGGGCATCCCGACCGTCCTGCCGCCAAACAGCGCCGGTGCGTTCCACCTTCGTCCCTGCCGCACCCTCGTCATGCCCTTAGGCTGACCCTTCTCTCTTTCGCCGCTTTTGCCGCCCCTTTGATCTCTCCATCAGATCGCAAGCAGCAACTCACGACCCTTCTCCAAAGCCTCCTACACACCTACCGCGCTCTAACCTCGGACCTCCTCCTTCCCGCCCAGCCATACGACGTCTGGGTTCCCGCCGCACCCGACCCTTCTCTGCCCTCTGACCCGCAACAACAACAGCAGCAACAACAAGGTCAACCTCCGGGA
This sequence comes from Thecaphora thlaspeos, assembly GCA_900291925.1. Taxonomy (NCBI): domain Eukaryota; kingdom Fungi; phylum Basidiomycota; class Ustilaginomycetes; order Urocystidales; family Glomosporiaceae; genus Thecaphora; species Thecaphora thlaspeos. The sequence continues at coordinate 335,003 of UWYS01000019.1, read as the reverse complement.
TTCTGGATGCAATCGAGTGAGGCCAAAGATCGACTTAAACACATTCATAACGTCGTTATCAATATGCAGTTCCTTATCAACGAGCTGAGACCGACACAGGCAAAGGAGACGCTGAAGCTAATGATGCAGATGCAGCTCCAGAGGAGGAGGGAGGAGACGGCATTGATCAGCGAGAGGTGTAGAGAGATGAGGGAGAAGGTAGAAGGGATTAAGAGGATGGTCAGAGAGGGCGGGTAGGCAAGCGGGCGGTCTGGAACAAAGAAGGGGGGGGGGGGGCGGGGGGGAGAGAGAGTAAAAGGATGAGGGGGGAGATACCCGCAAGGTGACCCAGAGTAATGAAGGAGGAGCGTAGGGGCACGGGGAGGGGACAGACCCTGCTACTCTTGTATCGCTCCCAGCCGAGAGCCACGTTTTTGTCGTGGGGAGAAGAGTCAGAACACGATCCACGTCGCCGTGACGACCTCGTCATGATGGCCCTCTCATGGCAGCTTGTCGATGTTGCCTTCAGGGCTCCTCTGGTTTCCACTTCGAAGACATTGCTCCCGCTGACTGGCTTTCTTTCTACCTCCCGGCCATCGTAGCCCAGAGCGAGACGAGCGCGACCCCACCGCGCTATCTAGCCCTCGTCGAGGCGAGCGCAACTCATCCATGCCAGACCGTGGGTCGCTCTGGAAACAGCCTGTACCGCAAGCTTCATCTCTCGGACACGGACTCGCGGACTACGCCAAATGATTCGTCCCGGCCTGAGTTTTGCGCCTAACCGTACGTGACAGTCTTCGGGCGGCTATACGAAGGCGTTATAGCGATGCGCCTTGGGCACGGCATGAACCCGGACATGGGCTCGTTTGTTAGACGGGCGGCTTTTGAGCCACAGCTCTTGGGGCCACAGCCAGCTCGATGAGAGACTTTCGTCCTCCCAGGGAACCAGTAAATAAATCGTCTTGTGTCAATCTCCGCATCGACACGGCGACGCAGCGGGGCGCAGTGACGACGGCTGGCTACGCCTCCCGCGTGTGCGTGACAAAGGACGAGGTAGTCGGCAGGTTGAGCGGGACAGCCTGGCTTGTTTGCGATCTCTGGGATGGCGCAGATCGCCAGGCCTAACAGTGGTTGGAAGCACCCCCGCATAGCGTGAGTCTCCCTCCTCCCGCTCTACCTCTTCCACGATGTCAGCAACTATCAGCTGACCTTTTCTATCTACGACGGAGAAACCTGGCAGGGGCCCAAATCGCTGGAACAGTCGGGTGACGATGTGGATGGTTGGGAACCAGATTTCGCAGCCTGGACAGAGCTCAGCATGCTATCCAAGGCGTCGGACCAAGAAGTAATGCTCTTTTGGAGGTCGCAGTACAATGAAATGCTCCGGGTTGGCGAGTACCAGGAGCATGGCTGGGCATGAAAGTCGATGTTGAACGTAGGCTGCCGAGAGCACTGGATCACTCCGGGCACTCGGTGTGCTGTTGTAGAGTTCAACAGGGACTTCGACGACCATCGAATCTTTTGGATCAACGACAATCAACAGTGCTGCATGACCGGCACTCGCTCCTACCGAGGCAACTCCAAATGGGCGAACCCCTGGACGCTATCAAGCAGGCGGCTCGATTTTTGCTGTACACGGAAGGCAGCGACATCTGCCAGGTCTTGATGAATGCCTATCGAGACATTCCTGAATCGGTCTTGGAGGGGCTCACGTCCGACCCGTCCTCGTCTTTGCTCATGCCGGACAGCGACGTGTCTAAGCTGGCTGAATGGCACGAGCACTTACGGGTCGCATCGCATCGCCAAGTCGCCATTGGCACGAGCATGACTTCAGTCGTCATCGAGGCGATCAAGGCGAAGTACGACTTGGGTCTCTATCGCGGCTCTCTCAGGACATCCCTGACCTTCTACCCTCCCGGTCAGGTCCCGTAGACCTCTTCCCGCGTGCATCTGCTGGACGACGGCGAGACAATCGAGAGCCCCACCGTCGATGGCGATGACCGCTAACATGCTAGGGACGACGAGGACGAAGAGAACGACGATGACCAAGAGGATTACGAGGACAACAACCTACACAGCCCATTCGATCAGTAGCAGCGCCCTCACTGAACAATCGACACCATCGAGTGCAATAGCGGAGATTGATATTCAGCAACCTTCTCAACACTGCAAGCACAAACGATCGACACCATCTCTCTCTCACTCGCCTCGGCCTGCAACTCACTACAAAGCTCAAGACAGCACTGCATCCGCAAAGCCCCACGACGACCGACTCGGCTGGCCTGATGATGCCGTCTCTCAAGATGTTCCGCACCTCACAAGACCAGGATGACGCCAAACATGCCCTCAAGCGCAACGACCGATCAGCCGGCACAAAGCCCCACCCACAAGACGTCCAGGGCAACACAACTCCAGCAAAATGACTTCCGCAAGACAGTCCCAGCAGAAAGTTCCCACTCCAAAACCTCATACGCCCTGTCGACTGAATGGCGTACCCACTGCCTTTTTGACCGATGCCCCGAACCAAGTCTCGTTTCCTTTCGTTGCAAGTCTGTGCGTATCGCATCTGGCCGTCGCATCCGCTCCAACCGTCACACGTCCACATGTCGGACACTTCCAGCACTCACGCGCCTCCTTCGATCAGATGGATGCGAGTCGAATCATTTAATCATCAATGCAGAGTCTACCCAAGCAGAACAAACCACTACCCGCGACGGACTGTCTTTCAATGCTGCATCTCGACCCTCTTGCCTGGGCTCCACTCTCGAGCAGCCTTGTCGATGTTTGTCCAATATCGCAGCTCGATAGCCGCTTTATGGGCCGTTTCGAGGTCTGGTGGAGTGCTGCCGAAGGCTTGGGCCAGCACGTCACATGCGCCGTCGAGGAAAGCTGACGAACGGATCGAGGTCGGGTAGCAAGGGGATCGATGTTAGTCTCATCCCCGATTCGCGAAACGATATATGACGACGGGAGGATGAGTGCAAAGTAAAGGCTCACCCTGATTATCACTCCTGACCTGTTCCGCCTCTTGCTCGTTCTGCGCCTCTTCCAACCTCTCTCTCAATTCCATGACTTTCATTAACAACTCTGCGTCTTCCAACGAGTCAGACTCGCTCACCGGATTCGCCTCGTACCTCTGCAGAAGATACTGTGCCCTTAGGAGAGGGTTGAGGAGCGTTTCGTAAGCTCGGTTAATGAGGGCAGATTGCTGTGCTCCGATCTGTTGTTCCTTTTCGCTGCGTCCGCTCATTCGGTCCGGATGGGTGACGGCCATGCGCAGACGCCAGATGCGCTTGAGCGCGGAAGCGTCGACGTCCCAGCCGCCGCGCGGTACGGTGGATAGGTCGAGGTCGAGAGCCCTGTAGTAGTCGATGTGCGAGGGGAGAGGTTGGAGTGTCGAGCATGAGGGACAGGAGAGCGATTCGAGAGGCTGTCTCTCGCCACAGGAGGGACAGGCTTTAAGCGGAGAGGAAGAAAAGGTAGTGTTGCGGCGTAGCTGCTGTGCGTATGGCGAGAGGGTGCGGGTCTGCTCAAAGATCCGGCTCTTTGTCGCGATGCGGGCGTGTGTTGAGAAGGCAGCATCGGCCTTTGTAGCGGCGAGCTGAGCGGACCGGCTTGGCCGAACAGCGGTGACGGCCGTTTTCTCTGCGACTCTGATCGCTTGTGCCCACATCGTGCGTTTAGCGGAAGAGTTTCCAGAGCAGCCAGAGTCCAACAAAGCCCGCGACGATGTAGAGCGTCAAGCGATGGTTGCTTGCGCTCTGAGAGATGGTGCGGCCGAGGTGGCCCGAAGTGCGGGAGAGGGAGGAGCCGAAGTTGTCAAACTGATCGGAGGTGGTGGAGAGGATGGCGGTGCGCTGGCGTTCGGAGTCGTCGTGGATGTCGAGCGTGACGGAGCGGAGGGAAGAGACTTTGGAGTAGAGAGCGTCGAGGGCACTGTCGTTCTGCTGCTCGTAGACGCGGTCCGCGGTCGACATTGGGCGGTAGGTGGGGGACGTGAGAAGGTGGCGGTGGACGTGGTCGTGGCGAAGTGGAAAAGAGTGATGGTGGTGTGTAGGAAGAGTGATCTCAGGGGTTACGGTAGTGGTGGCGGGTTGGACAAGCAAGCGAGGCCCACGGCGGTAGGGAAAGGAAGTGTATATATATATATATATATATATATATACGTGCATGTGGAGCAGGCAGGCAGGCAGCCAGCCAGCCAGCCAGTCAGCAGCTCGGTGCCGGTGACATCAAGCGACCGCCACCCCAGGCTGCGCGAGCCCGGAGCCGCGCCTCTGTGCCGTCGGAAGAAAGGCGGCAAATGGAGCGCAGCGTCCGTGTGAGGGCGCTCGCGAATAATCGGCCCTTCGCTCCCGCCAACCAACAACCAATCCTCGTCCATCGTCGGCATCGTCAGCACCATCGCACCTTCCACCTTTGCTTTTGCCGCATCTCAGCGACCACCGCCCACACTCCCAGGCATTCACATTCACACACACACACACACGCAGCCATGCTCTCTTCAATAACCTCGTCCTTCGTCCGCATGGGCCTCACCTCGTCCGCCCGCACCGCTCCTACCAGCACCTCCTCCATCTCCAGCAGCACAAGATCTCTCCACCTCCTCTCCGCCCGTCCTTGTCTCCGCCTCACAATCTCCCCCTCCGTCCCCACACTCGGCGCCGTCCGACACAGGTCACAATTAGCGCCTCGCCGCACAAAGTACCGCAAGGCGCACAAGATCCGTCTTCCCTTCAACACCGGCGGATCGCTCAAGGGAACCACGGTCCAGCAAGGCGCATACGGTCTGCGTCTCCTTGCACCTGCAAAACTCTCGGCAAAACAGCTCGTTGCCGCCGAGACCGCACTCAAGAAGAAGTTGAAGGTTATCAAGGGCGCTCAGGTCTTTCTCAGGGTGTTCCCCGACGTTCCTGTATGCGTCAAGGGTAACGAGACACGTATGGGTAAAGGAAAGGGAGCCTTCGAGTACTGGGCTTGCAGGTGAGTCTCGCTTGACGTCTCTTTCGCAGTGCAAGGAGTAGCAAAGAGTCGCGGTACCCAAGAAAGAGCACTGACTGGAACTTCATCGCTCCGTCCTGCTCCGCCCCATACCGACAGCGCATCGATGGGTAAAGTCATCTTTGAGATCGGCGGACCGGTAGAGATCCGTCTTGAGGTCGCCAAAGAGGGTACGTTGCCCACCGTTTGAGCCCCTATCGTCTCCCTTCGTCAGAGACCATCGTCACTAATCTGTCTCTTACTCCTCCTCACCCAACGCAACAGCGCTCCGACTCGCCTCGGCCAAGCTCCCGGTCCCGACCGAATTCGTCACGGCCACATCGGCGCCCCGTCTCGGCCACAAAGTCCTCACGGCACCGACGACGCCTGTCAACCAGCCGACTCCAGAATCCGCTCCAAAATCCGCCTCTGCTTAGTGTCGAACTGTCTTTTCGTTGTTCTTAGATGGTCTCCCATCTGTCTCGTTTTGCAAAGATGTATATGTCTAGTTGTACAGATTGACGGGCTGGCAAGATGTCGAATGGCGCTCAAGCAATGTTCACGGACCGGGGAGACGCTACAGTTCCACCCGCTCGGTCGGTCGGGTGTTGTGCCGTGTCAAGGTGGTTGGGTCGCTGTCGAACAGATCCTCTGGAACGACGACCGTCTCGACCAGCTCTCCCTCTTCCTCGTCCACCCACTCTCCGTCCTCATCTAGATCACCCTGTCCGTCCCATGGCGCTTGCTCGACTACGATCTCGGCCTGCTGCTGAGATGGCGGAGGCGGCGCAGCGGCGGCGGTGGTAGTAGCCACCATGGCGGCCGAGCTGACGGCGGTAGCCACCAACCCAGGCTCGACCGACTCGACCGCCTGCTTGACCGCCAACGTCGTCGTCGCCGCCGCCTGTTTGGCCATCTCCATCTTCTCCTTTACGTCTCCGAGCGACCTCGCACCACCGCCAAAGAGCCTGCCGAAGCCAAGAAGTCTCCAGAAGAAGCCCACCACGCCGAAACCGCGGCTGATGAGTCGAACGTAGAGGATGTAGGCGACGCACGAGAGGAAAAAGAGCATCGAGGCCGCCAGCATTCCCTTGCCGATCAGGTCCTGTCGCTCCATCGACTTTATGATCTGGGCCGAGTTGGTCATGAGCGTCGAGAGGGAGCCGTACTGCGACGAGAGCGTGGTGAGCGTCTGGGAGGATTCCTCGAGCAGTGACGAGGAGAGGGCGGACTTTTCGAGTTCCGAAGACATGAGCGTGACGGTGCGCCGAAGGGCGTCGGTGACGTCTTGCGAGGTCGTCATGAGCTTGTCTTGGCCGCTGTGGGCGTCAGACACGCGGGCAGGGCAGAGCGTGGGCGATACCGTAAGGGAGTAGTTGAGAGGGGTTCAGCGGTCTATCGGTGGGCTATAGAGCGCGAAAGCACGAAAGCAGGTCTCTCGAACTCACCTTGATCCTCCGCCCCGTCCGCCTGTCCTCTCCTTTGCGCTATCGGCGGCGAGCTGCAATCCTTCCCGGGCCGAGGCGGTGCGCGAGGTTTTGACGTTACGACGAGCCGCTACGAGGGCCTTCCTGGTCGCCTGTCTCGTACTGTGCTCACACCGAGATCGAACATCGTCAGCCGGTGTCTCCGTCGACAGACGTGTCCAGCCATCTCGTCCTCAGCCTGCACTCACAGCTCCAGCTGACGCTTTAGGTCGGCGACGAGGGCGGCCAGTTGCTTTCGCTCTCTCGCGGTCTCTGCATCGTCGACTGCGAGTTCGAGGTGTGTAAGGGTACGTTTGAGGCCGTCGATGGATACGGTGATCTCTGCCTCGTAGTCTGCGAGGTCGGCCACGGTGGAGCAGGACTGAAGGCGGGAGAGCTGGAAGCCGTGGATCTCGTTGTCGGAGCGTTGAAAGCTCGCATGCAACGCCAGCAGGTCTGCTGAAAGGGATAGCGGGGGTGTCGGGGTGGATGTTGACATCATGTGTGTGGCTGAGATGGGGCGCGGTAGCAGAGAAGAGAGCGGGAAGGAGGCTGGAGAAAGAGGCGAGGACGACCAAGAAGCAATATTTTGCGCTGTCAGGGCAGGGCGGCGTGCCCCGTGCGCGTGCCACCAAGTTAGGCTGCTGTTGACTACTGCCAGCCAGCACGCTGCCTGCCCCTGCCCCTGCCGCCAGGCGAGTGGAGGCGCGCCAGCTGGCCCAGCTTCCTCTTCACTTGGCACGACGCCCACCACCACCACCACCACTTCGCTCCTCGCCCCCACGCTCCCCCCTCGACCCTATCTCATCAGCCAGATTCTTGAAGCGCAGCACCAGCACCTACTCTCCGCCCTAGAGCCTGGCCGAATGCGACGCCTCAGACAAGCTCTCGACACCGCCCTCTTCCCATCGCTGTCGTCACACGGACGGACCCACAGCAGCCCCGTCCCCCTCGCACCATGTCGAGGCCCGCAGCACAATCCCATCCCAGCTGGACATCAATAGACCACGCCTCCGGTACCCGTCGCCATGCTCCGGCAGCCAAGCACTTCAAACGCCAGTTCATCAAACTCCCCGGCGGTAACAAGGTGAGCACAGCTAAAACCGGCCGCCCCACAAGCTCAGAGCAAACGTACGCGCTCAAGAGGCTGACAAGCTTCGACCGGCCCCTTTCTGAAACTGTTTCGCTCTCGTACCAACTACAGGCGGTCGGTGCATTCTTCCTCAGCCTCATAGCCTACACGCTCCAGACAGAGACGGCTCAGTATGTTCAGCAAGGCCTCAACTACCGCAAGCCTTTCCTGTCGCTGTAAGTGGGAGGGTGCACACCACAGGTCGAGCCAGCTCTCTAGGAGTAATAGCGGCTGTCTATCACTGACCTCCGACAACCACTACTTTCCCGCTGGTCTTGTCTTTTCTTGCGTCCTTCTTGCTCTCCCCAGCTACCTCGGCCACAGCGCATTCACGGTCTTGTTTCCCATGCACCTCGCCCTCCTCTGCTACGGAACAAAGTTCCCGCTCTTCCACTATCTCCACCTTATCTCGCAGAACCTGCGCTGGCAGCTTCGTACTCCATCGGCTCCCCTGCCCCTCCAGGGTCCCGATGCGCTCCGACGGCGCCTCAGCGTGGCCAGCGGGCGAGGCGCTGAGCCGGACGCAGAGGGAAACCAGGTCGACCTCGAGGACGGCAACGACGGCTCTTTCAATGCTCGGTCGCGTCATCGCCGCTCCTTGGGCGAGTGGATGGAGGATCGCATCGGTTTCAATGCCATCAAGCTTTCGGGCCTGCTCGGCATCCTCACGCTCGGCATCACGATACCTGCTCTCAGCTGGTATTCGGCCGTGCCAATGACATCGATGGCCGACATCACTGCCATCTACAACACCTTTTCCGTATGGGCGCTCGTGTTCTCCGTGTGCTTTCTCGGCGAGAAGTGGCAAAAGGTGAGTGTACGGCGGTCGGTCAATGGGCTAGTATTGGATCGAAGGAGCGTCATTACAGACTGATGCAAAAGACTTTGCGTCCCACTCCCGTCCCTCCCCTTCTCATCTCCTCCAGAGAAAGGTGTTTTCCGTGCTGCTGGCGTGCATCGGCGTGGTGGTGGTAGCCTACGGTGGCGCCGACCATCGTAAGCAGCCCAAGGAGGTAGACCCTGTCTATGGAAAGCCGGAAGCGCCCGCCACGGGCAACGCAACGGCCCACGCAGCCGCAACGCTGATCACACGGGCAGTCACCACCACTGTGCAAGACCTGATCATGACACGAGCTGACTCGGGAGATGAGCCACCTTCCAATTCTCCTCCTTCCTTCTCGAACCCGATGCTCGGCAACCTGCTCGCCCTGATCGGCGCGGTCACGATGGCGGCGTACGAGATGGCCTTCAAGCTGATCGGGACGCTGCCGGACGAAGGGAAGCAGCGCGACCTCTATTCGGCCGTAGGCAGCAGTAGCAGTGGCGGCGGCGGCGGCGGCGGCAATAGACGGGCGAGGAGCTACGTCGAGTATCGCACCTCGATCTCTGACGACCTTCCCGGCCGCGGCCCTGAAGAGCAAAGCCTGTTCAACGAGGCGCACAGGGGTGCGGACGGCGGCGGCGGCGGGAAACGCGACCACAGTCCGACCGAAGACGAGAGACTGCACGTCCTCGGCGACGTCGACGATGACGAACCGGACGGCGACGCGAGGCTATCGTCGCTACAGCAGGCAGGGGAGAGGGCATCGATCTGGAACCGACCCAACATTGGCGACTACCAGACGATGACGCCGCCCGCCGAGCTGGCCGACGATAACAGTGGTGGCGCGGCGGATCCCAAAAAGGCCGGCAGCAACGGCAACGGCGTCACGGTGCAGTCGAAGGCGGTCCAGTACGGTGACGACGAGAGCGACGTGACCGAGAGCGAGCTGGGTGTAGGCGAGGTGGAAGAGATCCAGCACGGTGCGCATCGGCTACACCGCAACCCCTCGTACGCCTCCACCAAACGACAGAGCCGCGCCGCAGCGACAGATCACGATGGTCATCCTGAGTGCGGCGGGTCCTCGACGTCAGCCTTTGCCATCCACCGCGACACCTCGATCCCACCGCCCTTACCCTTCGGCCTACACGCCAACCTGATGACGTCGGGGATAGGATTGGTGACGCTGTGCTGTCTCTGGATCGGTCTTCCCATCTCGCACTTGCTTGGTTGGGAGACGTTCGAACTGCCGCCCAATCTGTGGACGGTCTTTTCGATCGGCGTGGTGGTGACGTGCGGCATCTTCTTCAATGCGGCGTTCATGATCCTTCTCTCGCTGTGGGGACCGGTATTGGCGAGCGTAAGCTGCCTGATGACGACGGTGTTGGTAGAGATTGCGGATGTGTTGCTGGGACGCAAACTGAAGCTGGCGAGCGTGCTTGGATGTACGCTGGTCGCGGCTGGATTTGGGGTGCTGGTTGGAGGTGGTGAGGAGGGTTTGCATTAGAGCCAGGCTAATACCCCGGACTCGGACCTCTCTCTGGGCTCCCTTCCGTGTGAGTCTATGTATTGGGACTCGATGTATCATAGGTATTGACTACAGTAGCTGTGGAGCGTCGGAAACAGAACGTTAGACTCTCCTATTGTAGGCCTATTTAGCTTGCCTGCTTGCACGTTGCACTGCTTGGTGCGCAGAGCCCCCCTCTTAGCGTGAGACGAGACGGGAACAATCCCGCGACTGGTCAAAGCATCGGGATAGATGAGAGAGCGTCAAAGATTGCGAAGCTGCAGCAGTGGTCTGGGGAAGCAAATTGGATGGTAGGCTCCATTCAACTACCACGTCGAGGTGTAGTCGAGGTGGTCAGTCGGAAGAGACACTTATGTCTCTCGTACGAAACGACGGTGAGGACCCCTTCCCGGTTGTAACTACGTAGTGATTTGCCGGCGGAAGCGGGTGGGCGTGAGAGTGGATGCAGGACCGAGAGATACAACGCCCAAGCGACCTGCGCAGGACTCAAGCGCTGTGTCTACATAGCATCTGCAAACATGCGCCGCCGCGAGCTAACGGATGGACCTGACCGGCGTTAGACGCGAACCTGGACACAACGTACACCTTGATGTACGTCGCACCGTAGCGCGTAGACCAGCCCGAACGACAAGAAACGGGGGATGGATCGCTAGAGGCCGTCGACGTTGATGGCGGCTGTGAGGGACGCGCGCCAAGCTGCGGGCAACCTGGCAGAACCGGAAACGCTTACCTCCAAACGTAGCGCAGAGAGGTGATATGCCGGCCGGGAGAAAAGGGGTGGCTAAAGCTTCAAGGTCCGCCGCAGCTAGGACGTTCTCTGCAACCTAAGCTGTCGCCGGCCAAACAGGGTCAGTCGCCTCACCCAACTCAACTCGTGCTGCGCCTGATCAAGGCGAAACCACGAGCACCATCGACAGGAAACAGGGTGCCACTTCCAGGGTGCCCCCCGTCGTCGTCGCCACGCGCAGACGCACGGGACGAGAGCCTTGCTCTCTGCCTCTTTCGCTCCTCGTCCGAAGCCAAAGGTGCCCTAACCCAGCACCTGAGTGGGCGGGTTTGCGTGGCGATCTTGCGTGTGACTTTCTCAGCCCAAACCCTAAGGTAGCTCGTTGTTTGTTCGTCAGCCCACTTGCTCGCCTGGCCGTTCATCGTAGTTATTGTTTGGAGGTCGCGGGGACGATTGACAAGGACAGGGGCTCCTAGCAGGGACGACAGAAGCAAGCTGCTGCGCTTACATACGCCCTTTACCCCCCTCGCCGTTGCCGCGTAGCCTCTTGCCTGCGGTGGAATGCTACAGTGCAGCTGTTCTGCCTCTGGCTTCCGTGGAGTGGCGTCGGAGTGAATTCTTAATAATTGCGACGGCAGTCCCGATCCTTCTGTACGTTGGCCCTCACCCGGCGGCCCCCTTCTTTCCCGAGCGTGCTGCACAGATGGTGATGGATGACAACCTACATACGGACAGCCACGGCAAGCTGGTAGGCAGGAGCGGGGGCCCTTGCCACCCTTTTTGCGGGAGATGGTGGGCGGGATGGCCCTTTGTTAGGCCAGGTGCTCGGTGCTCTACGTACCATGATTTACTCTGCGGCAGTAATGTGCTTGGCTGATACAGTTTGGTGATTGTGCTGGCGGACTTTGTCACGGTGCTGCTGCTGCTGCTGCTGCTGCTGCTGCTGCTGCTGCTGCTGCTGCTGCTGATGCTGCTGATGCTGTGGTGTGCCGACCGCCGCCGGGAGGCAGCGTGTGGCCAAGGGCGGCCGCGCGGCGAGCGGGGCTTCATTTGAGGCGGCGACCCTTTTCTAACGCCCCGAGGCTTCCTTGGCCCCTTTCTTTCGCACCTTCACCACCACCCTCCCTTTTTTGTTGCAATTGACGCTGCTGGACATCGTCAACCGCCTCCTCCCTCTCCCTCTCTCTCTCCTCACTCACTCCCGCCCGCTCACACTACTCCCGACATTCACCTCCTCTCTCGCTCGCCACCTCCCCCACCTCACGACCTGAGCCCCCTTAATCGACTCCCACCACCGCCACCGCCACCACCAACCCTTCCTCCCCCAATCGACTCTCTCCAAGATGTTCAAGCTACTACAGCAGCTCCCTCTTCTCGTCCTCTTCCTCATCCCGCTCATCTCGCCCGCCTTCTGTGGCCTGCAGCGCGGCCTCGCATGGGGCATCGATGACCGCTGGGCCGCAAAGGATCTCGGCAACCTTCTCACCTTTTACCACCATTGGGCCGATGGCCCCGTCGACCAGCTCGACAACCAGGGCTTTGAGTACGTCCCCATGTACTGGGGCACCTCGAAGCAGGCCGACTGGGAGAAGAGGAAGCAGGAGATTAAGAAGAACAAGCCTCAGCACGTTCTCGCCTTCAACGAGGCTGACTGCCCCAGCCAGGCCAACATGAGTCCGCAGGCGGCTGCGGCCGCCTGGCTCAAGGAGCTCCAGCCTCTCGCCGAGCAGGGCATCAAGGTCTCGACCCCGCAGCTTTGCTGGAGCATCGACTGGCTTAAGGAGTTCAAGGCCGCCTGCAAGGGTTGCGACATCGGCTTCATCGCCGCCCACTGGTACGGAGGCAAGGACGACTTCGCCAAGTTCCAGACCTACGTCGACAACGTCTCGGCCGTCTACCCGGGTCACGAGCTCTGGATCACCGAGATGGGCCTCACCTCGCAGAGCGGACCCAGCCAGCAGGACATCGACGCATTCGTCCAGAAGGCCATCACCTGGATGCAGACCAGCGGTAAGGTCTCCCGCGCCATCTGGACCGGATGCTTCGCCATCGACAACCCGCCGGACAACTTCCTGAGCAACCTCGGCGCCTTCTTTAACAATGACGGATCCATGAGGAGCCTGTTCAAGTGGTGAGTGGTCGTCGTCACCGTGACGCCCAGGCTGCGTATGCTAGCGCGTTGGTAGGCCTCGAGTAGAAAGTGCGAAGCTGACATGAACGCGTCACTCTCTTCTCGGCGTCGTTGTCGCCGCAGGATGGCCAACGAGCAGTACCCGCAAGGCTGGAGCACGGAGCAGTGGTCCCAAATCTCGTCGTCGTCGTCGTCGTCGTCGTCCTTGTTGCAAAGCTACACCAAGTCCTCGAGCAGCAGCAGCACCAAGAGCAACATGCATGACGACGACGAGAAGTCCGACAGCAAGAGCGTCGGATCCTCGCGCCTCGCCGAATCCGGCGGCAAGAAGAAGACCAAGCACATCGGTCACAAGTCTCAGACGCGCAGGCCCAAGCACCGCCACCACGCCAAGGGTCGTGGCAAGGGACACAAGAGGTAAATATCTTGCGACGTCCTCTTCTTCCTGACCTCGCATACGGGAACGATCCTGGACGGCCGGGTGGCTGGACGGGCCGCCTCCGACTTCCCAGCTTCTAGTCTGTCGTCTCGTCATCTCCGTTTCACCCCATACACACATTGCGTTCGATGGACGGCAGCCCCCTCACGCAAAGTCCGACCATATGCCAAGGATACGAGACGTACCCTTTCCCTCTTTTTTTCTTTCCTTTCCTGACTCTTTCTTTCTCCACTTCTTTCTCTTCTCTTTCCTTTCTTCCTGACTCTTTTCTCCCTTCCCCTCCGCCCACCCTCTTTCGACCATCTCGCGGTTCCTTGAACAGCTGCAAGGCTTGAAGCTCGTAGTCACCCGTCCCGTCGCCCTCTCCTCCTTTTCTTCCCCTGCCCTTCGGCTCGATAGGATTCGGTGTAGCGAAAAGGAGGCCTTGCTGAAGGGAATCATCAACCTCTCCGCCTCGCTGGCCGTAGGCGGTCGCAGATCGCACTTTTCGACTCTACCCATCCTCAATCTCAATACGTCCCATCCGATGCGGACCCCTCCCTTCTTTCGGCTTCATCTCTCACTCCGGTTTCGGTAGATCGTCCGCGGGCATAGAAACAGCGTCTCTCCCTGCTCCTGTTCCATCTGCGTCTTTTTTCTTTAACTTCTTCGCTGTCGTCATTTTGTCTTTTGCTATCCCTCGTCGACGTATTCAGAAAGGCACGCACATAGCTGGCCGGTCCAGTCATTTTCCATTGGTGTCAAATCTCGATTGCTGCGTGTGCCTGTGAACCCTCGATGTTGCTGTGTGTGTGCGTGCGCGGCGAATGACCCTCGTGTCAATGCCTCGACCTGCTACCCGTCAACTCGGCCGTGTAGAAGCAAATGGCCTGTCTATCCAACCAAGTCTTCAAGAGTTCCTTCTTCCTACCGCTATCGATGTGTATACCTTTTTTCGCTAGAACGCTGACAATCTCATCGAAGGGTATAGGTTCGAAGCGTAGTATTCGAGAGTAGAGTTGTGGATCTTGCTTGATTGCCGGAATGAAGTGTTGGTATGGTAGGATTGTTGATGGTGTCGTTTGATTGGGGGGGAAGAGAGTGGAGAGTGGTACGTCTGAAGAAGAGGTGGAAGAAGAGGGGGAGGGAGAGGGGGAAGCAGCTTCAAGACGAAGTTGTCGTGTCGTATCACCCTCTTCTTGACTCGATGAGAGGTGTATTACATGTTCTTCCGTTTGTCTTGTTTTCCCCTTTTGCTCTGTATCGTTTGCATCCTGATCTTGGTCGAGAGATTGTCGTATATCGTTCGGAACGAATCCGACTTCTACAACTTCACCGTCGAGTTGTTGGGAAAGAGTAATGTATACAGCGCGAAGCTGGTCAAGAAGAACAGAACGAGATCGACTTGCCTTGAAGCCGTATCGCTTCGTTTCGCGTTGTAGTTGAGAAATCGTCCATTTCGTTAGGTCTGGTCCAGGGTTGGAGGACATGAGACGAAGGGTGGAAGAGGTGGAACTGCAGCTTGAAAGGATGGTGGAGAGTGGTCGGAAGAAGGTGCGACGCAGCAGAGACGTCATGGTGGTGGTGGTGGTGGTGGAAGTCGAGAAGGAGGAGCACAAGGAGCAGGAGCAGGAGCAGGAGTGGTCGAATGCGTGCGAGTGAAGAAATGTAGAGGTGAGAGAGCCTGCTGCTGTCAGAAATGGCGGACGCGCGGAAAGAGGACACGGCGACGTAGGGTCGTGTGAATGCCTCTTTGGGCCATCAAGAGATGAGAGAAGGCGAGCCAAATGTCTTGGCCCCTTGACAGAGAGCAGGCACATCATGCTGGATTCTGGCGCAGAAGCGATCTGGCCATGTTTCCAGCCTCTGTCGGCGTTCTAGCTGTGGACAGAGAGAGCACAGCCAGCTTCGGACCCCCCCCCCAGACTTGCAATGAGGGAAAGGTTTCTTGGATCGATTCAGGGATCTGGGACTCAGCAACCTGGAGGAAGGGTGAAAAGGGAGGTCGAGCTGGACTAGAAGGGAGAGAAAGTGGCATCGATGCTGCGGGCTCACTCGCGGTAGTGTTGGAGACGACATGACTATTCGTCAGAGTAGTAGCGGTCGTAGAGGTCGTCTTCCTCGTAACTCTCAGCGCTGTTGTCCTCGGCGCTTTACCAACAATCCCCAAATGTGGAAGAGCTTTCCACCGTTTCGTCGTCATCTAGCAGACACAGGTACGGCGAAGTCGGTGGGACCCGGCCGGGAGGGCAGAAGGTGAAAGACGTGCCCATCGGGCCCTGAAAGAACCCACGGTGTACCTTGTCCTGATTGCCTGGATGACGATCAGAGTCACGTTTGACCCGATGGCAATCTGTTGGGGCTTCACTGAGTCGATGTGCTTGTACCACTTGACCAGCTGAGCAGTATTGCTGTCCGAGATGAGAACCGTCCTGGCCTCGGCCGACGTCGAAAGGTGCTCTACCACCGTCCCAGGGGTGACCTGATACGCGTCCATCAGGATCCGAAAGAGGTCCTTGCTGTCCGACGAGTAGAGAGAGAAGTCGAGAGCCTTCTTGATGGTGTCCGAGACGTCGTACACGTCCAGAGAGTCGGCGCTGTATGCGCGGAGGCCAGAGCGCCAGTCAGGGTTGTATGTAGGGGCTGCTTAGGCCCGCTTGATGAAAAATCGACGAGTGAATCGGGAGTGGCGGGACGTAACGAGTTGCGAGGCAGCGTGTCGCCACATGTCGCTTGGGTTCGATACGAGATCCTGAAGCCGTCGGGTGCCTGACGCTTCGAATGCCTGCCTTCGAAACCCCAAAGGACCCGCTGCAGCGTTGCCGTCATTACCAACAGGCATGATGATACCGCCCCGTAAAAAAGGCGCTATCTTAATGCATTAAATTCAGCCTTGCGACACGCCTCTCCGCCGAGGCGTCCGAGAGCAACACGTTGGGCGACGACAACCTAATTTAGACCGCTTCCTTGTCCCCCCTTTGCCTACGTCCTGCCTACTTACTTTGCGAGGTCGAAACAACACCCTCCGTTGCCCATCGATCGTTGTGGTGCCCTTATATTGGGGCGGCAAGCGTCGTGGGAGCCTCCTTGCCGCGATATTTTCGGCTGCTGAGCCTGTAACCAGACCGGGTGAGAGCTGCACTGGCCAAAAGCGGAAAGTATCAGCAACAGCAACAGCGCCAAAGGCTTACTCGATGTCACGGGGACAACGCGGCCAGGCTCTGGGCGTTACTGCTAACGACCCGCCCGGGTACGGCGTTCGGCTGTCCGCCGTGGGCGCTCAAAGTTACATGCGGGATGGATAAATGAAAGGTCAGCGGTGCAAGCCTTGGCTGGCGACTGTCGGGACGCTTCTGCTACCTAGCGACCTCGGCCAGCCCCTAGAATGGTACTAACGGCAGGCCAGATGTAAAGAGGCCGACTCGGGCTAGCAGACATTCCACCTTCTCAATTTGTTCCATTCCACTTCATTGCGTCCTCCTCCTGTAGTCGAACCTGTTCTTCGAGCTCTTAGCATCTTTCCAAATCACTACACAAGAGCCAAAGTTGATCTTTGCCCTTCCCCTCGATACATCCCTGCCTTTCTCGCGTTCAATCCCAGACCACGCCCCGGAGGCCTGTGGCACACTTTCCACTGCTACCTCTTTAGATTCAATCCCCTCACAGAGATTAAACTTTGTATCAAGATAGCCCTGTACGCCATTGTGTTGGTGATCTTCTGTCTCCACGCGAACGCCTACGCGCACACCGCTCCCCGTCCTCCTCGCCATGGCAAAGACAAGCGTTCGGTCGCACCAAGCCGAAGGACCGACGGCACAACCGCTTTGCACCTCAAGCCTCGTCACTTACTGATGATGATGGGCGGCGGTCTGCACGGCACGGGAGGCGGAGGTGGTGGGAGTCTGACGAATTTGATGGGAGGCGGAGGTGGTCTGCCCGGATTGGGAGGTGCGGGCGGCGCGAGTGGTGCAAGTGGTGCGGGCGGAGGCCTCACCAGCCTGCTGGGCAACGGTGGGGGTCTTGCAGGATTGGGTGGCGGAAGCGGCGGGCTTCGAGATCCGACGAGCATCTTGAGCGGACTTTTGGGAGGAAACAGTGGCTTTCCCGGTCTCGGCGGTGACGGAGACACTTCCGGAAACGATGCTACTCGGAGCACCTCTGCAACGGTCGAAGGCAGTGGCGTTTCAGGTGGAACGGCTGGTGGAACGGCAGAGGACACCGACGGTGGATTGGCAGGAGGTACCGCCAGTGGCACGGAAGATAAGACGGAAATTGGGACGGGTGGCGAAACTGGCAGCGAACTAGGTAGAGAGACAGGTGGCGGAGCAGGTGGCGAGACGGGTGGCGGAACAGGTGGGGAGACAGGTGGCGGAATGGGTGGTGGTACGGAAAATTGCACGGAAGGTAGCACAGATGGCGGAACAGATTCCCAGACAGGTGGCGAACTAGGTGGCAAAACAGGTGGCGTAAGCGGTAGCGGAGTCGGAGGTGGTCCAGGCAGCGGTTCCAGCCAATATGGGGGTGGAACAGATGACCGCTGAAAGGCTTGATGGGTGGTATACGATGTCGCTGACCGTTCGAGCCGCATTGCGATCAAAGCGGCGTCTTGAACTTGTTCCTTTGAGCTCCTCGTTGCCGTCGGCGCCGTCTGGTCAAGCTGAGCATCCTTCTCACGTCTCTCCTTGCTACCTCTGCTTTCCATCTCTGGTTCCAGTCCCTGCCGCCTATCTCCGGCTTTTCCCTCTCTCGACGTCTTCGTCTGTCTTCGTGTCTTTCGCAGTGGGCTGCGAACAACGATGCTGGCCATCTATTGCAAATGACCCACACTACCCGTCGTGTTTTCAGAGACTTTGTCCATTGTGTTGGCCGTGCTCCGGCGCAGCGTCGCGCAGAATCGATTCCTTTTTCCCTATCGCCATCGTGGAAGATCGTCGTGTAAGTGTCGCCACGCTCGATCAGATCAGATTTTGCGCCTGCGAGAGTGAACGTGCTCATATGTTATTATTTGAGTTCAGCCACGGCATCGTCGACTCGAATCGTCGCCCGCGACTGCCAGCGGTTGAGCGCAGCACTTGGGAACGTTCATTCTTCCAGATGTCGTTGATAGAGTGGGGAGAGGAAGGTGCGCTGCACTTACTTAAACCGTTTACCGCTCGCCACCGTCGACCCAACCGATCCACACACTCGCGGCGAAATCGGGGTTCGCGGGGCATACAGCAGGAGCTTGTGGTGCCTCAGTTTTGCGTCACGTGGCAGCGCGGGATGGACGTCCTTGTCGCCTTCAGCTGGGGCCGAAGGCTGCTCTACCTGACGAACCCTGATGTGGCTCGCGCGCTCGGTAGACGTGCCCATCATCGCTATCAGCATGGCACTCCAGGGTCAGCCCACGGCCTCATTTCGAGGATCGACCTTGGTGGCGTAAGTCCCATTGAAGTTGACGGATACCGAAGTCCTCGAAAAGAGAGATGCAGGGCCTGGGGCCTGCAAGCAGCCTTGGAGATGTGTGCAAGTCGAGCAAGGCGACAATTTTTACGTTGTTCTCGATGGCCATCCGTCCTCATATGTGACGATGCCGGACAGAGTTGGCCGTGGAAGACAGAAGCAAGCAGAAGCGCGTACGGCCGTTTTGAAAGAAGTGAGACAACTGAGCGAGCTTTCGGCCTGCTTCTCATGCAGCGCGGGGACCCTGAAGGCAAGACGCAGCAAAGCCTTCTTCAATAGTTGGTTCGGGCGTCTTCCGAGGATTCGTCGTCGGTGGTTGGTGACGAGGAAGCGTCGAGGATCACGCGCAAACTCCAGGGATCCCGTCGACGTCGACTTGTTTGGACTTTCTTCGGAGGAGGGAATTCACCGCGCGAAGAGACGCCAAAAGGGTCACAAGCCGGTACAGTGTACTATCCTGTAGCAGATGGTGCGCTCCGTGGGACCGTTCGGGATTGGTGCTCGGTCGGTCTTTGCGGGAAGCGGCGTCCTGGGTCCTTTGGTGCGTCCGAAATCGAGACCGCCTTTCTCCAAGAGAGCAGCATTCGCGAGCATGAATTCCTTCACAGGCGAGGTGGAAACCAAGCATGCCTCTCGCTTGGTGCTGACGGTCGCCAACTTGTTCGGGCGGTTGCAGCAGTCGAGTCCGTGGAAGGAGACAGAGACAGATAGACTCTGACAGACAGACAGAGAGGGCGATGGACGTCAGGTGAGGCTCCACAACGGATAAGAGCTACTTGGCCGGCTTTCATCCCCCCCCGCCCATCACCCCCTTTTCGCCTCCATTTCCACCTTCTTATCTGCTTCCTTCACGCATAGAGCTTCGTCTTTCGAAGCGGTCACTCTTTGGCACCTCCTTCCAACAGAGTCCTTCCGAGCGGATCGCCACCTCGCACGCCCACGCTCTCGACGACCCCACCTCTTCCAGACCGGACATAGACACGTAGACCTTGCAGAAGCGGTAGACTCACCTCGCTCGTCGTCCACGCACGTTCCAACTACTCGGAAATCAGGGTCGGTACGCCCATCAAATAGACCGTCCTGGATCCCTCGCAGTCGATCGTTTCCTGCGGCCTTGCAGCACACTTGTATCCAACGCCGTTGCACCGGAACTGTCGCCCCACGCATCTCCATCAGAGGACGAGCATCTCCCTCGAAACGCATCGTATCCGGCTGGAGCACCTAGCATCGGCGTACGTGGACCTGAAGTCGGAAGGTCTGATCAGTCAAGCTGACCCACGGCCGAGCGTGAAGAGGGAGAGAGATCCAACACCAAAGTTGGGGACTTTTCCGACCTTATACCTCGTGAGTAGAGACAGAAAGGAAGTCTTAGAATTGCAGCCTGGCCCTCGGATCGGCTGGTCGGTGTTGCGAAGCAGAGGAGAGGGAAAGGATGGTCAGCTTGCTGTGCGTAGGCTCTACGGAAGAAGAAAGGTCTTCGTCGGTGCTTTGGACTTCGTCGCGGGGGCGCCAGCCGAAGAAGGCTGCCTGCCGCCGCGAGGCCAATATACTCTAGCTCACTCACCTTGCGAAACGGCGCTGGTTGAGGTCGAGGTCGAGGTCGAAGTCAAAGTCGAAGTCGAGGACACGATCTTGGCCGAGCCGGACGAGCAGGCGAGCGAGTCAGTGGCGGAAGGAAACCTGATGGAGGCCGAGGCAGAGGCGGCTACGACATTGTGGCGGGAGTGGACGAACAGCTTGCAGCCGGAAAAGAGGCCCGGCGTCGGAGGCGACCAGCTACGTAGCCAGGGGTGGTCTGTGACGGATGAAGCTGGCCGTTGCACATGATGGTCGAGCGGAAGGAAGCCAGGCCTTCCCTGGCAAGAAGCAGAGCAGGCAGGGCGCGATCCCCGCCTCCTCACCCGTCCGAGCTAAGCCAAGCAGGGAGCAGCCGCCGAAAGGAAGCGCCGGCGCAACGCGGTGGCCGAGCCAGGTTTGGCCGCTCCGGCCCGATGGAGGCCCCGCTAACCTGCGATCGTCGCCAGCGATGGCGGCGTACCGTGAAAAGTGGACGCCTCTGGCTCGGTGGCGGTCCGCATACGATTGACCCCACGTCGATGACTACTGCGCTCGCGCCCGCACCGCTGCCGGCCTGGACCTGGCCCAGCCCGTCTCGCCGACCTTGTTTCCGTGGGCCAAAAGGACAACGATAGGGATAGAGACGCGCGAGGCCGAGGCTCTGCGTCGCCTGTTCCCACGCCGCCTCGCAAGTGACGGGATGGAGATCGGCCAGAACCGGCAGACGAGCCAGCTAAGCGGTTAACCGGCTCCCCTCAGCTCGTCGAAAGGTGGCGGCGAGGGCGGCGCTCGCTGGACGTCCGGGAAGGCTGAGCATCGCGGTGGGAAAATAAATGTATGGGGTGGGAAGGCCGGGGCGACAAGCAACAGGCCGCAAGGACGCCCCTTTCGGCTTGACCGCGTGTTGTCAGCAGCAAGCAGAGCAGGGCTTGCCTGGGAAGGGCAGCGGCGAGCAGGCGAGGCCGGCGGGCGATGGCTGCCTGTCTGGCCATGATGCTCCCTGGCGTAGTGGAGGCGCCGTCATATCCTCGTCGTCGCCCGTCGTCCATCGTCGAGATCGCGAGGGATGGGGCAGGGGAGGAGACGGATGGTCCGGCGCTCGCCTGCGTCAGCCGTGAAAACAAGCTACGGAAACAGGAGGCAGGAGCGACGAGGCGAGAGGGCGGGCTTCTCGCCAACGCTTGCCCTAGGATCGATGGGTGGCGTGTAAGGGAGGCAAGCGCCCGGCTGGCCCGTCGGTCGGTCGGCGAAGGGCCGGCAACGGCATCGTCCGAACTTCGCCAAGCCTTGCCTGGCCCCTCCCGACCTGACTCGACCTCCCTCGCAGCGAGACATGGACGACGCAGGCTAGGCTCGAACTCTATCCCTTCCCTCGATCCCCTTTATCCCTCCCTTTTTCGGCCCTTCCCTTCTTCCTTCTTTACCTCCCGGCCACGACCACAACGACGACCACGACCGCCTTTCGCCTCTCCCGCCCCTTGCCACTCTGATCCTCTCGGCGGTTCCAGCTGCCCTCGCCGCTACGACGGCCTGTTCTCGAGGACCCGGGCATTTCCACGACTCCACCTCCCTCTCCGTCAGCCGTTCTAGCTCTATCCTCTCGCTTTGGTTCGCAGCCTGGCCTTTCTGCTCGCTTGCTTTGCATAATCGGTGCAGGGCGAACGCCGTACAGCGCCGAAACTGATCCCAGACCGATTCAGCTGACGACGACTGACGCCACCGTTCGGCCTCTCTCTTCCTCTCTTCGGTCTCGGTCACCACACCACACAGCGACATTGGCCGCCAAAAGCTTCTAATCTTTCGCCTTCACATCTTCTTCTCCGCCTCCTTGAGGTCTCTTACTCAGATCTCAATCTTTGGGAGGCGCCCGGCTAGCCTGTCTGCTAGCTCTCGCTTTCTTTCGAGATCTGGAACCAGCCAGCGTGACGCCCCTCCTAAGCCTTAGCGCTACAAAACTCTAGCTTCTCTACATCGGCCGGCCCGCTTTCCGTGGTATCGGTCTCCTGTCTGCTCTCAGCAAGTTGGTTCGGTGGACCCTCTCGTAAGTTCCGTCTATCCGTAGACCGCCCGGTTTTTGCAGGCCGATACCGCGAAGGGTCGAAATGAAATTGCTGGTGCTTTCCCGTGTCGCCGCGGCGGCGGCAAAAGATGGGTTGTCGGTTGCTCGCCTGCGGTATCTTGCAGCTGGCTAGATGCTCTTCGGGAGCAATGGTGCGGCTTGGAGCTTCGGATCGAGGTAGTAGGTGGTTGGGCGGTCGA
The DNA here is from genome assembly GCA_900291925.1 of Thecaphora thlaspeos. Classification (NCBI taxonomy): domain Eukaryota; kingdom Fungi; phylum Basidiomycota; class Ustilaginomycetes; order Urocystidales; family Glomosporiaceae; genus Thecaphora; species Thecaphora thlaspeos. Next base: position 312,564 of record UWYS01000019.1, on the reverse strand, counting down.
GCCGGCTGGCTGGACATTGCGCCCACCTGCTGCTCAGCTCGCTTTTTTCGAGATCAAGGTTCGAGCCAATTGTGGCAAACGAAGACTGACGGCCTCTGCCTGCTTTCTCCCCCTTACTACTTCTCTTGACCTCTTCCTTCCACCGGTCTATTAATCGCTGCTTGGCTCGATCCACGTCCTTGGCTCATATTGACGCCACCGTCTCGCTTCATAACGACCGCAACGTCGACCCGCAACCCTGGGTCTGCTCCCTGCGATCGCAAAATGTGGTGGTGTCGGTTGGCACTGCCCCGTCTATTTGCCTGTCGTCTCACCTCGACTACCCGGCATTGTTTTGGCTCACTCCAACAACGCACCATCACTACTGCTGCCGCGTCGCCACTCCCACCTCTGCCTGCCTGGTTGACTCGCATACGGCTCTTTGCGCAACCTTAAAACTCGCTACGGCCTCTTCTTCGCCCGGCATTGCCGCTGTGTCGGATGCGCCCCGCAGGCCTCGCTTGCGACTAGCGCAGACGATCCCTTCCCTGATTGCCAGATCTTCGAAGGCTATAAAGAGGTGAGCTTGACTCAGACGCAAAGCTTTCCCGCTTAGACCCCTCCTCCGCAGACGCACGCACCGTGCACCTCTCCTCCGACGGCCAACCCGCGACCTGTCAGCCTAGATCGCCCCGCCTGCGGGTAAGCGGTCGACCAGGTCCTGCAGTCACCTAGCTTCAAGTGGGGCTATAAGACCTCTCGACGAGGGCCGACGCCTCTGCCTCTGCGTTCGCATCCTTCATGCCAGCCACAAGGCACTGATTGCCTCAGTCTGTCTTCGACGATCCGGGCTCCACACCACGAACAGGCCCCTTTTCCTCCCTCTTCCAGGCGAAATAACAGCTGCCGTTGTCGTCCGGCCTCCATCACACCGTCCTCAGCGCCCTCAGCTTAGAGCGAAGAGACGATCCGGGAAGACTGCATCTCCGGCAAGCGATCGCCGACCTGTCCCAGCCTCAGCAGCACCGGTAGCAGCAGCAGCAGCAGCATCGGCCCGCTCGTCTTCCGCCAGCCGGACCGCGCAACTCGGGCCAACACTGCAGATCGGAGCCGCCGGCAACAGCTCATTGACCTACCGGCCTGATCTCCTGTCCGGACGCCGCTCTTGGTCAGTATCAAGCATGTCGACGCCGTCACCTGCACACCGATCGTGCCAAGCGTCGCCGTCGCATTCCCCTTCGCCTCTGCAGTCGGTCTCGGCCTCCACAACGGATCGCGGAGCGGTCGCACAGACATCTTCTGCGCCTGACAAAGCACCATCTGCGCAGGCTGCAAAGGAGCAGCCGCAGCACAACAACGACGGCGGCGGCCATGGCGTAGACGCCAGGCCTCAGCCGGGCCAGCGAACTCGAACGACTTCGCCGGCGGCACAGGGTGCCGGCAACAAGGCCACTGAAGCGGCTGTTGCGACGACGCAGGCTGCAAGTGGCAACGGGCAGCCCAGGCTGACAGTTGAGAGGCGAAGTCTGTCGGTGAACACGGGCAGCTTGAGCCACAGCCCAGCTCCGCCTCTCTCGCCTTCGGCCGTCCAGACCCAGAGCATAGATCGCCCACTCCTAGCTTCCGGCCTCCCGTCTGCCACCGCTGCCGCCAGCGCGAGGGACCCGACACCGTCTGCCAGGGCCGGACAAGCGCTCGCCACGATGCACGAGGAGTACCAGAACGGCGTCTCCGCCTCCGCCTCCGACCACCTCGGCCTTATGTCAGCGCCGCTGTTGGCTGATGCTAGCTTCGCATTTGCAGCCGATCCGAGGCAGGCGTCATCTAGGTGGGCCCAGCACCAGGAGGGCCAGTTTCGATCGTCGCGCCACCGCTCGACATCGAGCGCGGCGGCTCTAGCGCTGCACGGGTCCGGCTCGAACTTTGATGACGGCGACTCGTTTCCCTCGCTATCGACGATGCGGATCGGCCCTTCGGTCCCGGCGCGCTCCATTTGGGAGCGGGACGCTACGCCTGGCGGGGTCGGTGGTGGCGGCGAAGGCTTCGGAGCGATTGGGGCGTATCGGGCCGGCTCATCTCCGCAGACCTTTCAGTCGGCCGTCCAGCGCGGCTTCTCGTTCTCGTCATCATTTCACAATGGCGCTGCCTCCCTGGAACGCCCTGGCGGCAGCGACTCGCTGAGGGACCGAGGCGTGTCGTTCGGCAGCAGCGGCGTTCCGACGCAGTATCGAGGCTCATTCTACCCGTCGGCATCACAGTCTGGAGCGCCGGGTGACCGAAGCCGGAACGGCGCCAGCCACTACTCGCCGGCAAGCTTCGGACAGGCGACGTTCTATACCGACTCGACGGAGGCGCAGGCCGCGGCCGGAATTGAGTCTCGCCGCCACTCGATCGCGGGTGATCTGACGCTCGACGCCGGCAGCGCGTTTGGCGGCCAGCGCAGAGCGGTGGGCTTTGAGGTCGGCCGAAGCACCGGCTTCATGGCGCCGTCGAGGAACGCGGCCGACGAGGCGATCAGTGGTCGGACCCGCTCGTCGTCATTTGCGCCCTTCGGCAGCGGCAGCCTCGCGCTGACCGACGACGACCTCGCCGGCGATCCAGACTTTGTCCCGCTGCAGAAGGAGCTCGAGCGGGCCAAGCAGGAGCAGGATCGCGAGCACCAGCAGCGCGGTGACGATGAGGGCGGCTTCAGGGTCCCTTCCAGCACTGCTGCAGCTGCCGGAGCACATGCCACCTCGATGCCTTCGATCTTTGGCGGGCGCAGGTTCAGCGGGTACAGCTCGAGCCCAGTCACCTCGGGCCTCGACTTTGGACGCCCCGCCCAAGGCCGGCTTGCGCAAAACGGCGGCGGTGGCATGGACAGCCTCTCGGCCAGCTGGGACATCTTGACGCCTTCGGCCCAGGTCGGTGGCCGCTCGCCCGACGACCGCCGGGACAGCATCGCGCTCGTGGCCGAGCAGCTCCGTCGGACCTCGATCGGAGGCGAGCGAGGTGACCCGCGCGACAGGACCAGCGACGATCCTTCTCAACTCGACGATGATCATGCGGCAGGCACGGCCACCGTCAAGGGCAGCCCAGGCGCCTCGCCGCGCCAGGCGCAGATGCGAACCAGTAGCAGGTTCTCGCTCTCGCCAACGGCCATGGTCTTCCAGAGAGGCCAGCTTGGAGGCCCGGCGGCGCTTGGCGGCGACGGCACCGCGGGCCTGAGCACCTATAACGAGACCTACCTAAGGCAGCGCTCTGCGTCCTCCGCGTCCGACCGCAGCGCGTTTGCCGCTCCGGCCTTCCCACAGCAGGCAGCCTTCGGTGGCAGCGGCGGCGGCGGTGTCTACCCCTCCGACAGCCTCAGCGGCGGTAGAGCTTATGCGCCCGTTTCCGGATCCGGCTTCAATCCTTCCGCCTCTTCCACTGTCGCCGCCGGTGGCGCCTTCGTCAACCCGTACATGGTGCCCAGCCCTTCGCTCCCAGCACCGCCTCAGCTTTCGGACTTCGCGTTCGGCGGCCTAGCCAGCCTCGGACCGCTGCCGCCGCCGTCTGGCGGGGGTCCTGGCGGCTTTGGCCCGGGTGGCCAGCAGCAGACGGAATTGCAGGAACTCGGCAAAGGACTGCCGCTGGCGAGTCTCGCCAAAGACACGCCGCTCTACATCGTCGAGTTTAAGCAGGGTCGCACCGACCTCTTCTTCTGCCACCGCGGCTCCGACGACCTGTCCTCGCGCCACATTGGCGACGAGACCATTGTCAAGGGCGATTTGGTCATCGTCGAGGCTGACCGCGGCAAGGATCTTGGCTCGGTCGTCAACGACAGCATCACGGTCGAGCAGGTCCAGTCGTTCCTGGCGCATCAGTCGGAGCTGGCGATGCTTGCCGGAGGTGGTGGCCGTTCTGCGGGCTCGGAGGACGCCTCGTCGAGCAGCGGCGGCGGCGGCCTCGGTAGCTCTCCGACTTCGCCTATAGCGGCCCGCCCGACACGTTCCATCAACCCGAAGCGGCTCTTCGCTAAGGCGACCTCGGCCGACACAAGCCTGCTCTACTCGAAGGCGCAGGATGAGGAGCGAGCGCTCCAACTCTGCATCACCAAAGTCAGCCAGCGCGGCCTGCCGATGACAATTGTGGCGGCCGAGATGCAGTGGGACCGCCGCAAGCTGACCTTCTACTATACCGCTAGCATGCGGGTCGACTTCCGCGATCTGGTCAAGGAGCTCTTCCGGCTCTACAAGACAAGGTGAGTCGTCTGACGGTATTGAATCCAAGGCACCCCTGTGCTTGCAGGGCTGCAACGTAGACTGACGAGTGTGCCTGCCTTTTCTTTTGTATTGCTCCGCCAATGCCCTCTCTTTATGCTGTCTGCCGGCTCTGACAGGATCTGGATGTGCCACCTCGGGCACCCCAGCGGCTCTGGCATGGTTTAGCGGCTGCGGGTAGACGACCGTCCACGGAAAGCGATGAGGGGGCTTCATCGGGTTGATTCGAGACGAGACGCAAGACAAACCGGCCGGCTGAAAGACTGGGCAGAGACAGGCCGGGTCGACAGGAATCGTCGACCAGACGTCTTTGTTGCCGCGCACCGGACCGCACTCTACCATAGGCGCCACTACCGCCTTTGTCCTGCGCAACAACGCGCGCACGCACGATGCACCGACACCAGCAAGATCTGCACAACTCGCACGCAAAGAGACGCCCTTTCCAGTACCGAGACCTACGCCGGCCGACTTCCTCGAGCCGCCATGTTATTCCATCGACAAACAGCTCGCTACAGCGGTCCAAGCACCATAGCCAAAGAGAGGATCCGGGAGGCAGAAAAGCGCATCGAGACGATAAAGAGGAGATGCGACAGCGGCAGTTGATACACATGACATATGCGCTTATTCGATTCCAAAGATGATCGTCCGACGTATCAGATGGGTTGGGCAGACGGGGAAGAGGGATGAGAGCAGCTGGATAGCTAGAGGACAAGACAGGCCGGCCGTAGAAGGGCGCCACACGAGGACGTGGGCCGCGCCTTGCTGCCGGCCGCAGCACAGCTGTAACCCGGACGTGTGAAGGAGATGCAAAGGAGCTCCGGTTCGCAAGCTTCAATCACTACTCACCTGATATGCATGAAATGCTGGTACTGAGGCCCGTGGGGGCGGTGGCGGCGTGAGCGAGCCTTGGTCGCTGGACTGTGGAGAGGAGGCTGCCGTTGAGAGTGAAGCGCAGCGGGTACGTACATTTAGCGATGGTTGCTTGTTGTACAAGGCAGCAGGGCGGTGAAGGCGGCCAGATGGGGTGAGAGGAGATGGCGAGCGCTCTGTTGAGCGAGGGTGCGTCCGCCGGAAAAGAGGGGTGCGGACCCTCGATTTATTTAATTTCTATTCTTCCCGCAGACGAGAGGTGGAGGGCGAGGCGGGGCGAAATCGAGGCAGCTGCGACAGGCCAGCAGACCCTGCATGTGCCGTGTTGGTCGGTCGTTCTTCCCGCTTCTTCTGGGTGTGCATCACGTGCCGCTTGCGGGGCGTGGGCGTCTGGACTAGACAGATACCGCCATCGCGGCGGCACTGCGTCCTCCTTTCTCCCATCACCTCTTTCTCCCTCTCTCTGTAGCGCACCGCGCAGTCGTTCTTCCCCCGCCCGATTCCGACCCTTGCGGCCTCGCCGCTTGGGGCCTCTCCTCTCTGCGCTCGTCCGGCCCTTACGGCGGTCCGGGAGCCTTCGAGCCCGGGCCTTGAGCCCTCCCCCGCAATCCTATGTCTCCATGCCGTCTCCTTGCAGCCCGTCGCCGCCGCGTGTGTCTGTCGGCCGGGACAGAGAGAGCTAGGCTAGCAGCCGGCCGGCCTCATGGTGGACCCAATCAGCTTGCCTCGTTTTGCCAAGCGGGGTGGTCGAGCCACCTGTTATTTCCCTTCCCTCTATCGCTCCATCGCTCCGTCGTCCTCACGACCACCGCCGCCATCACTTCATCGCCATCACCACCGCCACCGCCGCCGCCCATCGTAGACAATAGCATATCCCTAGCTGTTCTCCACGGCCATCGAACACAGCAGTACGCACAGCTAAACACATCCGCATACACTTCCACACCGCTCACACACGCCATGTCTTGGTCGCCCTCCGCGCCGCTCACCTCGGCCAAGGACAAGGACAGCTTCGCCTACGAGTCCACCGTCAAGCGCTGGCCCGCCATCCTCACCCAGGTCATTGACAGCATCTACGCCGCCAACCATGCCCTCTCCTACTCGCGCACCGACCAGTCGGCCAAGATCGCAGAGGGTAAGGCAGTCATCGAGAGAATCGCCGCCTTGAAGCACGACATGTCGCGCGATCGTCCCCTCGAGCCCATCAATATTGACCCCAAGAAGGACGATGAGGAGGACGACGGCCCTTCGACCGAGCTCTTTGACCAGACCATCCAGAAAGGGGGCTGGACCTGGTTCACCGCGCCCTGGCTCTTTGCTGAGTGCTACCTCTACCGGCTTCTGAGGAGCTTCTTCGCTAGGAGCGCCCACTGGAAGCGCTACGACCCCTTTAGCAAGTCGAAACTCCAAACGTTCAAGTCGAGCGGAACCGCCATCTCGGCCCTCGCTTCCACCATCGAGGACCTCGTCAACAAGGCCGACGGTCCGGACAAGGGCCCGCAATCGACCCCCGAAGGGCGCGAGGTGAGTATGCAAAGGCAGGCGGGGAGCGCAGCCGGGGGGGGGGGGGGGGGGCGGGGGACTGGGCGGTCAGCCGTAGCTGAGTCAAGGTCAAGACGGAGAACGCCGACTATCATCTTTGCTTCGCTTTCCCCCCTACGTCCCGCTCCGCAGATCCTTTTTCACGAGATGGCGCAAATGTCGCTGTGGGGCAACGCGACCGACCTCTCTCTCCTCACATCGCTTTCTTACGCCGACCTGCAGGCGCTGCAGACGACAGGCAAGGAGCAGCAGGAGGCGCGCGCCAAGTTCATTCTAAGCAATGACCTCGACAAGGCGTGGAAGCAGATCTCGTCGCTCCAGGGCGGACGAGTTGACATCGTCCTCGACAATGCTGGCTTCGAGCTGGTCTCGGACATGATCTTTGCCGACTGGTTCCTCTCAACGCCTCACGTCGATGAGGTCGTCTTCCACCCTAAGAACATGCCGTGGTTCGTCAGCGACGTCACGCCGCCCGACTTTCGGCACATGATCGAGTCGCTCCTAGAGCCGAGCTTCTTCACCACGACCAAGCAGCAGCAGGAGGCGACCAACGTCGATCGACACCGGTCAATGTCTAGGACGCGAGACCTCCAGGCCGATGCGTCCAAGTTTTCCCACAACGCGACTGGCGGCGGCAACAGCGGTCAAGGCGGTGCAGGATCGCACCCGGCAGGGTCGAGGCAGCTGCAGATGAAGCCTTCCAACGACCGGGGCCGCTCGCCCCACCCGGCAGGAAGCCGATCGCTCCAGGCGCGCGAGGGAAGCGTCGACACCAGCAGCGGCGGCCGAACGCCTGCGGGTTCGAGGTCTTTCCAGATGGACCCGGCCTACTTCCGCAATGCCCGGTCGCAGACGATCTCGCCGTCGCGCAGCTACGTGATGGACTCGTCGCTGTTCTCTTCGCTGTCGATCCACGACGAGGTGGCTGGCGACGAGGCAGCCGAAGGGCTGGACGAGCGGCACTCGCGCGGCCGGTCCACGACGGTCAAGAACGAGACGCCGTCGTCGCAGACACCCGTCCAGGCCATGGTACGAAGGTGGATGCGGTACCTCGAGGACGGCCAGTTCAAGCTCAGCGTCCCCATTGACGCGCCGCTGGGCAGCGACACCGGTTCGGCCAACGGCTTCTGGACGCTCCCGACTGGCTACGCCAACATGGCCGAGCTTGCGCCTGAACTGCACTCGGAGCTGAGGACCAAGTCGGGCCTCGTCATCTTCAAGGGCGACCTCAACTACCGCAAGCTGACCAACGATGCCGTCTGGCCCTCGACGACACCGTTCAGGGAAGCACTCGGCCCGCTGGCGGGCACAATTGAGATCCTCGCGCTCCGTACCAACAAGGCGGACGTGTGCGTCGGACTCCAAGAGGGCAAGGAGGAGTGGGTCAAGGCGCAAGACGACAAGTGGAGGGTGAATGGCAAGTGGGCCGTCGTCCAGTACTGCCCCAAGGACTAGTGAGGTTGTCGGTGTCGTTGCCGTCGTCGTTGTGAGGGCGAGTGAAGAGGGGCGAGCATCGTGTACGTAGCTAGCTAGCTAGATGGCTTCGTAGAGAGGGAATACAACGACGATCGTCGTCTGATGTCAATGGATGCCAAGCGCGAGCCCTGCATAGTTAGCGGTAGCGTCATATGGTGTCCTTGAACGAAAATACCTTTCCCTCTGACACTGGTTCCTCTTTCTGCGTGCCACCATCTGACCGCCATGCCTCAGCCTCCACCCTCTCCCTCAGATCCTTGACATCGCTCCCCTTTGCCCTGTCGCTCTTGACCTTCCTACTCTTCCCGACATAATCCCAGTACCTCGCGTACAAGACCGTCTCTGCAGTTGCAGTCAACAAAGCGGCCATTAGAGCCAACAAGACTCTAAAGGGAATCTGCAACCCTGTCGTACCGTACCAAGCTGCTGCGCTGACTGCCGCCATGCTGAGGAGGACGTTGACAAGAACAGAAAGAAGGGAAGATACCTCCTTCCACGCTTGCGTATCCGATCGAGCAGAGAGTGTCGGATGCGACATGGAGAGACGATTGAGTAAGGGCGCTGAAGGATCGATACCGGCGATAGAGACAAAGGAAGGTGGCACCGAGGTGGGTTTGTATGGAAGAGAGAGGGTGAGGTTGAGGTAGAGTGCTTCGTCTTGTGCTCGTTGGATGGCGAGAAGTTGGGCTGTCAGTTCGGCGGACTGTCATGGTGCACCGAAAGGGGGAAGAAGTGTTCAGCGTGATGAAGTCCGAGGGTAAAGGGATGAGAGTGGGGGAAGGAACACGTACACGCTCAACCACCTTCTTGGGCTCCACAAAGACCTCTGATCCACGAACGAGCGACCATAACGTCCAATCCCCCGGATCCAATCCTCTATTCTTCCCCTCTGTGTTTGTCCACTCCGAGAGTAGCACCAAGATTTCATGCGATATCGCCAACCTTTTCCCTTCCTCTTCTCCTTTCTTTGTCTCTCCTCTCACTTGCTCTGGCGTTTGAGAAAGTGGCGGTGGGACGGCGGGACTGGATCCGTCCATCTTCTTCAGACCGTCGTCTGACGAATCAGGTTGAGTAGCTACGACACGACCAAGCAAGAGCCGATCTCGTATCGTCTCGGGTAGGTCGTCTTGCGATTGGAGCTTGAGCAGGCGCGACGTGACGACTGGAGAGAGGACGAGTATCGGCATCGTGTCGGTCGAACAAGTAGGGTCTTTCCTCCGAGAGAGGTTGGATGAGGTGGGATGCGGAGACTTGTTCAGTTGCGATGAGTCGTACAGTTGGTGACGGAGATGCTGAGAGATGTTCAAGTGAAGTAAGAAAGATAGGCGATGATGCGGTTGCTGGACGGGGTAAGAGCAAGCTTGAACAGTGTGACGATGTGGCGGTGAAAGAAAGTACAAACGAGCGAGCGAGAGACGAAGACGTGGCCCGAGCCCAAGGCGCAAGGAAATTCACCGCTCGCCTCCACCTCTCCCCTCGCTCCCGTCACACGGACGGTGATGATAGTTACAAAAGCCTGCGAATTGTTAAGTGGGCTCGATGCGACCAAACGAAGACACAGTAACAGAGGAAGCAGAGCAGGCTGGTGATTATGACAACCGCAATGACAATGACTACGAGGCTAACGGGTACGGTCTGTGGCTACCATAACGAAAAGGAGACATTTTGGTCGGAGAAGGAAAGGGCCGCGGTGGGACGAAGAGGCGCCCCACTCTACCCGACGCAGGGTAACGAGCGGAGAGCATCAGGAAGCGGCGGCAGCTATCTCGTTTTTCACAGCAATGCCGACAGAGTCGAAGCTGACTTGGTGCTCCTGCTGCCACTGGACCACATCCTTGCGCAGCTGGGCCAGATTAGCCGGCTTGGTGCGCCACTCGTCCATGCCGCATTTCTTGACGCCCCGTTCGATGTCCGATGCCGACGAGAGTGCAGAGATGGCCACGATACGCGGTCTTCGCTGGCCGTCTTGCGGAGAGAGGCCGTTCCAGTGCGACCGCATTAGCTTGCAGGCATCGAAGCCATCCTGTAGAGGTCGTCGTTGTACGAGGAGCATGGGAGCAAGAACACGAAGTCAGTCTTTGTCTCTGCCGGTGGTCTTAGCCTCTGCGCGGCAGTGCACTCAACATCACCGGAAGTGAAATATCGAGCAGCACCACTGCCGGTATCGACTCGCGGAATCTGTCGATGGCCTGTTGACCGTCCATGGCTTCTGCAAACTTGCAACCGACCTTCTGCACGACCGACCGCAGCAGCCGCATGTCGAGCGGGTTGTCCTCGACCAGCAGCACCGAAAACGGCCGTTGCTCAACGACGCTCGAGAGCGGGTCGGCAGAGGCTGTCGTAGCCACGCCTACTCCAGGCAGTGCAGCTGCGGAACGGCTTGTCTTGGGAGTGACGCACGACTCCGAGATGGGCGAGGAATCTGCCGTGAGCAATGCGCCCAGCTCGGTGGTTAAGTGATCCAGCTCGTTTGCGATGCAGTTGTCCAGGAACTCTGCGGACCTGGACGTGGCCGGAGGCACGGGCAAGACGACGGGGCACGAGAAAACCGCAAGCGCCTGCATGGTTCCGGCGAGGAAGGGTGGCCGAAGATGAAGGCACTCAATGCCAGTACCCTGAAGCGATGCGAGCGCCTCGAGGACCGCGTCGGCCGGCTGGCCGTGGCACAGATCCAGCACGACGACCTTGCAATGCCGTTTGCCCTCCTGGCCAATATGAGCCGCAACCGCGTCGACGCGTGCAGCGTCGTCCACGGGCAGGAGCAAGATGGAGGAGTCGTTCGACGTCGATGACGCTGTGATATCGCAAGCAGCCAGCGTGTCGGTACAGTACCGTCCGAGCGAGCGACTGACCGCATCGCTGCAGAAGCGGGACTCCAGATATGCCGACGTGCCCGTCGAGGAGCTGGGCCTCCCTGACGACTCGAATAGCCGCGCGAGGGTGCTGTCATCGTCGTAAAGATTCGTCTCGACCGGCAACGTGATCGTGACGGCCGTGCCCTGACCCTCAGTAGACTCGACCCCCATCTTGCCGCCTATGTCTTGCAGCAGAAGATCGGCCAGGGCCACGCCGAGGCCGGTGCCCTGCTTAAAGGTGCTGGCCTTGCTGAACAGCTTGCGGTAGCTCTGCGCCAAGAAGTTCGAGCTCATGCCGATGCCGTTGTCTCGCATGACGACATCGACGCTCTTCGTAGTGCCGTCGGACCTCGTCGGCCGGACGCACACCTCTACTACAGCATCGCCGTCCCGGTAGAAGCGGAAGGCGTTGCTGGTGATTTGCTGCACGATCTTGCGCACGATCTGACCATCCCTATGCCTGAGGCTAGGCCGGTATTGCAAGATCGCTGGCGTCGGCCACACCAGAAGCAGCGGCGGCTTCGCAAGTCCGTCTGGTCGGGTTAGCGACCACTGTTGCTCCTGTATCGCTGTCGACTCAACCAGCCCCAGCAGGTCGATCGGCGTGTCGGACGTTGTAGAGTGGTCGTCGCCCGTCGGGGCGTCCGCCGTCGGCGATGTGAGGTCGTTGACATCGATCAGGTTGTTGATTGACTTCTGAAGGTCCTGGCCGGCCGAGAGAATCACCTTGGCGAGCTACACGGCCTCTGAAATATCGTGCTCCGAGATTTGGGCAGAGAGCGGAGCGCTTTCGAGCAGGAGCGAAGCCAGCTGCGAGGCAACTCCCGTGACGCCATGGAGGGGTGTACGCAGCTCGTGGCTCATCTGCCGGATGAGGGCCACCTTGGCTCGTTCGGACTGTACGGCTCGCTGCCGCAGGTTCATGCTCTGAAAGATCGAGCCGAGCGAACAGGTAAAGTCGACATCAAAGTCCTCGACCACAGTCCGCTTATCGAAGAGGACGAGAAACATGAAGATTGGCTCGGTCCGCTCCCCATTGAGGACGATGTGCGCGACTGCGTCCCGTTGAGAGCAGAGCGATGATGGAGTCAGTGCTGAACCTCACCCCAGGTATGAGCCCAAAAAAGGACCCATCGGCGCTCGGGCCCAGTGCTTGCGGCGGGGAATCTTCGAGGTCGATGACTCACAGTAGGTCTCTGCATGGTCCGGCACGAGTCTGGGCAGCGCACCGGTTTCAATCCGCATGTGGGAGTCTCGGTCGTCCTCTGACCGATGGTAGACGGCAGACTGAGACCATCCCATGTCCTGGCGCTGCATCAGCCACTCCAAAAGGGCCCTCCGTCCGCCAGGGCAATCTAATCGATCGGCCACCACACCGGCATCTTCGCCGTCGGCAGACAGGATGGTGGGCGCGAACAGACACGCCTGCTGTTGAGCCGTTGCAGTGAGCGAGCTGGTACGTTTGTGACCGGCGAAGATGCTGAGCCGGTCGAAGGAGTTGTCTCGCCGCTTCGCCGCGCCATTGGCCGATCCGGGTGCCGCGGAAAACGACGACACGTCAAGGCAGAAGACATTGGTGGCGCCAAGTGTCTCGTACAGCGTCGACGAGACCGCCGAAAAGAGGTCAGCATTGGCGATCTGCTGGGCATCAGCATCGCGCATGAGTTCCGAGCTCTGCTGCTCGAGCAGGACCGCCAGCTTTGACGTGGCCGCCTACATTGTCAAGATCCTCTCAGACCGGCGCGACTGCCAGGCGTTCTCAACGGCCTTGCTCGCCATGTCTGCGACCGTCTTGAGCCGCCTGAGGTCCTTGTCGGAAAAGTCAGGGCGAGGCTCGACGCCCACGATGCACAGCCGGCCTATCGACACCTTGCGGATGCGGCTGCTGCAGCCCTCGCGATCATTGCGCGCGGGCACCGTAGCCATCAGCGGTGCCGATGCGTAGAACTGGAAGCCGTCGGGAGCGTCCATGCCGGCGTCTGGATGAGGGGCGAACGAGAGGCCGCGGAAGCGCCAGTCTTGCGATCTATCGCGTAGGACCATACACTCGTCCTCGAGCAAGAGGGCGTGGGCGCAGATCGAGGTCGATGTGGTGAGGCAGGCAAGGTCCTCGAGCCCGCACCCGAACGACGAAAACAGGTTGACGCGGAGCCTGTCGAGCGAGGCCATCGAGACGGCGCCGTAGTCGGCGTCGAAGATGTCCTTGGCGTGCTGAACGTACATGTCGAGGATGCCGTTGGTGGCGGGCGTCTGCAGCCCGTGGCGGATTACGGCATCCTCCCTCGCTTGGAGCCGCTCCAGGGGGGCCTTTGGAGGTGCTAGATGATCATGATTGCGGTAGAAGTCGAAGGGCGAGGTGACGGCGCCTGTGTCTGTGTCGATCACCTGAGGGTGCGTGGGGTCGGCACACTTATCGATCGATGCACGCGGCCTGAAGGGGACCGTGGCGGGAAGCCTGACGAGCTCTGGATCCTCGGGCATGCTCGTCCACTGCCCCGTCTGGTAGACCGTGAGCCATGTGTGCCAGGCATCAGGCTCGAGCGGCGGCTGATATGGCGTGGGCGCGACCAGGTCGGGCTCGAGCGGTGCCGGAATCGAGGTCATGACCGACATATCGAAGAAAGACAGCGAGGCCAACGGTGGCAGAGAGGGGAGTCGTGATCTGGGGAAGACCCCGTTTGCCGACGGATGCGCGAGGCCCCGCCTGCGTTCTGCTCTGCTAATGCTGGTGTGGGGAGACAGCTACTAGGTCATTTTAGAAGCGAAGGCGGTAGAGTTGCCTGGCAGTTTGACGAGGTGGGGGCTACACGGTCCTTGAGAGAAGCAATGAAGCTGATGTGGCAATGCGGGGCGAGCTTAGGTCGAAGGAGGCTTAGTGATGTGTAGGTGGATAGGAGATGTCGATCCGAGTCGACGATGAGTAGATGGACGCCGTTGTCGGGGCTGTCTTGGCCAGTGCGAGAGGGTGATGGGGCCGTGTAAGGACTGCTGGAGAGGAAGTGGAGGGCGTTGGTGGGCGTTTGAAGTAGGTCGCTGCTGGTCGGTGGTGAAGGTGCGAGGGTGCGAGGGTACGAGGACTGGGAGGGGGAGTGTGGGACGAAGTGGCGGAAAGCGCGTGGAGCGAATCTTGAATGTGACGCGTTTCCCTGGGAATCCGGCTAGGGAGGCCGGATTCCCACGGAAACGCGTTAGTTAAGATTGATGTGGGTGAAGCGTGGGCGTGCGAACCAAGTCTTGAATTTAACTTTAACTTGAGTGAACTACAAGCCCCTTGGCTGGGCCACCGCGATGGCCAGGGCCGAGGTCACGGGTGCATCCACGATCTGGGCCAGGGTCCAGCCGGCTCAAGCGACAGCGCATCCTGACGCGCTGCAGGGAAACGGATAAAACCAACGCCGCCGACGAGCAGCTCCGACACGCTCTCTCAGCATACAGTACAAACGTCCTTGCTACTCGTGCGAGAGGACGTGCGCGTCTGGGGTGATCGGCCGTCGCCTGGCTTTTTTACTGCGGGCGCCCGTCGCCCTGTCTGCTCCCCCTCCCTCCATCATCTCTGTCGTCGCTCGCCCATCAGGGCTCTTTTTGTCGTTTTCCCCGCCTGGTCCCTCCCTTGCTTGTCGCTCTTCTTGCGCTCGACCGTCTTGCCGTTCTCCGGCGTGCCGGGAGCCCCTTCAGAGCTCAGGTCCGTTGGCCCTGCCCGCAATTCAAGTAGTCCCCTTATGCCTGTCCTGTCTGTCGGCGCGATGGTCGCTCATCGGGATGCTTGCTTCCTTTGCTGGGCCGCTGCTCGACATGCGCTCCGCGTCGCCGGTCGAGCGAGCGAGGCCACGGCCAGCATGCCGTCGAACTACGACGCCATCACGCAGCGGCACTTTGCTCCCCTCCTCGTGTTCCCGCTTCATCATTCGAGCACCGAGCACTCCGACTGTTCCATCCGTTCATATGTAAACGTACGCCGGAACGAGCCTAATTGATGGAGCTGGTCGGCAGGTATGTACATAGTTGCCGGTGCAACGGCGCAGTTGGGCATGGTCGATTGCCGTCGTCGCCGTCAATGCCGCAGATTCGTACAGACTGGAGTAGCTAGGTGTTGGACTTTTGGCGAAATCGGGCTGAGCTCGGGCACATTCGGACCTCTAACGGCTCGCTCTGCCCCGGGGCACCCGTTCTAACAGCCCGTCGCCACCCGATCCGCGTCTTGTGTCTTCCTCGTCAGAGGCTAACCCTTCCTCGCCCTCTCCGACGTCCCGCGCCCCGTCGCCGCCTTCCATGAGGAATTGCAGCATCTCGTCGAGGTCGGCGTCGCGCTGTGGCGCCCCATGGCCTTCGTCATCTAGCTGGTCGTCCGACTGGGCCGCCTCCATCAGCATCTCATGGAACCGGCTCCGCCGCCTCCGCGCGTACGCTTCAAACGTCGCACGACGCGTCTCCAGAGGAGTAGAGGCTCCCGACATTGCTACGTCCTCACCCTCTCCGCCGCTGCCGCCGCCGCCGCCGCCGTAGCCTCGAAGCAACGGGACCAGGACCGACAATTCGCTCTCGTCGTGCACCGAGCCGTCCACTCTTAGGCGGCGGGCAATATCGAGATCGTCGTTGGTCTCCTGGCCCTGTCGACTTCTCCGCCCCAGCACGGTTGATGTGCCGCTGCCAGTGTCGATGGCGCTTCCGCTTCCCGCGGCGGCTTGGTAGCCTTCCGAGCCTGAGCCCGAGCCTGAGCCCGAGCCTGAGCCCGAGCCCGAGCCAGGACGGGCCAGGCCTTCCGAGCTGCGACCACCCAAAACGGTTGCCGGCGTCGTGACAAACGTGAAGGACCGTGAGCGCGAGCGGTCCAGGTTGCCCCTCGGCGTTAAGGCACCCCGACTGTGGTGTTCGACAGACTCCGTATCATCGTCCAGCGCGGGCACAAGCGTATCCGTCATGTCGCTGCGTCGCTCGCTGCGGAGCGATGGTGTGCGGGTAAGAAGCGTGGAGATCGACCGCGCCTCGGCGGAGGAAGACGGGCGTATAGCGTTGCGTCGGCTCAGCGAGATAGTCCTGGTCAGCGAGACGTCCGGATCAACTTCGTCCCGGTCCCCGCTGCCGGTGCGGGTCGCTATAGTGATGTCGGCGGCGGTGCCTGGAGATCGCCCTTGGACTTGACGTCCCGACGTATCCCCTCGAGAGGCGTCGACGCGTTCATTTTCGACAGGTGCGGCGGCTTCGACGGCTGCCGACACTGCAATGTTCGAGGTCGCTTCTCGCCCGGCAGCAGGTCCAGAGGCGGCCAGACGGTCTGCAGACGCTTGCCGCGCTCGCTCGGATGCGGTCCTCACCAGGCTCAGGGCGTACTGCAGCTCGCTGTTCTCTTCGAGCGCTGCAGTGACGGCGTGCGTGATCCCAGCGGGGCCGAGACGTGCATCCGTGTATTCCCAGGCCCGTTGCAGGTTGTCAGCGGCAGTGGGTGCGTCGTCGAGAGTGTCGTCGCTTAACCGTTCGTACGGATCCACGCCGTGCGGCATCCAGACCGTCCTCGCAAACGCGCTCGCCAGGCGGCCCGCTAGCCTTGCCCCGGGGCGAGGGGCAGGATCCGGGATCTCGTCGCGCGAGCGGTGCAGAAAGTACCAATTTGCCACCATCCAGCGCCATTCGTTGCGATCGCGATGAGAGCCGTCGGGCGACCCGTACTGATCTAGGCAGTGCAGGAGGAGTCGGTGAGCAATCTCTTCCTCTGTGAATAGGCGAGAGCTGTTTGACCCTTCAGTCGCGCCCGCCTGCCCTTGCAAATGCGCCTGCATCGCAAACCTGTCGCCGAGGCCCTCTGCAATGCTGTCAGCGTGCTCCTGCAGCTCCCTCGACCGGTTGCGGGTCCGCCACAGCGAGGCGCGGAGGATGCTTGCCTGCATGTCCCGCCTCCGGTCTCGCCGGCGCGGACTGGTGGTGAGATTCGTTGATCCACCCTGGTCGTCACTTTGTACACCTTGACCGTCTGGCCATCGGTTAGCATCGATGGTCTCGAGACCACTCGAGGCTCGCTGATCCGCATCCTCCTCCATCAGCCCCGAAACCCACACCTGGCCCAACGCTGTGTCAAAGGTCTCGAGCGTCTTGAGTAGCGCAGAGCGGAGGCGGTCGACCTCTCTGCTTCCGACGACGACCCTGGCGCGGCCG
Source organism: Thecaphora thlaspeos (assembly GCA_900291925.1). Taxonomy (NCBI): domain Eukaryota; kingdom Fungi; phylum Basidiomycota; class Ustilaginomycetes; order Urocystidales; family Glomosporiaceae; genus Thecaphora; species Thecaphora thlaspeos. Next base: position 295,454 of record UWYS01000019.1, on the reverse strand, counting down.
TCTGGTGCCTCGCCGTCGGATGCAGTCGGGTTGAGAAAGTCTAGACGGATGTCGCCTCTCCCAGCATCGCCAGCGTCTGCAACCCCTCTTCTCCTTCTTCCTGGTCGGGGTTCCTCGGCCAAGTTCTCCCATTCCTCGCCGAGGCGTTCGTTAATTCGATGCTGGAGGTGGCACCGGAGGAAGTCAATCTCTCTGCTGATGCGGACAAAGGCGCGGCGAATCCGTGGTGCGCTCGATGCGGTCGCTGACGCCGTGGTATCGTCGCTTGTCCTGGATCCCGCGTTGATGTCGCCGCCCTCGACCTCAGAGTCAGCTTCGGCATCGATTGATCCGAGCCCAAAGAGCGCTTCCATTGTCGAGCCGGATCGGAACGCTTCGGCGGCCTGATTGCCGTTGCCAGCCTCGCCATCATCGTGATCGTCGGCGCGAACCGGGGGCGGCGCTGGTGGCGCTCGACCGACCATGCGCGTCCGTCGGGCGGAGAGGGACTCGCCGGATGCTATCGAGTCGCCTTCGTTCTGCTCGGCGCGGCGTGCGGCGCGAGCGGCAAGGGTGCGTTGCAGGCTGCGGTCGATGGCGTTGACGCGAGCGTTGAGCGACCGCGAGAGGGTGCGTGTGCGGACTCCTTCGCGCGTCGTGATGCCGTCCTCGCCTATAGTGATGGTCATGGGGGCTTGAAGGTCGACGGGAGGGTTATGTCTGCTCAGGTCGTAGCGGGAACGCGACGGCTCGCCCGGCTGCGAGCGCCCAAGGTTTCGATAGTCGCGCGTGGGAACGTAGACGCTGGGACGAACAAGGCCCTGGGTTGGAGACGAGCTCCGCAGCTCATCAGGATACGATGTCGAGCCAAGCAACGAGGTGTAGGCCTCCCTGCGTGGCTCCTGCCGCCTCGCCCTGCGCCTTAGCTTGCCGACCAGCACCTTGCACAGCCTCTGTAGGTCCGGATCGTCCGGCTCGAGGTGCTCGGCAAGCTGCTCAAAGGTGTATGGGCGTCTGCGGCGTCGAGACGCCTGCACGGCGGCAGCACTACTGCCACTGCCGCTATTGCTGGAGCTGGCGACCCCATAGCCGCCCTCAATACCCTGGGATTGATCGGTGGCGCGAAGGACGAGCTCGGTGTCGGTGTCAGCATCCGAGTCGTCGGAGCCCGAAGATTCTGGTCCGGTTGGAAGGCCGAGCGCTCTCAATCTGTCGCGTTCGCGCCTCTCAAGGCGAGCCAGGCTGCGGTCGAGACTGCTCCGCTGGTCGTAGGCGGTGTAGCTGCGCGCCGGCTGTGCCAGGGGTCCGGCTGCTTGGTCGGTTTCGGCGTCATCCTTTAGCTGCTGGAGCGCCCCGACGCATGCCGTCTTGACCTTGTCGAGGAAAAGGTCGTCGTAGTGGGCGGGTGAAAATCGACCCATTGCAAAGAATGATCCTCACGCCATCCGGTAGGAAGCGAACGCAGTGGGAGTAGTCAAGGTGGAGGAAGCAATGCCAGAAATTGAGCGGAGGAGGCAAGAGTAGCCTGCGGTTCGCCCAGGAGCTGAGATGTTGGGAAGAAGAATGGAGAGGTGGGTAACGCGATGGATGGAGAAGAGGTGGCGCGACGAACTGACGACGACGATGGCGGTGGTGGTTGGGAAGGCGTGATGAGGTGGTGGTGGCGGTTGAAGGGACAAAGTAGGAAGGAAGGCTGATACGACCCTTGCCAGCCCGCCTTGGCTTTTGGCTCAGGCTCTGGGGACGCGGAGGCAGCCGGGGCAGGCGCTTCCGCGCATGCACAGCTGGAGCGCTGGCATCAGGCGGGGCGCATTTTGGGGTGGTGTCGCGCGAGAAGAGAGAGGGATGCAGATGTGGAGGCTGGGAGCCGTCTGAATTATTGCTGGTCCCTAGCCCTTGCAGCCACCACCTTCCTCTCTCCTCTACAGCACACCACCATCCGACGTCCCACCCGCCACACGCAAGCTCATCATGCCGATTGCACCACCCCTCAACTTCCCCAAGTGGCTCTCAGAAAACAGTCACCGCCTTCAACCTCCTGTCGGCAACTTCTGCCTGTTCAAGTCGGCCGACTATACCGTCATGGCCGTTGGGGGACCCAACGCCCGCTCCGATTACCACTACCAGCCCACCGAGGAGTTCTTCTACCAGTACAAGGGCGACATGCTGCTCAAGATCATCAACCAGGATGGAGAGTTCCAAGACGTTCCCATCAAGGAGGGTGAAATGTTTATGCTCCCCGCTTACATGCCACACTCGCCCGTCAGGTTCAAGGACACAGTGGGGCTCGTCGTGGAGAGGACGAGGCCAGCGGGAAGCCCAGGTAAAATTCTTGCCTTCATCACACGATGATGACCGAAGTCAAGAGCGAGCTCGATGGCTGCTAATACTTACTTTCATTCCATCCTTTCACTCGCAATTGCAGATGCGATGCGGTGGTACTGCCCAAACAAGGTCCACACGACGCCCACCCTGATTAAAGAGGTCAAGTTCCAGTGCACAGACCTGGGAACGCAGCTCAAGCCCATCATTGATGGCTGGAAGTCCGACGTAGAGGGGCGCAAGTGCGGCCAGTGCGGCGAGGTTGCAGGTGAACAAGTCCTCCCAGCCTGAGTCGAAGCGCGTGCGAGCATACCTGCTCAATTTCCACACCTATCACTTATCTAAATAAGAGTTCGCAGCCGCGCCTGGAGGTCAGCAATCGAGAGGGGACAGAGATCAGAGATGTACATTGCAAGCCCGAGCGGAAATGCGGCGTCGACAGGTATCGAATGATGATGGTGGTAATGAGCCAAGAAATAGCACAGTATCAAAGGTCGCTGCAGATTCGAGGTCATGCGTGCGCTTGCACTGTCTTCCACGAGAAGCGTAGGTCTCGACCACCAACAGAGCAGCGAGCATGGCTCGGCGACTCGCTCTGCTCTCGCCTCTGCTGCTGCCGTCGCCGACCCCGTGCTCGTCAGCCGGACGGACTGCGCCTCAGAACTCCCAGCCGTCGACGCTGTCGCCGAAGCGCCTGTACTCCTCCAACTCGCACCTCAGTGCATCCTTCTCGCCCTTGGCCCGGCCTTTGTCACCCGTGACGGCACCACCGCCTCCGCCTCTTGCTTTCGTCTTGCTCGCAGAGAGATCCTCGCGGTACATATCGAGGACCATCGAGCTTCCTGTATCGCCACCGTCGCTGTCGTGTCGGCCGCCGCTTCGATCCCTTTTCAAGCGGCCCTCGGCCCCTTCGCGCTGTAGCGCTACTTTGTACCATGCGCCCGACGTGGTCAGGATAATCAGACGGAAGCGATCGCGGTTGACGACTTCGGCGGCAGAAGGGGCAGAGGCGCCAGCGGCGGCGGCACCAACCGTGCCCCTCGCCGTTTCCCGTCGAGCTCTGCCAGAATTGCTGGACGCATTTGACGGCGTCGCCGCCGCTGTCCCACTGCCCGTTGCCTCCGAATTGTCGTCTTCGGGTAGTGTGACCCAGCAGAGAAAGACCTTCTCGTCCACGCCGGGCTCGCCCTTGCGGATATCCTCCAGACGCCCCTTCATCGCTGCCCATGCTCCGTCGGTCGACTTTTCGGTGCCCAGGTTCCTTACCGCCTCCCTACGCCGGCTGCTGCCACCCATCCGCTTTCCCTCGGCATCATCATCGCTGTCACTTCCCGCATCGCTGGACCTAGCTCCTCCGCCTCCAAAGAAGGCGTTGGTCGACAGAGGCGCCCTGCTGTCGGCGCCAAACGTCTTGAGCGGTACGCGGAATTGGGCGCCGCTCCACTCTGACTTGAAGTACTGCGGCAGCATGGATGCGGGAATGTGGTTGGCCAGCTGACCGAGGCTGCTGGGCAGGTACTTGTAGGCGGTACTACCAAAGGCGGTGCCGGATGTACGCCCTCCTGCTCCACCCATTGCCGCCACCTTGCTGCTGTCGGCGCTGTTGGTCCGAGGAGATGACAGCGATGGCGAGGAAAGAGATGGCGAGGAAGGGTGCGGAGAGCGTGCGGGGCTGCCCGCCGATTCCATAAGCTGAAAGACGTGAACCGTGCCTTTGTCGCTGGCAGCAGCGATGGCCGAACCGTCGGGTGCGAAGGCCATGCCTAGGATGCGGGCCGGGTCGGTGCCCCTCCGCAGCTCGCGCACTAGCGTTGCGCCGAAACCCGTGCGCCCGGCGGCCGAGGCGGAGGCCGACTTGGATCCTTGCTGCTGCTGCGACGGAGACGAAGACGACGCTGTGAAGCGACCGTCTGACTTTGTCCCGGTGACGCTCGACCAGATCCGCAGCAGGGTGCCCTTGCTGGACGCGGTGGCCAGCAGCTTCCCGCATGGGCTCAGGGCGAGGGCGGCGATGGACGACTCGTGCGCGACAATGATAGTAGACGCACCGTTCGCGTGCCTTCCTGCCATCCCACCGTTGCCGGTGGACCTGCTGGGAGCAACTGTCGCAGCAGGAGCATCTCTGCCAGGGCCGGTGCGAAGGTGGACAATCTGAACGTGCCCCTTCTGCCTTCCCGGGACGGCGACGACTACAGCAGGCGAAGGCGACAGAGGCGCCACCGCACCGAGACCGTGAACGTTCTTATAGGTGTCGACCGCGGCTCGTTTCGCGATTGTCCAGCCGCAACTGGGCCCTTGGCAGCCGTTCGGCTTGTGCAACAGCTCAAAGATGACGGCTTTCGAGGAGAGCAGCACAACAAGGATGGTGGATGCGGCGCCGTCATGTTGCCGACCGTCGCCCGCTTGCGATGCTGTTGCTGCTGAGCCGGCGACGGTTGCCACACGGATACCGCGTACCAGTTCCCCAAACTCGAGCTCCGCCACTTCGCGGCCTTTGACCGGCGCCCTGACCTTGGGCGAAGGGGATCCCGGGCCACCGACCCCGTCATCCTGCGGCGTGTGTACGCTCTGATGCAACGACGACAGCGAATCGTGGTGATGAGTGCTCAACGGTGCTGTGTCGGTAAAAGCTGCAACACCTTGGGTCGACGAAGCATGATCATGTGGCCGTGCGTCAGCTGCAGGCAAGGCCACTGGTGGAGGTGGCGATGGTGGATTTGATCGAGGCTCGTCGAGAGCAAACGGGTCGTCGAGATCGGCGGAACTCGCCATGATCGACGCCGACGAGGCCTGCATTGGATGTTGGCTCGGGCTGCGGCTGCTGTACACGCTGCTCTCGAGCTCAGAACTGAGCTCCACCTCCGCAAAGTCGTCTTGAAGCCGTCCTATGCCTATCGAGCTCGCTCCCAAGCTGGCCTCCATCGTTGCAGAGATAGCCGTCGCGCCGGGCTGGCCGATTAAGTCGAGCCATCCGGTCGGCACAGACGCCGAGGCGCTTGAAGGAGATATGGACCTGGCATCGACGTCGTTGAGATCGTCCGGCGCGCCGACCAGAGAGGTGCGAGAGAAGCGCAAGCTGTCCGGCAGCGAGGCTGACGCCGCGCGGTCCCAGTCATCGTCCGGTGACATATGGTCGTCGCTACTCTGCGGCAGCTGCGTGTCGGCCTGGTACCGCTGATGACCGAAATCCAGCGTGTGCACGACGCTGTCGAACTTGGAGCCGGCGGAAAAGACGGTCGATGCGTGGCGGGAGAGTGTGATATTGTCGTCGTCATCGGCGCCAGCTCGCCTTCGTCCCGCGGGGTCGGACGATGCCCTCTGTTTACCGGACGACCGCTTCGAGCGCTCGGCGGGAACGTACTCTGCTCGCTCGTCCCACAGCACCACCTTGTTCGGCGCGAACCTCGGAATGCGGCCGCCACCCACCAGAACGAGGAGCGACGAGTGCCCGACGGGGACGGCGTGGGAGAGGCCACCCTGCGCCGCGGGCCAGCTCCGGCGCGCTACCACCTTGAGCGGCTCGCATTGTGCGATCAGGAAGCCCGAAGAGGTCGCGCAAGCGAACAAAGACGGATCAGAGAGCTGGGGTCCAGCGTGGTGATAATGTGTCGCATGGCTGGACGAAGAGGGAAAGGGGGAGGACTTCGAGGCAGATGATGACGGCGGACCAGTCGTAGAGGACAAAGAAAAGGCGGCGTTGATGAAAAGGGGGACGGTGGCATGCGACTCGATTGTGTGGCGAGGGAGGTGCATGGCTATGCTCTATGTGCGATGCCGGCTTCCAGTCAGCAGAGAGGGCGCGGCCCGGGTCGAAAGACACGTCGTGGACTTCCTATCCAAAGATCAGAAACCCTCCGCTGGGATTGCTTGAAGGCGAACGATTGATCCGTCAAAGGAAGGGTACTCACGGCGATCAGCCCGACGCCAGGCCGCATCCGAAGGAGACTCGCCAAGGTCCTTGTCGAGGAGCGGCGCGGGCGACAGTCGGCTGTGCCGGGGCTTGAATCGAAGATAGAGTTTGCGAAGGGCGGACGTTCCCGGAAGAGAATAGTCAGCGTCGAACCAGCTGTGGTATGGTAGAAGCGAGAGTGGGCGAGCGTGGTGGCAGGTGGGAAAGGGAGGGATGTCGGACGGTGTGCTGAGGTGACGTGACGTAACGTGACGTAACGTGACGTAACGTGACGTGACGTTGGACCCTTGACTTGAGCTCAGCTGTGAGCGGGCCCCCACCAAAACAGCCCTGCGCCAGCCTGATGTGGAGTTGGCAGGCGAGGGGAGCTCACGCGCGAAACATCCAGGGGCGGAACCGACGCGGGCACCTTTTTCGGGATACGGCTCTACGCTCCTTTCTCAACCTCTTCCAGCGTCCATCTCCTCCGACTCACCTCGACGATCCACGGCTACTCCCATCCTCTTCGCCTACCACTTTCACTCCCTAAGGTCTCTAAAGACAGCGAAACAGAGCGACGTCACGGCTAAGAGCTCCTCACCAGCCAAGACTCTAAACCTTGCAACGCAGCTACTTCAGCTCGCCTGCGACAGCTTGACTCGCCAAGATGGGCAAGGGAAAGCACTACTGCGGTGAGTGGCATCTACCTCTTGAGCGGAAGCGCCTGCTATGTGTAAGATATGCTGAGTGTCCGTGCCTGACTGTCGACGCCGACGACGCTCTCTTCCCCGCTACCACCGACGACTTCGCACAGACTACTGCGATGTCTTCCTAACACATGACTCCATCTCGGGTCAGCATCTCTGTTTAAGCTCACAGCAGAGGAGTCAGAGCTGTAGACAAGAGCTGACCCGCTCCCTACCTTTTCCCTGCCATTTTATCAATCCACAGTGCGCAAGGCCCACAACAGCGGTAGAAATCATATCCAGAATGTGCAAGACTACTACTCCAGCCTCGAGCCGGACCAGGTCCAAGCGATCATCGACTCGATCAACAAGGCATACGAAGAGCGCGGGCTGCCGCGGCCAAAGGAGCTCGAACGCGCCGTCGGCTTTGGCGCATCGATGACGTTTGGCAGCGGGCCGATGAGCGGCCTTGGCGGCGGACCTGGCGGTGAGTCTGCGCGCCTGCGGCCACGATGTCGTGCGATCCGACCACGAGCTGTACGACCTTTACTGACTCCAAGGCTTCGTCGTCTCATGTTGCTCGCTCATATGCTGCTCCCCATTCGCCAGGCTACGGGCCGAGAGCAGGTGGTATGGGAGGCGGTGGCCCGCCCAACGGAGGGATGGGTGGAGGCGGTGGAGGGTACAACCGGTATGGACCTCCCGGCGGCGGCGCGGATCGCGGAGGGCCCCCAGGGATGGGCGGAGGACCCCCGGGCGGCTTCAATCGCGGACCGCCACCGTCCTCGGGCCCGCCACCATCAGCATCACCCTACGGCAACGGTGGAGCAGGTGGCTACCCTCCGCGAGGCCCACCGCCTCCGATGATAGGCGGTGGAGTCGGTCCCGGCTCGCCGGCAGGGCCGCCAGGAGGCTACGAGCGGAGAGGCCCGCCGCCGGGCTATGGCGCTCCGCCCCCCGGCATCAACGGAGGGTATGGGGCTGGCAGCCCGAGGATGCAGAGGGGTCCGTCTCCGGGCCAGTACGGGCAGCCTACTCCGGGATACGGGCCCAGGTGATGCGGACCAGATTGGATCTGTTACAAAGGAAAAGGTCAGACGACGCACAGGCATCGTAGCTGCTGTCCCGCTTCGATCTCGATCCACGTCTCTCTCTTGTACCACTGCTCAGCTTTACCTCTGTCCAACGCAGTGTCAAGCTCCCCTCTGACAGGCGAGAGCTTCCCTTCGTGCATCGTTCGATCTGCTGATCGAGCCAGCCTCTCAACTCTCAGCCCAGCCCGCCCCAACGAACTTCTAGCAGCTCTGTTTCTTTGCAACGACAGGAGGCCTTCCACAAGATCCGACATTGACCTTGCCATCCGGTCTTCCTGCACTTGACTGCTACTGCATCCACACTCTTGTCCGTTCGACTACTCGGACACAGTCTACCTCTGAACGCCCTTGTAGACGGGGTTTGTCTTCTCGTGCACCTGCGCTTGACCCTCTGGCGAGCCGGGGATGTTCTTGGCCAGTTTCTGCGAGGGGGGAATGAGGGTAGCACGTTGAGGGCAGACATTCAGCTCGGTACAACTTTCCGACCATGACCTGTTTGGGAACGGGGGATGGGGACGGGGACGGGCTGCTCACCAGCTTCTCGAACACGCACTGGTTCAATGTCCTTTCCGGCTTGCGGCACATGTAGAATGCCTGGACGGAGCAACAAGAAGCAACAAGCAGAACCGGAGAAATTGTTAGTGCGAAAGTCAAGACACTCGGGATGAGCATCCGCCGGCAGCCTATCGAGGTGATAGCTCCTAGTCCGGGCAAGGAAAGCGAAATCGAGTTGGGCCCGACTCACTTGGTTGTGCTTCTCGAGACATTGCCAGTGCTCCTCCCACTGCTTTCCGCAGTTTTCGCTCAGCTTTCGGATCCTGCAGGGTGACCAAGGAGGGGGGTTGGCGGACGCCGAGGTTTGAGTCGGTCAGTCTCGGGATCAGCCGATGCCCCAGGCCGCGCACGAGCCAGCGAGAGAGGCTTGAAAGGATGCCAGCCCTCGAACTCCTCTCGCTGCCCCGGCTCGCCCTCATCGTCGGCCTTCAACGCCCGTCGCTCATAGCGCTGCGGCTACTTACAGGTCCTGTGCACAGCGGGTCACGCGCCTCCCCTCCTGGAGACAGTGCTTGGGGTCGCGACTCTCGTTCTTGCAGAGCATAAAGTCCTCGTTGACCTCTCTGCAGTACTCGCCGATGAAGAAGCTGGCGCTCTTGAGGGGCGCCGAGGTGGTGCCGACTTCTTCGACCTTGGGGATGCCCGTGGGGAAGGGCGCCGGGTCGACGTAGGGGATCGAGGGCGAGTTAGCGTCGCGATGGGTCGCCATCTTGTGCTGCTGCGTCGGATCGGAGGAGCCGAGAACGGTGGTACGGGGGCGAGAGGGTCGAAAGACGCGGTGCGGGAGTGGCGGGGAGTGGCGGGCGTCGCTTGTTGGGATCGGTCCGGAGGCGGTAAAGCAGGGCGCGCTGGGTCAAGCAACGAACATCCGCAAGGTCCAGGTTGACGGCGGGCGAGAGTGAGCAAGCGGGCAGGCAGGCGGGATCGGGCCAGGCTCAGGGCCAGCGGGGCGGCGAGCGGCGAGCGGCGGGCGGCCAGGAATCTCCAAGCCTCGGGGCCGGCCACACTCGATCACGCTCACGGAGGCCACTAGCCGGCCGACTCGCGCAGAGAGCCCTTCACTCTGGTGTGTATGTTGGGCTTTCGATTTTTCTCGCCTCCCTGCCTCCGCCAGCTGGCCCGCCCCTCTTGCGGACCCTCGTGGTCAGCTCTTCTTTTTGCTTCCCCTCCCCTACGCATCCCTCCGTCACTACCCAGCACCTCACCTCATCGACTCCTTCTCGCCATTGCACTCGGACACCCTCCTACCTCTACTCACCCCGGCCCGCCCGCTCGCCCGCCCGCTCCATGGCTTACAGGTACCTCACGAGCAACAGGCTCGGTGGCATCGGGCGACCGGCCTTGCGTCCAGCCGCCACCGGTCACCAACCTCTGGCCTTCCTGGCGCCAGCCATATACGCCGCCAGCGGCTGTGTCCCCTCGGCGGTATCCGCATCCCACACGGCCACCCTCTTTACCCGGGCTGACGACATGAAAGTCAAGGCCAAGTATCGCACCTTCAACGCGAGGAAGAACATCTTGACGAACTACAACAATGCCCAGAACGCCAAGCGCCGCCTCGAGATCAAGTGGGACTTGGAGAAGAAGGACGACTCGGCCAACACTGACCTCCCCATCGGCAAACAGCTGCGTAAGCTCAAGAAGCTTGCCAAGATCGAAAGGCGTCTGACGCACGAGGCCAGATCAGCAGGCAAGGCGGCGGGCAAGGAATACGAGCCGACGCCCTTTTCGCCCGAGCGCAGCTTCCGCCAGCGGACCAGGAACCTCACCGATGAATTCAAGCGGCACAACGATCGGATCAAGACGATTCCGCGCGACGAGCGGCGAGATCTGATCGCTAGCCTCGAGGCCAAGCTGCGGAAAGAGATGAAGCTGCTGCGCGTCCTGCTGCGCGGCCGCGACCCAAAGTTCGACGACTACGACCAGGCCTGCATCAACACCTCGCGTATCCGCGCGCCCTGGGTCACGCTCATCATCATGTCGTCGCGAACCGGCGAGTTCGAGACGGCTCTTCGCCTGTTCAACGACATGAAAAAAGTCGGCATCGCCCCCGGCGCGTCGGCCTACACGGCCCTCTTCAACGGTCTGGTCTCGAAGGAGCTCTCTTCGGCCGCCGCCAAAGCTCAGTCGGATCCGGTCAAACCTCCGTTTAAGGCGGTGGGCAAGTCGATCGCGAGGGCCGACATGCTATTCGCTGAGCTCGAGGTGCTGTGGCGGGCGGCCTTCCCCGACCACTACCCGCCCCACCCAGTACCCGTCAAGCGCCCGCAGACCAAGGACGACATGATGCGTGAGATGCGTAAACACTCGGGCAGCGACACCACCCGCCTCCGCATTCTCTCCAAGCAGGGCGTTATCCTGGAGATTCGCGAGCACCCCAACCTCTTGGTGATGGCGGCCAACGTCTATCTCCGCATCCTCCTCATCGCCGGACGGAGAGAAGAGGCGTGGCGCTTGTTTGACATCATCTGCTCCGTCGGCAAGACGCCCAGGAAGACGCACACCGACCGCATGTATAGCGTCGAGCCGATCGCCGACAGGGTGACTTTCACCGAGATGTTGTCAGGCATCCCGAAGGTGCACAACAACGAGGGCGAGTCTGGCGAGGCGGCCGCCGAGGGCTACGAGCGCTTCCGACAGGTCGAGACGATCTGGGAGCGCTGGGAGGCTGCGATCGACCGAACGCTTGCCAAGTCGGAGCGATCGCCGCATAACCGTACCGTCGGCCAGCGCGCTAGCCTGCGGGAAGAGCAGCAGCTCCCCTCAGATGCGGACAAGACCTCCACGCCCTCGACTTCCTCTGCGGTCGACAGTCTGTTGGTCGAGGAGGATGGCCTGACAACGACCGAGGCATCGGCATCAAGATCAGCCGCATCAACGTCGCCATTATCATCATCAGCATCATCGCCTGCGCACGACAGCGCTGAGGACGACACTCTGGAGCGTGAACATGCTCGGATCTTCCCCGAGGAGCGCGCCATCGTGCTGCTCTTCAACAAGTTGATCCGGACGCAGCCGAAGGAGCAGAAGCTGATGAAGCGCGTGATGCTCAAGTGCTTCGGCATCACGAGCAACGACGACTCGGGCCTGCTGCAGCTCGACTCGGAGGCCAGAGACATCGCGTTGCTGCCGAGCGCTTCCGCACCGCCGCCGCAGCCCGTGACGGAACTGACCGATCCACACCTGGTCGAGACGGTGCTGCGCGCGTTTGCCTACCCGTCGACGTGGAAGACGGGCATCGACTACTTCAATCAGATCCTCGCCCTCAGCCTGCCGCGCCGCATCGAGAACGGCTGGCCGATGGGACCGCTGCTGCCGACGCGTAACGTCATGTCGGCCATCATCACGCTCGGGTTCGCGCCGGATCCGATGGGCGTCGTGCTGCTGCTGAGGCTGGGTCGACGGCCGCCGCACAACCTCCACACCGACGAGACGTACGCGCGCGCGCTCAGGACGATCTCATTTGGCTCGATGGAGGGCGCTGAGGTGGGAGGACTGTCCAGGCTGGCGATCGAACGTAGCTCCTCCGACGGCAGCGCCAGACCGTACGACCCCTGGCTATTGGCCGAGGAAACGTTCCGCCTCTGCGTCGCTGACCGCAAGGTCCGCGAAACGGATTCGCATCCCCACAGCTCGGCAGGAGGCGACGCTGACCCGCATTCGCCGCTGTGGTACGACCTGACGTCGCAGATCCTACAGCGACTGCTGATGACGTGCAACCGTCCGTCAAAGCAGAGCCATCAGGCTGCGCGCACGCGCAAATGTCTCGACATGATCCATGCCTACCTGCCACTCCCGCAGATCGTCGAACTCTACCACCCCAAACCCTCGTCCTCGTCCCCGACGCCCGAACCAAAGGGAACCGACAGCAAGACGACGACCAAGATGCTAGAAGAGCTGCACGTAGCGCTTTCGAACGCCATCATGCCCAACTACGTCGATGGAGAGCAGCGTCCGAGCGAAGCTAAGCTGTCGATGTGGAAGGACTGTCGTGCCGATGTGGCGCGGTTCAAGCCGGATCGCGAAAAGAGGTACGAAGAGAAGAGGTGGCTCCAACAGGGTGTGGGCGCTTCGGCGGCCGAGCAGAAGGGCGTCACGCTCAAGCTCACCAACGAGGATTTCAAGAACCTCAAGGAGGAGCCAAGGGAAGACGACGAGTTCGACGATGAGGACCAAAGTGGAACGGCGAGGCGGAAGACGAGAAGAGGTATGGCGATGGACAAGGAGCTCGAGAGGTGGGTTCGTGGGTGATGCGGAGATGTCGACCGGCTCTCGCTCAATCGCACCGCCGATGTAACTGTCCTCTGTTCCTGTCTTTGTCCGTAGAATGAGGTCTGGGGCTCGCGGTCAGGGCGGGAGCCAGCGTGTAAAAGTACATGATGTGTGACAAAGGAACCCGTGACGATTCTCCGATAAAAAGAAACCATGACAGATGAAGCGGAAGCTGCGCCGAGCGGCTACATCATTGCATCAGCGGAAAAGACGGCGTAGGCGCCGATACCGACGTCGAGGTGGCTCGAAGGCTCGATCGACGATGCAAAGCTCGGGTGCGCGCCATAGGCGGGCATGACCTCCGTCGACGTGTATGGCGCCACGCCAGGGCCGAGGTCGACGCAGAGACCCTGTGAGGCTGTGTTCTGCACGTTGGCAGCGAGCCCGGCCGTTTGGACGAGTACGGGCACATCGGCCAGGCATGCCATCGCCTGGGCGTGTTGCGGCTGAGCGTGCTGCTGTGGGATGTAGGCATGATGGCTAGGCTGGGCGGCGAGGAGGTGGTAGTGCTGCTGCATCTACTGTTGTTGGAACATCTGCATCTGCATCTGTCGGTACATCTGCTGCTGCCGGCGCACCGCCATCATCTGCGTCTGAACAGCAGCGGAGACCATCATCGTCATGGCGCCAGCTGTGACGGGACGAGCTGCGCCGATCGTCGGCTTCGATCGGACGAGAAGCTGCTGACGCAGACGTTCGTTCTCCTCGCGCAATATCTGGCTCTCCTGTGACAAGAAGGTACGGTCCGACATCTGGTGAGGCGCGGCTGCCGCGGCTGCAGCAGCAGCCAGATAGGTGCCTGCGTCGCCTGCCGAGTTGTGTCGCTTCGTCCCGGCCAGACGGGTGGCGACGGGTTCCGAGATATGTCGAGAGGAGAGCTCGATAAAGGCCTTGTGTACACGGCCGTCCCTGCCGATGCATGGCACGACCACGGCCGTGGCCGAGAGCAGCTTCGCCGTGCGTATCTCGCCGCTCTGCGTCTGAGCCGAGTCGACGGCAATCTGGAGCATCGCCTTGAGCGACTCCCTGAGCTCGGCGTCCTGGAACAGCTTGTCGAGGCTCAAAGCTCGCGTCTGGGCCCTGTTACGGCCAAAGAGTGCATGCGCTGTTTCGTCGCGACCGAACACGTCGAGCACGAGGCCGTGCGGCGATACCAGCAAGCGGGCAGTGGAGCCGAAGATCGACCCTCCGGGCGTCCGGGCGCCATATGAGGAGAAGCTGCGGCGGACGGCAGTCGAGGGACACCTAGACGGATCCCGCAGCCGGGCACTGCAGACGATGAGCCTATGTGCTTTGTCCTCAAACTCGCCCGTCGCCGCGGCGTTAAAGAAGCCGCAGCGCGCCCGTAGGTCAAAGGCGGCAAAGCGTCCGTGGGCCACGCGCAAACGGAGGATCTCGTCCGACCGGCTCAGCGCGTCGGCCTGACCGTGCTGGGTAGACCGCGCCTTTCTCAGCAAGCGACCCACCAGCGGTACGTCGTCCGGGTGGCAGTGCTGGACGAGTAGCGTGCCAACCAGCTGATCGGCGATGGCAAGCGGATGGTTGGCGTGAACAAGCGCTCCCAGCCCGAGCCTGTTCGCGAAGGACGCCGAGGCGTAGAGGATCTGGCCGTCCGAGGGCGAGAACACGAAGATCGAGTCGGGAAGGACGTTAAACATCGTCTCATAGGAGAAGGCCTTGTGAGGGAGGGACGCGTCCGAGGACGATGCACGAGACGAGGGTCGAGATACGGCCGAGCTCCAGGCCGCGATATCGCGGCGCTCCTGCTGCTGCCGCTCCTGCTTCGTTGCCTGCGCCTTGCCTTCTTCGAGAGCCTGTGGCTGTAGGAAAGGCTGGACGAGACCGAGGACGGACTCGAGGCGCTTTGCCTGGTTGCGAAGGACTTGCTCGCGGTATTTGCGTTCCCGGGCGTCGGGGCTCTGCTCTTGCTTCGCGCAGCGGCCTTTGAAGGTCGAGGTAGTGCGAGGCGAGACCTGCAGGCACGGGGTCGCGGGGCCGGAGTCTGAGGTGGACGATGATGCTGAAGACGACGAGGATAGAGCCGGCACCGCAAGGTAAGGCGGCATCGTGAGCTTTTTCAAGGTGGAGAAGGACAACCTCGGAGGTGCGGAGCTGGAGTCGCGAGGCATTCTACGGGAGCAACGTCGATGTGGGGACTGTACAGGATGATGGTCGATGCAGCTGGCGAAATATGCAGCGAGATACCAGATGCTATGGAGGGCAGGAAGGAGTGTAGCGTAAGGCAGAGGCCACTGTGGTTGCCAGAACGCCATGCAGATGGCGGTGTAGACGGTGAAGAGGTTGCGCAGAGAGCGGCCGGCCTTCTTTCGAGGAATCGACGCCGGGGTAGCTTGGGGGTGCGAGCGCTGTAGGAAGAGAGCAGCTGCGACGTATCTATCGTCGATGCGGGATGGAAGAAGACGATGGAAGAGAGAGGTTGGGGCGACGACAACGGTGACAGTAGAGACGGATAGACTATGTCAAGGATGGTGGTGTAGAAAGGCGAACGAGGCACGGGCACGGCTCTTGGCCTAGCAGGATGCAAGGCCATGGACCGCCGTCCGCCGCCAACACACCAGGACGCCGGGGAGCGAGGGGCAAGAGGGGGACAGAAGCAGGGGGCCCTCAGGGGACGGCAACATGCGGGCTGGCCGCTGGCTGCCGCAAAGGTAGAGCGGCAGCGCACATCTGGGTGCAGGCCCAAAGGCCAGCCTCTCGTTAGCCTTTGCGCCGAAGCACAATGGGAACAAGAATCAAACAGAGCCCGCCCAATTGTCGCGCCTCGCACAGCCTCTCGGCCATCCCGACCACCTTTGCGGGCAAACAAAACCTGGCTTGACACATGCAGGATGACCCGGAATGCGCTTTCTGCACCGGCGCGGCCGCGCCGCTCGCCTCCGTCGCTTTTTCGATGGACGAGGAAAAAAGAGGCCTCGCGTTCGGCACCCTGCATTCTTGATTACAAACGCAGAGAAAGGCTCGCTCTGGCTGCGGACGTCGACGAAGAGGCATGCTGTCCACGCCCTTCTTGTGTCTTAAACTTGCCTCCCACTCAGCCGGATCAGCCGGGACCAGACTTAAGCTCATGGGGCATGGTCTCGCTGGCTTGGGAATAGCCGCAGCGAAATCGGATGGGCCGAGTCTGGACAAGGAATTCAATCCGGCTCCTCCGACGCGTATGGCTGCTCGACTCATGTCCTCCTCACACTATGGTCGACGGAACAAGACTTCGGCCTAGAAGGAACTCGCTGTGCTCGAGAGATGTCTGCCGCTGCCTGCCGCCACCTGGCCGTCCACTGAGACGATGCCGTTGTCCGGAAAGGGGCCGGCGTCTCCCTGGCTGTCCCTGGCTGTATCTCCTCCCGGACATAGTCGTAGTCATCACTAGGCCGATAGAGAGGCGGTCGGGGTGGTGCCTGCTCGCGCCCTCCAGCTCAGGGGTATTGCATGGGGCCGGCGTGAGCACGTAAAACGTCATGCAGCCCAGCGTGTGCAGTAGCCTCGTGTCTTTGTCACGCTGCCCACCCAACCTTGACCTCGTCCACGAGCTCGCAACAATCCACAACGACACATGTGATCGTCCCACCTCCACCTTCCTTCCTGGTTCTAGTGGTCGACGACAACGCCATCAACCGACGCATGCTCCAACACCCGCTCACGAAAGCTGGCATATCCTGCATCGAAGCCACAGACGGTGTCGAGGCGGTACAGCAATTCGCAATGCACTCGCCCGACCTCGTGCTGATGGACATCACCATGCCCAACATGGACGGATATCGATCCAGCTTCGAGATCCGTCAACTCGAATTCCTAGTCGCACAGCAGCAGCGCAACATCAAGCGCGCATGTCGTATCGTAGCGACGACCAGTCTACAGTCCGAGACGGATCTGCAAAAGGGTCAGAGCGCTGGGATGGACGATTGGCTCGTCAAACCCATCAAACCGGCAAAGCTAGTCGCTGACGTAAAGGCGTACCAGCAGATGCTAGCCGTCCAGGCTGCTATCCCCTGAGCAGCTCGTCTTCGAGATCCGCACCCTTCTTTCGGAACACTTCAAGTCCATGCGTGCTACCGACCATGCCCAAGAGCACACGGCTAGATATCCCCCTTGAAGCTCCCTGCCCTCTAACCTCCCTCCGGCACGCCTTCCTCGCGTCGGAGCCTACACAACATGTCCTTCTGTCCTTTCCTCGCATTTGCATTGTAATTTTATCGTCCTTGTCCCCTCATTCGCCGCGGTTTCGGTCGAATACAAGACCTAGCAATCTCTCCATCCTTCCTCGCTCGCCAGAGACTGCGACCACGTCATTCTTCATTCACAAACCCATACTCGGTGTGGTTACAACAAGAAAAAAAATCAACAAAGGAGTTCAGAACAACGACTTTCGACCAAAAGAAAACCTGGAATCGGAGAAAAAGCTTGTGACCGAAGAAATCAGTGTTCGATTATCGCCAGGTTGCCCGAAATTAGCTTGTTCTCGAGAATCTGCAAGAGTAAAGCATCGAGAATTCGTCCGGCAGACAGAAAGGAAACGTCAGCAACAGCGCCAGAGGGAGCGGGTCGAGATTGTAAGAGGCGCTGGGACAAGGTATTACTACTTACCGAACCCTCGGGGATCTCGATGCGGTTCCCTTCGTTGGCGACGATGATGACGGTGCCGCGGAGCGTAATGTTCCTGCCGAAGACGACGTCGCCCTGGACGGTGAGGTGGTCGAGCTCGATCATCTCGGGGATGCTCTTGAAGCGCTTCTGGAAGTGGGCGACCTTCTTGAACGTGTCGCCGAGCTTGACGACTGGCGTCTGGCCAAACATCCTGCCCGGGTTCATGACGAGCATGCCATGCTCGAGGCTGTACAGGTCCGAGGTGATGAGGAGCAGGTCCGAGCAGCTCTTGACGGGAAGGAAGCGCGAGCGCGGGACGTTGACGCCCTTGGCGCCGCGGAAGTGCTTGATCGCGGCGCTGACGGCCGTCTCGAGCTGGATGACAGCCTCGCCCGAGTCGAGCTGCTTGTTGTTGACAATGATCTCGAGGTCGAGCTCCTCGTTCTCGAGAACACGCTTGATGGCGCGCAGGTTGAGCCAGAGGTTGTTGGTGTTGAAGATCTTGAACTTCTTGATCGACTTGAAGTCCTCGACGTGCTCCGACGGGACCTGGGCAATCTCGAGCAGTCGGATGGTGCCCTCGTAATCGATCAGCGTACCTCCCTTGACGTCGGCCTTGGTCTTGTCGGTCACCTCCGAGATGAACTCGGCCTGGGTGTCGATCATGTGCTGGTAAATGTCGAGGTCGACGACGGCGCCGAGGTTGTCGACGTTCGAGACGAACAGGTACTCCTTGCCAGCGTCGATCAGTCGGTCGAGGAGGCCAGAGTTGTTCATGGCGTCGAACAGGTCTCCGTGGCCCGGAGGGTACCAGTGATTCTTGTCGCCAGTGGGGCTGCGCGGGCAGGGGAGGAGGCTCTCCTTGTTGATACGCGGGTAGCGGCTCTGGTTGAATGTAAGGATCTCAACGTTGTGGTTGGCGTACTTCTGGATGACCCGCGCAGTGTCATCGTCCGTGTTGAACGAGTTCATCAGGATAAAGGGGACGTTGACGTTGTGGACGCTGTTCAGGTGCTGCGGGGGCAGGCGACGCGCATGGCCGAGACGAGGGTATGGAAGGCGTCATTCGAGGTCAGCACACGGCTCGCAAAGATCTCCTCATCGCCTTCGGCGAGCGACTCACCTCGATCTGTCGGACCGAAAGGTCGAGGAAGGTCATGCCCTCGCGGACCTCGATGACCGACTTGGGACCAACACTGAGGGTCCGAGCAGAAGCCAAGGGAAACGTCGTGACAGGCTGCCGTCAGCAATGCGGTCACCGGCCTTCTACATCGCCCGGAACTTCCGTACTCACCATCCCATCGTGGTTCCGAGACCACCGTTGAGCTTGAGGACAGCGAGCCTGTTCAGGATGGCCGGGTCCGTCGCCTTTCGGAGCTCAGCGTAGGGAGTGATCTGCTTGGGGGAGGGGGCCTGGATCTTGTTCCAGTCGCTATTTTTGGAAAGACGCAGCAGGTAAAGTGTGAGTAGGCGAACTTCAACATCTGTGCCTTTCGAATGGGCCTTCATCAGCACCAGACGCTCACAGCTTCTCGCCCTTGGCCTTCTCCGAGAGGTATCGGTTGAAGAGGTTGAAGAATCCCGACATCTCGGCCTCGAAAGCCTGAGCAAAGTCAGAGAAGTAGGATAGACAGAGGGACCGCAGAGCCAGGTCAAGTCAGTCGAGGCGGTCCTCTTAATGCCTAATACTCGTTGCTTCAGAGCCGCCCCGTCCCCCCTTCGCAGTCGCCAGCTTTCTTCTCCGCCTAATCAGACGCTCTGGAGTTTTGCAGGAAGGACGTCTCAGACTCTCACCTTGCGGACAGTAGGCTCCTCGATGTCAGTGACCATGGCGTTGAGCTCGTTCCTCATGGCCTTGGCAGCGACGCCGGTAGTGGCCGACTTGAAGTCCTGTTGTCATGGCGCAAGAGCCAGGCAGGCAACAAACGAAGCAGATCAACAGAGAAGTGGAACCAGCGGAAATCATAAGAAGCATAGAGGCAAGTGGAAGCATGGCTAATCAGCCAGCGATGATTCAAGTTCAAGAGGATCTTCCTGGGGCTGGAGGATGCTCTGCAGCACCACATTTCGCCTTGTGACCCCGGCGTTTTGCAGGGCCAGAGCTGGCTCAATCTTCCCGATCGGCCTAGCTAACGGCTCCGGCTCCAACGCCATACCACAGCACGTGGCGGCGAGGTCAGCGCGAGGAGAAGCAGCGCTACTTACGATGTGCGAGGCTCCCCTGGTTCGGGAAGCCTTGATCTGAGGACCGTTCTGCGGTGTGGAGAGGGTAGCCATCTTGGGCGATATGTGTGATTTGTCTAACGAAGTCGAGGGGGGTGGAGTGGATAGAAGAGGTGGTGGTGGGGAAGGGGAAAGAAGACGGATAGGGGAGGGAAGAAGATCGATCGATCGATGGTGCGGAGCGACTTTTGAGGGAGAACGTCGGCGCAGGCAGGCCAGGAAGGACCTGATCCCGCCACGATCCCCCGCTCCTCCGCGTCCTGGCCCTCTGGAGGTCGTTGTTCTGTGCGCGCCGTGCGGCCGCCCAGCAGAGGAGAGGCGAAAAGGGGTTCGCGGCGGGCACGAGGTGGCCCGGGCCCTGCGCTGCGTGCACCCTTTCCCGAGGGTTTCTTGGAAATCGCCTGCTCCTCTTGTGCCCTGCCCGTGTCTCGCCCGCCTTGCTTGTTCGCCGTTGACGCCGGACGCCGGACGCCGGACGCCGCCCGCCTCGTTCTTCTCTACACGGGGAGGGTCAGGCATAGCCCGTGGAGAAGTTCGAACTTTATGCCGCGGCCTCCTCCTTGTTTTCCCCACGCTTTTCGAAGCTTCCCTTCCCCAACCCGCCAGACTCTGCTGGGCTGAGTCGTTCGCCACCGACCACTTGGCGGTGCGGCCGCCTTGACGTTGACGACGACCGCGATGACGGAGGAGGCCGAAAAACGAGCAGCACAGACAGCGAGCTGTAGGCCCTAGCCACCGCTCAGGGTCGGGGTTCCTCACCGTTCGGCTCCACCGTCGACCAAAAGAGGCAGGCAGGTACAGGCCACCTTTAGCCTTTCTTCCGCTTTGGCGTAGTCCTCTCCGGTCGATGCCGGACAGGAGTCCTGGCGTTGCGCCCTTCTTTCCTAAACAGCAGCAGCGGCGGCGGTCCGCACCGTCCGCCCCCGTGCTCCCTGGGCTGGACTGTGCGGACCTGCAGAGCTAGCTCTCGCCGGCATCCCGGAATCGGGCGGCCAATCGGCGTTCCTAGCAACAGATCGGGGACGGTCTCCGGGGGCCAAAGGGACGAGTAGGGGCGTCCGGCCACAGAGGGCCAATTGGCAACGAGGAGATGTATGGAATCAAGCTACTTAACAACGAAAGACCTTGTCTTGAGCTAACTTATCGAGCATCAGCAGCTATTTTCATTGCGGTTGTATGTATGTACGCCCCCTTCTGTGTCTGCAAAGAGCTGCGAAGTCATGCAAGGCCAATCATCGGAACCCGCCGCGCACGTTGGCGCTAGCGGACGGTCCCGCGATAATCAGACAGCCCGGGAAAGAGCGGCTGGCGCAGCTATCGATGCTGCGCGGAAACCCTCCCCCCTCTCGCTCGCAGTCTCTGGCAGATACCTGTCCCTCCTCAAGACGATCATCATAGAGTCAGACGCCCGTCATAGACGAAGGAGCGAAGCTGAGAGTCCGAGAGGCTAGAAGGGTAAACTCTGTTTACACCTGGTATGCAAACATGATGTGTGAATGGCTAGTAATACGTATGATACAGATGAAAGAGGACCGGTGCAATCAGATGATACACTGAACGAGAAAGTGAGGCTTCAGATGGGTCGCAATGGAAGTGGTATGTGCAAAGCAGTGCAATCTGGCTGTACGTAACAGGCCAATGAAGCCGTCGCCGGCTCAGTCCTTGCCGCAGCAAAAGGTGGGGTTCGTGTGACTTTCAGTCCGAGTCAGACTGGCCCAGCTCGGCCCAGCTCTCCTCGTCGCTCTCTGCCAGCCTCCTCCTCCCGAAGCTGTCTAGAGAGGAAGTTTCCAGCGGCAACCAGTTGTCGCCGTCTCGAAGCTCATCGCTATTGCCCGCATCGGAGACAATGGCTGAGGTGTCCGAGCGAGAATGCGAGACAGGCGAGATGGACTGCTGAGTGTCCAGGTAGAGGGAGAGCGATCGGAACTCAAGGCTGCTGCCGTCTCCTTCCGAACCTTGGTGAGACACCACTGAGTCGGGGGTCTGGCCGTCGCTCCTCTGGTCGTCCTCGCTATCGGCATCGTCAATGTGTGTTTCGGACGTCGACATGACAATGAAGTCGCCGTCGTCGGAGCTCGGCGCCCGTGCCGGCCCGGCGAGCTCCGTCACGTCGACAAGGGAGTGTGACAAGACCGGCGACGGCGGACTTGCTTCGACGAAGCTATCGCTGCTCGCGTTGCTGCGCGCGACATCCTTCCAAGCATTTTCTCCGACAAGGGCATTGGCCGGAGGAGGAACAACGTCAGCGCTGGAGCCGACGGAGCATTTCTGCACGTCGCGCTCAAAGACGGCTTGCCACGAGGATGCCACGGCATCGTTGAGGCCGTCGGGATCGCCAAAGGGGTCCGATCGCGGCCGCGAGGAGCCAGCAAGGGCCGCCAAAACCGCCGTTCGAGGCGAGGCGGCGGACAGCGACGTCTTTCCGCCACGGTTGCAATCTAAGCGGCCGCTGTCGGCGTCGAGGTGGTCGGCCGGCAAGGCCGAATCCGTCATCGAAGGAGACGCGTCTCCGAGAGCGTGGTGAGGCGCTTCTAGCGAGGCAAAGGGGTCTGCAGCGACGCTTCCCGGCCGTCGCTTGTCAGGCGCGGGCGAGGGAGCGAATCCGTAGTTGCTGTCGTTCTGAAGCTGATGGGGCGCGTTCCGACGACGCAGGACCGTCAGATCGTCTTTGTGATTGTCGAGGCCGGTCGACCTGCCGTAGCCCATCGAAACGGCTAGATGAGTCCGGTAGGCAGAAGCTTGTCTCTCGTGCATCTCGAACTCGCTGCGGATAGTCTCTGAGGAGCTTGACCGGCTGCTTCCTAACAAGCCTCTGTCCGCGTGCTCGTGTTGGTCGGCGGAGGGACCGCTGCTGCGTCGGAATTCGTCGAGCTCTTCGTCGCTGAGCCTGTCGCGGTCCGGCCGCCGGTGGGGCGACCTGCGGCCGCGTATGCCGTCGCGGATATCGTCTCGGATCTCGTGGACGCCCTCCTCAAACTCTCTACGGAGCTTTTCGAACTCGACCTTGATGCCTTCGCGGAAGCCATGGGGCCAGGTCTCCTCTCTCCAAGGTCGGAACACGCCAAACTCGAAGGCGACCGCTGCTCCGACGCCAGCCGAAGCGGCCGCTGCGATGACGAAGGGATTGACCATGCTGGTTGTGGGATGATGTGCGCCAACGAGCGAGCCGAGAGGGGAAGGGAAAGGGAGGGAGCGATGCCCTGTTGATGTGGCAACGTGGCTATGGCGGACGGTGTGGTGGCGATGGTGTCTTGAAGCGACTGGCTCAAGAAGTCAAGGATGAAAGGGGAAAAGGGTTGACTCTTCGGCCATAGTCTTTGTAGTCTGGTTTCTGCGGTGCGGGAACGGGTAGGGTGGCGATAGGTCAGGCCGTGGGTGCTGCGGCAGGCTGCTGTGATTGCTGTATTGGTAGATGAGTCGTGCCCAACGGCAGGCGAGAGGTGATGCGTCTGTTGTGACGGAGCTTGCGGCGCGCTCCTTCCGGCCTGCCTGTACCGACGAGTAGGCGGACAAGGTTGATGATGGCTGGGAGGGTCAAGGTAGAGAGCGCAGGCGGGGAAACGGGGCGAGGCCATGTGTGTCGGGGCGCCCGCCACCTCGGGGCAAAGAGCGGGGCAGGGCCGTTGCCCTTGGACCTTGGACCCTGGCTTGCTTGCTTTTGCAGGGAAAGGGGGCTCACGGCGCGGGTGCACAGGCCTGCCCGCCTCCTCTCTGCAAAGAACCCAAGGAAGCGAAGCGAGCGAGCGCTGCCTCCTGGCAGACGAGGCGATGGCCGCCGGCGCTTGGCCGCAGGGTCGTATGTCAGCCTTGTGCGTCGTCTAGTTGTCCCGAACGAGGATGTCAGAAGGCAGCGCGAACCTGGGCCTCTCGTGCGAAAGGCAGCAGGCCGGTGGCGCAGGCGTTGGGGTGGCCCCTGCGGGCGGACACGTCGACGCTGCAGGGCTCCAGGGTGCGGACGCCGAGACGAGGCAACGGGGCGCTCGCGGAGGGGGCTCCAGCTCCCCTGCAACCCGTGGAGCCGGCCGGCTGCTCTGCCGGTTCACCGTGCCGGAGGTCCCGCTCTTTCTTTATCGGCCGAGCCACAGGCATCAGGGTCACATCACGGCGGACGCCCAAGCAGCAAGCTCGCCGTGTATCAACCCGCTCTGCTCTGATGTACGCCGAGCCCCGCACCTAACGATAAGTAGATAAGACCAGGCGTTTCCAGCTCAAGGGGAAAAGGCCCCCCGTTTGCACCATACTCTTCTGCTATTCGAATTTTCGCTGCCCTTGTCCTTCCCCTTGCTATTCCATCGCACCACACCGCTTCAACGAGTTCATCCACCCAGCTGCTCGCTCCACCAAGCTAGCCCCTGATCTGTTCCTTTGCCGCTCCCAGAGGGTGAGTCTTGATGTCGCGACGATGTGCATCGAGATGGAGTCTCGGCGTAAAAACGGGTGGCAGCAGCGGCGCGGCGGCGGCGAGAGGAGAGAGGAGAGAGGAGTGAGGAGTGAGGAGTGAGGTGTGAGGTGTTCGGTCGACGTGATACTGCAGGCCTTTGGTCGCTTCCACTTGTGGAGCCGCGATCTCGACGACCGTGCGCCTTCGCTGCCTCCCTGCGACGACTCCTGCTGACCCCCGCTCCCTCCTTGGTCCCCTCTCGCCACGACCCACGCTCTCGCTTCCCCTTTATTCGGATCCACTCCTCTCGCGCCCACGCTCGTAGCATGCCGTCGCTCGCTGCCTCCATCCATCAAAAGTCCACCGCGACGCTCCTTCGATCCGCGCCTGCCTTCCGCGCCTTCCACCTCTCGCCCACCGCCACCAGGACCGCGTTTGCTCGCCTTCCTGCCAGGCCATCGCGCACCGCCGTCTCCCGAAACCAGTCAGCTCCCTCTCACACACGTCTCTTCACCACCAGTCTTTCGGTCAAGATGCCGCAGATGCCAAAGGGAATCGTCAAGGGCGGAACGGAGGACGTCAAGGTAGGTACGCTCCGACCCTACTCTGACGTCTGCAGGATCCCATTGAGCAGGCATTTGCTTCCGGTCGTAGGCTGAGGCAGCTCTGACACAGGTCTTCCTTTCATTGCGCCTCGGTTTTCCCGCATCCTTCACCGTAGCTGAGCAACCAGTCGCTCTTCCAGACCAAGGCCCACATCAACGGATCATGGGTTGACGCCGACAACAATTCGACTCTGAAGGTGTACAGTGAGTGGCCCACGCACAAGGCGCCAGCCGAGGCTTGTGCGACGACGATGTTGACTTCCAAGCGCTGATATCGCTCTCCCTTCCCACTTGGCAGACAAGGCCACCAACGCCGTCATCGCCGAGGTTCCGGACATGGGCAAGAACGAGACGGTCCGCGCCATCGAGGCCGCCGGTGAGGCGTTCAAGTCGTGGTCTAAGACGACCGCCAAGCACCGACACGACCTCCTGGTCAAGCTCTACCAGGCCCATCAGGAGAACGCCGAGGATCTGGCCAAGGTTATCGTCGCCGAGAACGGCAAGACGCTGGCCGAGGCCAAGGGCGAGATTGCCTACTCGAACTCGTTCCTCGAATGGTTCGCCGAAGAGGCGACACGCACCTACGGACACACGGTGCCCTCGCCGCTCCCGGGCGTGCGCAACATCATTCAGACGCAGCCGATCGGCGTCGCCGGCCTCATCACGCCGTGGAACTTTCCCGCTGCCATGATCACGCGCAAGGCGGGCCCCGCCCTCGCTGCGGGCTGCACGGTGGTCATCAAGGCGCCCACCGAGACGCCGCTGTCTGCGCTCGCCTTCTGCCAGCTGGCCGAAAAGGTCGGCTTCCCCAAGGGCGTCATCAACGTCGTCACCTGCGCCAAGGGCGACAACGAGGCGGCAGTCGGCAAGGAGATGTGTGAGAACCCCATCATCAAGAAGATCTCGTTCACCGGCTCGACGCGCGTCGGCAAGATCCTGATGTCGCAGTCGTCGTCGACGCTCAAGAAGCTCTCGATGGAGCTGGGCGGCAATGCGCCCTTTATCGTCTTTGAAGACGCCGACCTGGACAAGGCGGTCGAGGGCGCCATCGCCTGCAAGTTCCGTGGATCGGGCCAGACGTGCATCTGTGCCAACCGGATCTACGTGCACGAGAGCATCAAGGACAAATTCTGCAAGAAGCTGACGGCCAGGGTCGAAAAGTTCGTCGTCGGCTACGGCATGGACGAGGGCACGACGCACGGGCCGCTGGTGAGCGAGGTGGGCCTCAACAAGGTCGACGAGCACGTCCAGGAGAGCGTCAAGGGCGGAGCGAAGGTGCTGGTGGGAGGCAAGCGCGGCGAGGGCCTCTTCTACGAGCCGACGGTGCTGACCGACGTCCCGGCGGGAGGCCCGACGGACCGCGAGGAGACGTTTGGCCCGCTCGCCGCCGTGAACACGTTCAAGACGGAGGAAGAGGTGCTGGCCAAGGCCAACGATGTCAACGTGGGGCTGGCGGGCTACTTTTTCTCGTCGGACGTGGGTCGGTGCTTCCGCGTAGGCGAAGCGTTGCAGGTGGGCATGGTGGGCGTCAACACGGGCCTGATCTCGCAGAGCGTGGTACCCTTTGGCGGCATCAACGAGAGCGGCTTCGGACGAGAGGGCGGCAAGACGGGGATCGAAGAATACATGGTCCAGAAGCTCATGGTCTTTGGCGGCGTCGACTGATCGGTGGCTCCCGCGGTTGTCTGCATTGTATATGAGGCTTCCGAAGCTGGCGCAAGATGCATGTTGACACTCCACTGCCTGCTTGCGGCACGTAACGGCCGATCAGCATCTCCGACTGTTTCGACGCGGCTCTGCGAAGGCGGCCTGATGGTACATCGAGACGCGGTCCCACCAAGTCTGATGAGGTGAGATAGAGACGGATGACTCTGGCTCTTTTGCCTCCAGGGACGGGAAGTGGGAGCGAGCTGAAGGTGGGAGCTACAGGGCAGAGAGGCACAGATCGTTGCAGAGAACGGGGACTCAAGGGTACGAGCTGCATGTCAATATCCACCGACCAAGCCCAGATCAGCCGACAACTCACAGAGAGCAGCAGAGTACGAGCTGTCAGCGTCGCAAAGAGCAGCACCTAGGGTACGCCTTCAGGAAAGCGAGCGAGCAAGGCGAGGGCGAGGCGAGATGACGTGAGGTAAGAAGCTAAGGACAGGAACGACTCAAGAGAAAGGTTGGACCCTCGCCTGGCTACATAGATGGCCTGTGCCCACAGGCTGGGGGCGACGGGTGGGGCCGAACTTCAAGCGCCGCCTCCGCGCCCGCTGCCTTGCAAATCAAACAGACGCGCGCTTTGAAACGCAACACACGGCGCGGCAGCCTCACAGATAGAGAAATCCAACCTGCCTCGCTCCAGCCAGCGAGAGGGGGCAAGGGGAAAAGGGGAAAAGAAAAGAAAAGAAAAAGGGGGGGCAACCAGAGAGGCAGGCAGCGCAGGCTGCTCGTTGGCACCCGCGAGCGAGCGCGGCCATCAAACACACACGCACACGCACACTTCTCCCCACCCCTGCTTCCTCGCATCCGCCATTACATCTGCTCCCCCACCGACGCCTCCCTCGCCCTCGTGAGTCTTGCATCCCCCTTGGCCACCTGCCACCACCACCATCACGCATCCGACCGCATTTCCTCATTCCACTCGCACTCCTCCCACTCTGTCCTTGTCGATCCTTGCAACAGCGCCCTCTACCGCCGCCGTCGTCGCCTTCCTCGTTCCGCCTCGCTATACCGGCCCAGGTCTATACCGGACCGTTCCACTCTCCTTTATAGTCGCCGCCCATCCCATCTCGAATCACCGTTCCTTTTACGACAAACTCTAATCAAGCTCCCCCCCCCCCCCCCCGGTCCCACGCAGGGAACACACGCGATCTCCAACAGGTTTCCGCTCACTCGAGCCTCAGCGTCTGATCCAAGGCCGCCGCGCCAAGCCAAGCCTCTCGCCCTCGACTCGCAGCGATCCGGTCAGCAACTTTGCAGGCACACGTCCCTGCTCCGACCTAGCAGACCGCAGCCAGGCACCTCGACAACTGCTCTCCAACGAGAGCCCAGATAGGGCGGACCGCAATTCGAGATGGGTGCTTCATTCAGCAAGGCGATGGGCAAGATCTTTGGCAACAAGGAGATGAGGATTCTCATGCTTGGCCTTGACGCAGCCGGAAAGACGAGTGAGTGACCAGCCAGAGAGCCCCCCGCCGCGCACCGACGCCAACGACCAGCTGACCCGGACTGTTCTCTTCCTTCCTCCCCTGCATCGTTAAAACAGCGATCCTGTACAAGCTCAAGCTGAACCAGAGCGTAACGACGATCCCAACAGTCGGATTCAACGTTGAAACGGTGCAGTACAAGAACGTCAAGTTCAACGTTTGGGTGAGCATCCCAGCCGCATCTCGAAACTCTGGCGGAATGGGGGCAGAGAGCCACCCTTCGCTTACACCGGTCTTTCTCCTACGACTTTCCGCCGCCGCCGCCATCACAGGATGTCGGAGGACAGGACAAGATCCGGCCGCTCTGGAGGCACTATTACACGGGAACACAAGGGCTCGTATTCGTGGTTGACTCGCAGGACAGGGACAGGATCGACGAGGCGAGGCAGGAACTCCACCGGATCATTGGCGATCGTGAGATGCGCGAGTGCCTGCTCCTGGTGTTTGCAAACAAGCAGGACCTACCAGGGGGTGAGTTGTCGATCCGTCCTCGCGGAAGTGCTTTGATCGCAGGAGGGGCCCAGACCTCCAGCTCGGTGCTGACACTGACCAAATCTTCTTCCACATCCTCGACCAACCCCCTACCCGACCGCTCCACCAGCCATGTCTCCGGCAGAAGTGACCGAGAAGCTAGGTCTGCACCGCATGCGCGACCGATCGTGGTTCGTCCACCCGAGCTGCGCAACATCAGGAGAGGTACGCCCCACCCTGCATCCCTAGCGTCTCTCTTCGACCCCGCTCTGACTCTCTGCTTCTCCTTCCGATCCGCGATACAGGGTCTGTTCGAAGGCCTCTCGTGGCTCTCGCAGAACGTAAAAACGACCAAGAACTGAGCGTATCACTCCGACCGGCACCCAATCCGGCGGGCGCCACGTCGAATCCATCTCGTCTCGCTTGGAGAGTTTTTCTCTCTCTCTATCCCTTTCCCACTTCCGCGTGGAACGGCGTCAGCAGCCTCGGCGGACAGCAGACGGGACGGGAACATGACTCTTCCACGACGCAAGGTGGCTCTCTCCTTACCCCAGATACCACGGTCCGGCCTACGACGACCTCCCGAGGAGCGAGAGACGATCGCTCGAACCCCTCTCCCCCATCTTCACCTCCTGCCACCTCCTGATGTCGTTCTCGGACTCCTTGCAATAGGTCAGCCGCTTGTGCACACATGCGTCCCCTGCAGGCGCGACGGTGCCGATCGTGTGCATGCAAGGAATCTCCGATATGATCCAAGCACGGCCGTCGTAGGCCGATTGCTGGCCGGTGTCCGTGTGGTGTGAGCCGTCTCTTGGCGGAGTACATGATGGTATCTCGAGGACCCGCCCAGCTTTGCGGATGTGGGACTGCCTTGCGTGTGGCAGTCTCTTATCTCCTCATCCTCATTCTGATCGCACGACCAAGTTTGGCGCCTCGACAACTCTGCTCGCCTGTTATCCTATACGCCTGAGCTCCTGATGGTCGGCTTGTCTGCTCGTCTGCGCCCCTGGCTCTTGAACTCAAATTCTCCCGCGCCCGTCTCCTGCGCGTTGTCGCCAAGCGTAGCGCGTCCCCGCGATGCCGCCGCGCAGGCATTGTCACCTTCACTGAACAGGGCAGTTGGTTCCCGGCGTGAGGTCGATGGGGATCTCAATCTCTTCTCCCTGGCGCTGCTCCGGGCGCTGCTGTGCCTGCGGTTGCGGCTATGGCTGTGGCTGTCGTGGCTCGGGTCCTTCCTGATGTCGCTGCCCCTGCTGGGCCTGTTGCTGATGACCCTGCTGGCGCCTCTGTGGCAGACCGCTGACGGCCATCAGGTCGCTGAGCATTGCCATCGCGGCGGGGCTGTGGCCGCCGTCGCTGATGAAGCACCCCAAAATGTGGTCCGACATCTGCATGTCACGCTTATAGACGGCGTTGCAGATCCTCTGTCGGTTCTGCAGGCCATGGAGCTTGGCGAGGCCCCTGTACATCTTCTCCGGCGACGTCCGGGCGAGGGTCTCCTCTTTGTCGATGGCCTCCTTTACCCACTTCAGGCAGTCGTCGCACTTGCAGTCGTTGCCGTCACTGTGGACATTTGGCACCGGCGGCGCTGGCGGTGGTTGCAGAGGGACAGTGGTGGGCTGTGCATCGACGGCGGATGCTAGATCCGGGTACGCGGCCGGGTTGACCAGGGCAGAAGGCTCGATCTCGTCCTTTTGCAGGAGACGGACGCCGTGGCTGCCTCCTAGGGCCGTGTAGACCAACTCGTCGTCGGCGTATCCCTCGAACCTCCAGCGCTCCGGCACCTGCGGCCAGGCCGTGGCGAGCTTTGCGTTTCGGCTGATGCAGAGGTACTTCCAGATCTGCTGCGGGAAGCTGAAAAAGTGGAGGCGCTTGCACGTCGCCATCAGCGACAGCAGCGTCCTGTCAGCCTCGGCAACAGGGCGGGGAATCCTGCCGGCCTGGGCCTGAGGCTGCTGGGTCTCGGCGCGACTGCGTACCAAGCCGCGTCGTGTGTTGGTGCCAGAGCGAGAGGTGCGCCGCTGGGCAGCCGTCGCGCCTCGACCGATCGAGACGTCAGCGTTCCGAACGGCCTGAGCACCCCTTCCCCTCTGTGGACGGGTCGGACCTCCCTGTGTGGAGGTTGCGGCCGTTCCAGCGTGCCTACTGGTGCTCGTGCTCGTGCCTGTGCCCGTGCCTGCCGCCGAGGTCGTGGCTGCGGCTGTGCCGAACGCCGGCGTGGACGCGTTGGTGGTGTCTAGGGCCAGTCTCTTTTCGCCCTTGCGCGTGATATAGGGATGGGCCCAAGAGTCGAACATGATGATCTCGGCGATCCTCTCGAGAATCTCGGATGGGAGCTTGAGCGTCAGGTCGTTAGGGTGGCACGACGTACCCTCCCGGCTAGGCAAGCGGTCCTTGGGGCGGTACTCGTTGTCATCGACCAGCTCAAGGGCGGTCTCGAGCGGCATATGGTTCGGATCGCCGGCAAAGTAGCGACGGGCGGCATCCGTGCTCGACAACCACTCGTCCGACCAGCGCATCTCACAGCATTCCAGGCGGCCGACGTCTCCTGAAACCTCTTCCGAGGGTCCGACCCGAGCGAAATCGTAGGTCTGGGCGAGGGTCTTGACGGTGGCAAGGCGCAGCGAAACGCTGAAGTTGGATATGCAGGTGGCCACCGTGTCGTAGCAAGCAGCGTGTACAGGTCGGATGAGGGGCTCTCCCTTGGTCGCAGACAGGTCGTAGCTTGTGTTGACCTTGTAGTGGCGGTAGTTGACTGCGATGGTTCGGTAGGCCAGCGGGCGGCTCTGGCTCTGCAGGACGCGGCCCATTGAGGTTGTCTCAAAGTCGAGCGTGGCGTGCGTCTTGATGATTGCTCCTGAACGGTGGGAAAAAAGGCAAGATGCACAAAGAAAGAGCAGGATGAGACAGGCTGCCGGAGAAGAATACCAAGGGCAGATGGCTAGTTTTGACTGACTGTGTCTCGCCAGTCACTCACGCCAGTCCGACATCCATGCGACGTCGTCAAAGTTGCTTCCATCCTGCTCGAGGCACGAGTCGCTCGAAGAACCGCCGCAGATACTGTGGGAGGAAGACAGGGAGGGAGGGATCGCATAGAAGCGACGGACGGATCGTTACGGCTGTCAGCTTTTTTCGGCGACCTCGGTTGAGAACATGGGTGGTCGCGGTAGGCTCGCGGCTGCACTTGCACGCAGTAGATCCTCTTGGCGGCCTCGTCTACGCAGGTGCTCTCCTCCTCGTCGGACGTCCAGTCCAGCTCTGACTCGGACAACGCCGTCATCGAGATCTTTCCTCTGGCGGCTGTGGCGCTCGAGCCAGAACCCATCCTTCCGAATTCGACGCTGTTGCTGCTGGGGGCTGCCTGACGAGACTGTGCGTTTTGACTGACAATCTGCCCTTCCGCTAAATGCGACGCAAAAGGTCCTGGCCGTCGGAGAAGGGAACGGGAGATGATGGGGTGTCAAGTGAACGATGAGGCAGGCAGGTCGGATCGTGTGGTGTAGAGAGGAGAGGCAAGGAGGGAAGGTGCAAGGCCGGCTCTTTGTAGGGGCGGCAAAAGGCGGCTGGGCCCGCGCGCGCCTGCCGCGCTGCGTCCCTCACACCTCTCTGGCCAATGCGTGCCAGGCGCTTTGGCCTCCCGATAAGCGCTTGGGCCATCCGAGAGGCGGAACGCCCGTCTCTTCGCGCCAGATAAGACCTAGAAGCCCGGTCCAAGGCTCGGCCCAACCGTGACGCGCCCGCCTTGCTGCCAGCGGAATCGTGGTGGTCTCGGCCGGCTGGCGGGTTGACACCGCGAGGCGTCCCTCTCTCCCCCACTCGGCCCAGACGGCGGACGCCTCCGCTGCCATCATCTCCCTTCTGTCCATCTTGCAAGATCACATCGCCGCTCGCTGTAATCTCATCCCGATTCGGACGGCGCCGCCTAGCGCGGAACCGAGCCACTCATGTGGTTGAGACTCGCGCCACGCCCTGGCCTCGCTCCACGTCGCATCGATGACTGAAAGGGGATGAAGACAGCCTCCGTTCGAAGGCATCCGCGGTGGTGCAAACCTACCGAGACTACGGAGAAGAGACCTCAGGTGAGGGCCATGCTGATGGGCCAAACAGTAACCCCGAGGGGAGGGCGCCGGCTGGGTGCACGGACGCACGGACGCACGGACGCACGCACGGCAGCGCTCTGTGGCTCGAGCGAGGGAGCGAGTCTGCTGACTGTTGGAAGGAGACGTTGGGTGCGCTCGCACCCCCTTGCCTGCAGGAGGGCCGTGAGTGCACGCACGCACGCACGCACGCACGCCACCAGAAGCGCAACCGGGCAACCCCCCAGCCAAGTGCCTTCCTTCCCTGTGCCCTCCATCTTCCTTCCCGACCATCGCGCCCTCGCCACCTCCTCCTCAACAGCGTCATCCCCAACTATCAAGAGGTCCTTTTCTTATCCTTCCTTCTCTGTCTCTCGCGAGCTCCCTATTTTCCCCGCTCGCGTCCATTTGTGCCGACCCCCCTCCGCTTATCAGCATCCTCGTTCTCTCCTTCGCCGTCCACCTGCCCGTCCGTCCCTCCGTCCCTCCGCGCGTCAAGCGCCGCCTGTACCCACCTCCTTCCGTCGTCCGCCACTCGGCCGCTTCGTTGTTGCCGTCCACCCAAGTCTCAGGCAGCCTATCCAACCGGCAGGCAGTAAGACGATAGCGCCTTCTCGACGTTGCTCGGACGCGATCGCCCCCCCCCTCTCTGCACGCTCCTGCTCGCCGTTCTTCTTGTCCTCGCCGTCAGAAGCTGCCAGCTCCGTGGAACATGTCGCAGCGCCCTCAATCGTCGATCCAGCATCAGTCTCAGTAGCAGCACACCGTCGAGCCGACACGCCGAGGCACAGCATCGTACAGAGCCGCACGGCGCCTCACTCTCTCGGTCTTGTTCCCTGCAAGCCACCGTTCGTTATACCCGCCTCAAGTCACACCAACTTCCCCGTCAGCCTGTCCTGCATTTCCGCTTCCCCATCCTCGCTCCCACCGCTCCCGCGACTATAAGGAAGTGCTGTTCTGCCAGCCTGCAAGACTCCTCCGAACCCACTTTCTTTGCATCGAGACCTCATCGTATGTGAGTTGACCGGAATCGGGCGACGTTGTCTCTAGAGCTTAGAGCCGAGGCATCTGACTGTCAGACAACCGCGCGGTCTCCGTGTCCCAGATACCAAGTCCGGAGCCCGACACCCTCCAAGACGGTCGCAGCACAGCAAGCAGCCCGGCGCAACCGTAGGTGGTAGAGCTTGACGTCCAGCAAAAACGCCGTCACGCCGTCGACAGCACGTTGCTACCATGGAAAATCCGATGCTCAAGGCCACGGCCCAGCCGTTTCAGCCAGGCAAGCCTTCGGCGCCTCGACCCGCCAACGGCTTCCAACCCGCGCCGGCGAACGAAGCGCCGGGCGCTGGCACCAGGAACGGCGACCCGGGCGGCTTCCTGCCTCCTCATGTAGTGAGTCTGCCCGGGTGAAGGAGTGAAAGCAAGAGTGAGCGAAGATGTGCTTATCCTCAATGTCTTTCGTACGCCTCATGCAGCTTTTGCAGATCCAGAACCAGATCGGCGGCGGCAGCAGTCCTCGCCAAGGTGGCATGATGCCGCCGCCGATGAGCGCGCAGTCGAGGCCGTTCGTACCGGGCATGCCCCAGCCGCAGCTGCACCACCACCAGCAGATGCCGGGACACCACATGCCGCATCCATCCATGTCCGCGCAGCAACACCAGCAGTTACCGTTCCAACCTCCTTTGACCTCGCCCGTCCTGTCTTGTGCCATCCCTCCGCGGCTTGGCCACGGCCACGGCATGAACTCTGGAAGCGTGCAGTTGACTGGGCTTCAGGCCTTCCTCGGCGGTCCCCGAGGACTTCCCCCGACTATCAATCCAAACGCTCAGCCTCACCACATGAACGGGCCTGCATCGCCCATGGTGCCCGGGCTGCAGCCGCCGAGCCCGTTCATGTTCCCTTCAGGGCCAGCGGCAATGGGCCCACCGAGAAGTGGCAAGCACCGCAAGGGAAGAAGCCCGGCCCCGATCACGCCGCTCAAGACCACGGGCCACAACTCGACGCCGTCCGTCTCGCTCAACCCAGCCGCGTTTGCGGCCAGCCTGGCCGCCGCCAAAGCTCGAAAGAAGGTAGTCATCACAATCCCCAAGGAGGCACCTGTCCCGGGCGACGAAGAGCTCCTCTTTCGAGAGCTGGACGACGAATTGACTGTCGCCCAGGACGGGGAAGAGGACGTGGACAAAGATGCTGCAGAAGAGCGAAGGCAGGAGAGGGTCAAGCTCCGCACCGCCAAGGAGGCTGCCGAGATCCGCAGTAAATGGATCCTACGAGAGCCGCTGGTCGAGATCGACCTCTCGTGGTCGGACGAGATGCTGGAGGACGCCAGGACGTCGTGCGCGATCTACCCCGAGCCGTGGCCGTCCCACCTCGGGCTGCCGGACACGATCGATATCTACCTGCCCGGCCTCAACGCTTGGGATGGGTACCAGGATATCCGGATGGACGAGAGACTCCTCGAGGCAGAGGCAGAGGCCCAGGCGCAAGCGCAAGCGCACGCGCTGGCGCAGAAGCAAATGCACATGAAGACCCCCGAGGCAGATAAGGGCCTCCCCTTCAGCCACGCCTGGATGCTGGAGCCTCCGTCCGACCTGAGTCTGCAGATCAGCGCCGCCAGCAGGAGCAAGAGCATGGCGATCCCGTCGCCGTCGGACGCCAACATGGCCAACTTTCGGCTCAATCGGTACCTCACGTCGCAGGACAATGCAGAGGGCGATCCCAATCTGCTGGTCGCAGAGCCGGCAAAGACGTCGAGCGTGGCACGCTTCCAGGATGCGCTTCCGCTGAAGCTTCGAGAGGCGTTCGCCAAGCGGCAGGCGGAAGGCATCGACGCCAAGGCGCGAAACGCATCAGGCCACGGCTATACCATGTCGCTCGGCATGCCGAGCTCGGGCGGGCCGTTTGGGCCCGCCGCCCTTAGTGCGCTCGACATGGTGCGAGCCAACTCCGACGCAGGGCCCACTGAGCCCGCGCTGGGCGACCGGCCCATACCTGACAAGGAGATTTCCGAGCCGGACCTCGGTCAGCGCGGGAGCAGCGAATCCAGCCTCGCGGGCATCGATGAAGTGGAAGAGGAGGGGGAATACGTCGAGGGTGAGGAGGACGAAGAGGAAGGCGACGAGGGCGTCCGTCACAAGGCTGCGGGGAAGCCAGCCGGCTGGAAGGAGCTGGCGCGAGGCTTCGGCTACGACTTCGACGCCGACGGAGACGGCGACGGCGCGGACGAGGCCACGCCGCGGCTGCCTTCCACGTTCGAAGGGCGTGAGCTTCGGCAACACAGCAGGCAGGCCTCGCGGATCTCCGTCAGCACGTCGCGCCAGGGCGGTGTGGCTGACGGACAGGAGGGCGATGACGAACTCGAAGAGGTTTGCACCAACCCGAGCGAGGATGCCGACGCCTCGGACTTTGAGGAGGAGATCGACTCGGAAGTCGCCGACGGACATCACTGGTCTCGCAGGACCAACAGCCGCAAGCGCGACCTGGGCGCTGGTCAGAAGCGACAAGGCGGAGGCTATTACGACGACCTTTCCGACATGAGCGACGACGACGAAGACAACCTCCGAGACTCTCTGACGCCTTCCGACGAGCAGTACAGCAATCCTTCGGACGAGGAGGCGGCACGCGAGGAGCGCCTGATGCGTCGGCAGCACCGCGCCGCTCTCCGTGCCGCTCGACATGAGACGAGGCGCCGACGTGCCCGGTCCGGGACCAACAACACGCTGCCGAGCAGCAGCATTGGCGCGGCCGACGGGCTCGAGCACAACCAGCTCGGCGCCAGCAAGCAATCCGGCGGTGGCTGGCCGCACCACGCAGGCAAGTCGATGGGCACCCGAGGCCGAGGCGAGCCAGACATCATCAGTAATCCGTCCGATGAGTTGCAGTCCGACGACTTTGACGAGCACGGGACGTTTGGCGGTCCAATCGACCACTATACCTCTGGGCAACGCCTCAGCCAGGACTTTCGCTTCCCTGCACCAAGCAGCGTCGAGAGGGGCGATGGCACGCATGGCGGCAACGACGCGACGGCCTCGCCGTTCCAGTTCCGACCGCCTCGGTCCGATACCCTGGGACGAGCCGCGGGCTCGTCGTTCCTCGGCCCAGGCGCCAAGGATTTCAGCTTCGGACGGCCGAACGGTGCCGCAGCCTTTGACGCTCACGAGCCTCAGGAGGCGGCCAACGCCAACGGCGCAGGTCCGAATGGTCAGCAGCCGCACTTCCGCCTGCCGAGCATCAACAATTCGAGCTTTGGGTCCAGCACGTTTGGCGACGTCGGCGGTCGCGCGCAGCCCAAGCTCGGTCCCCCGGTGGCGGCGGCCAAGACGGCTGGGCTCAACGCTGCGGCGCCCTCCTTTACGCCGGGCTCCTTCACGTTCACCGCGCCGGGAGCAGCGCGCCTCGAAATGCCTGCAAGCAACGCACCGGCTTCGTCCTTTACCCAGGCCCAAGCGCTGGGGGGCGTCGCGATTTCCGTCGAGGGCGACGAGCGGGGCGCGCAGGGCCGCGAGAAGCGTCAGAAGTTTGGCCCGCTCGACAGTCTCGTCGAAGACGACGAGTACCTCCGTCCGGCCAGCCCACCGAGGCTCAAGGGCTCGACCGCCACCATCGAAGGACCGATGCGGGACTTTGGCTCCTTGTCCCGCCGCGGCCCTCCGCCGTTCAACGCAAGCGGCCTGGCAGGCCAGCGCACCGCTTCCGGCTCGCGCTTCAAGCCAGATGCTCCTATCTTTACGCCTTCCTGGAGCCGGAGCACCAGCCTTGCCGGCTCGTCTACTAGGCGTCCGGGCCTACCGGACTTTGGCTTTGGAGCCATAGGCGAGTCCTCCGACGCCTCCTCTGCGGAGCCCACCTTTGCGCTGGCAGCCGAGAGAATCGTGGCCATCCCGATCCGCAGGCCGGACGAAGGCTGGAACCCTGCTCAGGTTGAACAGCAACCGCAGCAGCAGCAGCGACGGCCCAGTGGCCTTAGCGCGACGAGGGACAAGGCCGACGTGCCCTCGAATGAGGCTGACCTGGCTCGCCAGATCGAAGATGAGGAGGGCGCCATGGGCGCTTCCAGCGCCGCGGATCCCGAAAGGACGCCAATGGCGTCAAACTGGGATCGTGCAAGGAGCGCAAACCAGCCGGTCTCTGCCCACTTCGGCCGCTCGCCGCCAGTTTCCATCCCCCGTCCGCCCGTCCATGACCACAGGGGCATGGCGCTGCCCGTCCCGATCGACGCGCATCCGATGTCGAGGAAGCAGCGCATCATCCACCAGCATTCACTGTCTCGCGACAGCGCGGCCCCATCCGAGGACAGCAGGCCTCGACGCAGCGTGCACCATGCGCAGCAGCCCAACTCGTTCGACACCGACGACGAAAGCCTCAGCGACTTCATCGAGGAGCTTGCCGAGAGGATGGACAAGGCGCTCGAGGGGTGGGCGGGCAAAATCCTGGACGAGGTGACCATCATGGGCCAAGTGCGCCCCATCCACCGGCCCGCCTCGGACGTGATGGACAAGGACCAGATGATTGAGTCCTTCACGCAACGCGTCGAGAGCTTGATGGACTTCTACGTTGGCAAAGTGGAGAAGACGGCCGCCTCCCGTCAAAGCCTCGACAACGGCTTCGTCGGCGGCGGCGACGATTCGCAGAAGTCCATCAAGGCGATCAACGGGCCGCAGCGTCACCGCGGCCTCGACAGCCTCGACGCTGCCGGCGAGCTCGACTTCGACTATGTCCAGGAGATCCTAGACGTCAAGATGCAGAACCTCAAGGACGAGCTAAAGCGCACCTTTACCGAGACGCTTTCCGCTCGAGACCAGTCGGCCAAGGAGCGCAGCGATGCCAAGGAGCCATCGTCGGCGCTGCACGAGCCTCCAGCGTTAGCGTTATCGACCGAGACATCCGAGCAGCTCGCCTCGCTGCTGTCAGCCAGGCTCTCGTCGGCTTTCAATGACCAAGCGCGCCACCAGTCGAACGATTTCAAGGTGCAGCTCTCCGCCGTGTTCGAGATGGCGCTCGAGGAGCTGACGGCCCAGTCGCAGAATAAGGCGGCGGCCGACCGCCTCGAGACGGCCCACCTGGTCGTCGACCAGATCAAAGCCAATCTGGACAGCCTGGACCGCGCGGTGGTAGAGATGCGATCTTCGCTAGGCGATCACGTGCAGATGGCGCTGATGAACGGCCTGATTCCCCACCTCGAGACGCTCCGCACGGAGCCGGTCGACGGCGACCTCATCGCCGCGCGCGTGACAGAGATCCTCGCGCCGATGATCAGCGACGAGCGGGAGCAACGACGCGCCGAGAAGAGGCAGAGCGACGAGTCCGTCCGGTCGCCCAGCTTCTCGGCCGAGGCTGTCGCGGAGGAGACCCTCAGCAAGCTGGTCCCGATCGTGTCGAGCTTGAAGAGCGAGCCGGTCGATTCGGACGCGCTGGTAGCCCGGCTGAGCGAGGTGATCGACAAGCAGTCGATCGAGCACTTGGTCGACCTGAGCCCCGTCATTGCGCTCCTCGAGCCCATCATTGCCAAGCAGGAGGACATTCGCTCATTTACAAAGAAGATGATCGAGCGCCAGGAGGAGGTGGAGCGCACCATGTCGGAGCTGCCGGGAGCTATCAACGCAAAGACCGAGATCTTTCTGTCGGCCGCCGGGCAGACGCAGGACGCCTCTACGACGATCCTGTCGCGCGTCGAAAACCTGCGCGAGCTTCTGCAGGCAAAGGACGTGGTCGGAAAGGAGGCGTCCAACAAGGAGGTTGAGCTCGCCGAACAGCTGCAGTCGTCGCGCCAAGAGGTTGGCCGGCTCGAATCGGAGCTCGAAGCGGCCGGCGCCGCGCTCTCCGCCGTCAAGGACGATCGCAGCAGCTCCCAGGTCGAGCTTGTCAGAGCGGAGAGCAGGCTGGACGAAGCCGAAAGGGGCCGCGACGAGGCCCTAGCGCAAGCCGAAGCCTTGCGGACGAAGGAGGCCGACTCGCTGGCCAGGGCGGTCACGTCCGAGGGCAAGCTTCTGCAGGCAGAATTGAGCGCACACGAAGCTCAGCTGGCCAGGGATGCCGCGAATAAGGAAGCCGCCGCACTCAAGGCGCACGTGGAGCAGCTGACGATCGAGCTCAGCGAGGCTCGAGAGGAGCGTGCCCGCGAACGGGAAACGGCGGCCCAGGCGACGGCGGAGGCACTCGCGCGAGCTGAGCGTGCCGAACAACAAGCCTCCGAGGCCGAGAAGCGCGCCAACGAGAGGGTCGACGCCAGCCTCTCCGCCGAGCGCAAGGGACAGGAGAGCCTCAAGGAGGCCGTCGAACGCGCTGCCAAGGCAGAGGGCCAGACGTCGTCGCTGGAGAAGCGCGTGACGGACCTAGATGCCAAGGTCGTCAACCTGCAGGCCCTCTCTGCCGCCCAGAAGCAGAAGACTGCCATGAACCAGCAGAAGCTATCTGGGGCAGAAAAGAGGGCCAGGGACTTCGACGTCCAAGCCAGAGACCTGGCCGTCGCTGCCGCCCGGCTTGAGGAACTGG
The DNA here is from genome assembly GCA_900291925.1 of Thecaphora thlaspeos. Taxonomy (NCBI): domain Eukaryota; kingdom Fungi; phylum Basidiomycota; class Ustilaginomycetes; order Urocystidales; family Glomosporiaceae; genus Thecaphora; species Thecaphora thlaspeos. The sequence goes on along the minus strand of UWYS01000019.1, from coordinate 255,617 downwards.
AGGACCGCGTTAAAGACGACGAAGAGCTGCGCGACAGGCTGCGTGATGCCCAAGACGGCGAAGCTGTGAGTATCACGAAAAGAGCTCTTGAGTCGTGAGTCTTGCAGGCAACTGACAGCGTCTCTCACCTTTACTGCCCCATTGCCCTCGCCTTGGCTCCACAGCGCCTCCGCGACGAAGTAGCTCAATACCATGCCCGCTTCTCGGAGCTTGAGAAGGATCTGATCACGATGAAGGAGAGCCTCGTCGGCCGCAACGAGCTGGAAGCGTGTCAGAACGACTTGGCGCAGAGCCGCGAAGAGGTAGCGCGGCTCAAGGGACGTCTGGCCGAGCGCGAGCGGCAGACCAGGCCCGACGGCTGGGTCGAAGTGTCGATAGACCAGGCCAGGTCCGGGACCTGGTCGTCGATGCATGCCCCGAGCCTGGTGACGCCTCGGCTCGGATCGGACCAGCGGAACAAGTACGGCCTCGGCCAGGATACAACGGCCTCATCGTCGGCAGACACCTCGGGCGAGCAGAGCCTTCACAGCGACGACTACGTCGCCGTGCACCACCGGCCCGCAGCGACTCGATCGATGTCGATCGCCAGCAGCGTGCTGCGTGAGGTGGAGCAGGACGACGGCGGATGGTGGAGCTGAAGGCTAAGCCACCCTGTCCCGTCCATCGACCGCTATCGGTCGCCTCCCCTTTCCTCCCACCCACCGATATGTTCTTGAATACGTGTTCATATATGTATATCCCTTGCGTGCAAGCGGACCCCAGCTCGGACGGGGCGTTCCGCATGCCGCACCCTTACCCCCTTCTTGCCACTCTCTCTAGATCCCCCCTCTGTGCCTCTCGAGGTACATTGTCTGTCTTTCTTTGTTTCTACCTTTCGCCCTTGAAATGTTGGTTTCTGATCCTTGCACTACACTCTCATCAGCGTGCTGGCCATCTCACCCACAATACACTCTGTGCCTCCCACCTGGGCCGTCTTGAGCCGCCGCCGCCGCCTTCTTTGGAGAGAGCAGGAACGCCTCGGTAAGAGTGATCGGAGCCTGCATAGCCCCGCCGCGCGCTTCTGAAAAGAACAGAAATCATTGCGACGCAGAGACCTAGCCACCTCCACCCGACTCCACGCACGTGCTTGTACCGTTCCCGCCTGCGACGCCCCACCACCACCTCTTCTCCCACACCCTCTCCTTGGTCACCCGCCCAACGCGCGCCATGTCCCGTCAGATCCTGCGCTACGACGACCTTCCGCACTCGGCAGAAGGCATTTCTCTCGCCTCTCCCTCTACCTCGACACAGCCTCACGCCACAACCACCGATGGCAAGCGCAAGCTGGACCATCTCGGCGGTAACGGCAACGGAAGGTCTTCACCTGCGAGGCCGAAGAAGAAGAACAAGACTCGAGCGGAGAAGAGAGCGGCTAGGGAGAGGGGAATGATAGATGGATCTTGGCCTGGTCAATCTACGTCTTCGGCTACAGCCACAGCATCATCGCATCGAAATGGGTCGACTTGCAACAACGACGACGACGACGACGGTGAGGACGCCGAGGAAGAGTGGGAAGTTTCACCGTCTTTCGTCATCCCTACACCTTTCGACCAGGATGGACTCGACTACCAAGACGACGCGGACGGGGATGATGAACAAGTACACGACGCGTGGTACGACGTCGACGGACAGTCACACGTCGACGAGACAGAGGTGGGCCGTACCTTGACACACGCCGAGATCTGGGGCGATACCAGCCTCGTTGCCGCTTGGGAAGCTGCCTCGACCGAGTACATCTTTCTCCACACCACACACCCCCTTACCGCGGCCGATCTGGAACAGCGAAAGGGAAAGAGTGCGCTATGGTGGTCCAGTCCCTCCGCTACCGGCAAACTAGCCAGCGAAGCCAAGAAGCTGGCAAGCAGGTGGAGGGAAGAGAGGAGGGACATGGCCATGTCGAAAAGGGCCTTCGAGAAGCAAAAGTCTACCGTCCTGCATCGATCTACGCCGATGCAGAAGCAAGGTGGCAGGGAGGAATCGAACGAGATCGGAGAGAAGAAGGCGGACGACAGGAAGGAAGAGCGAGAAAATGCGGCGTGGAGGAAGGCGTGTAGGATCGTCGAAGCTACCTCGAACCAAATCGGCGCGACGCCATCACCATCAGCACTACAGCCGCCGACGACCGCGTCGATAGCAGCAACGGGCCGCACCGATACCCCTTCGCTTCCGACTGCAACGCTACCTCATCCCCATTCTGAGCTCTTCCAGAACGTCACCATGGCCTGGTACTACGCCGGCTATTACACGGGGCTTTACAACGCTGCGCATCAGCAGACACAGGCGCAGCAGACGAAGGGAACTGCGAGGGAAGACGAGACGAAAGAGAGCGAGCAGTAGCAGCGTCAAATCCAGAACGATACCCACACGTACAGCAGCAGCGGCCTACACGACAGCATTTGGCTTTTTTGATTGAAATCTCCATTGGTCAGGTCGCCACGGGGTTTGGGGGTTGCGGGCGGGGGGAATCGATGGAGCTCTGACGACGTGCGTGCTAAGCCTGCTGTTTTGAGGGCGCGGGGAGTTAGGGGATGAGGCCAACGGCGACGAACGGGGGTTCCCTCCTAGAATGTCTCTCGTCCCCTCCGCCGCCTTGCTCTGTTGTGATCGTAGGGGATAGTGCAGTTCGGCCTAAGCCGAGCTGATCGAGCCGCTGGGCGCCGTCATTCGTCAAGCTGGTCCGGCGACGAGCTCGAATCGCGACGCCTCGAGTCGTTCCTCTGCTGCTGCTGTTGCTGCTGCTGATGCGAGGCATCGTTCTTCTGCCTGTTAAGCGGCGCATTGGCACCGGTAGCCACATCTGGCTCGCCGCCGCCACCGTCCTTTGCGGACACAGAACGGCCGGCAGCGAGCGGCGGGCTCGGGCTGAGATCTTTGCGGTGACGAAAGACGAGATGGTGCGAAAGACGCTGCCGATGCTGGGACGAGTGGCCGGACACGCCGTCCTGGCTGTTGGACATTCGCGACATCGATGCATCGCCGTCGCAGTCCACCATCCCTCCGGCCGGTCCGCTGGCGCCCGCCGATTGCGACGGGGGCGAGCGAGAGTCGGACCTCTGGCCTGAGCGCGATTGAGAGGCGCGGCCGGACGAGTCGTTGATGTGATCGGCCCCGGTGGCGTTGAGCATCGCGGCTTCGCTCTCCTTGTACTGTAGCGGCACAGCCAACAGAGCGATGGGCGGAGGCGAGAGCGAGATATCAATCACAGGTGAGTAGACCGTCAGACAACGGCAGCCCTGTCGTAAACGCGGGACTCGCAGGTAGGCGTGCAGCTTCATCAAGGTATGAGCGTCCACGGAACTCACCTTCTTCCATCTTGAGCCGCAGCGGTCGCACAGCGTGCCTGGACCGTTGGACCATCGGCGGAACTTCGCGTCGTGCGGGGCGGCACAGTTTGAGCAGGTGCGATTCTTGGTGGCTGCAAGCTTGCGCGTCTGTGCAGAGAGCGCCTCGCCCTGGCCCGGACCGCGCATAGTATACGAGCTGCGCACACTGCGGCCGCTGACAGACGAAGGCCGCAAGGGCGAGTCCCCCGCCGTGGCCCCGGCGTACAGCTTCGGGTGCTTCCGTGGGCCCTCGCCGCCGCCGACGACCCGATCGAGACGCCTGGCCGATTCGTCGCGCTCGCGCTCGACATTCCGTCTCGTCTGGACGGAGCGCTGAAGCTCGTTGCGCAGCCTTTCCAGGTTGGCAAGGAAGACGGTCGAAAGCCTCGGGGGATGAGGCTAGAGTGGGGAGGAGGAGGCGTGGCTCGGAGCCGAGCAGACAGCCCGGAAGAGTGGGTTGAGAGGGAGTCGACCAGAATAAAAGCTGCATGGGTCCTTTCGGCCCCTTGCAAATAGGAAGGAGCCGCCGAGGACGAGGAGAGGAGGCACCGAAATTTCGCTTCGGCAGATGCTGGGTGGCAAAGAGCGAGCTGCATGTGGACATGGCGCAAGCTGGGTCTTGGCTTCACGCCGGTACTTTGCGACCTCGAAGTGCTCAGCTTCCTCTGCCTTTTCTCTGAGATCCCTCGACAGTACTGTTGTAGTCTGCCTGTCTGTCTGGCAATGTGACTGTACTGTACTGCAGTACGTGCCTCCTTGCAGCCTGCTCCGTCGGATGTCCCCGATTACATACTGGGCATACAGTATACAGATGGACGTCAGCGCGGACCGAGCTCTGTACGACGGGACGTGCCGACCTCGCTTCCGCGCTGATGCGATGCTCCTCGCCTCAGCCCCGACGAGGGACGGCTCCTCCACCGCGCTTCACCAAGGGAAGGGAAGCGTCGACGGTCGCGCGCCCGGCTGCTTTCCCGAATCCCGACGTGACGGGCGCTGGCCTCGCTGTTTTCCCTTCACATGACATGCCGACGCGCCGGCGCCGGCGCTCCACCAAGGCGCAAACGAGCACCCACTCAAGACAACTCTTTTCATATAACGCTGCCCTCTGGCACGCTACAGACACCCGTCGACACTCTCGAGCAGTTTGATGGCGATGGCGGGCGCGCGAGATCGCCTGAGCCCTATCCGACTGCTCGCTGGCTTTCAGCTCCCTGTCTCTTCCTACGTCCGCCGCGCGCCTGCCGAGCCACCATGTCCGGCTTCGATGGTCCTTACTTCGGCGGTGCCGAGGACAACACGCTGGCCTATCGCCAGCAGCAGCGCCGCAAGGTCAACACCTGCCTGCAATGCAAGACGCGCAAGGTCAAGTGCGACAAGGTCCGCCCGTGGTGTGGGCCGTGCAAGCGGCGTCGCATCCCCATGGGCAGCTGCATCTGGGCCGACGAGGCCGATCCGGAAGCCTTCCAGCAGGCCGCCGTCGCTTCCGCCAATGCTTCCGCCAATGCTTCCGCCAACACATCCGCCGACGCCTCTGCCAACAACAATAACAACACCCAAAATGCCTATAGCAGCGGCGGCGGTTCCGACTGGGCCTCGGCGGCGTATGACCATCAGTTTTCGGCGCCACACGCTCCTACGACGACGACGCAGACATCAGCGGCCTCGACGCTGCTTGGCCTCAGCGACACCGATGCGCGTGCGATGCTCGAGCGGATCTCGCGGCTCGAAATGCGCATGAGTGGCGCTGGTCCCGACTTTGGCAGCCCAGCCCCGTCGGCGAGCGCAGAGCAGAGCCGACAGGTCGATGCCGCCATGCTGGCCGGCGCGGCCCACGCCAGGACCCTGCACGCCGCCGGCGGGTCCGCCCGACCGCCTCGCGGGGCATCCACTGCGCGCGCCTCGGCACCACCGAACCCGGCCGAGATGATCTCGCTGATCGATGACGATGAGGACGGTCCCTCGATCACCGGGAGCCTTCCGGTGGGCCTTCCCAGCGTCGGCCTCGCCGCCCAGGGCGCTCAATTTCCGTTCGCCGTGACGGCGGCCAAGGACCAGATCGAGGTGATTGTCGGCTCGCTGCCCAATGATCACGCGGTCAACACTTTGCTCGACGGCTTCCGCACGTTTGAGCGCCACGTCGCGCTTGGCATCAGCTGGCGCCTGTTCCGGATCCAGCTGATCGGCCTGCGCGGCGACATCGCAGACTGGCGCAACGGTCACGTCGAGGATCTCGGCGTCGACCTGAGCTTCCTCGCGCTTCTCTTCGAGATCATGGCCGTGGCTGCCGAATGCCGCAGCGCAGAGGATCTGGTGCGCGAAGGGATCGCTACTACGACCGAACAGGTGTCTGACTGTGAGTCATCGAGCGAAGCAGCCCGAGTCTGGTATCGATCACGTCCTTCATCGGCAGCAGCTTGGCAGGCTAACGGTATCCTGCTTCTCTGTACTTCCCCGGGCCACTTCTCTTGAACGCGAACGGCAGTGATCGACCAGTGGCACGACACCTGCAAGACCCTGCTGGGCATGAGCGACGTAATCGACCAACCCAATCTGAACACGCTCAATGCCCTCTCGCTGTTCGGCATCCACCCTGTCAATCGGCGGAAGGTGGGCTTGTCCAGTGTCTATTCGCAGCTGGTAAGTTTCGTGCGGAGCGCCGGGGAACTCGCCACAGATCTCGAGGACTAACAGATGTGACTTTTGTACGATCCAATTGACCTGATCAGTGCCTCAGCCTCGCCCGCAAACTCGGGCTGCATGCGCTCGGGACGGCACAAGACGATGCCCGTCGGTGGCTCTTGACCTCCGAGGACGACGACACCTCGATCCGCACTGGGCCAATCGCCGCTGCTCGAAAGGCGCAGTTCGAAGAGGACTCCGAGTACCAGGCGGCCGAGGAGGCTGAGCTGCTGCGCCAGCTACTCTCTCAGGGCGATACGGCAGCCACACCGCGTCGAGAGGACGACATGCTTGAGGCAGTGCTGCCGGACCGATCGCATCTGGTTCGGGAATCGGCGAGAATGCTCTGGACCCAGCAAAAGTGGCAGGCGATGATGTGTGGCGACTGGACAGGCGTCGAGGACGAGAGCTCGCGCGTGACGCTGGACGCCGACGAGAGCGAAATCGCCGATGGCGATAGCTCCGAGCTGCCTACTTCCGCTGCCAGCACAGCGGGCGCCGAGGATCAAAAGACTTCGAACCTAGCGATGCACCGGGATCTCGACAGGATGCTCGCCATCGCCGCGTCGATATGGGGTGAGAACGCGACGCCACAGCGGGTCCAGAAGATGCACGGCGATCTTCTGAGCATCGCGCCGCAGTTGAGACCAGCGTATTCCTCGGACAGGATCAAGGCACATGACAGCATCCTCTCGCTCACGGCAAACTGGTTCAGCCTACGCGCGATGCGGTCGTTCCTACGCACCGAGGCTGCCGTCGCCCAGCTTGCCGTCAGGTCTGCACGGGCGATTCTGCAGGCTGCCGAGGCCTTTCAGGCTCTCTCCGGCATTTCCACCAAGCCGCTCTCGCCGTGGTACGATGTGGCGTTGCTGCAGGCTGGACTGGTCCTGCTCGTCGATCGTCTCTTGCGCATCGGCGACGGCGCGACGCTGGACGTTGTGGCACTTCAGAAAGAGATGGACAGAGTCTTGGCCCTCGTCTCCTCGTCCGACGCGGACAACAATGTCGATGGCGATCGCGACGATTCCTCGGATGCCAAGTCGCCTCGCAACGGAGCCCGACTGCTCACTGCCCTCTTCAACCTCGTCCAGCAACGGCAGCGGGAATGGGAGAAGAACAAGCCAAAGGTCAAGACCGAAGACGGCGACGGCGACAATGTCGCGATGGACCTCGATCCGCCTCCTCCGGCGCAGTCGCAGGACAAGGAAGGTACCGCGGACGCGCCTTCTTCGCAGTCGCAAACCGCGGAGAAAGCGAACGCCTCTTTTCTGTCGGAGTCCGATCCGATGCGGCCTTACTTAGAAGAACTTCGCAAGATACAGGCCAAGGCAGGCGAAAGGCAGGTAGTTGACCTACCGGGATTCTGGAAGCTTCTGGATGGAATCTTGTAAACGACAGGATTGACCACGATACGCAGGAAAACGATCGGAGGTACATATGAAGGACGACTGCGCCTCCATCCTCGCCCGAACGGTTGATTCGTCGCTCCACGGAGACCAGCATGAGGGGACGGAGGAACATCGGCAGGAGAGGCTCTACAGCGAATCGCAAGTGAGTGGCAGCTTTTCGCCTCCTTCTCGGCGATGACCCGGGCTTCTCCACATCTACGTGGCCATAGCCTTGAGGGCGGAGTAGAACGCGGGCTTGGGTTTGAAGTTAGCATCGAAGAGGAGCGGAGAGTTGCTGGCTCTCCAACTGTCGATGTCGCGGACACCCCAGACGGTGACGCCGACGCAGTTCTTGTTAGCGGTGCACGCCGAGATGATCTGGGCATACGACTCGGGCTTGGCACCCTTGATGTCGAGCTCGGTCACCGCGCACTCCGGCACGACACTGCACAGCGACTTCAAGGCATCACGCACGGTGTCCGAGGTCGGGAAGCCAGAGGCGCTGAGGTGCGTCTGAGATCCGATCCCGTCGATGGGGACTCCCGCGGCTCGCCAGGTTTTCACATGGGCGATCATGCTCTTGGTCTTGGCGTACCCGGCTGAGTCAAGATTGCTGTGGAGAGGATGCCGGGGAAAGGTGGTGGTCGTGTGGTCAGTATGGGGGCCGGAATGTGTGGCTGTCCGCTACAGCCCTTCACTTCCTCCCTGCGAGACCAGCCAACCATCGTTCCTTGCCCCTCTGTACAGGAACCCTCGTCACGCTCCAACAACTCGCCTCCTCGTCCGACACGGGTACTCACTAGTCGTTGATGTACAGCTTGGCCTTGGGATCGGCCGCTCTAGCGTACTTGAAGGCGAGCGGGATGTAGTCTGCACCGAGGGCATTGTAGAAGGGGTTTTTGCGAAACGAGCCATCCTCCTCGAAGGGCTCGTTGACGACATCCCAAGCGTAGATCTGACCCCTGTAGCGGCCCATGACGGTTTGGATGTGCTCCTTCATCACCGCCATCATTTCGGTCTTGTCCTTGATTCCAGAAACCCAGCCTGACAGCTGCGAATACCAGATGAGCGTGTGGCCGCGTACATTCTTATGATAGCTCTTGGCGAACTTCATGAACGCATCCGCCTTCTCGAAGTCGAACTTCCCCCTGGTGGGCTGGGTGGCGTCCCACTGTTTTGTGACGGAGGGGTTGTGCAAAGCAGGCAGGGGATCGGGGGTTGTCAAGGAGCGCGGGCGGGGCGAAGTGAGGAGGGTCAGGAAACAGGGCCAACAAAAAACAAAAAACGACGAAGCTGGCCTCCTCATCCACCACGACCTGAACGCAACAGCCATCTCCAGTCTACCGCCGAGAACCTCGCGACGACCTCCTACTACTTCTCCATGCTCGACACTAACCTTCATTGAATTCTCAGGCGTAAGCACTCCGAAATGTTTCGCGACAGTCGCCGCCTCTCCCTTGTTGGCGAGAAGACCCACATCAAAGCAAGTGCCCATATACTTGGAGTGCTTTGCCTGAAAGGTCTCCTGGAGACTCGGGACCTGTCTCTTTACCATGTTGTGGGCCGGGGCGTGGGTGACATGGCTGGCGAAAGCGTCCAGCGCCATCAGGAACACGGCCGCGAGAAGGGCAGCGTGGAGGAGACGGAACTGCATGGTCGGAAATGCAGGTCGGATAGAAGAGAACTGAAGATGCAACGCACTGGGTGGGTGGATGTAGTGCCAGGCCACGGTAGAATGAAACGAGGAGTGAAGCAATGGTAGGAGCTGGTACAGAGATGTTGAGGAAGGGGGCTTCTATTTATCCCCTTACCATGCTATCCCACCCCTACCTTTCGGCGCAGCAAGTGACAACTAACTCTTACCCCTACCTCCTTGGGACGGACGGGAGCAAAGGCCACGCTATTTTGGATCGGACGGGAGTAAAGGCAATACCCTGTTATTGGATCGGACGGAAGTAAAGACGGGCACTATCTTCGGCCGCCCACCATACCAAGTGATCCCGTTCAGAGGTGTCTTGAATAGACGAAGAAGATGGTCGAAACTGTAGGCGTAACAATGATCGTTGCGTTGCACAGGTACGTATGCCCGTGGGCGTCTTGCCGTGCACCGGAGAGAAGAATAACGCTTTGCATAACATTTCATCCACCTCGTCGTTCTGACCCTTTACCACTGCACCGCGTTGTCGTCGTTCAGTGCTGCGATGACTCTGGTCAGACAGGTTGGCCGGGCCGACAGGAAAAATCGACCTCGTCTGGGCCATGGACAGACGATTTGGCGACACTCAGCACGTCCACGAGAAGGCTGATGCTCAGCCAGGCTGTCAGCCAAACTGTCAGCCTGTCTTCGAACTTCTTCGTACTAGCAGGTCCAGCCAGCGGCTTCGATGCCACCATGCTTCGGCGAGTACGCCGGCAGCTCAAACATCGGACAGGGGTTTGCAGCGCTTGGCATTATGGTATCAAGAAAAAGACCCACATCTGCCCGACGACCCCACAATGTTGAAAGTGATGTCCGTGCTGGCAGGTACAGTATCCTGGGCCTGCTACGTCGCCGGTCGAAGCGCCCGCAGCCTCTCTGCGAGCGTATCGTCCTCCCTTTCCTTATCCTTTGTCTTTTCGACGGGTTGCGGGCTGCTGAGCTCTGCTACCTTGCCGTCGAGGTTGGCGTCGCCGAGCTGCTGATTGAGCTCGATGCCGTTTTGGTCGGCCACCTGCTGCATCAACAGATCCACCTGGTCCTGCGGCATCGTCTGGGCCGTCGTCGCGCCAATGGTTCCCTCCATATACGAGGTCTGGACGTCGAGGTCCTCGAACTGCCCTTCGAACTTGTCCATCACCATCGAGATCTGGTGCCGCGGCAAAGGTAGGGCGGCACTAAGCGAGACAAAGGTCAACAGGTCGTCTTTTGCCGATCTGAGCCGACACCGCATCTCCTCGCAGGCTGAGAAGTCGTAACAGCAGCAGGCATGGACTCACCCTCTCGAGGTTCATGCTTTCCATTGCCTTGTCCATCCCCTTTACGACCGACGTCATGCTACCCGTGACCTGTACAGCGAAGACAGCAGGGCAGACAGAGGTGAGCCAGCGTTCGAGAACTTTACCATACAGCCTTCTCTTTCTGGCGCAGGTCGACCGGTAGGCTCGGAGCGACCACGGTGCTCACCTGTCGCATCGTTACGGCCGTCTCGACGCGACTTGCGACGGCATCGATCCTGCTTCCAAGCCTTAGCAGGTTGAGGCTCTCGTTCTTCTTGCGAATAGCATTGGCGGCGTAGATGCGAGCGCCTTCGGTGTTGCCCTGTGCTAGGGCCTGCGCGCGGTGGGACGCAAGAGCCGAAGGCAAGTGAGGGAAAGTCAGTTGCTGTACCCTAGCGGACGAATGGCGCGCAGTAGGCGATGCGCACCTTTTTGAGCTTTGCCTTTTCGGTGCTCTCGTCCTTTGTCGCTTTGCGGGCCTGTCGTTCGAGCGATTTTGCGGTAAACTTGAGCTGGAAGAGGGACTTTTCGAAGCCGCTCATGGTCGGGGCCGGGCGCTGTGCGGATGGGATGCGTTCAAGGGAGGGGGGACGCTGTGCACAGGCGTAGATGGTGGAGATGGCGTGGTGGTATATATCCACAACCGTGGATGCGAGGTGGCGGTGGCGGTGGCGGTGGCGGTGGGTGGATGGTGATGGTGATGGCGATGGCGATGGCGATAACGAGGGCGCGGCGGGTCCAACCTGTGCGCTCGAGCCTGCCTCTGTGCGTCTGTGCGTCTGTGCGTCTGTGCGTCTGTGCGTCTGTGCGTCTGTGCGTGGGGCCGCCTGTGCCTTGACGCACGCTCTGCCGCGCGGAGCCGGTGACCTCCACCTCGTTTTGGCATGCACTGGTGACTTCTTCGCAGGAAAACGGCCAGGAGGCACAGGCCAACTACAGCAGCTAGAAGAAGGTCAAACCACGGCGGCCGCCGCCTCTGGGCCTTGTCAGGCTCCAGTCCGCGCGCTCCCTTCTTGACAGCCACCTTGCCAATACACACATCCTTCCCTCTCGCATCCCTTCTCCTCCATGCTGTCTGGAACGCAATAACATCAATCCACATCCATCCGCCCTTTTCTTGCGTCATGGCTCCGCTGGCCTCCCGCTCTCCAAGCCATGTCCCACTAGGCCGCTCCCTCGTCGTGCTGCGCGTCCACGCACCCGTGGCTTCGCAAGCCAAGCCCCCCCTGTACAAGGCCCAGACACCGGCACTCGCGTCGTCATCAAGGTCGTCCACGTCACCCTCTGAGGTCTCCTTTCGCTCCTTTACCACCACACCACACACGCCGCAGCTCCCTTCTGGCTCGCGCCTGGGCGCTCGCTTCAGGACGGCCTCGTTTCCCCCACCTTCCTTCCCCGCCGCGTTTGGAGCCAACCAGATCCTACCCCTCGTACCCTCGGTCTACAGCCGCCTTGACTCGGTCCTCCACTCCTTCGAAGCACCCATCCGCTTCGCTTTCGCCTATGGCTCGGGCGTCTTTTCGCAAAAGGAAGCCGGTCCGGAACATGCCGAGAAGCCCGTCAGAAAGGACGGCCGCAAGATGGTCGACTTTATCTTCGCCGTCACCTATCCGCAGCACTGGCACGCCGTCAACATGGCCCAGAATCCGAAACACTACTCTTTCCTTTCACGAGTCTTGGGCAGTACCTTGGCTGGCTTCGTTCAGCGGCGCGGCGCAGGTCTGTGGTACAATCCCTACGTGACCATCAACGACAAGCTGGTCAAGTATGGAGTCATCTCGGTCGACGACCTCTGCCAGGATCTGCTGGACTGGGAGACGCTCTACGTCAGCGGGCGGATGCACAAGCCGGTGGCGCTGCTGACATCGGACGCGCGTGTCCGGCTGGCGCAGCAGGTCAACCTCGCCTCGGCGTTGAGGGTGGCCCAGCTTCTGCTTCCGGACAGCTTCACCGAGGTGGAGCTCTACACCCGTATCGCATCGCTCAGCTACACTGGCGATTTCCGCATGAGCGTACCTGGCGGTGAAAACGCCGACAAGGTGCGCAACATTGTTCTCAACCAGCGCGAAGAGTTTCGGCACCTCTACGCCGGCCTGATTCGGAGCATGGAGACCATGAGCGTCGAGGAGCTGCGCGAGAATCGCTTCAGCATCACGGTGAGCTCGTTCATCAGGAATGACCAGTATGCACTTGTCCGTACCGCATCTGACCTTGTCGTCTCTGTTCCCGATCCCGTTTGTGCCCCTCACAGCAAGACACCTCGACCCACACTCGCGCCTCGCACGCCTCGAGGCTACCGCGGAAGCTGCGTCAGCTGATCCAGGACCACTATACATCGCGTCCCGACCTCGACCCTGCGTTCCTAAAGCTCTCGCTCTCGAATGCTGAGGCGGAAAAGGTGCCGCGGACGCCGACACGGATCGAGCGCGAGGACGACCTCAAGGCATTCTGGAAGGCGGCAGTGCAGCGCGACGACTTCAACAATGTACTGCTCCAGAAGATCGGCGAGACGGTGCGTGGGCCCGCGTGGAGACAGAGCCTCAAGGGCATCTACACGGCCGGGCTCACCCGGACGGCCAAGTACGTCCTGGCGAAGGCAGGCAAGGTGAGTCTCTTCCCTCCGCTCTCAGTGGACTCTTACGAGCACAGAGCAGCGATCAATTGGTGCATTATTCAAGCTCGCTGGGCTGAGCTGACGTCTTGAGACGGAATGTCTGCCGCCAATTCACCTCTCCCTGTCGCATCCGCAGTACTTTGAAGGTCGGAGAGAGCGCAAGGAACGGGGCCAATGACGAAAGAGGCACGATAGCGCTTCTGCTTCGTGAGCGACTTTCTGTGTATGAATACCATCTCCACCGCTATCCTGGACGGGCAGGAAGAGGCGCCGCAGTCTCAGTGCCCGTAGAAGAGCGACCCGCAATGCCGCCCGAGATCCGAACTCTTTGCACATGGGAGGAATTATGGCGTGCGGGCGTGGCCCATCCCCGCTAGATTTCTTCAGTAGGAAGGATGCGTTGCCGCTTTGTGATCTTCTCGACGGACCGCCGCAGTGTCTTCGTCGCCACCGCAACACTCCCTCACAGCTCCCTTACACACGCCGGACAACTTTCGTTGGATTGTCCTCGCCGCCCAGCATGGCCGCCTCGCCCTCTTTCGCAACCTCAGCGTCGAGCGCAGCCGCCGCGGCCGGGCTGGCCTCGGGGCCCAGCTACCCCGTCCATCCTTCCCCTTCGACGATCGGTCCGCTCTACATCGCCCACTTCGCTACGACGCACCCGACCTTTCGACTGGCCGACTTCTACTCTGCCGCTGCCTACCTCGATATTCCCTACTCCTTCGTTCCTGTCCCGGTATCCAGCAACTATCCCTCTCCCGCCTCGACCTCCGCCTCTCCGTTTGGCGCCGGTATCGGCGCGGGATGGCGACCTGACCCTTCGCGACCTTACCAGCTCGTCTACCTCCCCTCCGACTCGGTCGCGCAACAGCTTCTGCGTCGATGCGTCAGCCTTCGTTCCATCTGGTCCTACTGGGCTCACGGAAGCACCTACGCCGATCTTCACGCCCTTGCCCAAGCTCCCTCCCACCGTCCGCTATGGGAACCTTACGCCAAGGCCGAAAATGCACCTTCTTGGAAGGCACACGTCTTCTCCTACAGCGGCACAATCTCGGATAAGAGGAAGGTGGACGTTATTCAGTCATTTGCGTACATGGATTTCCAAGGAAAGATCCTGCTCAAGGAGCCGAAGATGAGATGGGGCGTGATGGAGGAGTACCTCGGTCAGGAGATGTGGCCGGCCGAGTACCAGCCTGCCGCCGCGGCGGATAGGTCGGAGAAGCAACAGCAACAGCAGCAGCAGCAGAGGCAGAAGGAGAGCCATAAGGTCGAGGGCCAGACGGCGCACCTGATGCAGGACCTGACCGCCATGGGCGACGGCGACCCGAGGCTAGTCCAGATCTTTGCCGGTCGACGAATCGACCTGCGGGTAGAGTCCATGCTACCCACCCTCTCTACGCCTGGCGTCGGCAACATCAGCGGCACCAGCAGCACCAGCAGCAGTAAGACTCAGCTGCCGACCTACCGCAAGTCCAGCGACCCGGCCCTCGAAGGCCAGTCCGACCTTGCGCGCGATCTGGTCGACAAGCTCGACCTCAAGAAACGCGTCTACATCGGCAATACATCCATGGAGTCGGAGATGTCGCTCCTCATGGCCTCGCTCGCGCTCGCCGGACCAGGCAAGATGGTGTACGACCCGTTTGCAGGTACCGGTTCGCTGCTCTATGCGGCGGCCGTGTTTGGAGCCATGACGCTGGGTAGCGACATCGATGGACGGACGATGAGGGGAAAGACGAACGCCAAGCTCAAGAAGAGCGATCCGACAAAGGCCGGCAGCATCGGGATCGTCAAGTCTGCGCAGCAGTACGGCGTCCGGGACCGGATCCTGGACTGCCTCGTCTGCGACATGTCCAACGCTCCGTTCCGACGCTCGCTGTTTGACGACTCGCAGGCGGGCGGCACCAGCGAAGGGGGCGGCTTCCTGGACGGCATCGTGGCCGATCCACCCTACGGCGTGCGGGCGGGTGCCAAGAGGCTGGGAAAGCGGGATCCTGAAAAACAACGATCCGCACCCTTCTGGATGCCCGATGGCCTGGGTCCTGGCGTCGGATGCTGGTCGCACGAAAGGTCGGATTACATCCCGCCCACGCGTCCCTACCACCTGATCGACCTGATCGACGACCTGCTCGACTACGCCTACAACCTGCTCAAGCCGCACGGAAGGCTCGTCTTCTGGCTACCGGACATGATCGATACCAACGGCGACGACAACGACGACGTCGAGGGGGAGGGGGCGAAGGTCAAGGTAGATCTACCGAGACACAAGAGGGCCAAAGGAGAGGGGAGGATGAAGTTGCGACACCATAGTCTGCAGGATTTCGGGAGGTGGGGAAGAAGGTTGATCACCATGGAAAAGATCCCCGCGAGCGAAGACGATGACGAGGGAGAGGTGGATGAGCTGGAAAAGAAGATGAAGGCGCTGAGGGGGACGGATGAGAGGGGCGTATACAGGGCCGATGCGGACCCAGAGGAGTTTAGGAACAGGTACTTTGAACCCAAGGCCGAGAGGGGTCAGTCGACGGCGACGGGTCGGAAGCAGTCGTAGTGGCGATAACGGCGGTGGACGACCAAGCTCGAAAGCATTGTATGATGGCGATAGCCATACTGGTTCCTCTATCTCTCCTCTTACACCGCTGTCCCTAGTCTGCTTCGACAATGCGTACTCACTTAACTTGCGACACAAAGGCCAGCTAACGAGCTGATGGCTCATCCATGGCACGTGCAAGCAGAAGCCGGAGCTTCCTGCGCGTCGCTCGGAAGACGGACGAGCGCCTGCCTGTGCTGGCTGCGCGGTGCGGCTGGCCCAGGCGTCAACTCCACTTCTCGCGAGACGCTCCCTCAGAGTGTGGCGAGATGCCTCGCGTCTTGCTCCTTCCGTCTTCACCACCACCACCCACCCATCCCCTCTCACACCACACACCACTGACCTCACGCCTCTGTCGTCGGTCCTCCTTTCCCTCCTTGCAAGAGACTCTACATACAAGATGGTAAGCCTTTCATCTCCACCTTTTCCCCTCCCGATCCTTCTTTCCATCCCTGCCTCTCGCTAAAGCTCTCCTCCTCCCTCTCGCCTCTTCTCATCGTAGACAACGACCAAGTCCCTCCCAATCAAACTAGGTCGAACTACACTGTTTCTAAACGTTTCTCTCTCCGCACCATCATCCTCCTCAAGCATCCTGACATCATTCCATCGTATCATGCTATCATCCAACACACCCTCGCCCTCCGATCTTCTCTCCTCCTTCAACGACACCACCCACACCCACACCTTTCCAGCATCGTGGAACGACGTAGATCCTAAATCCGACATGGCGTTGTACAAACTCGTCATGAACGATGAAGCCGAAAAGGTATTTCGACCTTGGAACGATGGTGAAAGTGGGGAAGATGATGTGGCTGCGGTCGCTGTTAGAGAGGTTGGATCTGGTTGGTATCCTCATACGAGAGTATCGAAAGAGACAGGAAAGAGAACACGAATGCTCATCAGAACGTCGTCTCCCGTCATCGTATCACAGACAAGATCGGTCTGCCCCTAGTCAAACTTACCGACGAAGAGGAGGACGAAGAAGAGCATGGAGATGTCGAGGTTGTCGAATAGCTCGGTCCTCTACCACCACCGCCGACGCCTCGTGCTTCTCCTGTACAACGACGAACGGCTATCTTCTTCGAATCACCCAAACATGTATACCTATCTCGACTCGACCGACCACGCAAGCAGCACTCTCCAACATTCGCACACAGGCACGCACACGCGAGGAAACACACACCACACCCATTGCCCCTTTCCAAAGCTACGACATCGTTCGTATTGCGATCCGAACCAGACCCCCTGTGCGACCCCTGCTCTCCTCTCGTTACTCGTCAGAAGACTGCTGCGGTGGCGGCGCCCTCTTCCACAGGCCCATGAGTTCCTTTTGCAGGTTCCTTGCCTGCTGCTCGCGTTCGAGCGACTGCGTGCTGCGTAGGTTGGAGACGATGTCGCGCGTCTTGCCAAAGTAGACGCCCTATTGACAGTGTATGCGTGGAACACCAAGATGGACAAGCCGGAGATCAGTACTCATGGTGGCTAGTAAGGAGACGGGGCACGGTTGAAAGACGGCCGGACGGACTCACCTGAAGTTGGCTTCGAATTCTGGACTCGACGTCCTCGACCAGTTTGCCGACGTTGCCGAGATGAGAGACAAAGTCTGGTAGCGGGTAGTCTCCCTCCGTCTGTCGCGGGCGGGCGTATCGCGCATCGACAAGACATGTCAGGCCACCTGTTCATCGACTTTCCGATCTCTCTACCGTCGTCGTTGTTTTGCCACTCACCTGCCTGGTCAAGCTGCCGGCAATCTCCATCGTGCCCAGCTTCGTCGTCCCTTCCTGCTGCTGCTGCTCTCTGTCCGCTGCCATGTCCGCCACGGCTCCGGGATTTTCGTCCTCCCTGCGTCCGAGGCTGAGCATGACGGTCGAGGTAAGCTTGTAGGTGGCGCTGGGGATGGCCTTTTTGGCCGCCCCGGAGGCGCCGGCGAGCCCGCCCTTGGGTACGGTGCCCGGCTGTTCGGTGGCTTCAAAAACGTGGAGAGAATCCCAGGAGCCGAAGGTGCCGTTGCCCTCTGCATCGCCAATGGCTATTTGCGCGTGCGGAGGGGGAGGGATGAGAGGCGAGGAGCGAGGTCAGTCAGATGGTCGTGCTACGGAGCGAGGTGTAGGGAGTCACGCACCTTTCTTGATCAAGATGACTCCGGCAAACGTAGATGGTGCCTGCGATCCGACCGATGATCCAGCAAATACGCTGGGGTCCGCCTCAAGGTCCCAGAGGTAAACGCTGGACAGCGCCGAGTCGTAGTATCTATCGTCGTCGAGGAGCCGCATAAGGAAAGGAAGAAGGGGAACATTCAGCCATCGGTGAGGATTCGTCGTCCGCGGCCCGTCCGCTCCACTCACAGCTTGGTATACGTCTCAAAGACCTCGTTCGCCTTGACCTCGAGCTGCCTGAGGACGGGGCTTGGCAGGTTGCCCGGCTGTCCATCGATGCTCTCGCTAGGGTCTACGTCGAGCGGCGGGTGGAAGGTGTTTGAGATCCAGCTTCTGTAGCTGTCCGCATCTCTGTTGTAGTCGCAGCAGAGGAACTCGCGCCCCGCTCCTTGTTCACTGTCGTCGATCTTGAGGCGGAGCGGGTGGTCGACCGAGGAAACAAGCTCTTCGCCATAGTTTGGGAGGAGACCGACAAGTAGGTCCAGGTTGGCCTCGGAGGCGGACGGAGGCATGCGTCGCACCAGGTCGAGCGCGAGGTCGAGCGGGTCTGCCATGACGGGCGAGCAGGAAGGCGGGTGGTGCGATGGGGAGAGGGCGGAGGTGTGAGAGGTGTGTAAAGGTAGAAGGAGTACGACGGTGGGGAGCGCTGTGTTGGTGTCGCGCACGGTCCGCCACGGGTGCTCCGTGCGACCATTGCACGCGGATCCGAGGACAAAAAGGGCATCGGACCCATTCGGCCCAAGGCGCGAGGTGGGCCAGCGCGGAGGCAGCTGGCACTGGCACTGGCAAGCCGCAAGCCGCAAGCCGCTCCGACGCTCGGTGACGTCCCCCTCACTCGTCCGGCTCTTGGTCGCCTGCCGTCCTCGTGATGCTCGGCCCACGAGCTCAAGGCCGCCAACGGCCATCCGCGCTCCAGCGAGCCCTTGGCTTGCCCGGCTTCGACTAAAGAAAAGGGCCGTCTGCCATCTTTGCCTCCCTCCCATCCATCCCACCGTCATCCATCCTTCTCGTCTTCGTCCTCGTCCTCCTCGACAGCAGCCGCGACCGGTCCCTTCCCCCCCCCCTTCCTCCTCCAGGATGCTCGGATCGACAGCGACCAACCTCCTCTCCCGCACTGGCGGCAACATGCTGCTCCTCTCGGCCGCTTCCCGTCGCTCGGTAGCCACGGCGACGACCGCCTTGCCCGCCGCCGGCCGATCGACCTCGGTCGTCGGCGCTCGACCTTTCCACTCCTCGATCGCACGTCTGGCCGCCAACCCTCAGTCCGGGAAGCCCGCCTCGGACTCATGGCAGCACACCAAGCAGAACATCAAGGAAGAGGCCAAGCAGCTCAAATCCAGCCTCGAATCCTCCATCGCCGGCGACTCGGCCGCCGCTTCCTCCTCCACCTCGTCCTCGCCTTCGGGCGCCTCCGAGATTCTCCAAGACGCCAAGTCCATCACGGGCGAGATGGCGCAGGCCGTACCTCGGCCCGCGCTCCTGTGGGGGGGAGCGGGTACCATTCCCTACGTCACCACGGCCGGCGCTTCCATCTGGCTGGCACGACAGGAGCATCTCGTCAACCTCGGATACGACAAGACGATGGACAGCGAGACGGCGAGTGCGCTCCTCCTCCACGCGCAGAACATCCAGGTCGGTTTCGGCGCCGTACTTCTGTCCTTCCTCGGTGCGGTGCACTGGGGCTTTGAGTTCAGCAAGTTTGGCGGCCAGCTCGGCAACAGGCGGTACGCCGTCGGCGTTCTGCCTGTCATCCTAGGTTGGCCTACGCTGCTGCTGGCTCCTCAGATGGCGCTGATCGCGCAGTGGGCCTCGTTTGTCACCATGTGGTTCGTAGACCTCCGCGCCACCAACGACGGTTGGGTGCCCAAGTGGTACTCCACCTATCGATTCTGGCTCACGTTTGTCGTGGGCTCGAGCATCATCGCCACGCTGGCGGGTACCAACTACTATGCGCCCGGTAGCAGGAGCACGATGGGAAACACGGCGTCAAAGCTCCAGGAGGAGGTGCAGGCCGACGGCCCGACAAAGATGAAGCTGCTAAAGCAGAGCGCAAAGGGTAACAAGGGAGGAGTCATCAAGCACGAAGAGGTACGAGGTGACGTAGAGGCTACCAGCGCAGGAGCAGAGGGAGATAGCTACGTAAAGATCGGTAACCCCAAGAGGCAGGAAGAGTGAGTTTCATCCTCCCTCCCTCCCCAGTCTCCCTCGGGCTCGCAAGACGGATCGATCAACTCACTGATACCCGCCCTTCTCTCCGCACTTGAAAATTCCCCCTTCCCCTGCTCCGCTCCACAGGGAGCGAAAGCAAAAGGAGGAAGAGGAACATAAGAAGGAGGAACAGGCAAAGAAGAAGGAACAGGAGGACAAACAGGCAAAGAACAAGGAAAGCAGCGGTAGCAGCAGCAGCAGCGACGACGACGACGAGTAGACCCACTCTCTCACCATCAGTACAGTGTTACAACGTCCGGACCTTTTCTTTCCGCTTTCTTGCTTATTTCTTCTTGGATCTCTCCGTCTTCTTTCGCTATCGTGCCCCGCTCCCAGTCAAAGTACAATACAAAGCAAAGTGGTTCTCAAAAAGATCCATACGTGCTCAGTCAGATCTATCGACGACCTTGTGTGTCCGGTATAGCGCGAAACCGATCACGTCTGTAGTACAAATACGGCCCAATGTTGAAGGAGCTTGATAGTATCAAGTCACGTTTCGCCCCGAATCTCGTTCCCGTCCTGCTGCGACAGGTGGAGAGAGAAAGGGAGAGGAGAGGAGAAAAGGAGAGAGGGAGTACGTTTCCCTCTTCGAGAGCGGCAGCGGCGCAGGACGGGTCGACATTTTGTAGTACATGGTTCTCGTAGTAGGGTCACTTTGTCATCATTCCCCGGTATCTGTGTATAGAAGCTTGGTTCGTGAGAACCCCCGCAGCTCTGTGTCTCTCTGGTGACACGAACGCAGCAGCAAGGAAGCAGCACATGCCAGCGTGCAACTCAGCCCCGCCCGACTGTCGGTCGACGTTAGCACTCGATCCGCATCCCCTGCTGTGCCATGACGAAGCGGACGCCCAGCCCGACTTCTTCCTCTTCTTCGTTGAGCTCGTCCAGGATCTTGACGGGCGCCGACCTCGGATCGAGCTTCTCCCTTCCTCCCGCCGCCGTCGTCGTCGTCGTCGTCTCATCTCCCGCCTCACCCTGTTGCGAGGACGACGACGTCGTGGTCGAGGTCTCCTCGTCGTCGCCGGCCGGGGCAAAGATGGGAAAGAGGGCAGGCTTGACGTGGATGATGATAACGCCCAGCCCTTCTAGCTGGCCTCTGACCTCTTCGTCCGATATGGCGCCGATGTAAGCTCCTTCGCCGTTCCAGTTGCGATCGTGGGAAGACGATGGAGGAGCGGCGGCGGCCACGGCCGACGTGCCGAGCGGTGACGGTGGGATACTGGGCTGGTAGCGCGAGTCGCCGGGCGACGTGCCGATCGACGTCGAGGCTGGAGAGCCGTTGGATCGGCCGGCCGCGGTGTGCCGTGACGTCGGGCTGCCGCCCCCCGAGCTCCGACGCCGCAGCCGCAGCCGCTTGACCATGATAGCCAGCACCTTGAGCTCCTCGAACAGGTGCTCGACCGAGAGGTGGCCGTAGAGAAACTGCGTCGGGTGGCCGCGCGCAAAGCTGCACTCGAGGAAGATGGCGTTGAGCTTGCCCTCGACGAAGCGAGCCGCCGCGTGGCTCCACACCTGTCGGTTGCGCGGCGACTTCGAGACGCAGTCTGGCTCGACGTCGCCAAAGAAGAGGACGTCGCGGTCGTGGCCGCTGTGGGTGATGAAGAAGGCGGTCGAGTCGAGGCTCGGCGGCGAACGGTCGATCGAGACGCGCCGCGGCGGCCGGTGGGGCGCGGGAGGCGCCAGCGTCGCTGCCCCGCTCCGATCGACGGGCGTGTCGAGCCGGTGGCCGCTGTCCGCTGGTGTAGCCGCGCTAGTCCAGGCGGACGGTGGCGGAGCGTGCGTCTCTGAACCTTGCGCTGTCCGTGGCCGGCTCGGTCTCACGCGACCTCTTGGTAGCGGTGCATAAGACAACGTGCTGGAGCTGGCTCCGGAAGACGACGAGGACAGCGCCGAGGCCCGTGCTGGGCTGGCGCGCGGCGAGATGGGCTCTCCGGGCTTGGGTGGAGGGGCGGGCGGTGGATCGCCAGGGTCGATGCGCCTCTCTGAGCCGCGGTGGAAGGGGATGTCGAACGGCACCTCGGCCTTGTCGTCTTCCGACTTGGCCTTGGAGGCCCTTCTCGTGTCGGCCACCTCGAGTTGCGCGGCGCCGCCGACCGTCTTGTCCAGCGTTCGTGCACGATCGTCGACGCCACACGCCAGCCGGAATGAAGCCATCTGCGTGCTGAGCGGCAGCGAAGCGCGCTTGTTGAAGTAGCTCTGCGTGAACTTTGCCGGGGTGTAGCTCGGCGTCGGCGGGGCCGGCGGGACCGAGGGATTCAGGCCATGGGAGAGCGCGAAGGGCAGCACGACGAGCGAGTTGCTGAGGCTGTACGGCCGTTGCGGTTCCAGGCTGTATGGCACAGAAAGCAATCAAGAAGCCAGGCACTTGGCCAACGGTCAGCAGGGGGGGGGAGATGGAATCGAGGATCGCACGATGGTGCTCCCAGCGGCGAGCAGTCGATCGGCCACTCACGCTCGCATATGGTACATGGTGTACGGCTCGTCCTCATTCCAGCTAGCCAGCTTTGGCCAGATCTTGCCATTGAACATGTCGAGGATGTTCTCGAGCGTCGGCTTGAGGCCGTAGACGGCCCGCTTGCCCGGCAGGGAGGCCGAACCGAGCACCAGCCCCAGGATGTGGTCGAGGTGGGCGTGCGAGATGAGAAACGCCTCAGCAAAGGAGGCCATCAGGCCGGCCCGGAGGAACGACGTCGGCGTCGTCAAGGGAAAGTCGAAATCGAAAAAGGCCGAGTCCGGCCCCGTCTGTTCGAGCACCGCCGTGAGCGCCCCCAGCCACGAGCCGCCTTCCACCACGATCGAGCCCTCCTGCCACGGCGAGTCGGCGGGCTTCATCAGGTAGCACGAGCAGTCTCCCTCGAGCGGCCCTCCCCCCGTGCCGAGGCAGACGAAGGTGAAGGACGGCTCCTGGTCGGACGGATGGAGATGGACGCGGGGTTGGCGTCTCGGCCGCGCACCTTCTGGCGCGCCCTCGTCCATGGAGAAGAACGAGTCTGTGGGTGATGAGGCGAACGAGTCCTGCTGTTGATGCTGCTGTTGCTGCTGGTGCAGATGGTATTGGTGCTGCTGCCGTTGTTGAGGTTGCGAATGACTCAGTGGTGATGACGGCGCCTGCGTGGTTCTTCTAGACGACGAGGCTTGGCGCGCTAGGCCGGAAGACATATTGGCCATGTAGAAAAGATGGGGACGTCGATCGACCTATCGAGGCCGACTGCGCCCGCCTGCTATGGGGCAAGAGGTCCGGTTGCTCCTCAAGTACAGCTGGAAAGAGGTCGTGTGTCGCGGATGTGCCTTTGAGGTGGCGGGCGGAAGGGCGAGGGCAATGTGCGGCTTGGATGGAAGCTCAAAGCACGTTGCCGGGGAAAGAAGACGGGAAGTCTGCGCTTGTTTGCCTGTGGCGGCGTGCTTGCGCGGCCCCTAGCAACCAGGGACTAGCAGCGATGCTCGTCCCAGCTCGGCCGTGTGACGGCGTCTGCAGGTGGGTTACGAGATGAAGTTTCAGGGGCCGACCTATTGGGGGCGCCGTGGCGGCAAAGGCGGAAGCGGTGCCGGTGACAGGAACCTTACTGGCTTGCTTGGCGGTGGGCGGACAATAGGAGGAAGCAAAGGTGCCGATTCGCTGCTCCAGGTAAGGGAGTGCCTGCGAGCCTGGGCACGGTGCAGTGTGCCTCTATCGGAGAACTGCGACGGATCCCTCTGGCGTGGTCGAGGGCAGGAGGAAAGAGAGAGCGTGACGAGTAGAGTTGCAGTGACCAGCCCGAGAGCCACGGCTTTGCACTGAATGGTGGGGGTGGAGCGTTGGCAAACGTAGATACGAAAGTTTTTAATCAATGTATATGAAAACTCCGCTGCAGGATGCTGTGCGCGACGTATCGAGGCGGGGTTCGGCCGACGGTGGGTAGGTGGATGGACGGATAAGGAGGGGAACGGGGGATGTACGTCCTGTGAGCCACGCAGCGTCCCAAAGCGTGGGAGGAGGCGGGGGTATGGTTTCGGAGGGTTGCCGCGCCGAGAGGATTGCAACGCTACCGCCCGCTGGATTGTGAGGGTGGCGGGGCTGGATGAAGGAGGCAGAGGATGGAAAATCGCCGGTGTGTCGCCGACGGGAACGCTTGCCGCGCTGTGGGCGCGTAAACAGGACGACGACCGAGCAGCTTGGGCCGGTCGCTGGTAGCAAGAGGCTGCAGGCTCGCCAAGAAGCCACGACGTGGATCTGTGAGTGGAGAGCTACGTTGTGTCGATAGCAGCAGGGGCGGGGGCGGGCGGAAGACCTTTGTGGCGGAATGTGAGTGAGGAGCGCGCGTTTCAAGCGGTGACGGCGGCTATCCGGCTGTGCCGATGGAGGGAAGGTGAGCGTACGTGTGAGGCCGTGTGTTTCGGAAGGTGGGGGCGATGGGCCTTGGGTGGTGGGTGGTGGGTGGTGGGTGGTGAGAGCGATGAGGGCGGAAGCGGTGCCGCCGACGGAGGATCTCGAGAGCCGGAAGGAGCCGAGGAGCCGAGGGCGAGAGAGAAAGTGAGACAGAGGATCAGAGCAAGCCAGGAGCGAGATAGCGAGATCACGAGGCCGCGCGCGCAGGCGGGCGCAAGCCGAGTGAGCGGCCGCCAACACAACGTATGTAACTAAGTTATCCTACAACTGACTCCTACTACGCCAGCCGATCTCAGCCAGCGCCACCACGAGCAGAAAGAGTAGTTAGTTACAGTAATTGTTTGCAAGAAGGAAAAGATCAACTTCCACTTGTTCGCAAGCGCTCCCGCGCTCTCTTTCGTTGCGTTCTGCTGGCTGGTGATGGTGGGTCGGCGGAGCGCCGACACAGCAAGATAAAGAGTCCAGGCGTGTGTCGGCAGCGAGGGCGCGCAGGCCGAGGCGCACGACGAGCAAAAGAGCGACGCACCGAGCGACGCTGCCTGCTGTGCCATGGCATACCCTCCCCTCGCCTGCCTACACAGCGTTGCGCATCCGAACCTACGTAGCTGATCCCACCGCTGCCTTTTTTCCCGCCAATTTTCTCTCTCTGGCGGCCGAGTACAGTATCATGCTGCGGCCAAGGGCCAACCAATCACGGCTGAGCGTTTGCTATGTGATGGAAGCACTAGTACACACTACTCTTTTGCCACGAGGCCCTTCTCCGATCCCTCCGTCCGTTGCGCCGGGAAAGAAACAGACGCAAGAAGCGTACGTTGTTCCCTCATCTAGAGCGCAGCGTGAAACCAAGATGACCCACGTATTGTAGCTCCCTCATCAATGGTTTCCTTCATCCAGCGGTACGGTGTCGGTGCGCCACCCACAGTTGGCGGTCACAGCGGCCTCGACACAGCGGCCTCGACCAATCAAACGCCTTTGCTCTGAAAGGTGGAACCATCATGGGATACCGTTGCTGCAAACGCTCAAGCCCAGCTGAACCGGCATCAAACTATGTACCGTACGGGAGCGAACGCATCAACACAGCCGGTGCTCGAGGTGGATGTTCCGTATCGATGGCAAACGCTATGGCTTGCCTTTGTACCAC
Organism: Thecaphora thlaspeos; assembly: GCA_900291925.1. NCBI lineage: Eukaryota > Fungi > Basidiomycota > Ustilaginomycetes > Urocystidales > Glomosporiaceae > Thecaphora > Thecaphora thlaspeos. Next base: position 230,143 of record UWYS01000019.1, on the reverse strand, counting down.
AGCACGAAGGATGCGATCCGCAGCGACGAGCCATGTGCGAGAAGCTCGTATGTACATACAGTATCGGCGTGATGCCTCTCGGCCAGGAAGCAACAAACCTCCTCGCCCCGGCCTACCGCACATAAGTCCACGTCGACGCTGCCTCGCATCTTCGAAGGGCGCCGATCCATCGTGAAAGAGCAAGACGCATGACCAGCACATTCTTGCTGCCATCTTGGCCATGTCACAGACGGCCGATCCTACAGCGGTACAAAGCACCGGAAACCCGGGTCAGCTTGCATGGCAATAGGGTCAGTACCGTGCTGGGTAGCCTGCTCAGGCTGCTTTCCGAACAACCACAGGCACGGGCGATTCCGGCTTGTTGGTTCGATTCTTTACCTCCTTTTTTTTTTTTTTTTTTTTTTTTTTTTTTTTTTTGCTATTTACAGTCACGAGGCAGGGCAGGCTTTTCGCTGCCGTTCCTCGTGTAACTTGGTTGCATGTCGATACTGCAGATGGACCGACCGCCTCCGTGTCCATCGTCCCTTTTAACGACCCGTCATGACGTAGTCGAGCCCGCGCAGGCACCGCAGCAGGATCGCCTGGGCGCTCGCGGGGCTCGCCAGGCCCGTCAGAGCCGTCGAGCGGAACTTGGTGCCGCCGGCCAGTTCCATGTCCATCGCCGTCGGGCCAGAGATGGTGGCCGTTGGTGCGTCGGCCGTCTGCGACGATCCGCTCGCCTGGTTTTGCTGCGCCACTGCCTCGGCCGCTTTCCTTTCCTCTTCCTCGTCGTCCTCAGCCGTCGGCTCCGGCAGCGTCTCGATCAGCTTGTCCAGGTCGGCCACCAGCGACTTGGACGCCGCATCAGCCTGCTGACGGATGGCATTGCTGATCACGTCGCGCGCCCCCTTAATGGTAGAGAGGTGCGATGCGACGGCAAGCGTGTGCTGGAAGCCCTTGCTCGACACCGCAGTTGCCAGCGGCTTCACCACCGCGGCCAATCGGTCGGCCGGGATGTGAGGTTCTGAAGTCAGCGCGCTCTCGTTGCCGCCCTTTGACTCAGCGCCTCTGTCGGCTGACGTGCTGGTGGCGTTTGCGTTGGCTTGGCTCGTAGAGATGGTCGCTGCGGGCTGCTGGCTGGCGGCGTTTGACGCATCGCCATCGGTCGCGGAACTCGCAGCAGCAGCTGTACCAGTGGCGGCGGCGGGGGCCGTCGACGGGGCAGCCGGTGGTGCATCTGCGCTCGGCGATGACTGCTTCTTGGCGTCCTCGCTTGCATCCAGGGTATTGGCGAGGGTGGTGAGGGGCTTGGTGATGGTGTTGAGGAGGGCCAGCAGCGAGTCGACCAGCTGTGCGTTGGACAAGATCGTCTCCTTCGAGAGCAGCTGGAGCAACACGTTGATCGGCGCCGTCGCGCGCTCACCCTTGTCCTTTTCCTTCTCCTTGCCCTTTCCCTTCTTGGCGGCGCGCGAGTCATCGCGGAGGAAGTAGAGAGCCGCCTGCTGATTGGTGTTGGTGAGGTGCAGCAGCGTCTCGATGCTTCGCGATGCGATCAGGAACGGCGCCTCGTCCCCCGTGCGCGATAGCGGCGCCACCGCGGCGCCTGGCGTCTGCGGCGTCTCGCGGTGCTGGTGCTGTTGCACGCCGGCCGGGCCCGAGTTGAACCGCTTCGGCGTCGGTCGCGACGGGGTGGCGTGGATCTTGTTGGCGCGGTTGCTCATCGAGACGAACGACTTGTCGACCGCGTTGACGTCGGCCGTGCCGTCCGACAGCACGACGAGCAGCAGGTTGAGCAGCTCGGCCCGCGTCTTGGAGTTCTGCGAGAGGTTGCCTAGCACCTTGTACAGGCCCGTCTGCTTGCCATTCATCTGCGGGAAGAAGAGCAGGCGGACCAAGGTGGCGATCCCGGGCTTGTCGAGCAGCTGGATCGCGTCCCTGGCGGCTGGAGGTGCGGCACCACCGGGCTTCCTGGCGTCGCCGTTGGCATCGGTGTTGGCCGCTGCGGCGCCTCCCGTGTCGCCGCTGCCGGTTGTACCACCGGCGGGGCGACGGCTGCGAGGGGGCGGCGGGACGTCCTGACCGTTGTCGTCAAAGTGGCGGTGCTGGCGACGGAGGTTGTTGACCTCGGCCAGGATGTTGGCAGGTAGGCCGCCTAGGAACGAATCGTCTTGCTCAAGCAGCACCTGGTTCCGCAGGTCGGGGTTGAGGCTCGCGAGGAAGTCAACGGGGTTGATCTCCACGGCGCCGCGTACCGCTCCTCCTGCTCCTTCCCCGGCATCTCCTCCACCTCCTTGGTCTTGCTGGCCTCCAGCACCTTCAGCAGCGCGGGCTTGCTCGGCGCGCTCGCGCATGCGCCGCCGGCTGCTCTCGAGCGCCTCCTGCTGGATGACCTCGGCTCGGATCTCCGGCGGGAGGGCGTCGAGGAACTCGGGGGCAATGTTGGACGGCTGCGCCAGGTTGCTGGTGGCCTCGGCGGCCCGGCGCTCGCGGAAGTGTTGGTTGAGCACCTCTTCTCGCATGTCGTCCGGAAGCGCCTCCAGGAAAGTCGGGTCAATACCGGTATCGGTGATGTCGATCTCCTCGCCGTTGATGCGCGTGGTGATCCTCTCCGACGGTGCAGCATCAGCTGGGGCGGCGGTAGAGGTGGCAGCGTCGGGGACCGTGTCAGCCCCTCTTTGCTCGGGACCAGCGCCGGCCTCCGTCGCCATAGGCTCGGCGTCAGTCATCTCGACGTCGGCACCGTCGTTCGCACTCGCGGGTACGGCCTCAGCTTCCTGCTGCTGCTGCTCGCGCTCGAGGCGCTCCTGCTCAACCCTGGCCGCTGCCTCAGCCTCGGCCTGCTGCTGCTCCTGACGTGCTCGCTCCTCTTGCTCTTGAATCTTGTTCTGAGTCGCCTCGAGCTCCTTCTGGATCTTCTCCTTGGCCTCCTGCGTCTTCTTGAGGTCGGCCTCGGCGTCGGCGCGCGCTTTGCGGTCCGCCTCGCGCTTCCGTTTGAGTGCCGGCATCAGGGCCCGGATCAGGTGGGCGCGCAAGCGGGCGGCCTTTTCACTAGCGAGGGCGGTGCTCGAATGTAGGATGCGCATCTCTTCGCTCCAGCGGGTCGAGGTGGGCTGAGGCGTAAAGGCCTGGACGGCGGCGACCGGATCGTTGCGTTGGGCTTCGGTTGGCCGCCTACCACTGCGCTGGGCGGAGCCGCCGGAACGATGGTGAGGGTGGTGGCCGTGATGATGATGACCGTGGAGCGGCGGCATCCCACGGCCGAGCTCGACGCCGTCGATGCGCATGCGGGCGTTGGACTGGCCGTCGGCGGTGAGCTCGATGCGGATGTCCGAGTTCTGACTGCCGCGGCTCAGCAGCGTCTCAAGGAACTGCATTGCACCATCGCCAACGAGGTCCTCGATCGACTGGGCCCACTCGGCGTAGGCGGGCTGGTTGGGGCCGAAGAGGCCCGCGGCCCCTCCCGGGAGGGTTCTGGTGGTGCCGCGGCCGGCAGCGCCTGACCGGCCTTCGCCGTTGTCGGCCTGCTCGACCAGCAGCGGGTGGCTGGCAACGTCGTCCGAGGGCGGCGCCATCCTCCGCGGGCCAAGCAGGCTGGCCTCGAGGTCCATCAGGCGGGGGCGGCGGCCCGATGCGTTGGCGCCAAAGTTCTCCATTGCCGTCGGGAGGAAGAAGTTCGGCGGGAGCATCGGATGAGAGCGCATCCGGTCTGCGCCCCCGCCCGAGCCGCGGCCTGACCGGGCGTCGGGAATGGCGGTCCAGTTCCAGTTGGCGCCAAAACGGTCGTCGGCCTGCGGGTACGCCGCGTAGTCATCGGTCAGCTCGAGGTGGCGGAGCCCCTCGTCGTCGTAGTGGTCCTCGATCGACTGGTTGTCCATCGCATCTTCCTCGTCGTCATCATCGTCGATGTCGATAATCTCGTCGCCGCCCATCTCGGCCTCGATCATGCCACCGTCGAGATCGTCCTCGAGCGCCGCAGTGACGTCGGGCAGACCGCCTCCCTCGCCGTCGCCGTCTTCAAAGACAAAGTCGAGCGCGCCGTCCATTTCGCTGAGCGCATCTTCGTCCTCATCGTCCTGGCAGGGGAATGAAGGATGCGAGGTCAAGGGATGGACGGGCGAGCGAGCTTAGATGGGGTACTATCGAACCTTGAGTGCGGCCTCCGCATGTGATCCCCTCTGCGAGAAGGGTCTGCTTGCTTCACTCACCTCGTCGGTCCAGCCTTCCTCGTCGCCGCCCTCGGGCATTTCCATCCCTTCACTGTCGTCGTCGTCGCCGCTCCCGTCGCTGAGATCACTGTCCTCCATCATCTCGACGACGTGGGGATCGTCGTCGTCTTCGTCAGTCTCGCTGCCGATCCACACGCAGGGTCCGGGAGTAGGGACAGGTGGCAAGAAAGGGAAGCAGAGAAAAGGAATCGCGTTAGTGACGGCGGCGTCCCGGGTGTGTTGAGGCAGGAAGCGCCTGCTACGCTCCGATTGGAAGCAAACGGGACTTACCTAGACTCGCTGCCAGACTCGGTGTCAAATTCCTCCATGTCGATGTCCTCATCGTCCTCCATGTCGTCGTCGGACATATCGTCGTCGTCGTAGCCCGTCTCCATCTCGCCGGTATGCATGCCGAGACTTGAGTTGCGGTAGAAGTCAGGCGTCTCTTCGCGGCCGGGCCCTTCGTCGTCCTCGTCGTCCTCGTCCTCATCGTCGCCGTCGTCCATCGAGTAATCGGACGACGCGAAGCTGTCTTCGTCGGACTTGTCCAAGACCGAGGCCTGGCCCTGCTGGCGGTCCTTGACCTTGCCCATCTTGATGGCGACCTTTGTAAGGTGCTCGAGCGGGCGGAGAATGGTGTCGAGCAGCGACTTGACCGTCGGCAGGTTGGGGTCGACGTCGGCCAACGCGCTCGTCAGGACGGTGACAAAGTTCTTTTCCAGCATCGTCTTCGCCATGTGGAGCGTCAGGTCCTCGGTCTGCTTGCCCGACGTGATGTTGGGCCGCGCGATCAGCAGGCGGTGGCAGAGCTCGCTAAGCGCAAATAGACGCCCGTAGCGCACTTCAATCGGCTCCGCCGACGCCGATGCGTCCTTTATCGCCTTGGCGATCGCATCGAGCACGATCCTGCGGACATTGACCAGGTCCTGCGGCACCTCGCGCGCATCGGTGTGGACCGTGACGTCGGCCGTTAGTGCGACGATGACCGACATGGCCCAGTTCGACTGCGCCATCCGCTTGCGCAGCTCGATCGCGTCGTACGATTGGAGGAAGCCGGACGGGACCATCTCGGTGAGGAAGAAGCCCAGCACGCTGCCCTTGGCGCGGAGGGCGGCCTGCGCCTCTTTCGCGCCCGGCGTGGCCGGTGGGCCTCCCGCCCCTCCTGCTACGCCACCGGCCGTAGCGCCCGGGAGCGTCTGGGCAAAGAGCTTCTTCCGGGTGAAGTTGACGAGCGACGACTTGCACGAGCTGTACGACGACAGCATCTCGGTCAAGCACTGCATCAGGAAGCAGGTGTAGAAGTAGGTCGAGTCGGCCTGCTTCTGCTCGTCGGTCTCGATCGGCTCGGCCGCATCGTCCTTGCCCGAGCCCGAGCCCGAGCCCGAGCCTGAAGCGACAGCAGGCTTCAACGCCTCGGCGTCGGGTGCAATCGCAGCTTCGCCGGCGGTGGCGGTGGCGCTGGCGTCCCCGTTGACTGCGGTGGCGTCGCCGGTGGTGGAGGCGCCCGAGGACTTCTTGCCACTGCTGGCGCCGCCGTCGCGACCGTAGCGCAGCAGCTCAGAGAGCAGGTGCTGCGTCAGCGCGTCAAGCTCCTCGGAGGGCGCGCTAGTGCTCGGAGCGCGCGCCGCCTGCTGCTGCGACGGCTTGCCGAGCGGATCGTCGCCCACCTTGGCGTCCTGGACGATCTCGGTCGACGGGCCGGCCTCCTTGGTCGGCGAGGCGAAGGCCACATCCATCGGATCGTCGCCGAGGCGGAGGCTAGCCAGGCTGGCCTGGCCGTTGGCGGCGAGATCCGATGGCGACGAGCCGTTCGAGCCTTCCGCCTTCGGCGGCTCGATCAACTTGACGTAGCCGACGTTCTTGGTCGGCGAGTGGTCGACCATCTCGAGCTTCGAGGCGGCCACCTCAAGGAAAGTGTCCGGGTCCCGCAGCGCCGCGTAGTCGAGGTTGCGCAGCAGCAACGTGGTATCGATCCGCTGGCCCTTTGTCTGCGCAAAAAGGCTCTTGAACTCATGCTCGATGGCGAGCGACAGTGTCCCGAGATCCTCGACGATGTGTCGAAGCGTCATCATCGCCAGCACCTGGCAGCCGGCCACGTCCTTGGGCTTGACGGTGTGGAAGGGGCGCAGCAGCAGCTGAATGCCGCCCTTGTGGACGAAGCTCGCGGCGATCGAGTGTCGACGCGTCAGCACCATCAGCAGGCGGTAGGCGGCCAGCAGGTCCTCGCGCGTCAGATCCGACGCCCGCTCGAGCACGCTGAGGACGAAGTCGAACAGCGTCTCATCATCGGAGTCGAAGACCGAGGGGCGTCGGGCGGGAGCCAGGCTGTGCCTGACGTCCGACTCCAGCGAGCCGGCGGCATCGCTAGTGGTGGTTGTGCTGCTGGACGCGGCGTCGCTGCCATCGTCCTTGAGCTCGATCGTGTCCTCGTCGAGGCCCAACAGCGCGACCGAGACAAGCATCAGTGGCGCGAGCCACTTGGTGCTGGCGTCCGCCTCGCCGTTCTCGATATCCTTGGGCATCGGCTTGTCGCCGTCGCTGGCGACAGCCGGTGCCACCGCCGTCGCTGTCGAGGCGGGTGCCGGTGCTGATATGGCAGCGGCAGCGGCTGCTTCTGTAGCGGGAGCAGGAGAGTGGGCGGGGGCGGGCCTCGAGGCGTACATCATTGAGAAGGTAACAAGGGCCTCCATGATGCCCCTGGCCAGATTGTCGTCGACCTTTCTGAGGATCTCATCGTCGTGCAGCACCAGGGCAAGCAACCTTAGGCGCAGCGCAATTGGCTTTTCGCGGACGCCGAAGGCGTCGTCCATCGACTCGCGCACCACCTCGAGCAGCGAGGCAAGGTTGCCGGTGATCTGGCTCGCCTCGGTCGCCGTGATCGAAAAGGCATTCCTGACCTCGAACACAAGAGCCTCGTGCACATCGGCCAGCTCGAGCGCACGGCGTATCAGCGTCGCCTTGACCTCCGTGCGCTGCTGGTCGAGATCCTCTTTAAGCCTGTCAAAGTCGCGGCGCTCGGTCTCGGCCGCAGCAGCGGCATCAGCCTCTGCATCGGCGTCCTTCATCTGAGCGTCCTCGTCGTCCTTGACTGCACCGCTGGTGGCGGCGGCGGTGGCAGTGGCGGCCGGGACTACCGCAGAGGACGATGCGGCAGCTGCATCGGCGGTCTGCGACACCGGGTTCGCTGCGGTGGCGTCCGCACCTGCTGCTGTCGAGCCAGAGCCAGAGCCAGAAGCGGTGGTAGCGGTGGCGCCGACTTGTCCGCCGGATGGCTGCTGCGCCTCGGACTCGGGCGCGGGCGCCTGCTCCGGCTCAGCGGCCATCTGCGAGACGATCTCGGGATGCAGCAGCAGGTACTCGGTGGCCGCGCTGAGGTTGTTGCCGCAGCGGATCAGCGCGTGGCGGGCGGCGTTGCGGTTAAAGCCCATGTCAATGATGTGGCGGATGCGCTCCTCGTCCGGCTGGATTGGGGCGCGTCGGGCGTTGACGAGGTCAGCCAGGGGAGCGAGGCCGAGGAAGCCGGGCGCACCGGAACTGGAACCGCCGGCGCCGCCATTGAGAGAGACCTGCGGCGACTTCTTGGGCGCTGGCGCCGTTTCGGACTGGGCGCGCAGGATGACAAGGACGTTTTGAAGCACCAGGCGGTTGACCGAGGCCGGCAGCGAGGGCAGCCACGGCTTGTCCCAGGTGGCCCGGATCACCGGCAGCACAGCGGCACGGAGGCGAACGAGGTAAGCGTGCGGCTCAAAAACGTCGAGGCCGCCCTCCTTGACCAGCTGGTTGGTTTGCGTCGAGTCGATCAGGCCCTTGGCGGTGACAAGGCGGAGGAAAAGGCCGAGCAAAATCTTGAGCCCGCCGCAGGTGTGGCCGAGCTTGAGGCCGGCGTCGATGTCGGCCGCCGCCGCCTGCTCTTCGCCTTTGGCGTTGTAGTGCAGGTCGATCTCGTCGGTATAGCGCCGGTAGAGGGCGAAGAGCGCGTCGAGGCCGTCCACCTTGTCAAAGGGGCGCAGCACGCCGGTGAGGACGGTGCCCGGGTTGGTCCGGTCGTCGAAGAGGAAAGCGTTGGCCTGACACGCCATCATCGTGGCAAAAGCGAAGCTGTTGGTGAGGTTGTCCGAGGTGCGCCACTGAAGGTGGTCCTTGAGCACCTCGGCAATCTTGCCCGCCGCCTGGAACGCAGCCTTCTTGTGGGCCGCGTCCACGGTGCGCCTCGGCGCCAGCAGGCGGATTGTCTCCTGGAAGAACGACGTCAGCGACGTCAGCGTCTGCGAGGCGACGTAGCGTAGCGCCGTCGCGTTAAGCTCTCTCGGACTGTCGCTCTCCGCAGACGCCTTTGACGACGCCGAAGAAGAAGCGGCCACGGCAGCAGCTCCGTTATTGGGCGGCAGCTCCACCGTCCCAACGACGTCCTGTAGCAGGTCGGCCGGGACGCCCGCCAGCGAGGGACCGCCAAGGACGCTGCCGCTGCCCTCGGGCCTCGCTGCCGTCGACGCATCGCCGCCGCCGCTCGGATTGGCGAGCGACGACGATGACGATGACGACGGCGAGACGGTGGGCTTGTTGTCGCCGTCGACGTCTTTGCCCTTGTCTTTGGACCTGGGCGGAGCCGGCAGCGAGGCCTTGAGCAGCATGTTTTCCCAGGCGCAGCCACGATGGAGGCGGCCAAGCTCGGCGATGGTGACAGTTCCGGCGCCTTCGCTGCCGAGAAGCGTCTGTAGGTAGGTGGTTGGCATCTTCTGGCCGGCGTAGGCGAACGTCTGGCAGATGTCGCTGAGCAGGTGAGTGCGCGAGCTGAGGCTGACCAGCCGGCGGAAGGTGTCGTTGGCGGCCGCGGCCTCGGCGTCGGTGCCGGGTCGCGCGAGCGAGAGCAGCTTCGCCTCGCTCAGCGCCGGGTCCGCCTGGTGGAGTGCGTCCCAGATGGGGCCGGCGGCGTCGAGCGACTGCTTGACATCGCGGAAGAGGGCAGTGAGGACGGTGCCAGGGCTGATCTCGGTCACGTAGCGGAACAGTGTGACGAGCGAGTCGGCCGCCGTCGACGCGGCAAAGTCGTACGGGAGGCTGGGGAGCGAGTAGAATCGCAGCATCTTGGCTAGGCCATAGACCTTGAGGAAGTCCTTGCAGTGCGACGGGGTCTGGAAGAGGCCTTCGAGGAAGCGGGCCGTGACGTCGATCGAGACGACGACGCTGTTCTTCTCGGCGCAGTCCTCGTCCTTGCGCCACAGCGTCGGCTCGTCTGAGATGACGTCGGCCAGCGCGACGGAGCGGCCGATGCGCTGGTCGGCGCCCGCTGGGACGTCGGCGACGTCGTCCGGGGCAACGGGCAGCAGGCCGTACTGGGCGCGCCGCTTCGGCTCGTCCGGCAGCGTAAACGATGTCGCCGACGCCTCTATCTCGTCGAGGCACCGCATGATGGCGTCCATCACGGCGTCCTTGAGGCTTGGCTGGTGACGCACCAGCTCGTCGATCGACGAGCCGAACATGCTCGCATTGTCGCGGTCCTGGAAGACGCGGCTGTGGCGCTCCGAGGTGAAGAGGCTGAACAGCTTTGGGATCACGGTGCGCGAGTTGAACAGGTCCAGCCCGGCCTGGTTGAGGCAGAGGGCGCCGACCGCGTGCGGGACCGACCCGATCACGTCGTAGTTGGCCTCGATGTCTTCCTCGATCGCCGCGTAGAACGACTCCGGCAGCCCACACTCCTGGACCGTCGCGAGCGAGGTGGGTTCGTTGTGGACAAAGGTCGCCATGATGGTGATAGCGAGCGCGAGGATCTGCGGGCCAAAGATTGATCGGTGGTCGATGATCTTCTTAAGCGAGGCGGGCAACGAGCCATCGATCAGGTTGCGCAACCCTTCGCCCGTCCCGGTCGACGTCATCATCTGCGAGATCGTCTTGAATATGTTGCGCAGCATCGAGGCGCGGCCAAACGTGAGCCGGCCGTAAAGATTGTCAGGGCCCGGCTCGCCGAAGACGCTGTCGTCCATCCGGTGTTCGGAGGCGTCGTCGATGTCGCGGTCGATCTCCTGGCTGATCCGGTCAACGAGCACGTCGAGGCCGCGCGCGCCGCAAAAGAGATCAAACGCGTGCGGGACGTTGTAGACGACGCTGTCGAGCAGGCCGAGGGCGCGCGACACGGTCCGCTGTACCATGTAGGTGTTGGGATTGCGCACCTTGACCAGCTGGACCAGGATCGGGACCAAACCAGCGCCGACTATCATGTGGCTCCCGGTCCCCGTCGAGGCGATGAAGGCGACAAAGCTGAAGAGCGCGTCACAGTAGTAGCCGGTCGACTTGGGCTCGTCGGTCGCCAGGTCCTTGATCAGGTTGCGCAGGACGCTCAGCACGATCCCGTGGTTGACCGAGGCGTTGACGCTGTTCATTACTTCGGTGGCCTTGCCGCGGAGGCGAGCGAGACTGTCGAGCGCGTAAAAGGCGCTCGCCTGGACCGCCATGTCGCACCGGTTCGCTGGGTCGACGAGCGCCGCGATCCGCGGGACGAGGTCTGGCTCATAGAGAAAGAGTTGCGTGTTGGCCGTCGTCTCGTTAACGATGTGAGCATAGCAAGCAACGGCGAGCATGCGGCAGACCAGCACCTGACGTCGAGCGGCCGGGTCGGCGAGCGACATGGCGAGGCGGATCTTCTGGAAGATCTCGAAGCGCTCCTCGTAGGGAATCCCGTGCTGCTCGACGGCGTCCGCCAGGATGTCCATCGCATCGCGCCCTTGCTGCAGCACGTGGCCCAAATCGACCGAGGTGAGGCCCTCGCGGCGCGGCGGCGGCGGAGGTCCCGCCGCGTTGCGGCTCGACGAGCCCTCGCCCCGGTTGGTCTCTTCGGCCCCTCCTGCTGCTGCTGCGCCGCCGCCGCGGTACGGTGTCAGAGTGGCCGTCAGAGCGCCGGCGGCTGACGTGCTGGTGGCAATCGGCGGCCGTCCTCGAGGCCGGGTCGGCGTGCTGAAGGCGTTTCCGTGGGCCCTCGAGACTTCGTCCTCTTGGTGGTGGTGCGAGAGCGGGTGTGATTGGGCGTGGGAATGACCCGGCTGTGCCGATGTCCCGGCGGACTGGCCGGTGCGCTTGAAGAACTGGAAGCGCACGTTGAAGGCGTCGGCGGGGACCTGGGTCCCGGCGTGGGCGACGTCGGCGAGGCTGAGGCCGTGGTCGCGCGGTGTCCACGTCAGGGCGAGCGTGGTGAGACGCTCCTTGGAGATGGGGAACTCGTGGCGCGACGGCTGCGAGCTATGCTGCTGCGCCGGACGCAGCACCAGCCGCAGCGTCGCCTCGAGCACGTCGAGGTCGCGCGCCAGCAGGAGGTCGTTCAGGTGCTGCGCGGAGGTAGAGGGAGGGCAGGTAGAAGGGCGTGAGAGGAGAAAGGGTCGGGGTCAGTTGGCTGTTCAGACACATGGGCATGTACAGACGGGGTCCAGGCACCGGCGCAGAGAAGAGGAGCCTCACCTCGTATGAGTTGTATAGCTTTCGGTTGGTGCAGTTCTCGATCAGGAGGCGACTGAAGCGGATGATGGACACGAGGAGCTTCCTGCGGAGCAGCGTGAACTCGTTCGTCTGGAGCTTGGCCAGCTCGTAGTCGCGACAGGTCTCTTCGAGGATGGTGTCGAAGCGGTTGAGGACCTGAGTCCAGTAGTAGAGGTCGCCTCTTGGCCAGCACCACTCGGAGACGCTGTCGAGGATCTCGGGCAGCTCGTCATCGGTGGCACTGGTGATGCGGGTGAGGAGGTTGGAGACCTCGGGCGCCGCCGGTGCGAGCCGCCTAGGCGTCTTTGTGATCTTCATGACACCCGCGTAGCTGTAGCTGTTGCTGTGGCGGACCGGGGCAGAAGCCTCGAAGAGTACCCGCTAGCGCCGACCCCCCTGACTGTGACCTCGGTGCGGGGCGGACTCCTTAGATTGCCAACGACAGCAGTCGAGTTCCGTCCTGTGGTGGCCGCTGACCGGAGAGAGGAGAGAAGGGAGACAATTATACTCGGAGTGCGCAAGGGCCGAATGACAGGCAGTGAGACGATAACAAGATGAGGGGGCTTTCGTCGCTGCTGCGTGCTGGAGGAAGCAGCAGTGGCTGGGCGCGAGGCGGGGATAAAGCCAGAGAAGAGGAGAAAGGGCCAAGAGGGAGTGTATATTGCAGCGTTATGCTGCCCCGTGTCGGGCTGGAGAGTGACGCCTCACAGGCAATCCAACGGTCGAGTCGGTCGGTCGGCGGTGGAGGCGCAGCTGTCGCAGCTGTTGGTAGCGTTGCTCGTGGCGGAATGGCGATACCTTGCTGGTCACCAGTGGTTGTTTTGGTCGTAGTCGCGGTGATCGCGGTGATCGCGATGGTGGTGGTGGTGGAGCAGGGGACGCTAAACGAAAGGGAAAGGGAGTGCGAGTCAAGAGGAGGCGACCAACCGGCGCAGCCTGGCGGGGGAAGCGGAGCGGAGGCACGAGCGGCTGCGCTGTAAAGAGACGCCCACCGCACACCGCCCGAGTTTTCGCAGGCGCTCCGGGCTGGGGCGGGCGCAGCATTTTTCTCACGCTTTCGCCTGCCTTTGCCCAGCCCTCTTCGATCACACCCACCTCTCACCCTCGTGCCTGGCGCCGCCGTCACAATCAAATACTAATTGAATATATATATATATATATACATACATACACATAAAGTGGAGCAGGCCGGCCAGCCAGCCAGCCAACCTCGCTGCGCTGCTGAGTCAGAGAGCTGGAGCGGCGCACGGACGCCGTCCTACCTCCTGCTGGTCAGGCCCCTCTCAGCTTTCGACCTCCTGCTTCCCGCCTCCAACCCCTCCTCACCATCGGCATCACCATCAGCTTCGCCTTTCCCATCTCCGATCGTACATCTGTCTCATCAGCCTATCCTTGAATCGGGACCATCGCTCACTGGAACACACGCTCGACCGATAGTCTGACCAACCGACCGGCCATGTCTGGGCTTTTGCTGCAGCCGGAGCATCGCAACGGCCCGCTCGCCACCGCCTTCGCCTCTCGACTGCCTGGCGGGGGCAGCACCGCTGCTTCTCAATCGCATCAAGGTGCTGATGCCATCGGCGATGGACGGCCCGCCGCCGTCGGCTTCGGCGCCTTTCTGCGCAACGTCAGCCAAGCCAAGGCGCGTTTTGGCACCGCGCTTGGCGCCACCTCTCGTGGCCCCGACCTACGGCAGGCGCGGCTGCATGCCGGCTACGTCTCCACCTCGGCCGTCGAACTGATGCGCGCCGTTCGACAGCTCCTCGCTCTCTCTTCGAGCGCCACCGATCGAGCATCGCTTCCCTCGCTCGAGAGCCTGTACGCAGTCACCGAGGCCCAGCTGGCCGCTGATGCGAGCCTAGAGGATCTCTACGACCGCGTCAAGATGGAGATGGAGCGCGCCGCCGGCGAGCTAGCCCGCTCTCTTGGTGCATCCGGTGCCGGCGAGGTCACCTCGGAGAGCGCCGTCACCTGGCTCGGCAGGCTCTCGGAGGCCTGGCACGGCTGGATCGACCGCGTCTCGCTGGTGCAGAGCGTCCTGCTGCCGCTCGACCGCGAGTTGGCCGCCTCGCGCCGCGGCCAGTTGGCCAGTATTTCGGACCTCGCCGTCGACACCTTCTCCCTCCAGATCATCGAGAATGACGCCCTCTTCGGCCGCGCAATCGCCTGCATCGACGCCAGCATCGACGCCGACCGCTCGGGGGCGGTACAATACCGGAAGCTTCACACTGGCCTGCTCCAGATGTTCACCAGGCTGCTCGCTTACGACAAGCTCGAGCTCGCTATCTGCCAGTCGACCGACCACTTCTACCGCACCGAATCGGCCGAGCGCCTTGCCCGAGCTCCTGTTGGAGCGTACCTCACGTACGCCGACGATCGGATCAAGCGCGAGGAGGAGCGCAGCTCCTGGCTGCTGTCCAACGACGCTGGACGCAAGAAGAACCTCGATGCGACCCGCAGCGCGCTGGTGACGGCGCACGTCGAGAGGTTGCTGGCGGGGCTGCCGGAGCTGATCGAGGCGCAACGACTCGAGGATCTCGGGACGATGTTCGGCCTGCTCAAGAGCGTCGACGCGTTGGCCGGCCTGCGTACCGGCTTCGCCGACCATATCAAGGCGGCCGGCGGCGCCATCGTCAGCGACCGGGCGCGCGACGATGAGATGATCGACCGCCTGCTCGAGTTCAAGGCGTCCATCGACCGCGTCGTCGATGACAGCTTTTGGCGCGAGCAGACCTTCGTCCACGTCCAGCGCGACAGCTTCGAGGTCTTTGTCAACCGGCGCGAGAACAAGCCAGCCGAGCTGATCGCCAAATACCTTGACGTCAAGCTGCGCAGCGGCAACAAGACGATGACGGACGAGGAGCTCGAGCGCTGCCTCGACGAGGCTCTTGTCCTCTTCCGCTACACCCAGGACAAGGACATGTTTGAAGAGTTCTACAAGCGCCTCTTTGCCAAGCGGCTGCTGCTTAATCGGTCCGCCTCCTCGGACGCCGAAAAGAGCATGCTGCTCAAGCTCAAGGAGGAGTGCGGCGCCGGCTTTACGGCCAAGCTCGAGACGATGATCAAGGACGTCGAGCTCTCCAAGGACCTAATGCAGGAGTACGCCCAGGCACGGGCCAAGGCGGCCAAGGAGAGCGGCGGTGCCGATGCGGATGCGTTCGATCTCAGCGTCAGCGTCTTGACCCAAGCCCATTGGCCAACGTACCCGCAGGTCGACGTCATCCTCCCCGCCGACGTGAGTAGCTTGAGGCCGATTCCCACCTCGCAGCTCGGGTTCTGCTCTCCCTCCTCTTCTTTTCCCTACTCCGTTATCGCTCACCTCCAATTTCTTGTTCCCCTCTCTCTTCCCTCTCCTCTTTCCCTTTCGCCAACGAGCAGATGGCGACCGCGACCGAGCGGTTCCTCGAGTTCTATCAGAAGCGCAACAGCGGCCGGCGGTTGCACTGGCAGCACTCGCTCGGCACCCTCTCGGTCCTCGCCCAATTCCCCAAGGCCGGCCAGAAGGAGCTCAACGTCAGCACGTTCCAGGCGATCGTGCTGCTGCTGTTCAACACGCTGTCCGACGGCGAGACGCTCTCCTACCGCGACATCCGCACGCAGACCGGGCTCGAGGACAGCGAGCTCAAGCGGACGCTCCAGAGCCTGGCGTGCGGCCAGATCCCCACGCGGGTGCTGCGCAAGGCGCCGCAGGGTAAGGACGTCGGCGACGACGACGAGTTCAGTTTCAACGACAAGTTCAAGAACGAGCGCCACCGGATCCGGATCAACCAGATCCAGATGAAGGAGACGGCCGAGGAGCAGAAGAGCACTGAGCAGCGCGTCTTCCTGGACCGCGAGCTAATCCTGCAAGCGGCGGCGGTCCGCGTGCTCAAGGCGCGCAAGACGATCAAGCACGGCGAGCTGGTGACCGAGGTGGTGGACCAGATCAAGAGTCGGTGAGTGGCGAGCGCGCGGGGGGGGGGGGGGGGGCAAGTCAGTGAGCATGTTGAGGCCGCGCGAAGCTCGAGCTGACCCACCTTTGCGTGTCTGTGTCTTGTGCGTTCCCTCAGCTTTGCTGTCGACGTCTCGGAGATCAAAAAGACGTTTGAGATCCTCATTGACAAGGTGAGCTGACCTGGCTGCATCCTGGGCACCGTTGTCGATCCGCAGCCTGGCCTATCGCCTAGACGACGTCAAGCTGACGACGAAACTCTTGATCCGTTCGCTGCCGTCCGTCCGGCCATTGCCACCGTCCTGCAGGAGTACATGGAGCGAGTGGAAGGCGAACGAGGGATGTACCGATACCTTGCCTAGCAGACGTCGCTCGAATACATGCCCCAGTCATCTCCCGTCCGCCACCGTGACGCTGACTTTCCCGCGTCTGACTGTGCCAGGCTGACCGGCCGGATGGTATCCTGTATACCTCTACCTCGTCGTCTCTCACTTGGCATCTCCCTTTTACTTTCGCGCATCCCTGGTCTCCCGATGCCGTTCTCGCTCCTCATTTTGCTCGTCTCCTCTCTCCTTCTCGACCTCGTCAATAACCCTTTCCATCGTCCTAGCCGCATCCAACGCAGCGGGAAATCCACAGTAGACAGCACAATGCAGTGCTACCTCTGAAATCCCCTCTGTGACACCATTTCTCAGCGCTCCTCTTACGTGACCTGCGAGTTCTGTGTGTCTATTGAGGGCAGTGAGGAGGGAGAGGTTGATGAGGGATCTATCTCTATGTGATAGACCAGGTCTTGACCAAACTTGTCCCCAGGCAAAAGAGGTTACCATCTCTTGTAAAGGTGCCGAGAATGGTGTGGTGGTCGAGAGAGAACGCGTGGTGAATGCTGTAGACATGAAGATGGATGCCCTCACGGAGAGGCGTTTAAAAGTAGAGGGAGGGCAAAGAAATTTTAAAAAAATAGAACTGCAGCACCCAGGATTCCTACGTGGTCCCCCACCGCAGTACTGACTGAGCGATACCTTGCTTAACTTCGCAGATCGGACGGGATGCGGTGCTTTCAAGGTTCTATGGCCGCAGATAGAAGACAAATAGATTATGTAAATATATTCACAAGATAAATAGAAGTGTACACGAAACGGGAGTCGACACAGCACAAAGAGAGGTGTTCCTGACTACGTGTCATCTGGGAAGCCAGATACCGGGATAAAGGGTCGACGACCAGTGGGCTGCACCTATGGAGGCTCCAGTCTTGGGGTAGGCGCGAACAGCCAAGCGCCATCTTCATCGCAGGCTATCGCATCTATGGCCGGTGGACCTGCGCACAGGCGTACCTCGCTCTCTTTGGCATCGGCCCTTCTTAATTGTACTGTACTGTACATAGGTGCTTGAGAGGTTGCAAGGCAATGGGCATAGCTAAGCGAGAGGCCGTCTGCTGGGCTCCTTTTGCTAGCCCGCCAAAGCAGCCGTCGCCAGCATCGACATCATGTCCGACGGCGTTGTCAGAGGCTTATCCCTGCATTTATCGTCCCCAACCCTGCCCTCTTCTAGGGACAAGGTGGGCGGATCGTTTCAAAGGGAAGCCGGCGAGCAAAGGTTATGGGGGTTGGCGCAAGTACTAGGTCCTTATGCCATGAAAGGCACCCTATCGAGTCGACCACTGACCGCGACCCGAGGTGACGTGCTCCATCTCTCGGGCCTCGACGAGGGACATGGCAGTGCAAATGAGCGCAAAAGCAAACGCCAAACAACAATCAGAGCTAGCGTTCTACCAGCATGAACAGAACTCAGGTCTCAGGCATCAGTTACAGGTAAGTATGTATGCGGAGGCCTTGGCTTCCCAGCTACATGGTGTCGCCGAGGTCTGGCGCTGCAGCACCTAACGTTGTACGTAACGCCTATCCGAACGGCGTTTTCTTTTCCACGATCGCAACGGACATGGATGATATTTGGTCCAGCTGATGAGAAGCCGTCGTCGGAAGCCTTCTGCCCCTTTCGCCCTAACCTTCGATCCTCACCGCCCCACTTTGTCAAGGTATCAGCCGATGCGAGATCGCAATTGGAGACCTAGAAGAGGTCTGTTGCCGCTGCTTCTCCTCGACCGACCTCTTTTTTTGGCCTACGGATTGGAACCGCTCTCTGCTCTTCCACCGTGGCCTGTTTGGTTGACTATGCCGCAGCTCAACACAAGTCTCTACACGCGGTAGACATGATTGCGAAGAAGGCGACTCTTACGAGGGACCAAGGTTCACGGTGGATGGTGGATGGACGGCCGAGAGGTCAGATGAGAGAACAAGCGACAGACAACGACTTTACTGTAGGGTCTCGACCATCACCGATAGCCTTTGCAAAGCAAGGCCAGGTTGCTTGCAAAGCTGAACAGGCCGGGGTTTGATGTGCCTCTTCCCTCCCAGCCTCGTGTCCCTCGCCTGCCCATCGACTCAGAGATCAGAACTTAGCCTGAGAGCGCAGTCAAAAGTGCCAGCCTAGCCCTTCACGGCTTGACACACTCCGTCATCGTCCCCAAGTGAGCCCCGAGTAGCGCCCTCCCTATCCCCAAGGGGGTCCGCTCGTCCCCTCTGTCGAGATTCGCAAATCTTGCTTGGCCTTTTGGCTCCCTGATCATCCCACACGTCGATTGTTCTATTGCACTTCGGGGTTTGCCGTCTCCAAGCACCGCCCAGCCCTGCCTGCTCTTGTGATATTGGAGGAGTGAAGATGTGATGGTCTCGACTAACGACGCAAGCCTGAGGTCTGAAGCCACTTGTGAAAGTGGGGTGATGTTGGTGGAAGGACGTTATCAACAAGCCGCGAAAGACACCAAAAACAGGATGAAGACCATCAAAGAGCCCCCCTCCCCCCCCTTCCCCCCCGTTTGGCATCCCCGCATACGGCTCGCATACGGTGGCTCCGGGCTCCCAGCAAGCTGGCGGCGATGCTCTTCTTGGACGGATGCGCAAGGAGACCTCCCTAAGGCAAGGCGGTGTTTGCTGCCGTCTTTTCAAACGCCGACATGGTCAGAAGCCTCGCTAGTTGTAGCACGAAGAGGTCCGTCCATCCGTTGGTCGTGTAAGGTCGAGGTGATGGGCAAAAAACAAAGCGGCTACAGTAGATGTCGGGGACACGGAGAATGTATCACGGAGGATTCCTCTTCATACGAAGTGATGGGAGTGAGAACTGTGACCCTCGAGGGGGCAGCGTCACAGCATCGTCCGCCTTGGCGCTGCTTGAGATCACCTAATCTGGCGACGCCGTGGCGCATTCGCGGCAGCATCTCCTGAGTTCCGGCCATGTTTGCTCTTCCACAATGGACGTCCTGTAGGTGGAGGCATATCGACATGGATCCCTCTCCTCTTCCTGCTGCTCACTGCCACTTCCACGCTCTGCTCGTCGACCTGGGTGGGAAAGGTGTTCAGACCCAGCAAAGCATCCCTCTCCCTTGCTTTGGCGAGCTGCGGCCCATTCGCCGGTCCTGAACTCCCATCCCCCTCTCTCCCAAGGCCTTGCCAGGTATGGGCTATATGGATGGGAGGTTGAAGTCCCACCCGACTCTCGACCCTCGCTTGAGTTACCAGCTTTTGTCGTTCCGACCACCCCACCCTGCCTTGGGATCACCGTCGGTCCTCTCGCGTTGAGCAAGTACATAGTAGCAGCCGACTTGCTGGAGGACAACAAGGCCAAGACCACAGCACCCAGTCAGTGCATCCAGCCTGGCGAGCCGTCCTCCGGCTTGTTGATCGCCATCGTGCATACATTTGCTGGCCGCCAGATCTGCTCTCTAGCTAGTGTCTTGTCTGACGGAATTGCAGGAGAAATGCCGTGCAGAGAGGATCCCTTCCACGTCTGCCTCGCTTCGCTCGCGATAGCTAAGACCCTCCCTCATCCCGGCCAAGCCTGCGCTGTGTCAGCGAGAAAGATCCCGACGAGCCGACCCGAACCTGCCGAAGAGTCTGGCGATCTGGTGCCGGAGAGGTCAAAGCGGTGCTACATCAACAACATCCAAGAAGTCAGCTCCGACCATCTCGAATCGTGGCCCCCTGGACTGACCGGCCAAGGGTAAGGGGCGCGAAGGGGGTTGGAGCCTCCTGACTGCTGCGCTTCAAGCGCTGTAGCGTCGCTTGTCGTCGCTTGTCATCCGCCCTTCCTTTCCCCGTCTTTGAGATATATAAAGACGCCTTTCCTCCCCCATCATGGATTAAGCTCCCAAACTATCGCTCTTCACTTCCTCCCCCTCCCCCTCTCCCTACTACACATACTCTCCTCACCATGTTGACCAAGCTTGCTCTTATCGGCGCTGCCGCCGCTGCCTCCATCGTCTCGGCTGCTCCCCTGGAGCGCCGCGCCGCTGCCGGTCAACCCGACATTGACCTTGTTATCCTCAACTACGCTCTTACCCTTGAGCACCTCGAGAACGTGAGTCTCAGCTTTGACTTCCGTCGTTGTCCTGTCATCCATGCAAAACTGCGAGATCCGAGCGCTAACAAGCTTTCCTTTTTGTTTGTGTTCCGGGACATCTTTCTTGTGCTACGCGTCGCCACCCATCTCACTCGCAGGCTTTCTACCGCGACACTCTCGCCATTTACGATGCCGCCGCCTTCAAGGCGGCCGGTTACCCCAAGTGGGTCCGCGAGCGTTTCGTCGAGATCGGCAGCCACGAGAAGGCCCACGTCGACTTCCTCAGCAAGGCCCTTGGAGACAAGGCTACCGCCGAGTGCACTTACGACTTTGGCATCACCGACGTCAAGACCTTTGTTGCTACTTCCGCCCTCCTTGAGGGCATCGGCAACAGTGCCTACCTTGGGGCCGCTGCCAACATCACTAACCCAAGCTACATCACGGCTTCCGCTTCTATATTGACCGTGGAGGCGCGCCACTCGTCCTGGGTCAACAGCGCAGTCCAGAAGGGAGACGGCTTCGGCAAGCCCTTCGACACACCGCTCAACTTCAACCAGACCTACTCGCTCGCCGCCCCGCTCATCACCTCGTGCCCCGAGAGCAACCCTGTTCTCCCCGTCGTTGCCTTCCCCTCGGCCACCATCACTGCTGCCGACGGCGAGAAGGTCTGCCCCGGCAAGACCGTCACCATCAAGGGTGAGGGTGTCCAGGCTGGCCAGTACGCTGCGATCCTCTCGGGTCTCTCGACGACCTTCGTCCAGATCCAGGAGGGTGGAAAGGTCGCTCTCCCCCAGGACGTCGGATACGGACGTGCCTACGTCGTCGTCACCAGGAGCGAGAGCATCAGCGACGACGACGTTGTTGCGGGCCCCGCTGTCCTTGACATTGACCTCAGCGCCGAGAAGGCCGCCGAGATCTACCAGCAGTAAACCAAATCTGCTTGTCTATTTCTCCAACACTCCTGTCTTTTTGTAGCATGGTTTCCTTGATTCCCCACAATGTAGCTTCAGCTCGAGTCCTATCCATTGATAGACTCTTGAGCAGCACATATCACCTCTCGTTCTTCCTCTCTCCCAACCTCTTTCCTATAATGTTTCTTCACCCACCCTACCCCGAACGCTCTTGTACGCTTTGCGCTCCGTTTAGCCAGACGTCGATCGCATCGCAACGATGGACAGTCACTTTTCTCTTGTCACTGCGCCCATTGAACCTGCGTCTGGACGAGTTTCGGATTGTGTTGTGATCATCGTTGCCTCTATAGAGATCTGCGCCGCTTGTCAAAGGCGGCATGGGTACCTGGGGCTTGGGGGTCGGCAGGACAGTGCTTTTAGTCGTTGTGCTGGTGGGGGTCTCTTCTATTTTCCTGCCTCCATGTCACCCTTATGTTCCTATATGCTCGAGCAGCGACGTTGCATCGTTGTCTTCACCGGTCCTCGTTCCCTTGTAGTTCTTGTTGCGCTCGACCTGTCCTCCTCGCGGCCGACTGGGAGCTTCTGGAGCTTAGACGACTTTCCGAACCTCATCCCGCACTACTTGGCTTACATTTTCAGATTTATAGGCAAGAACCGTCATCGTCCTAGAAAATATCTCATCGATAAGCCATAGCTGGATGCCGTAAACACCTGGATCGGGGCCCGTGTTCGGGGATCGCTACGAGGGAGGCACTTCTCCTTCTATCCCCTCCTACCAACGGGGACGAGCGAGAGTGTGAAAAAGACATGGATATGGTTGATCTCGTTTCGTCATTCGCGGGCACGAGTCACGAGTCACGTCGCCATTTCATCTGTTGCGTTCTAGATGAACGATAGCGGTAGGAGTGAGGTAGAGCTGTTTCATTCGAGCAATCGAAGGAAGGTCATCACACAGAGCCTGCAGCTGCATAGAAGGGCGTACATTGCGCCAAGGTGATTGCTCGCCGTGCATCGGATTGCGGCTCATCGGTCCTTGTCCAACGCTTACAGAGGACACTCTTGCCAACCTTTTGTTAGCACCTGCTCCGGCGAGTACAGAGCACACGCATCCCCAACTTTAGTTGCCCACCACTTTGAGGCACGCTGATCGACCCGGAAACCCGCAAGGGAAAGTTGGATCGACGTCTAAACTTGGTAGTTGGCCGAGTCGACGATGGTGAATGCGTTGTAGGTGGCCAGCAGGAGGAGACCTGGAAACTTCCATTGTATGGCATGAGGGCGGGAAGGGAAAAGGTGGGGGACTAGACATCGGAAAGATTAGCTAATCCGCGCCGGCTTGGGGAAGAGGCAAGATAAGTGAGGAACTGGCCTGCTCACCGATAAAGGAGAGACCGCCGATGATGGCGCCGGTGGAGCGGTTGCGCGGGACGCCCGAGTTGTAGCCGACCATGTAGAGGATGCGCGAGACGACCCAAGTGGTACTGAGGCCCGTTGGCTCGTTGCGATGGCGTAGGGACGGAAGGTGGAGACGGGACAGTGTGCAAGAGAGTAGTGTGGCAAGAGCGAGCAAGTCAGCTCTCGGATTCTTTATTGTTTCTGTGCCTTCTGTGCCTTGCGTCTGGGCTGACTAAGCTCCAGCCCTGGCTGTGGACACTCGGCGACTAGTGTCTCGGGTAGACCCGACGCACGGTCTGGCCCGGTCTGGCCTGATCTGGCCTGGTCTGGCCTGGTCTGGCACGGTCTGGCACGGTCTGGCACGGTCTGGCACGGTCTGGCACAGTCTGGCACAGTCTGGCACGGTCTGGCACGGTCTGGCCTCACTTCCGTCCGACAGTGCGCGAATGGGGGAAAAGACTCGTTTGAAGAGGTGCGCCTCTTTGCTCTTCTCGGCCTCTGCCTTCTCGGCGTACATCTGCGGGTAGGCGATGGCCGCGGGGCGCGTCCGGCGCTTGGCGGATGGCTGGGGCGCTGCTTGTCCTCTCCTCCACCTTGCGTGTGTGTCGCTTTCATGCTAGCCCGCCTCCAGACACGAGCCGGTTGTTCATCTGCACCTTGGCTGGCTTGGCTGCCTGCTCGTGCTACGGGAGACCACATGTTTTCTCCGCTTTGGCATCGGACGACAAGACGAAGCCGGCGCCCGCTGCATACATATCGTCGCCATTGCATCGTGTCGAGTGAGCACGCCTTTCCGGAAGCGTCCCGATAGATGGAAGCTTATCGTCGTGTGGTGGCTGACGCTCCCGCCGAGCGGCGGCTGGGCCGATGCTGCCGCCTGCGTCATGGGCTAGTGAGGCGTCTGGCTTGGCCTTGGCTTGGGTTGTGCGCGTGCAGCTGCCTGCGGTCGAGCCGATGGATCGATCCAAGAGGCGGCCTGGTTCCGTCGCATGGACCGCTCCTTCCGAAAGGCCTGCCTCTCCCTCTTCGGCCTCACTTCCGACCTCCATGACACCACCTAACAGCTGGCAACTCTCCTCTTCTTGGCGCGCCCGCCCCTTTTTTCACGCACCAGCAGCACGGTCACCGTATCAGTCCCCCTCTCTCTCCTGCCACTGCCCGACCAGCAGGCCTGGCCGACCCCTCGCGGAGAACCAAGAAACATCGTAGAGCTTTGAGCTCTTGTCTTTGACGCATGGCCTGCCCATTCTTGATTCTCTCCAGCAGGAGCAGGTCCACTCCTATATAACCAGGCGACCAGGCGACCAGGCGATCTTGCCTGCCACGCCGCCATTCGCTGCCTCTTTCTCTCCGTCGCACCATCAATACCCGCCATGCCCTAACGGCAGAGCACAGCTCGTCCCTCACCCTCGTCCACCCCCTCTTCACCCTAAACCTCCAACAGGACCGCAATCTCTGTTTGCAGCGCCTTGCCCCTCGCGCCACCGCCATATCCGCCACTAGACCTGGACCGCTTACCGACTTGGACCTGGCCAAGCCAACTCTAGACGACATCCTGACACTTCAGCGCTCGCCAACCCCCTCGGTGCGGCCAAACGCGAGCGAGACGATGCCGGTCCCCGTCAATCTGTCGCAGCGCGACATCGACAGCCTCTCGAACGTCGACCTCGCCGTCCTTGCGGCACAGTATCAGATCCGCCACCTCTTCAGCGTCATCGGCCTCATCCTCGAGTCCATCCTCTCCACCATCTTCTCAATCTACAGGATCTTCTTCCCCGACGAGCCCCTCGACTCCAACCACGACCGTGACAGCTCCTTGGACAGGTCAAAGGGCGAGGCTGTTGTCATCTGGGCCGCAACGCACGACCAGATCGCACGCCGACTCGCCTTGCGCCTCGCCGCAGCGACACCCTCGTCCTTCGCCTTCTCCGACTCTGGCGCTTCGATGGCTTCGGCAAAGCCACCATATACCTGCATCGTCCTCCTCAGCGACCCGGGCCAGCTGCCTTTCCTTGTCGCAGAGTGGGCCGCCAAGAAGGCAGAGGTGGAGGCGCAGTGGGAAACGAATCATCGCGGCTGCTCGTCGGAGCGTCCGAGCCCGCCCTACAGTCCGCAGGCGGACCGCTTCCTTCACCAGCAGCAGGGCCGCAGCAGCAGCAGCAGCATGAACGGGGATGCTCAGTGTCGAGTCGGTGAGTCTGGCTGGCAAGATGTAGCCACGACTCCAGCAGCAGTCGCAACGACAGCTGCCGATGCCAGGCGTGACGGCCGCGGCGACACCGGTCCGCCGACGCGGTCGCGCTCCCGCTCCCGCTCCGTGCTCGGCCAGAGATGGAGGGACTGGATCCCTTCCAACGTCGTCGGCTTCGGCATCGACACACTCAAGGGGTGGCGCATCGGTCAGCCAGACAGGCCCAACATCGGCTCGGTCGTCCCCATCGTCGCCGACCCTTCGTCGGCCGAGGGCCTCGCCTACGCCAAGAGCACCGTCAATGCCTACTGCCATCTGCACAACCTCGCCCTCCGTGGCATCATTGTCGTTCCCTCGATCCTGGGACCGCGCTACGTCGTCAACCCGTCCCCCAGCCCAAGAGCGACATTCCCAACGACGAGAAACTCGACGAGCCCGGACGCTTCCACCGCCATCGCGCCTGCCCCCTCCTCCCCTCCCCGTCCTCCGACGGTCCGCATCGATGAGGCCCGCGTCGACCGCGACCTCTTCGGCAATCCGGCCGAGACGTCACGAGCAGGTATGCTGCGGAACCGCCGTCGTGCCGGCCCGTCGACGCCTCCGCCACCGGCCATCGAGACGTCCTTCGAGGTTGCCGCGATGCCCACCACCGCGTCCGTTTCGGACGACGACGTCGCCTCGCCGCCGATGTCGCCGGAGACCGAAAGGGCCAGTCGACGCCAGGACGAGGAGCTCAACACGCTCCGTGCGGCGATCAAGACGGACCTCGGCGACTCGGCCGCCCTGGTCCATGCCCTCTTTCCCGCTCTCAAGCAGGGCCGCGGCCGTGTGCTGGCGCTGATTCCGTCGGGCTTTGGCGTCGATCTGCCGGATGACGTCGAGTTCCTCGAACGCTTTGGGCAGCGTCGTGACGTCGTGCTGGCCAGCTGCCACCCTACTGCCGTCTCCTCGTCTTCCCCGATCTCTTGCAGCCCTCAGCGAAGCGGCGGCGGAGGCGAATCTACGCGCTCTCCGGGGAGAGAGCGCCGGTCGGCTCGCAAGAACAAGCAGGCCTTGCCGTGGCCGCCGTCGACACGCACCACGGTGCGCGAGGCGCTCGAGACAATGTGGACCTCGTTGACGCCCGAGTATGCGAAAAGCGGCGTCGCCATCACACTGGTCCAGACGCCGCCGCTGCTCCCGACGCCGCTCCCCGCGTGCCCGCTGCCTCTCAACGGATACTACCACCAGCTACAGCCGATGGCCGGCGACTACCTCGGCGGGCGGCCACGTCCGTGGAAGTTTAGCCTCAACTGGTGGCTCTACTACTTTTCTGAGCGCGGTCGGCTGAAGCTGTACGACGAGCCCCCGTACCGCAGCTGGTTCGATCCGCCGTCGTACGCTCCCTACCTCGCTTCCATCATGCGCGAGATCCGGCAGCCGCCGCTGCAAGAGTACCCCTTTGTCTCTGACTTCCCCGTCCGCGACAAGGGGACGCACGTCTGGCTGCTGCGCAAGCTGGCTCGCCTCTGCATGGAGGTCAACCGTCTGATGCAGCCATTCGACAGCATCGAGCTGCCGCCACCTTCAGCGGAGCCGGGCGAGGCGGATACGACGGAGGACGAAGCCTTTCTCCTCCGTCACTCGGACCAGCGCTGGACGCAGACCAACACGCTCGTCCTCTCGAGGATCCGCGAGCAGCGCAAGGCCGAGGCAGAGGAGAAGCACCGGGAGTGGGAAAAGGCGATGGAAGAGAGGAGGAAGAACGACGAGGTCCTGTTCGAGGTGCTGAGGAAGTCGTTGCAGGATAGGCCGAGGAGGTGGTATCCCGTCGGGCTGGCGGCCAGGGTGGACAGGACGGTCGGGATGCTTCCCGGCGCGCGGCAGGGAAAGAGGTGGCTCAGGGAGGTGGTGGATTTCTGAGGTGCTCTCCCCTCGTCCTCGCGCCGTGCCTGTTCGCCAGCCACGGTTCGCTTTGGTCTTGCTTGAATTCGCTCGTCAGCTCGCCTTGGCTTGGCCAGGTGCGGCTCTTTCTCAGTTGCCCTTTCAAAATATGGTCCTGTTTCTTCCGCTCAGCAAGTCTGTTTCGTACCGCATAGACTTTCTCGCCTTGTCGCTATTCCTTCGTCACGGTTTCACGCGCCCTACCTTGGCGCTTGTCGTTCACAACGCATGTCGACGCATGCGAATCTGCTCTTGATCGCCATTCGATTCAGCCTCTACACAGCGACAAGGTATCTTGACATTATTACTTTGACGGAATTTGTAGGGGCTTGTGCTTCGGTAGATGGTCTAGATGATGAATCGTATGCTTGGACGGACCATTTTCTCGAGTATCGACTCGATGAGATGTGATGATGGGATGGACAAGACGTTTCGACGACAAAGATGCCGCTCCATACATCACTACCGATTCCAGGTCGGTGTGTGGGTTATACAAAGCGGATTGGTTGCGACCACCACTACTCGACAAACACGTACGAGAGGAATTGAGAATAAAAGACCAACGGCCGTGATTGCGTGCGTGCATTCGTGCGTAGTGTAAGTCGTGATAGCCTTTCTCCAGCCTACATGCCATGCACCTTCGCTCTCTCACTTCCTCTGAAAGGTGCTGATGGGCCTAAAGTTGTCCGAGTACGGCGTTCGTTTGCAGTAGACGTTTCCCTTTGCATCGTATCTCGGCAGGGTGGGGAACTTGCAGAGAGGTTCCTTCTTCTTCCTCTCATCCTGCGTGGTGGCGGCTAGTCTTTCTGGGGCTTTACCCTTTTCCACCCAGTCCACGAGAACCTGCAACGCATCGTCCGGCAACGGTCCCAGACCGCCCGAACAGTGCTCCACGCCTTGAGCCGTAAAGACACGATAGAAGTCATCGACGTTGACCTTTTTCATCGTTCGAACGACGCGCGTGTAGTAGTCGTACGTGCCTTCGATCGGGATGGCCTGGTCTACCGTACCGTGGAAGGTGAGGATCTTGGTACCGTGTCGGTAGGCCGCAGAGAGGTCGGGGTTCGCCGTCCCGATGAGGTCGTTGTACATCGAGTAGCTCTTCATCACGACGTCGTACAGACCCTTGTGCCTGAGCGAGCTGATGTCGAACGAGGCATCCTTTTCGATGGCGAGACGGATCCACGCTGCGCTGTAGCTGGTGTACGATGCATCTTGGCCCGACACCTGCGTCAGGTTGGTACCGACGCCGACGCCGTACCAGACTCGCTGGCCGTTGTAAAAGTCTCCCGTCCATGCCATGTTGGCGATGTCGGCCGCCTCCTTGGTGATGGTGAGCTGCGATCCGTCATCGCTGCAGGTGAACGTCTCTCCCACTGCGGTGCGAGCGTCGTAGTTGCACTGCTTGAAGGCCGCGACGATGCCGTCCTCCTGGCCGTCGAGATCGTCGCACGCCGCGATGGCACGACGCGTGAGCTCGGTCAGCTCGCAGGCGGGTCGATCGTAGCCGATCTTCTGTCGGAACAGAGTGATCGCGGTACTGGCGGGGACGAAGCGCGCCCAGTTGATGGCGGGCGCCGAGGCCATGATACCGTCGTAGTCGTCGGGATACCTTTGCGCCTCCATGTAGCCCTGCCTTCCGCCGGTGGAGCAGCCGTTCCAGTAGGCCTTTGGCTTCTTGGCGTATAAGTCGCGCGTCAACGACTTGCCAATCACGCTCATCTCGTGCAGCGATCGGCCCGCAAAGTTGGTGAGCAGCGCCGTGTTGACCATGCGCGTGGCGTTGTCCAACACGAAATCGCCCGTGTCGGCCAAGCCAACGCCGGCGTCGGTGGAGCCGGCAGAGTAGCCCTTGGCGACGGCAGGGGCGAGCGCTCGATCGAGGTAGCCGGCTCGGTAGCCTCCTCCGCCCGTACCCTGGAAACGACCGTTCCAGGCAGCGCGCTTGGGCAGCCAGGTCTTGACGACCACCTTGTCGCCGGCATCGCGGTGCGTCAGGACGATGGACACCTCGCAGTACGAGAGCGGGACGGTGGCACCATCCGTAGAAGTGCTGGGGAAGGTAACGTCGTTGAAGGTGGTCGCGTCGACCGAAAGGTACTCGACGCCGTCGATCTTGGGCGGCTTGAGCTGCGAGCAGAAGGGGAGGTTTGACGCGCTGGTCGAGGCGGTGGAGAGCGGCGAGCAGATGGCGCTGCCGGCGAGCAGCACGGCGGAGAGGGTGTAGGCGGCGAAGCGCATGGTGGCTGGGCGGCGCCGCGAGGGGCTCCTCGGGGGGGAAGTGGTAGGTTGAGAAAGGGTGAGGGAGTTTGGGGGCGAGGGAGGAGGAGGGAAGTAACAGGGAAGGACAGGGAGGAGGAGGAAGGAGGGAGAGGGCGAAGAGGCGGCCTTGTATTTCTACGATGCCAGCCAGCCCGCATGGTGCCTGGAGACTGGGAGGAGCAAGGAGACTGACAAGGTGGGCGAGACCCATGACGGCGGTACGAGGCAGAGAGGTGATCCCTCATACGCCAGCACATGCTCCCTAAGGTCCAAGCTCCGAGCGGTCCGACGCCAAGCCGTACAGTAATGAGGTCACTGCGCGGATGCCTTGATCGTCCGGCAAGCTAATATGTATGGGTCAGCTTCGCGCAGGTTGCCACCCATCCCACCTACCCGAATGCCGATGACGACTGCGGAGGCGAAGCGGGGTGTCGAGCGTTGAGCTTTGACCTCGCCTCGATCTTGGTAACATACAGCCAGGGGCCGACGGAGGTGAGGGTGCCGAGCACAAAGGTCAGCGTTCATGATGGCCCCGTCATTCCGCATACTCCGGACCGTCTGTCTCGATCTAGACCGGCTCGACTGATCCCTAGAAAAGGTCTCGTGACGAGGATGACGCATGACGTTGCGACCAGCGCATCGTGAAGGTGGTGGTGCATGACGTTGCAACGTGCAAACTGCCAATTGCTCTGTCACGGCCTCTGCGTACGTTGCCTTTGGTCGCCGTTGCTTCCTGTCACGTCCGAGCAATGCTCCGTTGGCAAGGCCGTGTACTCTTCTTGCCAAACCATTCGGTCAGAGAGCCCACCTCCTCTTCTCCCTCTTCCCGTCCCTATCCTCTTTATCCAACTGCTTGTTCCACACCGAATACACCAGCACCAACCCACCCGTCGTCATGGCCGTGACGAGCAACGAGGCGAAGTTGATCCACATTCCCGTCGGATAGTGCGGCGCCTCTTCGGGTTTATAGATCCACACGCCCGCCTTCTTGCCAATCGTGCCGAGGCTGACCATGATCGGGATCTGGGGGATCGTTTGCGTCGTTCCGCGTGAGTTTGCAGAAAGCCAGCTGAATAGAAGTGTGATTGGTGCGGTCGCAAAGGGGAAAGCTATCACCACAATTCTGAGACGTTGTTCCCCCAACCAGAAGCCAGAGGAGAGAAGAAGGGGGAAAGGGGGGGGGTGTCAGTGAAACGAAACCGAATAAAGGTCAGTACGGAATGAGGGGAGACTTGGGCGGGACGTACCCATATCGAGCATGGTTGTAACCCTCTGGCATCAATGCCAAAGCGGCGAAACCAGTACTTGCAATCAGCGCACAACAAGCGGCCAAGATTCCTCGTTTGTTCGTCTTGTCCGCCACGTAGGCGATCGCGATACCGGTGACCAAAGCGACGGCATACGGTGGGACGCTGCGAAGCAGTCGACCGAACCCCACCACGAATACAGGGATGAAGGAGCGTCAAGTTCTTTCGGCACAAGTGGCGCAGCGCGTTGGCAAAAGTTGTCTTCATAAGGGGGCAAAATGTAGGAAGACGTACGTGTATAGATTGGCCATGATGCCTTTCTTGCCCATGCCTTGGATGATGGTCGGTGCGAAGAATGAGATGCTCGAAAAGGGTGCAGAGAGACCCTATCGCCATCATTTCGTTGTCATCATGGAAACGTCGAACCACCTCATGTCAGCCTCGGACGACTGGCGGGCAAAACAAAAGGGCGCAAGGACGGCCGAACGACTCACGAAATAGCAAAGGGAGTGTGAGTACAATCTCCAATTCATCAAGAGCTTCTTCGCTTCGAGCCAAGACACTTTTCCCTCTCGTTCGGGACTGTCCGTGTCGAGACGCTGCTTGACGAGGGCCACTTCGGCTTGCGAAAGGAAGGAACACGTCTCTGGCCAATCTGGAGAACAAAACCAGACGAGCGGAGCGGTGAGGATGGAAGGTAGCCCTTTTTCCGGGTCCGTTTGGAAGGAAGAGATCGAATGGAGGTATTAGCGTTTCGGTCAAGCTGTCGAGGGATACCCATCGCCTGACCGGGTTGCGGACGAGCGAGGGAGGAAGGAAGGGACAGATCGTACCTCCGAGGATGAAGAGCCACCTCCACGCTGAGACCCGCTACGCCGTCCATATACGAGATGCCCACTGCGATCGATCCGCTTAAGCTACCGGATACAGCTCCACCCGTCACTAAGATCTGGGCGTACCGTATCGATAGATCCTCGGCTCGGTAATGAAAGTTGAGAACCCTGCTTTCCATTTCGCATCCCGGGCAAGCGGGTGGATATGAAAGGAAATGGTTCTCGAAAGGGGAATGGGGGAAAGGCAAAGGAGGGGAGGGGACAGGTAGACAGACTTGATGAGGATCAGCGATGCATCCATACTCGACCGTCGTATCATTTGGGACCGACGAGCGAATAAGGTCGACACGTACGTGAGAAAGCTGGGAAGCAGACCCGTCTCAAGACCACCTAGCAAAAAGCGAACGACGGTCAATCCCGTTACGTTCTGTACGCCTGCGAGGCACATGGTCATTGCGCCCCATCCGGCGCACAGAATGGCTATCCAGCACGAAGCATTGAAGCGTTTGAGACGCATGTTGCTCGGCACGTCGAAAACCATACAGGCCTGGCGGATTCCGCGCCGCAAGGTAAGAGATGTGGTAGTGAGGGAGATGTCAATTGTCATACAGCGACACGGGATCAATATTAAGATCGACAAGATGGCGAGCAAGGGGGGTGGGGCCATACTAACGGCAAAGAAGAGCATCAGTGCGACTTTGAACTCATGATCGCTCATGTGTAGCTCGGTCATGATGTTGTGCGGCGTCTTTTGGTTGAGGATCTTGGCTTGACCTATATTCGACCTGTTTCGATGGATCCGTCGATAAATTCCGATTTACATCATGTTGACACCTCGTCTTGTCAGTTTACATATCATCGCCGCGTACGCATGTCGACGGCGAGGGGACGGGCGGGGAATTAGACGGTCCTTTCTAAGAAACACAACAGAAAGATCCAGATGGATAGCGGAAGAATGTACCAGTCTTGCCTGCGGATAATGCGACGCATCTCGGGACTGGTCTCGTCGGTCTCATCGTTCGATTTAAAATCAGACGAGACTGAGACGCTAGAAAGGTCGTCGGCTTGCTCTTTCTTGCCCAGATCGAGGAAAAAGTCTCGTCGAGTGTCCGACGATGCGGTAGAGTTGATCATTAGATTCGACTTGGTCGATGCCGATCGTGTGAGAGAAGGAGAGGGTTGATGTGATGGGCGCCTTGGGTGGAAAGGAATTAGTGTCTATGGAAGATGTCGGTGGTGTCTTGAGGAATGGACAGGAGTGTTGAGGACGGAAGTCGTTTTCGCTGATGTTCTTATACAAAACCTGCTCGCGCACCCTCCTCTCAAACGACAGACAGGTATCGCTACAGGGTCGGAAACGTATCGACCCTACCTCTCCAGCCTTCTGACGGGTGGGCGTCTGAATTCCTCTGACCCTGGTAGCGCCACAACAACGGGCGCACACAGTGTAGCAGTCTCAGGAAATTCCGAGCACGACACGATGAGGCTGCTGCTTCCGTCGGAAGGGTGCTCGTCTCGGCGCGAGGTGGTAGCGCAACGCCGACGGATTCCAAACGAGACGCCCACGTATGAATACATCCAGTGAGTGAGAGTAGTGTCATCAGCCCCATCTGTAGCGTGGTATTGCGCGCTAAACACTGCTGGCGCTGCGGTACATGGACCGACATGTTTGAGCTATGTCATGGCGTATCGGTCAGCCGACGGCGGGCGCATGAGCGCAAGGAGCCAAATTGTGGCGTCCTACCTTACGAGGTGGGGGGAACGGAACGGAAAGATGAACCAAGATAGTGGGAGGCCAAGGCGGGTTCCGCTTCGGCCCTCGTCGAGCCGACAGCGTCGTCCTTTCCATTAAGCTAAACAGCTTCTCTCACCCATCATCTCCAAGCTATCTCCCCATTGAAGAGTTACGAACGTCGCAGCGGCCGTTGGGTCGCAAGGGCACTTTCATCGGAGGAAAAAAAAGAAAAGGGAGCTTAGTTTCGTCTCGACTTGTTGGTATATATCCCAGCGCTGCCTCCGCCTACCACAAATCTCCTACCGCTACCCTGCTCCCCTCTCTCAAGCGGCACCGCTCAACCCAGGGACCGCGACCTGTCCACTCTGCACACCACCCTTCACGCCCTCGGTGACCTTGAAAGCCTGTTCAAAGTCCTGCTTGATATCCTCGATCCACTCGATTCCAACACTGACCCTGATGAGATCCTTGGTGACACCGCTGGCGATCTGTTCGTCGTCCGGTAGCTGCTGGTGCGTCGTCGAGGCCGGGTGGATGATGAGCGTCTTTGCGTCTCCGACGTTGGCCAGGTTCGTGACTAGCTTGAGGGAGTCGACAAAGACGCTACCGACGGCAGGGTCTCCCTTGATGCCAAACGACAGCACGCCGCCAAAGCCGCGAGGGAGGTACTTCTTGGCCATCTCGTGCGAAGGGTGGTTCGCGAGACCCGGGTACGACACCCACGAGACGCGAGGGTGCGCCTCGAGCCACTCGGCCAGGTGCTGGGCATTCTCGACGTGCCTCTGCACGCGCAGCGAGAGCGTCTCGAGTCCCTGCAGCAGCATAAACGAGCCAAA
Source organism: Thecaphora thlaspeos (assembly GCA_900291925.1). Taxonomy (NCBI): domain Eukaryota; kingdom Fungi; phylum Basidiomycota; class Ustilaginomycetes; order Urocystidales; family Glomosporiaceae; genus Thecaphora; species Thecaphora thlaspeos. The sequence continues at coordinate 196,836 of UWYS01000019.1, read as the reverse complement.
CGGGTTGAGACACGGTCCCAGGTCGCGAAGGATGACGACGCGAGAGTAGATGGCAAACGTGATGGGTCCAAACGTCTCCCAGAACTTGAGACCGTGGTATCCCGCCGACGGCTCGGTAAACTGCGGGAACTTGCCCGATGCCTTCCAGTCAAACTTGCCCGCATCGATGATGACGCCGCCGATGGTGGTGCCGTGACCGCCGATCCACTTTGTCGCACTGTGGACGACAATGTCAGCTCCGTGTTCAATGGGGCGGACGAGGTATCCACCGGCGCCAAACGTGTTGTCGACAACGAGGGGGATGCCGTGGTCGTGTGCCACCTTGGCGATGGCGGCAATGTCGTGGACGAGATACTTGGGGTTGGCGATCGACTCGATGTAGATGGCCTTGGTCTTGCTGTCGATGGCGACGGCATAGTCCTCGGGCTTCTCGGAACGCACAAACTTGGTCGTAATGCCCATGCGCGGGAAGAGGGTGGACCAGGCGTTGTGCGTGCCGCCGTACAGGTAGGACGATGTTGTCGCCATTGTTGCAGAGGGCGAGGATGGCCATTCCCTGTGCGGCCTGACCGGAGGAAGTAGCAAGCGCGGCGGCACCGCCTTCGAGCGCGGCCATGCGCTTCTCAAAGACGTCGTTGGTCGGGTTCATCAGACGCGAATAGCTGCAGGCGGGTGAGGTGGAAAAGGACGGCCATCGCGCGGGGCGTCAGTCTCTCTCGGCCTCTCTCTTCCTTCTCACACCTCGGCCCGCCGCCGTTGTCAGGCGGCCCAAGACTGAGGAGCAAGCCTGATGCTATTCCGCCGAGGATCGCCGCGCATCGGCACCTCACTCACACGTTTCCGAACGTGCGCAGGCCAAAGAGGTCGGCGCCGTGGGCCGAGTCGTTGAATGCATACGACGTCGTTGCATAGATGGGGACGGCACGGGCGTTTGTGGCCGAGTCGACCTCTTGACCGGCATGGAGCTGCTCCGTCGTCGTCGTCGAAGCGGCGAGAAAGAGAGAGTGCGGATGAAAAGAATGCGTCAGTTGCGTCGCTCTTGCATGCGGCCAGCGAGGAGGTTGCGGGCAGGTGGTGCTGAGCAGCAGGCCTGTCGTCAAGCAGGAAGATGGTCGGACCGGCCACTATGCCGCGCTAGACTACGAGACGCAGCTGTCCGGCGAGGTGAGGGACGAGGGCAAGGGGATGCTGTTCTGTTGCGCTCACCTGAAGCGTGTCGAAGTTGGACATGGTGGGCGCCGTGAGGTGGTTGGGGATGGAGGACTTGGGAAAGGACGAGGAGCGAGGCTTGTGGTAGAAGAGACAAAGGCGACGACGGCGGCCGCTTGAAGTTGTCCATGCTCGACGAAGATCTTATAGCTGGATGAAAGGTGGAAGCGAAGAGGGGGCTCGACTGTTGCGTGCTCACGAGGCCGGCTGGGGCGGGAGGGTGTATGTACAGGGCGTGCAGTGCCGATGGCGTGGGCGTGTGCGACTCTCTGTCACAGGAAGAGCGCCCTGTCACGCATGGGGCATCGGCTAGGCTGGGCACCGTGGGCGGGGATGGGCGGAGCGTTGGACTGTAGTCGAGGAGGGAGTAGTCGGATGTACGGTACGAGGAAGCCGGGGACGGGCGTGGGGGGGGGGATGTCGACATCGCTGTGGAGGATGACGTGATGGATGCGGTCGAGTGTTGCTGTAATCCCGGCTGGCCGACACACCGCGCGGCAGAGGCAGGCAAGAGCAGACAACAGAGCATGAGACACAGGATTGCGGGAGGGAGGGCTCAAGGCCCAAAGCGGCGAGGCCGCAAGGGTGGGAATCGGGAGGCAAAGAAGGGGGAGATGATGGAGGAGAGACGGAAGAAAGGAGAGGCTGCGCTGGCGGTGCATCGGCCCGCCCAGACGCCCACGCCCGTGCGCGGCACGTGATCCATCCTGGATTTCTTCTTGGAGAGGGCGCTCGCTTATCAATCAGCGTCGTTTCGCCGCGCACGTACCACTCACTCAACCCACGCCGCGCAACGTGCAATCCCCCATCGGGTCATCGCTTTCTCCCCCATCGGCAGTGCGGCTCCGAGAAAGCCGCCTCCCAACCTCGACACGCTTGTTGCTTGATTTCTTGCTTGCCTCGGCCAGCAGCCTCATTCTCGTCGCTACATATACACTACTACCGCCGACGACGCCGACGACCCAGCATTGCCCTTGTCTTGTCCACCGCGCCTCGCACCGCCTCGCACCGCCACGTTGAACGGACCGACAACGCAAACTCTACCCTAACACCATGTACAAGTTCGCCGACCTAGCCCACCGAGCCACCGTCACAGGTCTCGCCGGTCTCGGTGTGAGTTGGACCGTGCTTGCCTCCGTTTGTCGTCCACTTTCGACGTCGTGCCACTCACCGCGTCAGTGCTACATCGTCTCCCGTCCGCGTTCCTCTCCGCCTCACAACGACAGATGTGGGGTCTATGGCTCACCGCAGCCGTATGGAAGAGCAGGAGGGATGACGGCGCCGTACGTCGCACCCTCTCCTCGTCCCACTCTGCTATGCGTGCCTGTACATATTTTACATCTTTCTCTTCCTTCGTCACCGTTGCTCTGCCGCCTTTGGAACAGATCCACGCAGCAGTCGGTGCACCAGCCATCGGATCCGCGCAGGAGGCTTAGCGACGGGCAGCGAAGCGCAGCTCAAGGTGGCCGAACCAGGCCGAACCAGACTCGACGATGCGCGGAAGCGGCATGCCGGCAAGGGGACCGCACGTGCGACGCCTTTGCGCCATTGCGGATCGGTCGTTCTGCTCGCAGCAGGGGGGCGCACTGATCCTTTTCCCACCTCTGTGCTTTCATCCTGGACCCGCACCACGCACCGACACCATCCACCATGCTGTAGCGACTTGCCATGGTCAGGGTAGCCGTGCATACATGCCTCATCTGCATGCGCTGTGAAGCCGCTACTGTTACAAGGCTACAGAAGTGTCGAGTAGGTAGTTGTTAGCTGCAGCGCGCCGTGCCCTTCTCGCGCTAGGCTAATTGAGGATTAAAAGGTATTGCGCAGTTCGAGCGTTTGCGCACTGCACGTTCCCACAGCAACGTCGAGCGCCAGTTTGAGTCCACTCCCGGCTCCCGTCGAGCGCCAGTTTGAGTCCACTCCCGGCTTCCGTCGAGGGCGAGTTTGAGTCCACTCCCGGCTTCCGTCGAGCGCCAGTTTGAGTCCACTCCCGGCTTCCGTCGAGCGCAACAAACGCCTTTGCACTTGCTCCACCATCCACATCTGCATGCAGCGCCATCGCCTCCATCGCCACCTCCTCGCAATGTCCACCCAACCACTTCTCCAACGCACAGCGGGCAAGCGTATCGCCCTACCCGTCCGCGTCGAGCCCAAGGTCTTTTTCGCAAACGAACGAACCTGTACGTCGTCCCCACCCTCCTCCCTTCCTCGCCAACGGCAAACCCTCACCCTTCCCCTCCCCCTCCCCCTCTTCCCTTGCTTGCATCCATGCCGACGCCGCAGTCCTGTCATGGCTCAACTTCACCGTCACTCTCTCGGCGCTCGCCGCCGGTCTGCTCAACTTTGGTGACAAGATCGGAAGAGTTAGCGCTGCCATGTTTTCCTTTGTCGGTGAGCTTCCATCGCGCCGTGTATGGCTCACGGCATCCTTGTTGCTGCCATACACGATGCGCTGGCGTAGGGAGGATTTCCGCTGCTCACTCCGCCTTCCCGTTTCATTCCCCCTCCCCCAACTCATCTCATCACACAGCAATGGCAATCATGATCTACGCCCTCGTGACATATCACTGGCGCGCCAAGGCCATTCGAAACCGCGGTTCCGGTCCTTATGATGATCGACTCGGTACGTCCCTCCTTTCTTGCTTCCTCCCTTGCTTTTTTCTTTATGAAGATACTAACCCCCCCTCAAACATCTAGGCCCTACAATGCTCTCCATCATGCTCGTCATCGCCGTAACGGTCAATTTCATCCTTAGGTTCTACGCCTAGTCCCCGTCGGTCCTTGCTTGCTTCCTTGCCTCTCTCTGCTGCTCCATCCCTCTTCGCCACTCCTCTACAAAAGAAACAGAAAAAGCGTCGTCCATCTCCGCATCAACTGCTTGTCTTCCCTCCCTTTTCACGTCTCGTTCCGATCTCTTCGTCTAGCCTTGTTACAATTCGACTTTCTTCATGCGATTGGCTATGGTGCGGTACGCGCAGTGCATGGTTCCTTTTCACCCCCCCAGTCAGTCAGTCAGTCAGTCGGGTCGGGTCGGGTCAAATCGGAACAAGAGATAGCGTTACAACATAGGATACAGAACAACAAAGCGTAGGTGAGTAGGAGAAGAAAAGAACCGGGTTGGGCTGCAGCGACGTCGGAGCGCCGCACGACAGAGCAGAGACAGAGAGACGAAAACAAAGGATCAAAAACTCTAACCAACAGAACTACACCTTACCCCATCATCTACAGCCTAGAGTCGACCACGTCACGCATCAACCTCCTACCTTCCCTGATCCCCTCGTCTCCGTATCCGCTAGCCTCGAGTGCCATGGCGGCATTCTCAAACAGCTGTACTCCAAACGCCGCCTCCATGGCCTCCCACACCGTCCTGACGTACTTGATCTCGAGCTGCTCCCTCACCTTCTTCGGCAGGTCCGCCTCGACGTCCTTCCTGTTCCGGTGTGGTAGCAGCACCTTGCGGATCCCCGCTCGCGAAGCTCCCGTCAGCTTCTCACGCATCCCCCCGACTGGCATCACCACGCCCCGCAGCGTCGTCTCGCCCGTCATGGCCAGGTAGGGCGAGAGCGGCGTCTTGGTAAACAGACTGACGAGCGCACACGTCATCGCCACCCCGGCCGAGGGACCGTCCTTGGGGATCGAGCCAGAGGGCAGGTGGAGGTGGACGTCGTTGCGCGGGAACTCCGAGTCGCGCGTCTTTACGATGCCCAGCTGGAAGGCGTTGGCCTTGACCCAGGAGAAGGCCAGCTCGGCCGACTCGCGGATCACGTCGCCCAGCGAGCCCGTCAGCTTGAGGTTGCCACCTCCGGGCGGCAGCAGGAGCGATTCGATGTGCAGGATCCCGCCGCTGCCCGAGCCCTGGTAGGCAAGCCCCGTCGAGACGCCCGGGCGGCGCGTCTCGGTCTCGGCCACCTCGGGCTCGTACGTCTCGGGCCCGAGGTACCTCTCGAGATCCTCGAGCTTGACGACCGGGTCGTAGGCGATCCGCTCGCCCCGCTCATCCCTCAGAGTGCCCTTCTTGGCCTGCGCGTACTCGACGGCCTTGCCCCGCGCCAGCGCACCCACCTCGCGCTCGAGCGTTCGCACGCCGGCCTCGCGCGTGTAGCTGGTGGCGATCTTGAGCAGCACCTCGTCCGATACGTCAAGGTCGGCCGGCTGCAGGCCCTGCGCCTTGATCTGCTTGGGCAGGAGGTACTGTCGCGCAATGGCCGTCTTCTCGTCGTGCGTGTAGCCCGAGATGTGGATCACCTCGGTGCGGTCCAGCAGTGGCGGCGAGATTGTGTCGAGCGTGTTGGCCGTCACGATGAAGAGGACGCGGCTCAGGTCGATGGGGACGTTGATGTAGTGGTCGCTAAAGGTATGGTTCTGCTCCGGGTCGAGCACCTCGAGCATCGCCGCCATCGGGTCGCCGTGGAGGCCGTTGCCGCTGCCGAGCTTATCGACCTCGTCGAGCAGTACGACGGGGTCCGAGACACCGACCTTGCGCAGCGACGAGACAATCGAGCCGGGCATCGCGCCGACGTACGTCCTACGGTGACCGCGGATCTCGGCCTCGTCGCGGACGCCGCCGAGCGAGAGACGCGTAAAAGGCCGCTGGAGCGCCGAGGCGAGCGACTTGGCGATTGACGTCTTGCCCGTGCCCGGAGGGCCAACGAGCAGCAGGATGGGACCCTTGTCGACGACGCGGAGCTTCTCGTTGCGCCTCCGCAGCGCCTCGCCGTCGTCTTCCTCCTTCGAGGGGCCCTGAAGCCGAGCGTCATCGTCGTCGCCATCTTCGTTGTCGTCGGCCAGGGCGTCTGCTGCACCGGTGCCCACGGTGCCGGGACCCTCCGTGGCCGTCGACGACGACGACGACGACGACACGGCGTCTTCGGTCGGCGACGTGGGCGTCGCGCGGTGCTTGTCGTCGAGCCGTCGATGCTCCTCTGCCTCTTCGACCTCGACGCGCTCGCGCGCTTGCTCCGTCTTGAGCTCCAGCACGGCTAGGTACTCGACAAGCCGCTTCTTGACCTTTTCCAGGCCAAAATGGTCCTCGTCCAGGATGCGTCGGGCCCGGTCCACAATGCCCTCTTCCTGCTGCTGCTGCGGTCGATGTGGTGCCTGGGCGTCGTCGCTGCGGACGAGGGCGGTCTCGCCCTTGCCCCTGCCCTTGCCCTTGGCAGGCAGATCGGCCGTGATCCTCTCCCACGGCAGCTCGGACATGATCTCGAGGTAGGTGATGACAACGCCACGCTCGACGCTCTGCGCCGGAATCCGGGCGAGGCGCTTGAGCTCCTTGTCGCAGGCCTTGCGCGCCTCCGGGCTGAGCCTCGTCTCCTCGAGCTTCATGGCCAGCTTGGCGACCTCATCCTCGTCCTCGTCGTTGGCGTTCGGTCCCCCCGATCCGCTGCCGCTGCCGCCACCGCCGCCGCTACGAGGAGGAGCAGCATCGCCGCCTCCGCTTCGACGAATGGGCCCTCGGATCGTGATAATGCCGTTGCCAAGCTTGCCGGTGCCGTTCCCGTTGGTCGGAGGGTTTCCGTTGTGATTGCTGCCGCCGTCGAAGCCGGCCGATGCAATCTTGGCCGCCACGCCTTGATTGAGCGCAGCCAACTGGATGAGGAGCGCCTCGAGCTGGGAGCGGATCACCTTTTCCTTGTTGCTGGCATTGAGCGGCGAGGCGAGGGCGACGAGCAGCTCGCGTGCTAGCTTGACGCGCTTCGCACCCTCGGCCACGACGGCGATCGTGTGGCGGACGCGCTCCTTTTGGTCCCACTCGCCGAGGATGCCGACGCGCTCCGACCACTCGCAGGCTCCTCCGAGCGTGCCGACGATGACATCGGCGAGGAGGCCGGCTTGCGACTCGCGGCAGTCGCGGACAAAGGCGCGCAGCTTCTTGAGCAGGCTCGACGGCATGAGCGGCAGGCCTGGTCCGACCATGGGGCTGGGGTCGCGCGACTCTGCATCACCGCTGGCAGGGAGGGTGAGGTGTGCGATTGCGTCGATGAGCTCGGTCGAGACCTTCTTGAGGCGGACAACGAGGTCGATCTCGCCGGGCGCCGCCTCGGGGAAGGTGGGCCAAGCCCCATCGTCGACAAACGGCGTGGCGGCGGCGAGCGGGACAGGGACGTCTGGGATGGCAAAATTGCTCTTTGGGTCGAGGCTGGTGGCGGTAAGCGGGGCGCGCACCGAGAGCCAGCGGTCGATGCGGACGCGCGTCAGGCCCGAGACGACGAGCGTACAGGTCTGGTTCTGCGGGTTGCGTGTGAGGCGGACGAGGCGAGCGGCGCAACCCCAATCGAAGAGGTCGTTGATCTTTACACGAGCGTCGAGGTCCTCCTGGTCGGCACCACTGCGCTTCGTCGGGTGGCTGGCCGGGTCGTGGATGGGGGGCAGGGCGGGCGAGGTGGTCTTGACGGCATTCTTGTCTGCCGACTGGGTGCCGTAGGGCGCCTTTACGGTGGGAACACAGGCGATAATGATGGGCCGGGTGGCATCGGATAGGGAGGAAGACGAAGGCGAGACGGATGGTCTGGAGCGGGGCGTGTGGGTGCTTGCGTCTGCATTTGGCACGGAGAACTGGAGGGCGACGTTGAGAAGGCTAAGCGAGTGGGCGTAGGAAATGTTGATGGAGAAGACGAGCTTTGGATGGAGGATAAGCGGATAGGGGAGCGGGAGGACGGGAATGCGATCCAGGATCGAGATTGAGGCGTTCATGGTGATAGATGGTGCGGGCAAGCGGATGTAGAGAGGGTGTAGGACGGCCGTACTGTAGCGAGAAGGGTGAGGCGCGTGTTGTAGGTAGAGGGTGGTGATGGAGGTTGGAAGGTGGCGGCGGGATGGCATGGCTGCGCTCAGCTCAGCTCAGCTCAGCACAGCTCAGCACAGCTCAGCACAGCTCAGCACAGCACAGCACAGCACAGCACAGCACAGATGGTGTGGGGGCGGGGGCGCACAGCACACGGGTGGAGGTCACGCGCCCGCCCAAAAGCAGTTGGCCTATGTAGGTAAGCCCGGCGGCGGTCACGTGAAATTGCCCACTGCCCACCTCCCCGGATCCGTTCCATCATGCCAGCTCTCATCCGTCCGAAAGCCAGTGCAGCGCCTCGACGCAGAACGGGCACGAATAAAAGCAAAAACGCGGCCTCAGCGCCAACCAGCCAAGCCGGCCGAGCCAGGCCACACAGCCAAGCCAACCAACACACGCCTTTGTCCCAAACCACGGTCGCCACCGCCACCGCCCCCGCCACCGCCACCACCACCATCCCCGCCCCTCGCTCGTTTTCCGCTTCCTAGCAGACTAGCACACAATTACCGCCTGCCCTCGTCAAACGACCGCTGCGCTCGTGTCAACCACCGCCACCCCTCTCATCGCCTTTGTGCACATCTCTGCCGCCACGCCCTCGTCTCGTCCTCTATTTCGTCGTTCTTCTACACAGCTTCCACCTACGCTTCTACCCAACCTCACCCGACAGTCCAGCAAGCCGAGTCTCGTCGTTTATGTCCGAAAAGGCATTCACCACCATACCTCATCCGATCGTAAACTCCCCCATTGCCCGTAGAGCCAAACCACCCTATCCGAATCCCGTGCCTCACTACCAGCATCAAGCCACCTGAGCGCAGTTCAAATCCTCGCCTGTCGATACAGGTCTCTTTCAACCTACACGCGACCACTCCTGCCGCCACCACCGCTGCCATCATCTACGATATCGTCGATACAGGCGCAACAGGCTTCTCGGTCCAACACTCGAGCAGCTTGCCGTAACAGCACAGCGCCTTCCGCCCTCCTCCTTCGCTACCATCAAGTCATCCACCGCCGGCAAGCCCATATAGCTATTCGGCGATCTCTCTCCCTAGCTGCAGCCATGGCCGTCGTCAACATTCGACGCGATGTCCAGGACAAGTTCTACCGCTACCGCATGCCGCTCCTCCAGACAAAGATCGAGGGCCGCGGCAACGGCATCAAGACCGTCATTCCAAACATGTCTGAGATTGCCCGCTCGCTCAGCCGTCCGCCCACCTATCCAACCAAGTTCTTCGGCTTCGAGCTAGGCGCCCAGACCAGCTTCGACGACAAGACCGACCGCTACATTGTCAACGGCGCACACGAGGCCCCGCGCCTCCGCGAGCTGCTGGACGGCTTCATCGACAAGTTTGTCCTCTGCGGTAGCTGCAAGAACCCCGAGACGGCCCTCAAGATCACAAAGACGCGCGACGTCCTGCGCGACTGCAAGGCCTGCGGCAAGCGCACCGGCGTCGACATGAAGCACAAGCTCACCACCTTCATCATCAAGCACCCGCCCCCCAAGAAGGCCAAGGGCACAAAGGGCGCCGGAAAGGCCGGCGGCCAGGACGCTGGCGATGGCAGCGACGACGAGCTGACCAAGCGCATCCAGGCCGAGGCGGCCGATATCCCGACAGCCGAGCAGCGTGCCGCTGATGGCGACGACGACTGGTCGGTCGACACGAGCGAGGAGGCGGTCGCCGCGCGTGTCAAGGCGCTCGAGGGCAACATGAAGGCGTCGCTCGTGCTCGGCGACGATGACGACGAAGAGGACGAGGAGAGCCCCTATGGCATCTACGGCCAGTGGCTGCTGGCCAACCGCAAGGGCGGCGAAGAGGGACGCGAGGCGACGCCCGCCGAGGTGTACAAGAAGGCGCAGGAGCTCGGGATCGAGAAGAAGCACAAGGCGGTTCAGGTGCTGGTCCAGGGCCTGCTGACCGAGGACGCGGCGCAGGAGATTGACAAGTACGCCGCCGTGCTCGTCAAGATGGTGACGAGCGAAAAACACCAGAAGTCGCTAATGGGCGGCATCGAGCGTCTGGCGGGCGTCCAGTACCCTTCGCTGGTACCCAACGATGTGCCCAAGATGCTGATGCAGCTCTACCAGATCGACGTGATCGAGGAGGACTTTATCAAGAGCTGGGGAACGCACGTCAGCAAGAAGTACGTCGACAAGGAGACCTCCAAGAAGGTGCGCCGCGCCGCCGCACCCTTCCTCGAGTGGCTCGACCAGGCCGAAAGCGATGACGATGATGAGGATGACGAGGAAACCGAGGGCGAGGCTGGCGCCAACGGAAAGGGAAAGAAGGCCGAAGAGGAGGATGACAGTGACCTCGACGACCTCTGAGAGAGGGTCTGGCTGGGCCGGCGGAGAGGAAGAAAGTGAGTGGCGCAATCACACACACAAGCGCACCCCCCGTCCCCCTTCCCCACCCCCCGGCAGTTCCCCTGCTCTGATCATCACCGCTCAACGCATCCGCCTCAACGATGGTACGACGATGTTATTTCTTTCTAGCTGCTCGGTTCGCGCGTCCCGTCCTTTTCAAGCTCTCCCGCTCCCGCTCCTATCGCCGAGTACTGTGTCGTGATGATTTCGTGTTCCTCCATGTTCCTCTCAGTGTATTCCGGATGAGATGAAACCATATTCGATCCATTCATCCCTGAATATTGCCATCGAGGAGACCACAAAAGGTCCGATACGTCCGTGACGACGACGACTCTCTACCATACGATGAGAAGCTCAAAAAACGCCCCTAGACGTCGCCGTTGCGCCTCTAGGTACAGACGAGGTGACGGTGGATGTGGATGGTTCTTCCGTCCTGACGGCCGCCGCGGCTTTGCTCAATGCAGCGACGCTAGGAGTTTGTCTTACCGTCTTCCACAATCCCGCTACTCCACCCGTCGTCGTCGTCGTCGTCGAAGGTGGGACGGGTGTAGTCTTTCCGTCTTCGATAGGTTACGCTTGGTACTGTAACGCTAGCGTCGCAGGTGTGATGATGCGAGATACTACCGATCCTCCGCCTCCTCCGCCTCCCGATACTCCCGCAGGTGCAGAGTCAAGGAACGTGCTACGGATTGAGCTATCGCTTAACCCTCTCGGTCTCAGTGTACGCTGTAAGAGCGCACCAGGGTAGTTTTCCGCTTCTTCGTCGTCTCCATCCAGTAGGGCGCTCCCACCGTTGTGTCGAGATCGACCGTGGTGTAGACTAACTTCGTCGTCGTCTACGATCCGACTTAGGGGACCGTGGACGGGCGTGGACCTTTCTGCGTTCCCTCTCGGTCCGCTCAGGAGGCTGTTGCCGAGTCCCGAGGCGTCGCGACGGTTCGGCGTGTAGGATGCGCCCATGTTGCGTGGAGATGGCGACGTACCGAAACCGTCGGCGTTGTTCAGCGTCCCGGCAAAGAGACCGGAGAGGTTGCGAGACTGCACGCGGCTGAGTGAGCCCGGCGCGCGGCCGCGCTTCGGGCGTGGACCCGCCTGGAGTCCCCCGGACCATCCGTCTCGTCCTCCTCCTCCTCCGCCGCCGCCGCCAACGCCGCTGCTTCCAGCGCTGGGCGGCGACGTCGACATGGACGCCGTCGTAGAGCTGAACGTCTCGGCCACAGAGGCATGGAGGCCCTTGACCTCGACCGCGACGGAAGAGGAGACGACGGCGGCAGAGGCGCGCGGTGCAAGGTGGTGCGAGGCGAAAGCCGACCCGCCAGAGATGGCGCGCGTCGGTTGCAAGCGGCTGCCCAAGTTGCCGCTGCCGCTGCCGGTGGACGTCGAAGCGCCGCCGGACGGTCGCGAGGAGGGACCACCCTTGCCGAGCTTGGCTGCATCTCCTCCCGCGCCATTGCCGCTACCGCTGCCGCCGCTCCCGCCTGTCGACGCAGTGGTTGAAAACCCGCCGTTGCCCGACGCGCCGCCACCGCCGCCAGGTCCAGACGACGAGGCCGTCAACGATGGCCCGCCGAGCAGCATCTTGCCCAGCCACCCGACCGCCGACGGGATGGGAAGGAGCGACTTGTCCTCTGCTGCGGTCGCACCGAGGTGCTCCTGGAGCAGCTTGGCCGCCCCGCCCGGGTTCATGTGGATCTCGTTGATGCACAGCCGGAGCCTCGCCACCTCGCAGAGCACGTCGCGGAACGCCTTGAGCAGCGCAAAGAACTCCTTGCGCGAGACCATGCTCTCGCTGCTCAGGTCGCGCGACCCCATGCTTGAGTCGTCGCGCGCGTTCTGCCGGCTCTCTTGCTCGATGATCCGGCGGAAGTGGTCGCGCAGACCGTCGACGTCGCGCAGGATCGAGTTGACCATGGTGCGCGCCAGGTGGCCGACGTCGCCCGCGAGGTGCTGGCGCTGCAGGCGCCGGGTCAGCGTGTCGACATCGGCGCTCGAGAGACGCGCGAAGAGCCGCTGGATGTAGTCGAGCAGCGTCGAAAGCTGGCCAGTGCGGTTGTCGCGCTTCTTTTTGGCCGACTCAGCGAGGTAGGTATCGTACTCACCGCCCGCGCTGCCGCCGCCGCCTCCCGCGCCAACGCCAGCGCCACCGCTTGCCGATGCCGACCGCGCGGCCGCCGCCGAGCCGTCGGTCGACTCGCTGGTCTCTGTCCGGGCGAGACGGCGCGAGGGCATCGTGTCGCTCTGGTGCGCCGTCGTCGCCGAGATCGTGGTGGGCGAGAGTAGGCCGGTGGCCACCGAGCGCGGGCTATCCTGCAGACCATCGAGGGCCGCCGTGGTGTTGCAGCTGCTGGCCGCAGACGAGCGCGACGTCGACTGCGTAGGCTGCGTCCTGCGCGCCAGCGATGGCGTCCGCGTCAGCGTCACCGGCGGTAGACCGGGGTGGGTGGTGGTGGTGGTGGTGGTGGTAGCGGTGCCTTCCGACACGACGACCACCTCGTCCGATAGAGCCACCAGCCGTGCCTGAAAAGCGTCCGCGTCGTCTTCGTCGTGCTCGTTCGCCTCGCCTTCGGCAGTACCGGCGTCGATGGAGCGGGCCGACGATGACGGTACCCGGTAGCTGTTGTTGAAGCCAAGGCTGCTCGGCGGGCGCGAGTGAGCCGAAGGCTGGGGCGAAGATGCAGTGGCCGCGCCATGGACGCTTCCGACGTCTTCATCCCTAGTGGCCGCCAGCGCTTCGGTACGCGCCTCGAGCAGCTCTTGCAGCTGCGCGTTGTGCTGGCGCAGCATCTCGTTGTCCCGGACGAGGGAGTCGACAACGCCCGCCACCTTGTCGTCTTCGTCATCGTCGTCGCCCTCGCCGCCGCCACCTCTGCCGTCCTTGCCACTTTCGCTGCTTCGCGGCGGTCGCATCCCGATGGTAAGCCTCTGGCGCGCCGCTTGGAGCGCTTCTTCGCTGACGCTGACCTTGGCATCGCGGTGGATCGAGGCGATCTCGACCTCCATCCTGGCCTGCTGGAGCGAGTCGGACAGCTGGGTGCCGCGTTCCACCAGCTTCTTGACCTTGAGCTCGGCCGCGCCGGCCCGCTTCCGCTCCACCGTCAGCTCCTGCTTGGCGTCGTCGAGCTGGCTTGCCAGCCGCCTCGCCTTCTCGTCGGCGCCAGCGAGCTTGGTCTGGCTCGCCCTGAGCTTGGCCAGCTGGCTTCGGACTTCGTCGAGCTCGTGGAGCAGCGTGCGGTTGCTGCTATCGGCCGCCTCGAGGTTGAGGTTGGCTTGGGCCAGCTGGCGCTCGAGCCCGGACGTTTCCTTGTAGCTCTTGGTCAGCCGGCTCATCAGGCCGTCCCGCTGCTGGATGTACTCCCACGCCTGCTTCTGCGATTTGGCGTGCATCGCATCGTGCCGCTTCAGCAGCGCCTGTCCGATCTCTGTAGGTGAGACAGGAGAGGAGGAAGACGAGAGTGAAAGTGGTAACGTCAGCTTACTCAAGGCGGCCGACCAACTACCTCGCCTGCCTTCTTTTCCTTCGTCCCTGCGCCGGCAGCACTCACCTGCGCTGAGCCTCAGATCAGCCTCGAGGTCTCGCCACTCCTGCCTCGCCCGGATTGCGTTGGGGCAGTCTTCGCGCGAGCAGCAGCACGTACACCTTGTGCGTGCCCCGGCCCCGCCACCGCCTCCTCCTCCTCCTCCTCCTCCTCTGTACTCGCTGTCGCCGGACACGCTGCGCCTCCGCCTGCTCGGTGCGATACTGCCTGCGTCACTGCCCGCATCGCTCCTCCCGCCCCACTGCGAACCCGTCTCGGTGTTGACGCCTAGAAACTCGGCGTAGGCCGACTTGCGGTTGAGGCGGAACTCGGTGATGATCTTTGTAAAGTCCTCTATAGTGCGCGACTGGCGGACGCCCTCCTCGAGCTCGTCAATCTCGGCCGGATCGGTGGTGGAGAGCATCGACATTGATCGGTCGGCAGCGTCAACGATCGAGTCGGCATAGTCAGACCCTCCGTCATTGGCGCCGTGGCCGTTGATCAGCGAGCCGGCCCGCGACTTGAGCGGAGAGAGGAAGGACGACGACGCCATCGAGGCGGTACCTCCGTCGCCTTGGCGGCGGCGCGCCGGGCTATAGTTTGTCTGGTGCTGGTGGGCGCTGTCGGATGGAAGAGGAAAAGTGGAGCGTGTAGAAGGACTGTGGACAGTAGCGCCTTGACCTCCCCCTCCGTGCTCTTCCTCCTGCAGTACTTGTTCCTCGAGTCCAAGGCCGAGTCCGGCCCCGCGCGGCGAGCCGTTTTGCATGGCGAGCGGCGAAGAAGTGGCGGCGCGATCCCGACCTGGGCGGCGGTGGTGATGGGGGTCGAGCTCGCCCTCTGCCAGAGGGGAGGGCTGCTGCTGCTGTGGCGGCGGCGGCTGTCCGAAGAGATGATGATGCTGGCTGCTGACGTACCTCGCGCTGCTGCCGCTGCCGATACCAACACCGACCCACCGCAAACACGTAGTTACTGTACGGCCCAGCGCCGTGCGCGCCCACCAGCGATTTTTTTCATGTCTCGCCATTGCTGCCTGGCCTGCAAGGGTCTACGCCGAGTCGCCCCCTTGTTCCAGCGCAGCGTCTACGCCGACTCGGCTCCACTACTCAACTCGAAGCAAGTGTAGAGCCGGATTAAGATTCCACCATGCAGAGGCAGACGAGGAGACTCTACCACTACTTCGCTTCTTCCGCAAGCCGAGACAAGCAACGCCACAGCTTTAGACATGCTCACACGACCAAGGGGGCCCCCCCGCTAAGCGACAAGGGGCCCTTTTCCATTCCGTCTCTTCGCTTCTTCCGCAAGCCGAGACAAGCAACGCCACAGCTTACGACATGCTCACACGACCAAGGGGGCCCCCCCGCTAAGCGACAAGGGGCCCTTTTCCATTCCGTCTCTTCGCTTCTTCCGCAAGCCGAGACAAGCAACGCCACAGCTTACGACATGCTCACACGACCAAGGGGGCCCCCCCGCTAAGCGACAAGGGACCCTTTTCCATTCCGTCTCATGGCGACGCCCCAGTTGAATAGACGGCTCACAGCATCCTTGTCCACCTCTTCCTCCCCATCAAACAGCATTTACCATGGCATGGAGTGTCCCGTGTCGTCTCGCACCACGAGCACAAGCTGATATCGAACGTCTGTGGCATTACTCTTTGTTTCTACAGCCTCTCCACTCACCTACGCCGACAAGCCCGCCGTCAGGATCGTACTCGAGATCCTCGGGACATCGCTCATCTCCCTCGCTACATACGCCTTCCCGGGCAACTCTTTAGCCGTGTACACCGCCTCGTTGCCCTTGTCTATAAAGATCACCGACGTCTTTACCTTTCCGTCCACCTTCAACACTCTCGACAACGTCTGCGGGTTGATACCGTACCTCGCCAGGTTGGCATCGCTCAGTGCAATGACGAAATAATCATCCGCCGTACCTTCGTCCCCCTCTCCTTCCGCGTACATCCCGACATTCTCGTCCATCTCGTCGGAAGGCGCGACGGCAGAGTGAGGGTCCGACCAGTCGGGAGGTAGGCGTTTCTTGACGTCTCAGATCGACTGTTCGATGCACTTCAACGTGTGGTCGCCCGAATCGCAGTATTGCGTGTGCGAGACAATCGAGCGTAGGATGCGATATTGGTCCCCCTCTGACCGCGGCAGACGGCCGATCGAGACCAGCGGAATCACCGGCGAGTCGCCAGAGTGCGCGACGAGTCGACGCGCGCAAAGGCTTGCATGACCATCTGCAGCCGTGCCAAGGGGAAGGACGAAGGAACAAATCAGTGGTACAGCTTAACGAAGAAACGGCCAGCGAGGTCTCCAACAAGACGCGGTCCCCAACAACGACGAGCACTTACCAAACAGACCTCGAGCTCCCTCTGCAGCCGTCCGTCAAACTGCATGTGATACATTCTCGCACTCGCGTCCAGCACCAGTCTGATCCTCTTGGGCTTGAACATCGGCGCGCCCACCTCGGGCGGTCTCTCGCTCCGCCTCTTGAAGATCGTCCGCTCGCCCATCAGGCCTTCGCTCAGACGTCGTTCATCGAGTTCCCCGTCCTGCTGCCTCGAGACCCACGCGCGCTCCTCCTCGTTGGCCTTGAGGTCCTGCAGCACGTTCGACAGGTGCTGAACGTATGGCGCCACCTTTTGCGTGATCTCGTGCATGTTGACCGCTTCGTGCGGCGCCAGGCCGTTCTCCTTGAGCTGCTTCTCGAGCGCGGCGCGCGCCTGCTTTTTGATGTGGTCGGGAACGTCGACCTTGAGCTTCTGCGAGACCTGGTGGATCTTGTGGCCCTTGTACAGCCGCCCCTTTCCTCCTCTCCCGCCAAGACCATCCGTATCTCGTCCACCTACACCGCCTCGCCACTGGTTTCCTCCGACATGGGGCTCGTTGTCGGGATCCTCCTTCCCGTCCTTGGGCTTGTCGAGGTCCGTCGCTCGCCCGGCCTTTTTGGGATCGTAGTCGACCTGTCCTTCGAACGTGACCTTGAGCGGCTTCGCCGGTTCCAGCCGGTTGCGCAGCGCTTCGAGGTCGAGGTCGTCAACGGGCAATCCGCGCTTTCGCAGCGTCTCGACCACCCACCGTATCGCCTCGGGGCGGTGCAGGTCAAAAGTGAGCGTGTTGAGCAGCACGCTCGTCAGGCTTTCGTCGGGGAACTGTTCCACGTGCGCGACGAGGTGCAGCAACTCGCGCAGCGAGTACGGGTGGTTGATCAGTCCGACCTCGAAGCCGTCGCGCAGGTCGTGGAAGGCCACGTCGAGATTGCGCAGCAAATCCATGTCGACCGAGGGCGCGGCCGCGTGCAGCAGGCGCACCTCGGACTCGATGTCCGGGTTCGAGACGGCGTAGCACGAGAAGCCCTCGCCGACCACCTCGACCATGCTGTTGCCCTGGAATGGCCAGCCGGGCCGGTTCGAGAGCAGCACCAGCCGGAACGACGGGTGGACCACCACGTCACCCTCGTCGCCTTGGCTGGATGCCGGCCGGATCCTCCTCCCGTCCAGCAGCGTCTTGCCGCCGGCAACGACCTCCGGATCGCCGAGACGGAGCTTGGGGACGTAGCGGAACGCGCCCTCCGCCCCCGGCGGGTGGATCTTGCACTCCTGAAGCAGGTTGCTAATCACCTCGCGCACCGTGCTCGGCATGAAGTCGACCAGCAGCGACCACCAGACGAGGCCGTAGAGGTCGCAGTCGCCATCGTCGCCTTCGGGCCCGTCGACGTCGCGCTCCAGCGCCAGACGCGCGGCCATCCGGATCACCTGGCGCGTGCCCAGCTTGCACGACTTGGCCAGCATCGGGTCGGCGCTGAGGTCGCGGTAGCGCTGGACAAACGCGAGCAGGCGTTTCAGCGAAGGAGATTCCGGCGACACGCCCGTGCGGCGCAGCACGATTTCGCGCTCCTCGGCCGCGTCCATTGGCGCAGTGATGCACGTGGCAAACAGCGTCGCCGACTCCTCGCTCAGCCATCCAGCCGACTTGGTCGCGGTCAGGACGACTCGAAAGCTGTCAGAGATGGACGGCGAGGCATCGGCGCCCTTGGCAACGTCGTTGCCTCCAAGGCTGAGCCTCTGTCCGTTCCAGAGCTCGCTCTCGCGATCCTGCAGCAGTCTCGAGAGCGAGTTCAGCGTCGGGCCCAGCACCTCGACGCCGGCGAAATGGATCAGCTTGTCCTGCATCGCGCCGCTCGTTCGCGGCGCGGGCTCCCAGCCGGTCGGGCCGTCGGCGCCGGTCGATCTGCGCATCAGCAGCTCGCCACCGCCTAGGTCCTTCCACAGCCAGACGGACTCGTACGCGTACCCGAGCGCCGAAGCCATCAGCGAGATGCAAGTCGTCGTCGACGACGACGGCTTGTGGGCGGCGGCGCCAGCGGCAGAGGACGAATCGCCGGACGACGACGACGACGCGGCAGCGTCAAAGGAGCCAGGTAACAGGCACATGTCGCGGCCAATGGCGTGGAGCTGGACCAGGCGGCTGAAGGTGGAGAGAACGCGCGGCGTGACCACCACATCCCTACCGGCCGTGGCGCCAAGTTGAGGTAGGGGTGCAAGCGGCAGAGGACCGCAGGGCACCTCGAGGGTGACGGTCGAGGCAGCGCCTGCGCCGCTGGCGAACGTCACCTTGGCCCGGCCGGCATCAAGGCGCTCGATAGCGGAGACGACATAACCCATGTACCCTGCGCCCGTCTCGCGCAACGAATCGTCGGCGACGCCCAGGCCTTGGTCGAGGCGCAGCTGGGCCAAAGGATCGCTCAGCGTCTGGTGCTTGTCCTTGTCGAGAGTGCAGATCTGCGGGTAGGCTGCGCTGAGCGCAGACAGCGTCGAGGTGGCGACATTCTGAGATGACGACGCCGCCGGCGCATCCGCCTCCTTCTGCTGACGCTTCGGCGCGAAAACGGCGATCCCGCCTGCCTTTCCGCCCTCGCCGTCTGCCACAGCGGCGGAGGCGTCCTCATCGACGATCGGCAAAAGCTCTTGCGTTGGCGGAAAGGCGAGCGTGAGGTCGTGCTTCGATGAAGGAAGTGATTGATACGTCAATATCGTAAAGACCTAGCAGACTGCATCCAAGGACATCATCGAGCTCACCAGCAGCGGCGTCGCCGTCGTCGGGAGGTTGGGAAGGCGCAGCGTGGGCTGAACCACCTCGTTGCCCTGTGCCAGCGTGGTGTGGAAGCGCAGTAGGGCAGCCAGGTTATACCAGCGGCGGGAGAGGTCTTTGGCGAGCGGTGTGGGCTCGAGCGGGACGATGTGATCGATCGACCCTTCAACCCAGCGCGCCTGGAAGCGCGAGCGGAACGGCGGATCTAAGGGGTGGCCTTTGTAGGGCGGGATGGGCGTGCCGATGGTGATGACGCGGAAGTTTGGGTGGACGGGAATGAAGCGATCTGCGCCTAGTTTGCCCATCGCGGCGTGGCGGCGGGCGGCCTCTACCTTGTCGGCGGGGAGGTGGGTGCCGTCCGCGAGGTTCTGCTCGCGGTTTTCGAGGATGTTGTTGATGATGGGCGTGACGCCACGCTCAGCGCGCTCCACGCCCTCGAGGATAAAGAGGTGGCCATGCTTCATGGCACGGACGACGGGTCCGTCGACAAAGACGAGGCTGCCGTTGGCGGTGAGGGAGCGGGCCTGGAGCATCTCTGCCTCGCCGATGTCACGGTGGAAGGAGATCTACTCGTAGGGCAGCTGGAGCAAGGCGGCAAAGGTGAGGCTGAGGCGTCGGGCGTAGGGACCAGGCGGAGCCAAGAGGATGACGTCTTGGCGGAGCTGCCACTTTTTCCAGAGGAACTCGAGGTGCTAGAGCACCAGCGGGTCGTCGAGGTTGAGCAGGAGGCGTTCCGAGGGGAGGCGCGACGGCGTGCGGGCCTCAAAGACCGGGATCTTGACGTTGGGCCCGAGCTTGAGCGTGCCGAGGGGCTTTTCAGGTGCGTCAGGCGCGGTGTAATCGATCGAGGAGGCAGCGTCGGGAGAGTGTGTCGAGGTGGTGGTGAAGGGTGGGGGAGTCTGGACATGGCGCCCGATTGAGGCGATGCGGCGGCGGCGGCGGCGGCGGCGGCGATAAAAAGGAGGAGAAGGTGGAGGCCGAGGACGAGGGCGAGGGCGACGAAGACAAAGACGAAGACGAAGACGAAGACGAAGACGAAGACGAAGACGAAGACGAAGACGAAGACGAAGAAACGGCAGGAAGAGCGAGGCGGCTTAGGTGCGGGTGCGGTCGATGGCGACGCAGGACAGCCAGCATCAAGGGGCGCGAAGGGGCGGCTTGCTTGGCGTGGCAAGGCGAGGCCGGGCCTGGGCGTATATTATGGCGGTGCAGGTGAGGCAGGGCTCGATGGGGCTGAAAGAGGGCGCAGTGAGGTGTAAGGAAGAGAGAGAGAGGGGTGGTGGGGAGAAGACTGATTGAAGCTTGTCCGGCCGGGGATGCGTGCGTCCGGCTCAGTGGTGAATGGCGGTCCGGGCGCGGGCCGAGGGCGAGCCGGTGCGGAACTGCGCACGGGACGACGCCAGCTTTTCAGATACGCCGCAAGACGCTCAATCGGATTGAACATCGGGTGGCCTGAATCGGGCGGGATTCGTGCCTTCCATTGATCGTCATAATTTCATTCAACTTCCCAATCAGAAGTGGCAGAGGACCAGGCAGCGTGAAAGTCAGATCTTGTCTTGTATACAATAGGGTCAGCTGGGAAAGGGGATAGAAATGGAATGTTTGGGAAGCACATTAGCAATATTGGATTGTTGGCATGGGTGACATAAAAGGGACTAGAGGAAGGGGACTGCACTATGGATATGCCTGTAGAGCCAACATTGGCAGAGGTGGCAGCAGGCAAGGAAGCTGGCAAGTCTTATGTGCCTTCTTCTCTCCTTTAGTAGACATAGTAAAAGTTGAAGCCAATCAGATTCACACCAGTCTTGTTCTCCATCTTTGTCAGCTCCCTGTTCTTCCTCTTGAGCACCCAGCCAAGTGCAAGGGCAGTGAGGATAGCAAACAAGATGAAGCTGACCAACACACTGCCACCCACTATGTAGTAGGGCTTGTCACTGTCAGAGTAGAGGTAACTGGTGTAGAAGTGGGAAGCATTGGCAAGCATTGTACACAGTGCCAGTGCAACCACCCTCTTGTTCCATGGACAAGGGAGGATGGCACTGATCCAGGATAGGATGATGCTGTAGACTGAGTACAGTCCAATGACCTGCAGGAACATGACCATGTACCAACCTGCAGTTGTGTGCAGCATCATGGTCAGGATGTTACCAACAATTGAGATGACAAGCAGCAAGGCAATGTGTAGCATTTGCTCATTGGTGTAACCAGAGTGTCAGGCATTGAGGATCAACAGCACAAATACCAGCACAAAGGGAGGCAAAGTAAGGAGCAGCATCTTGATCAGTCTGTAGCCCAGCATCTACACAATTGATGGGAAAAAGTAGCTGTTGGGCACAGTCTGAGGAAGCCAATGGAAAAGCAAAGAGGCGAAATATTGTTAGACCAGGTGACCAAGGGCAGCAGAGGCTCTAGCATCCTTTCCCCTTGCCCTCCTCCATGCTGGCAGACAACAATGTGTGACAACTCACATGAACAATGTGCCAACCATATTGCAGTGCTGCAAGACTATGCAGATCCACACCAAAGCATCCTTGATGCACAGAGTGAAGCCCTCCCAGATATTCTCCTTTGGCACATTCTTGGCACCTGTATCAACAGTGAGCCGGTGCTGTGCCAGAGCCTTCTTCTCCTCTAACAGCCAACTTGTTGTCTTGGGCCAGTCAGGGAGCAGTAACATTGCAATGACCGCAATGCCAATTGTTGCTGCTTCCTTGCAGATGAAGATCCATTTCCAGCTGTCAATGCTGTGCATGCCATTGAGGCCCTTGACAATGCCAATGGCAAGGAGGCCACCAAATGCATTGGACAGTGCGTTGCCACAGTAGAGTGCTGCAATGCTGTTGGACCCAGCCAGTAGGTGGGTGGTTCCATAGGCTTGGACCTTGGATTCAAGCCAACCATCTGTGTTGCAAATGCCCAAGTAGGTAGGTGTAACAGCAGCAGTCATCAGGTGCAGCAACTTGCCTGGCTGGGAGAAAGTCTACAGGCCTACTTGCTCCCTGCTGAGGAAGGTGCTCTCACTTGAGGGCCATTACTTCTTTGGTGCCCACATCAGAGGACAGAGCGACACTTGGTGGTGGTCGGATTTGGTTGGCAATGCTTGCAGGCACCGATGGTGGGGTTTGTGTCAATGTTGCAATGTATGTCAACAGTTATGGCAATGCTGGCAATGCTAGCAATGCGTTGTCAGGCTCTCCACAGGTGATGTGGCAAGCTTGTTATGACTGTATTGACTAGACTGGATGCCAGATCCAGTCCTTGTCCATAGAGTGGCTTAGTTATACATACAAGCGGCCACCTTGCCTTAATATCCTGTTGCCCAAAGGTTGCACCCAGTAACAATAGCCCTTGCCCCACTTGTCCAGGCAACACCTGGTGCGCACAAGCTTGATGTACCTTGCCTCAATGGTCCTTCCCAATTCCTGTCCACCATCCAGCTCTCTGGCCATGTTGTTTGTCCACCATGTGTGATTATCTTTACTGTTATCCTGGACCTGCTGTTCCCCAGCAACTTGGTCCTGCAGCAAGCAAGTCTCTGTACCCTGACAAGAGACTTGCTTGCCAGGGACCAAGTTGCTGCCTGCACTGCCCAGCTGTGACACCCATCTAGGATTATTTTAGGCAGTAAGACCGGTCCCCATAGGTTGCCAGAGCATGGACATGCAGAAGCTTACTGCCATTACAACACCAGGCTAGCAAATCAAGTGTGAGCCATACACAACTCTCCTTTGGCAATCTTATTCCAGGTCATGGTGAAGTGCAACTTCCAACTTTGGCTGTGCAAGCATGTTGACACACATCAATGCGGCATAGGTCTAGACCTTGGGGAACCGCCAACCATCATTGCCAAGGCCCTTTCTTGGGCGTCATTTGTTGATTCCAGGCATTCCAATGGTGACTACTGGGTGCAAGGAACAGAGCCCTGCTCTGACACACCCAGCCCTTTGCTACTTCCTAACACACCCAACTTTTGCGTCAGCGGTCAGCTATTTCTGTTCCTTCTGCTCATGCTTTAGAGCAGTTTGAAAATTTAGTACATACAAATCAGCATCGTGATCTGGCCCACATTGTGGGGGCAGAGTGCTTCAATTTCATTGTCGAGAAAGTTTTCTGTCGGCTTTGGGACTCCTTCTTTACCCTGAAACTTAATCAGGGCCTGAACATACTATAGCGGATCGACGAGGTCTTGCCTGCTACCTATCCAGTGTTCCCGCACCAGTGGCATTCTAGGTGTCCTTGACTTAAAAGTAGTCTACCATCTCACACTTAGTGGCCAAGCAGATGTCAACAAGCACAATGTGCAAGCCAACATCTCGGTATCATGTTGAAGCTGTTGATCAAAGAAGTTGTCAAGACCGCTGCAGATAGAAAGAGCAACAGACAAACAAAAGAGCTCAGCCAAGAATGAGATTCACGTTCTGCAAATGAAAGGCGCTGCCAAAACCATTGTGACATTCCAAGAGATGAAACCAAGCAATAGGAAAGAGTAAAGGCATTCTTGTTGGAACAGACCAAGCAACTTGCAAGCCTGAATGGAAGCGGAGTACATCCTGATGCCAAATGGGTCAACACAGCCCCCTATCCCTGGAGACTGTGTCAAGGTAGACCAGAGCAAAAAGGGGACATGAGGCAAATTGCAACAAAAGCTACCCTCAATCACACTGCTGCTTCTCAGATGCGACCTTGTTGTTGGGCAAAGGGCTGTCCAAGGTCCTTGCACCCAAGGCTATTGCTGTGTGCAAAAAGCCAAGGTGGAATTGGTTGATGAGCATCAACTAAAACTTCCTTGCAGCGATGCTGTTCTCAAAGTGAAGGTCGAGCTCACCAGTGTTTTGGTTGCGGGTCTTGGGGAGGCGGAGGTAGCAATAGAGGAACATGATGAAGCAGCTGCACAGCCAGAAGAAGCCAGACTTGGCACCCCAGTCCCACTGGTTGGAGGCAATCATGCGCAGCTGGATGGTGTTGGTGACAAGTCTGGTGAGGTTGTATGTGGTGCAAGTCAGCACAACTGTCTTGGTTTGCAAGCTGTTCAAAGAGAGTTCCAAGACCAGGGTGTAACAGACCGGTCCAATGCTGATTTTGTACAACAGGTTGAGCAGGATCATGACACTGATAGCAAGCAAGGTTGACTAGGTCTCCTTGATGCCAAGTGCACCAATGATGAGGCAGGTGACACCCATGATCACTAGACCAAAGAGATAGAGCAACCTGCATCTGAACCACGTCATGAGGAACTACAACACCATGGTGCCAACAATGTACATGCAGTTCATGCTGAGGTTAAAATTGAAGGAGTTCTTCTCGCTCAGTCTGGCCTTCTGGAGGAAGACAACGGCAAATCCAATGAGCGGGGTCGCCTCTGAGCCACTGGATTGCCCAGATGATGCAAGAAATTTTGGTGCAGCACTGGTTGGTGCCTTGGAAGCAGTTGAAGGTGGCTCCAGCCGTCTTGGCCTCCTCAATTGCGTTGGTGTGCTTGATCAGTGCCAGCTCCTCCTGGACCTTGACTTCCAAGAGCTGGTCAGCATTGATGAGGTGTCGGATCTGCATCTTGGCCTCTTTGTCCCTACCCTTTTGCACCAGCCACCAGGGCAATTTGGGGGCAAAGTAGGCGCAGAGGAAGAGCAGTACAGGCCAGACACACTGCAGCGCAAAGGGAAGCTTGTAAGCCAGGTTGTGAGGAAGCGCCAAAGTGCCATTTGGCAGATCTCGGTGGCATAGGCAGTTGTGAGCATCTGGAAGATACCCCACAGAATACCGCACAGCACCTTGCCAAGCAAGAGGATGGGCAGGCTCTTGGCAAAGAATGTGGTGAAGACACAGGCAGCCATGGCCACCATTGCCGCCATGTATGTATGGCAGTAGCGGAAGCAGTCTGAAGCCCAGCCATTGATAGCAAGACCAATTAGCTCTCCACAGAGGGCCAAGTTGGACAAGCCCATCTGCCATGCTGAGGACAGCATGTAGCTGCTGTTGCCATTGGGCTGTCCAAAGTTCTTGAGGAATTTCAACTGTAGAGACAGCGTGAGAGGGCACGGAAAGAGCAGGGGTCTATTATTAGCATTCTGCCAGCCAATGTTGCAGCTGTTCAAGTGGTTGGAGCAAGACTTACCTGTCCAAAGAAGGAGTTGATCACAACCAGGTTGTATCCCTTCATGATGAGGGCAGCAGAAAGCACCTGAAATCGATGGAAGCACACATGAAATAGAAGCCTCAGTCAGCCTCTCCCTTCCTGGTTTTCTTCCTTAGGGCTGGCCTGAGGTGGCTGCTACCTACCGTGAACCATGCAGCAGCCTTGCTGTGCCTGCGGAGGGCCTGTCAGACGGTGAGGCTGTGCGCATCCTGGTTGGCCTTGGTGACAAACTGCATGATGTAGTCATGATCTTGATTGAGCCTAGCAACAACTTCTCGCTTCTTGGAGGTGATGATGGCTGCAGGGCTGTTCAACTCGAGTGCCAATATGTGCTCCATTGATCTGAGTCATAGAAAGGTTGGTGGACTTAGAAGATGACTGTTGGGCAGAGAGGCTTTAAAAGATGGTGTGGGGACAGCGCTGTATGAAAGAGCTGGTGGTGGATGGGTTGAGATGGTGAGTGGGTTGGGATGATGGGGCATGCTTCAACTCAGATATAGGTCCTATACCATCTCATCTTTCTCTTTAGTTATTTAGCTATGAACAAGGTGCGGTCCTTTTGCATATGCAAGGTACCACAAAACAGTCAAAGGTCACATCTACTGTGGTAATACTATAGGACAATTCCAATGTTCTCAAGCCTGTTACATAACAGATGTCCAAGGGGCCCTGCAGCCAGCACTGTAGGGCCTTGACGCTGTGGACTGGTGAGCCTCTGCTAGTACAGATAGTCACTTGATTGAAGCAGGGAGCAAAGGTCACTGGTTGGCTTGAGCATACAGTATGAAGGGCACCGAATGCTGGTGGACATCTCTATTGGCCATCTATCATGCTGCTGCAGTCTGTCTCAAGCAAAATGTGGAGAAGGGGCCCAACTGGCAACTTGATAGCTGCTGCTCCTTGGTCCTGAGTCCCTGGAGAAGCGACTGGGGTCAGTGTCGGTGCCCACAGGGTACTTGGCATTGCTCATAGTGCTCTGTGAAGCGGATGACAAGCAAGGCAAATGGGGCAGATTGAGACAACAAAGACTGTTTTACAGTATGCACTTGTGCAGTGTGAGGGGAGCTGGAGGTGCCCGGTCACTGCCCAATGCTGAGCAAGGTGTACAGAAGTGAGGCTCAAGGGTTAAGGGTCAAGAGACACAAGTCAAAAGGTAGGGGAAGGTGACTTGGCAGTTGACAAGTGTACGACATTACAGTAAATGGTGATGCTGGGAATCTTGTGGCTGTTGTTGATGGCATGGGGCGGCATTAATTATGTAGCCTTCCTTTCAGCACATGCTTTTAGGCTGTTGAGGGCATGGGAATCAAGCTCTACTTTGCATTTGCTCACAAGGAATGGCTAGAGTTGAGTCAGATGCGGCTGATGTGGGACTTTGCTGCAGCATTTTGAGCACTGCTGTGCAGTTGCTTTGGGAGCTTTGGCCCTGGTAGAGCAAGTGTGAGTGAAGGTCTCGCAGATGCATCAATGGGATCCTTATTCAGCTGTGTAGATGACAGAGGAGCCGTTGTTGCAGCAGCAAATGGCAGCGTACAGTAGCTTTGATCTAAGAACAAGCTTGGCAGGCATGGTGGGGTCAGCTGAGCGCATTGGCCAGAGCTGCGGGTGTCGACACTTATTTGCTCGCCGCTCTGCCTGCATCCTTGTGTGTTTCTGGGGCACTTTTGAGCATGTGCTGTAACTCAACCCCTTCCCTGGGCTGCTTTGTCTATCCGCAAAACCACCTGACTTCCCACATACAGTAACCAGCAAGCATTCCATCAAAGAAAGTTCTCAAAGGTGTTATGTAGACAAGAGAAAGATTTACCAAGGGGCAATTTATTGACCTCATTGTACAGCAATAGGCTGCAGGGGCAGCATTGGGTTCGACAATCTCGCCCAATGGTAACAGATGACTTGCCAATGTTGTTAGGCATGGCCCACAGGGACTTGAGGATACCGTAGAAGCAGCCACAGGCTAGGTAGGGGCTCGCAGGAGAGGCCAAGGGCAATCAGGTGTCAACAGCATACCTTGCTATCTAGAAGACAGTATAGTACATTTGACAAGGGAAGCCGTAGGGCCCACAGCTTTGTCTCTACTACTTATGGACAAAGGGGCTCCCGCGGGGGGGCTGCCTGGCCTCCCTCTCTGGGTCGAGCCCTACCTTGCATGTCGGCCAAACAGGCCTCCCCCGGTATTCCCACAGCCGCAGCCAGCTTGCCTTTGGAGCCAGAGGGGGAGCGCCCCAAGCCTGGTTGGTACTCGACAGGGGTCAATAGGTTGGCCAGGCCCAATTGGTCCCTGCATGGCTGGCAGGGTCATAACAGACATGTACAGCTCCATTCTTGTCACAGGTCAGGCAAAGCGGGGCCTCAGCTCAGGCAACAACATGGCTCCAGCACCGGCAACCCACTGCCAGGTCCGGCACATCAGCAGAAAAGAGTACTGCTAGAGTCAAGCAAAAGGGTTGCTGGTCCAAGGAAGGCTCAGCTGGATCTTGGCCCTGATCTTGTATGGCATTATTGTCATGCTGTAGGGTAGTGCGGTATCACACAGGCTTCCTAATGCTTGTTGCCAGAGTCTCAGAGCTCCTCCATGCTGCTCTTGTCTTCCAGACTCCAGAAGGGGGCATTTTGGCTACTTCACTGTGGCTCAATGATAGACATTGAGCCACAAGACAACGCCAACTGCCATAACTTGGTCTTCTTGATACAAATACAGGGCTTTCATCCAGTCATCTCATATTGCCATTACCACCATCTGTTCCACACATTCCAATCCGCACAAGACTGCTCCTCCTCACCAGACCAATCACCCTTCCCAGATCATTCCTTTCTCCTCGCATCTGACGCACAACATCATACCATGCCATCCACCTTCCTCTATGCCCTTGCAGCCCTCCTTGCTGTGGTTCCTGCCATGCAGGTCCTTGCTCAGAGTAACCTGGGTGGTCAAGGATATGTCAACCTCTCTATCAAAGGCGGCATCCCCAAGCACCTGTGAGCAGAACTTGGCAAAATCAGATCTTGGTTGCAGATGAAAAACGGCAGTAGACTGACCACCTGTGCTGCTTCCCCGCTCTGATCCTATGTGGACTGATAGAGACGCTGGCATCATTTATGGGATGTATGTTTTTGTCCCAATGCAACTGTTCTGCTCCTTGTGCATCAGAAGCTGACCTGAGCCACTACCTTCATGCCACTCACTGCGACACCTGCCGCAATCATCAGTCCTAACAATACTGCCTACATGCCCAACAAAGCTTCCATGCTGCCTGACAGCCTGTACAACGAGTCCATCATCAACTTCATTCATGCCAGCAGTGCACAGATCCAAACCTTCCCTGGCTATGTGTCAAGCATCCAAGGATATGAGGACCGCTTCAACTCTACGCTGGAGAACTACTGCTTTGCCCACGCTCACAGCTCCGAGTTTGTTCTGCTGCCCCATGACCTGTGGGGTGCAGATAGCTTCAACAATGCTGCCAACATGTTCCCCTGTGACAACAGAAACTGCAACCTGTACAGCCAGTTCCTCGATGGACTGATCTCGGACCTCAAGGCCAACAACATGCTTCATGGCATGCACATTGACATCTGGAACAAGCCGGATGTCCAAAGCTTCTGGCTGCATAGCCAGGACCAGTGGATCTGGTTATACAATTATGCCTTCTGCAAGTAATGTGCTGTGTTCAAAATGCAGGTGCCCCTCCAGGGCCTGACAACAACGGCACCACCCAGCAGCAGCAACATGTGGTGGCAGAAGTTTGGCAACAACATCAAGGCCAACACAGATGTCCAGCCAGATATCTACGCCTTCCACCAGCTCCTGGGTCGGAATGCAGCCAAATGCAGCAATGACCTATTTGTCTCTGTTCGAGAGCTGCAGAACTTCAAGTCCATCTATGGACTTCTGGATAGGCCTGTGCAGATCAACAAGTATGCTTACATTGACAAGCAGATGCCTGCCTACAGCATATGGTTCCTGGAGCGCTTCAAGCGTACAGGTGCCTATGGCCAGTGCACCAACTGAGGCATGTGGCAAGGCCTGCACAACAACATGGCCAAGCTTGTTGGAAATGCGGACTTGGGAATGTTCTACAAACTGGGAGACTGGCATGTCTACAAATACTACATGCAGGTGCAAAAGGGCCTCATCATGCTTGCTGGAGCCATGGTGTCAAACTGCTACAACCTGTACATGACGCAGGAGGCAGACAAGGGCCTGGTCCACATCCTTTCTAGCACCTGTGGCCAGATGGGCTCCTACCCCATTGTGGTCAGCTCTATTGGCTCCATTGCCATGTACCAGGGCAAGTCATTGCTGCATGTGCTGGTCAAGGAGATCCTCTACAAGGGAGGCCACATCAACAACCCCATCACCCTCTCCAATGCCAATGTTGCTGTTGTCAATGATAAGCTCACCATTAACCTCAACATGAACCTCGACAGTGCCTACACCATCAACATCTCTGTTTCTCCCACCATGGTTGGCCAAAGCCTTCAGTTTGCCAAGGAGTGAGTGGGGTATAGAGAGGAGATTAGGTTTTTGAACATCAGTGGGAAAATGCTGGCAGACATCAACTCGTTGATGCAGCACACCAGAAGGGAGGGAAGGAGAAACAAGCATAGATTCTAGAAGGGTTGCCAAACTCCGGAAGAAGTTGCTGCAAGCTCCCAGCCTGGGTTGTAAGGTCGGCTGGTCAAGTGCTGTATGGTAGCAAGGCAAGAGCGCAAGGTGCATGGGAACAAGAGTAGCAAGTACATGCGACAACAAAGGAACATGGCAAAGGGGAGGAGGGCAGGCAAAAGAAGCAACTGCCAGTGCATGGATGATGATGGCAGAGATGGGGGTGATGGTGGAAGAAGAGCAGGAGGCTGACAAGGGCAGCAACAGGAAAAAGGGGAGCCATGTCAACCAACTGGCATCCGACACATATGTGACCAAGCACCTAACAGACCCAGGGTCAAAAGAAGATGGAAATCCAGCTGAGGAAGAGAAGAGGAGGGTCAGTGTGTTGTGTCCAGGATGATTACCAACCTGGTCAGCATTTTGATGCAGCATGCAAAGCTCAATAGACATGTCTTGTAGAGCTGCAGCCCTTGCAATCAAGGCAGTCTCACAACCTTTCTCATGAAGCTAAACACAGTGGAGGTGGCAGAGCAAAGACATGTTGCATGCTTGCTGCTAATGCTGCCACCATTGAGCTCCGCTTCAAGAGTCCACTTTGACTGGTGTGGCTGAAATGTCTGTGCTCTGTTGCTTGACCGGACATCTTTTGTCTTTTCCCTGATTTGTCCCTCTGCAAGGTGCTGGTCAAAACTGCGCTGCTCATGTCTGGGAGGAGGCAAGTCTGTTAGGTTGGTCAAGACCTTTCAACTTGCCATGACACCAGGTGGAAAGGGTGTTTGTTGCATGTGAAGTTGAAGCAGCCAATGTGGTCAAATTCAAAGATGCAAACAAACAGCAGCGCTCCTGCATTGACCCTAGCCTGCCATGGTGATGATGTGCAAACAGGGAAAACAAGGGAAACATGGTAAAATAATTTAATGGCATCAAAAAGGGTTGTGAAAAGGGAGTGTCTCGGTGTTTGTTCTTGCCCTCTCATGCCCTCAACAGGGTGGCTTGCCCTGCAGGAGCTTGACCTGCCTTTGACACCCTGGCTGTGCAATCACAAAATCCAGCTGTTCCATTGTGCTTGGCTGGCACACTAATTGCGGAAGGGAGCATACTGTTGTTGCAATGTCTACATCAGCAGGGAGCAGCCCATGCTGAGCACAAAAGGCTAGACATGAGAGACTGGACATCTCTAACATCAGACAACAAGATATCCACCCAGCAAATCTGACCACAACGAGGTTGATGGACAAAGCACAAGGAGAGATGCCAGTGCAAGGACTGCTTCCTTTCTTGAGTGCTTGGATGCACATGTCCAGCTTCTGCAACAAGGGTCATGGCAAGAGACCACTGGTGACTGGCAACAGGGGACAGCAATGGATCACACTCCACTACAGTACTCTGCAAGCACTTGGTAGTGAGTGGCCATGGGTGTGCAGAGTTGCAGTGTGGAAGAGGGAGGCATGAAGCTGCCAGGAGGTGGCTCGGAAGGCGAAAAGAGGCGCGGCCGGGCGCGTCTATGGGGATCTGGGTAGGGTGGTGCGTTGCTGGCTGGGGACGCAGAGAAACATGGGTGAGGGCATGCTGGCGGGGGGGTGCGTGCGTCAAGGCGAGCGCCTGTCATTCGCCGCTCTCGCCAAACAAAAAGGCTAGGCTGGGTAAAGCTGGCCATCCGCGCGTGTTGCGCGCTCCACCCGCCTCCACATCTTCTGCACATGGCTCGAGCACCGCCAGATCTCGCTCTCAACGACCCCTCTCCCCCCCGCGCCCCTTTGCCCGCGCACAAGGTCCAGCACCGCTCTCATCCGTTGCTCTCTCGGCCGTCTCCACCTTGTTCGCCGGTCGCCCCTCGGCATTTATCCACTCAGAGCAGCAGATCGCCGACCGCTGTGCTCGCTGCATAGCCGGCTGCGTCCCTCTCTTGCGCCCCGGCAATCTGCTCTCGTTCCGTCCCTCTCTTGGCTCCTCTCAACCATCAGGGCTGCGACGGCGAGCAGCTTCTGCCCGGCAACCTTCGACATCACTCTCCGCCCTTTCTCCTTCGAAGAGCCGCCTTTGCATCCCCTTATAAGCGCT
Source organism: Thecaphora thlaspeos (assembly GCA_900291925.1). Lineage (NCBI taxonomy): Eukaryota > Fungi > Basidiomycota > Ustilaginomycetes > Urocystidales > Glomosporiaceae > Thecaphora > Thecaphora thlaspeos. The sequence continues at coordinate 165,076 of UWYS01000019.1, read as the reverse complement.
GTCGTATCTCGCCCACCCTCCTCCCTTCTGCCCGCAGCACCCAACCCGTAACGCCTCCCGATGTTGGTGCAAGAGTGACAACCACCCTCCCCATCCACTACATACACGATGCTCGACCAACAAGATTCATAGCTCAGCCACAGCTTCGGCGGCGAGACGCTTGTCGTCGAGGCATGGCACAACAACGCCCTCCGTGTCCGCTGCACACAATACCCCGAGCTGCCCGCAGAGAACTGGGCGCTGAGCCAGCCTCCTCCTTCACCTTCCACGGCCGCCGTCAACATCGACACGGCCCCCGGCGGTAAAGGCGGCTCCAGCATCAACGGCAACATCACCGCCACCATCTCGGAGCGCGGCAAGCTCGTCATCACCAACTCGCACGGCAAGGTGCTGCTCGAAGAGTACCAGCGCAACCGCGACGACCCGACAGATCCAAAGTGCAGCGCCATCCTCGTCGAGGCGCGCGACTTTGTCCCCATCGCCGGCGGAGACTTCCACATCACGGCGCGCTTCGAGTCGCAGGACGTCGACGAGCGCATCTACGGCATGGGCCAGTACCAGCAGCCCTACCTTGATCTCAAGGGTTGCGACCTCGAGATGGCCCACCGCAACTCGCAGGCCAGCATACCCTTTGCCCACTCCCAGCCGCGGCTACGGCATCCTGTGGAACAGCCCTTCGGTCGGCCGCGCCATGTTCCGGCGCAACATCATGTCCTTCGAGTCGCGCAGCTTCAAGGTGCTCGACTACTGGGTCGTCGCCGGCGACTATCCCCGCGAGATCCAAGAGGCCTACGCCTCCGCCACCGACGCCGTGCCCATGATGCCAGAGTACGGGCTTGGCTTCTGGCAGTGCAAGCTGCGCTACCAGACGCAAGAGGAGCTGCTCGCCGTCGCGCGCAAGCACTACGGCCTTGGACTCCCCATCGACGTCATCGTCGTCGACTTCTTCCACTGGCCCAAGCAGGGAGACTGGCGCTGCGACACCACCTACTTCCCCGACCCCAAGGCCATGGTCGACGAGCTCAAGCAGATGGGTATCGAGCTCATGGTCAGCATCTGGCCCACCGTCGACGTTCGTTCCGAGAACTACAAGGAGCTGCTCGAGAAGGGCCACCTCGTACGCACAGAGCGCGGAGCTCCTATACAGTTCGACTTCTGCGGCAACAGTCTTCTCGCCGACTTCACCTCGCCCAAGGCACGCAGCCACATCTGGGACATCTGCAAGCGCAACTACTTCGACCCGGGCGTCTGAGTGTTCTGGCTCGACGAGACGGAGCCCGAGTACAGCCGGTACGACTTTGACAACTACCGCTACCACAAGGGCTCGCTGCTGGCGGTGGGCAACGAATACCCCGTGACCTACTCGCAGACCTTCTACGAGGGGCAGGAGAAAGAGGGGCAGAACAACATCGTCAACCTCGTCCGCTGTGCCTGGGCAGGCTCGCAGCGATACGGCGCGCTGGTGTGGAGCGGCGACATTGCGTCGTCGTGAGAAAGCTTCCGCAACCAGCTCGCCGCCGGACTCAATATGGGTCTGGCGGGCATCCCCTGGTGGACGACCGACATTGGCGGCTTCCACGGCGGCGATCCCAACGACGAGGCCTTCCGCGAGCTGCTGGTCCGCTGGTTCCAGTGGGGCGCCTTTTGCCCCGTGATGCGCCTCCACGGTGACCGCGAGCCGCGACAGCCGCAGTACGGCACCACGGGCGGCGCAGAGTGCTGCAGCGGCGCCGAGAACGAAGTTTGGAGCTACGGCGAGGCCAACTTCGTCATCCTCAAAAAGTACCTCTTGATCCGCGAAGCACTGCGAGACTACACCAGGGAGCTGATGAAGCAGGCGCACGAGAAGGGATCGCCCGTCATGCGCACCTGCTTCTACGAGTTCCCGCAGGACGAGCAGGCGTGGAGGGTAGAGGACCAGTACATGTACGGCGACCGTTACCTCGTCGCGCCCATGCTCGAGCCGGGACAGGTCAAGCGCAGCGTCTACCTCCCCACTGGCGCCAAGTGGAGGCGCTTCCGAGGCGGTCAAGGAGGACAGGACGCTGCCAAAGGCGCTGGCGAGGCACTGGAGGGCGGAAAAACGGCCGAGGTCGACGCGCCAATCGACGATATGCCCGTGTTCGAGAGGTTGTAAAGTGCCCCGCTAGGCAAGACGGCTCCGCGACGGCCCCGCGTAGGCCCTCAAAACTATTTAATGAAGGCTTCTACAAGCTCACCTTCGGGCCTCTGCCCTGTTAGTAGGCTGTATCACCACAAAAGCTCGTGCCGAAAAGACGATTAGAAGGTGCAAGGCAAAAAGTAGTAACGGAACGCGGTCAAAGTCAATTGTGGAGTGACATCAGACGTCACGTGGCAAGACCGATGGCAGAGGAAGGTGGAAGAGAGATCGAACGTTGTGGCAAGATCAAGAACGGAGCAATAGATGGCCCGGCTCGTCGCCGTTCGAGTGATCGCCACGCGTGCTACCTTCGAAGGCCTGTATGGCTGGCGAAATGATCGGATGTCGATTCAAAAGGAGACGAGGCGCGAGCAAGAGTCTAATTCACGGAAACAGCGCGGCTCCGGCCACACTCGATTCGCGGTGGGCGTCGTCGCAACGGTATAGCCAGACGAGCCACTTGACCGCTCGCTCACTCAACTCGCACGGTGGCATCGTCCGTCTGCCCGTCGCCAGCCCTTCAGCACCGCCTCGTCGGAAGAAGCCGACGACAAAGGTAACCTGGAGCACGGACCGAGCCCGAAGGCAGGGCCGAAGGGATCAGAACGAGACGGAAACGAGGCGAGCTGCGTGAGAAAAGAGGTCTGATGAGAGAAGACGCCGGCGCGGCGCCGCTTTGGCCCGAATGGCCAGCCTGGACGAGCAGGCGAGCGAGGGAGCGGCCAAAGCAGGGAGCCGACGTGAAGAGCGCATTCAGGCGCTTTTCGCCGCGACTGAGCCTTCTTCGAGGCCCTGCCCGGCACAACCTGGCAGGCATACATCCAGCCGCCCTCAACATCGTCGTTGGCTCGCCTCTCCTCCAGCGCGCCATCCGTCGTCTGGATAGCGGACGAGCCTGCCGCCTCAGTCCAAAGGCCCCCAGCGGCGCTCGCTGACTCACTTCTGGCCGGCCCATCCGCCACCCTTCGGCCATCAGAGGACGCTGCGCCAAGAACAAGCGGGGCTCATCGCCGCGGCCCTACCTGGTGCGTTCTACGATCCGGCCCGGCCCGGCCTGATCTGAAACCTCGTCGTTGCTCTGCCAGACGGCCATTCTGGACGGAGGTCACAAGTCAACGGGCCAGACAGCCAACGAGCCAACCAGACGGCCTACCTCCTTCTCAGCGACTCCACGCCGACCACCGCTTCGACTGGGCCGGGTCCCCCATCGGCGGGCATTTCACACGACGCCCTCCCGGGCCGGAAGCTGCAGCTAGCCCACCCTCGATCGCTGGGCTACCGCCGCCACGAGAAGCCGACGCCACAGCACGGCGGCCGCTAGCCCGGTAGGCTTGGACACGCTCATCGACGCACCGCTCGATCCTGGCACGGAGTGCCTCTCAACCTTTTCTGCGGTCTCGGCATCGCTGCCCGGCACCTCCGCGCTCGCGCTATCGATGACGACCTTGTCGCGCATGCCCCCGCCCGCCTGCCTGCTGTTCGTGACTCGCTCGCCCGCCCTTCGCTCTTCCTTGAACTCTCGCCTGACAAGCAGGGCTGGTCGCTCGCAGGGCTAGGACCGGGAAAGGCTACGAGGGCCGAAGCCCTGTAGACCCTGCAACGATCCAGGTCATAGGCGCGCTCGCTGAGCCGTGCGACTTCCAGGGGAGCGAGCGTCTGGCAGGCTCGACCTCGTCGTCGTCCGTATCGTCGGCCTTCTTGCCTTCGCAACGGAGACGGCTTTGAGTCTCTGCCTCGCTCGCTCGCCCGTTCTCCCTGGCCCTTCTCCTCAGCGCTCCTCTTCGATGACCGGGTCTTTCCATCGCTCAAACGCGCCTGACCCTCTCTGACGACGAACGAGGGCTCGTCCCAGATCCATCGACCCCGTGGCAGCACACTCTCCCGCGCGTGCCCTCAAACGACGCTCGACCAGTAGAGCGGCAACTTTGCGTGCGAGCGGCAAGCCTTAGCTTTCGCCTGCCCTGGTCTCGACTCTGCGGAGCATAGCTAGCTTGCCTGCTTGCTGCCACGCTGGAAATCGAGATAGCGAGCGACCCCACCCAGCTGTCGCTGCCCGTCAGGGCGGGCGTCAGAGCGTGGTCGTCGGCAGCGACGTCTCTCGGCGACGTCACCCGTCGATCTTCAAGGAGCTCGAAGCCGTTGCCGACCAGCCGTCCTGGACTGCAGACCTTTATAAGGTGGCCCGGTCGCAGGATCCGCCCCAACCGTCGCCACCTTCGCCGCTCTTGACGTAGCGACCCGACCGCTCCACCTTTTCCCCTTTCCTTTCCCTGCGTTCCATCTTCTCTTACGCTTTCTTGCCCTCTCCCCGGACGAACCATCCTCTGCTCCCTCTCACACATTCCTCTTATCGACGTCTCCGAGAGCGTCCAGCTGTCTTTTTCGTCCGCTGTGAAGGCTCTCGTCAAAATTCCCGCATCAGCCGCAGTACGACCGGCTGGCAGCAGCGCTCGTTTCGCATCTCGAAGCGCATCCCGTCATCCAGCCTTCTGTCTCGGTCCACCGCCCCCTCTCTCTTTCCCGCTGTTCAAAAGTTTTTCCTCCTCCTGCCCGTCGACGTGGCTCTAGAAGACGTCGCCAGCCGTACGACACGCTTTCTCGCTCGATCGATCGATAGAGCCTGGCGCCTCGACTCTGAGGATGGACGCGGCCAGCAACGGATCGGCTGAATCTGGCGGTCGACAAGACCAGGTCTATCGCCACCCCAACGCTAGAAAAACGCCGGGAACCAAGGTTGCCGGCGAGCGCGAGCACGAGCACGGTCGCCTCGAGTCAGAGGAAGGCGAGAGGCGTTCCGCCTCGCCGACGCCGGCGCAGTTGCCGCCCCCTCAGCGTCGAGCACCCTCGAGGGCAGGCCAGAGTACCCCCGCGTATCCCGACACTGTGTGGGACCCGATACACGCCCTCTCTCGACGCTCTCGCAGCAACACCGACGGCTTCTTTTCGCCACTAATCCACCAGGCGACGGACACCGCCGGCGGTGATACCATCACGATGCGCTCATCAGGTCCCCTGGACGCCGCCTCCGCCGCCGGCGGTGACCCCTTTTCCGCGTCCACAGGCTCGGGAAGCGACCCGGTGGGCAATTCTGCGGTGTTCCAGCACAGAGGGCTGTCCGAACGCTTCATCGGCGGCCTGCACGGAGGAGTCGATCTGCGCATCGGCAACAACGGTCAGCAGCAGCAGCAGCAGCAGCGCAACACGGTACCCCTCCCGCCGAGTTTCCCTCCATCCGCCAGGGATGCTGCGGCTGGCAACAACACCATGACCCGTCCCGCCAAGGACGGCGCTTCCGGCCTGAGCATCGAAACGTCCGAAGACCTTCGCCGCCTTTTTTCGCCGGCAGGCCGCGGCTTCTCGGAGGCGTTGGCCGACCCCATGAGCTGGCGTCACTACGACCGCCACGCGCTTCAGACGCACCCGCCGGGCGTCAGGGACGCGCAGTACGCCGCGGAAGTGGCACGGCTAATGTCAATGCGCGGTACGACGCACAACCTAGAGCAAAAACTGAATCAGCAGCAGCAGCAGCAGCAGCAGTTCCAAGCCAGCATCGGCTATCTTGGCATGGTTCCCTCGGTCCACCACCACGCTCTCGATCCGCTCTCGTCGTCGGAGAGCAGCAGCCTGATCGATTCGTATGAAGCGGTACGAGGCGGCGGTGGCCGCAGCCGGCGCGACACGGGCTTCTCGGATAGCCTGGGCAGCTTTGGTCCCAGTTCGCCCACCTTCCTGCCGCCGCAGAACCCCATCTATCGTCCGACATTTGCCGACAAGCAGGCGAGTCATCCCTGCGCTCCGCCTCGAATATGATTGCAGCTCGAGACGTGGCTAGAGCTCCGCTGAAATTTGCAGCCTGACGCTGGCCGTGCCTGACCCTCGTCCATTCCTCGCTCGCGATGCAACCTGACCCGCTCTTCCAGGTGCAGACGGAGGAGTGCGCCACCGCCGAAAATGCTGGTTGCATCCGCGATATCCTCGAGCTTCGCCAGGCTCGAAGTGACATGCAGCTGGTGAGTCAGGAATGCCGGCAGGGGCGACGACAGTGGCAGCCCCCCGGAGCAGACCCGGCCTTTGCGCAGGTGTGCCCGCGCTGAACCCATCCCGTCTTTTTCGCCACTCAAATCACTCCTCCTCACGCTCAGCTCTTTGCAGAGAATCGCGGCCTACGACGCCAGCTCTACGACATGCTGGCCCAGGTCCGATCTATGCGTCCGCAGCACGGCTCCGGGCTGTCTTGGGGGATGGCCACGGGCGCAGGGTCTCAGACAGGCCGAGGTGGAGGCGTCGACCTCGGACGGATGGACCCGTCCTCGTCATCGTACCAGGGTCAGCTGCCGACGCTCGCCGACGCCACCGCCGCCACCGCCGCCTCCTTCCGCAACGTGCCCGGGGGCCTGCCCGGCGTCGTCGGTCCCGCGATGCAGCAGAGTCCCAACTTCGGATTGCCAGCCGACCTCTTTCGGCCGGCACCCGCCTCCGCCGCCGCCACCATCACCAGCCTCGATCGCCGCTCGATGCTCAAGGCCGGTGGCGGCCTTCGAACAGAGGCGCCTGCGTCGCTCGAACCGCAGCAACAGCAGCAGCAACAGCAGCAGCGTATCGCCGAGTTTTCCAACCGAGGGCAGCCGTTCGTGGGAGGCGGCGTCGGCGTTGGTGCTGAGGGCCAGGAGCACGGCCGTGCGGCGGGATCGCCCCTGCGCGGCGGCAGCTCCTACACCGGCACGCCGCGCGACGACGAGGGGCGATCAGACGCATCGGTCGGCGAGGCGTCGACGGCACAGCTCAGTAGTAAGCCGAGCTGGCCCTCGCTGGCCGAGGCGCAGAGGCACGTGTCGAAGGCCAAAATCGGGACGACGCCGCCCGAGCCGCGTACGCCCCAGAGGGGCCAGGAAGGTCCCGGCGGCGGCCATGGCGGCCCGAGCAACGACGGCGGCGCTCTCTCGCCCGCCAGTCAGAACGATCTAGTGCGCCAGATCTTGGACGGACGCGGCCAGGAGGCCAGCATTGTCCTCCAGCAGCAGCTCAAGCTCGGGTCGGCCGACGCCAAGCGGAGCGTGCTCGGCCTCGTCGAGTCCTGCATCCTTGCCCTCTCGCGTGACCGACACGGCAACTTTTTGGTCCAGCGTGCTCGTGAGTGCGGCAGGGCCACTTTCGCTAGTAGAGCGATCCTAACCTGCCTCGAGAAGATGCTGAAGTCCTATGACTCCTCCGACCCGCACTATGCTTCCCTTCTCTACCTATCTCGTCCTCTCCTGACCCCTGGCCCCACAGTCGGCGTCGTTTCGGAGCTGGCATGGAAACTCAAGGGCCACTTCGTCGAGCTGGCCATGTCGCAGTTTGGCTGCCACGTGGTGCAGAGAGTGAGTCAGGCCTCGCCTGCCCTGGTAGCGCCCGTAACGTCCACCCCTCATCTGACGACGGTTTTCTCTGCTATTCTGCTATTGCTTCGCCTCGTCCTTGCCCCGACGACAGGTGTTGGACGGCGAGGAGCGCGTCAAGGCTGCGGTCGTCGAGGAGCTGCTGACGTCGCGCCTCGAAAAGTCGCTCACCTCGCGCCACTCGGTCCACGTCTGGCAGAAAGTGCTCGAAATCAATTGGGCCCGCCAGGACTTCCGATCGACAATCTTTGCCGTCATGAACCGACAGATGAAGGGCAAGTGGGCCCAGACGGCGCGCCAGGAGACGGGCAGCATCATCTGCCAGAATATATTTGAATCGGCCGACGCCGATGAGAAGGTGAGTGCGCGAAAACGACGTGGGCGGGAGGCGGTCATACGAGCTCCTGCTTTGGGCGAAATCACACACCTCTCGCTGACGAGCTGAGCCATCCCTTGTCGCTGCGTTCCTCATCTCTCTGTCCGCCAGAGCGACTGCCTGCAAGAGGTGCTGGCCGAAGCAGAAGATTGCGCCTCGAACCAATGGGGAGTTTGGGTGGTCCAGGTAAGATTCCCAGCGGCGGCAGCGGCGACGGCACGGCGGGCTCACCGACGCGTGTCGACGCCTGGTCCACTGACCCGTCCATCTTTTCCATTGCCCAACTTTGTCGGTCGCGCCATAAAAGCACATCATCGAGCACGGTTCCGAGTAAGTGTCGCTGCGATCGTGCAAAGGGCCGCTGGCCGCCTGAGCAGGTCATAGAGCATCACTGATGTCTCGATGTTGCTTATATCTTCTCAATTTCATCTCTCTAACGCTTGCGGCCTTGCGCGACACTACAGTCAGGAGCGAAGGGCAGCGCTCGACGGCTTGCTACGCTCCGCCGTCAAGCTGACGCTTTCCCAGTACGGTGAGTCGAGGCTGCAGACTGCCTGCTCGCATGTTGGGGAAAGCGGACGGGCGACTCACCCCCTTCACTGCCGTCCTTGTTCCGCATTTGGGTTTCGACTCTTCTCCTATCTTGTTTCTTTCTCGCGCTCACAGGCCAAAAGGCCATCATGAGCGGCCTAAAGTCGGACGACCGAGCCTTTATCGATAGGTACGCCGACACGCTGTGCAAGGCGCAGCCCGCCAGCGTCGCGGGCACAGGGAGCCGTCGCTCGGCACTGGTCGACATTGCGCTGGCGCCTCAGGGCTTGCAGATCGTCACGCAGGTGAGAGCGACACGGCGCCGGCCAGCAGCCGCCCTCCATGCATGCAATCGCTCGTTCCCTAGGGAGCGCCACCCTTCGATGAGCGCTGACGCGAAGGCTTTCTCTTTCACATTTTTTGAACGCTGACCCCGCCGCCGTCGCCGCCGCATCGCTTGCAGCTGCTGACGTCGGTCACGCCCGAGGTGCGGGAGAAGGTCATCGCGACGGTGCGCAAGAATTCCGTCTTTCTCAAGGGCAGCAAGACGGGCCTCAAGGTCCACCAGCTCTGCGAGCGCGCCCGCGCCTTTTCCGGCTATTGAGGCCGTAGACAGTGGACCCCCACGGCCAGCGAGCGCCTCGCCTCGCCCTTTGTCTTCTTTGATACCTCCAAAACGGCCACTTTTCCCGGCCATCCGCTCTGAGGTTGTCTTCATATCTCGCGCTTCGCCATCTCTCCCGCTTCACCATCTAATTTGGCGGAGTCGGCTTTTTGTCATTTGCTTGTTGGCTACGCACCTCAGCAAAAGGGCGCCCGCAAGCACACCACCACTCTACTTTGGATCTGCGTCAAGTCGCTGCTTTTTCGTGTCACCCACGGCCTTAGGGCCACGTGTAGCAAAATCGTAGCGCAGCCGACGGCATCAGATTAGTCTTAGGCGGGAAAATGAGATGGTAGAGTATCGTCCAGGAAGACGAAAGCGAGGGACGCCGAGAGAGAGACTGGAGTCGGGGAGAAAGGCGAGGGTTTGATGGGTCGATGATTGCATGGGGTCGAAAGCGAGGGCGGAGTGGGATAAGAAATACAAAAGCCGATGGATGGGAAAGGCAGGGGAGCAGGATTGGGGCGAGGCGATGACACGTCTAGGGCTGAGGTTGTCGCGCCTCTGCTGTCTCTTTCTCTGCTTGGTCGAGGACGGTGGCGAGCTCTGTGCAGCGCTCCCTAGCGAGCTGGACGCAGGTATGGAGCGTCTGGCGATGGCTTTGTGCGCCCGCGCGAAGGCCGCCAGATTGGTAGAGGTAGCAGATGTCGGCGGACGCAGGAAGAGAAGGGGAGGAGGGAGAGGAGAGGAAGCCGATGGTAAGGTGCGATGTGACGAGTGAAGACTCGAAGGCTGAGGGGTCGGCTAGTAGGTGTGTGCTGAAGAGAGGGCGGGATGGGAAAGGCGGGCTGGGTCAGTGGCGAGGGGAAGGGAAGTGTGGGGATGGCCTCCTGAAGCGAAGTGGAGGGGGGCAATGGGGCAAATGACGACTTACCCTTCAAACACGCCAAAGCTCGCACAGAGCGGAAGACGGTTCAGCTTCAGTCGCTCGCTCTCACCGCCTTGAAGCTCTCTGGTCTCGCGCGTCTCGGCGCTGTACTGCGCCGCGGGCAGTGTGACGTCTCTGAGAGCGGCTACGGCGGCAAGGACGGCGGCGTCGAGTGGGTTGCCGTCGTAGGAGAGGAAGGTGATGTCGAGGTGGAGACACCATGCGCTCGAGCCCGTGTGGATGCAGAGGGACGTTGGGTCCAAGAGAGAAGAGCTGGTGAGGAAGGTGAAGAGACGAGAGGTGAGGACTTGCGAGTCGTCGCCCGGTGGTCCTGGCTTGAAGCGAGAAGAGGAGAGGGCGGGGAGTTCGATGTTTGGCACTGCGGGTGAGCAAAGCGGGAGAGGATTAGATGGGTCAGCGTTTGCACTGTCGTTGAGGTGCGGTTGGAGGAGGAGGAGGAGGACGATGAGGACTGACCAAGGTAACCCTCGTCGGGCCTCTGGAGGGATGGGACGGCTACTTCTGCCTTGACGGCGGCGATGCACACGCTATTCTGGAGCTTGACAAAGGCGCTGCCGTGTGCGGTGGATATGGGACCGAGGGAGAGAGCGAGGGGGCGAGACCGGGAGAGACGGCGAGCATCTTCGCGGATGCCGGCGTCGAGAAAGCGACGGAGGTAGGCAGCCGGGTGGAGACGCTTGAAGGTGGTGGCTGCGACTTGGTCTGTGTAGGAGGTGGAAGAGGAAGAGGGAGGGGACGAGGCGAGGGTGGACATTGTGGTCGCTCGGTGTGGCGCGGGCGGGTGTGGTACGGAGCAATGGGGGACGGGAGCAGCGGGATGGAGGGGAGGGATAAAGGGGAAGGTGATCGAGGTCGGGAAGCAAAGGTGCGCACAGAAATGTCAGAAGAAAATGGAGCAAACTGCAAATTAAACCGGCCGCAAAGCAAAGAGGTCAGTGCGGCGCGCAGGCGGCGCTCAACCGTTGCCAAAGAGTGAATGAATGCAGCGTCGTTGGCGCACAGACCCACACTACTCTACGCTCGGACCACCCGTTGCGTCGTTGGCGCGCGCTCTCTCTTCCGCGCCTCGCGCCTCGCGCTTTGCCCCCAACCACCACCTTCTTTGCCCGTCGTCGCTGCTTCAACATGCACCGTGCCAACGTAGCCTCAGCCTCGTCGTCCGTCGCGACGCCCAGGCCGCCCTGGCCGCCCTTACCCCTGCCATCCTCCCCCTCGGCCCTCGACAATCTCCACCGACTCGACCCAACCAGCCCTGACCTCACCTCCTGGCTCAACCACCACATGGCCTCCCTCCCTGTCTCTCCCTCCTCTTCCCTCACCCCGCTCGACCGCCTCGCGACCACCTCCGAGGCTCTTCGCGACATCTCGCTCTACGTCTCGGCAGAGCGCGAAGCCGCACGCACCGACATCCAGCGCATCATCAATCACCTCGTCGCAACGGTCCCCAAGCTCGGCCTGGACATCAACATCGCCATGCAGGCCGCACGCTCCCTCCAGGCGCAGCTCAAACACGCAGACGCCACTGCTCTACCACCCCACCACCGCATCCGCCCATCGCCACCCACCTCAAACGTCGACCACTCCCTCTCGCGCATCCGCTCCCTCTCCCTCCTAAATTCCTCCCTTACATCGGCACGCAACGCGCTGCGAGAAGCACAGGCTTGGTCCACGCTCCAAGCACAGGTGCACTCCTCCCTCTCCCACCAGCGCTACAGCGAAGCCGTCGACCGCATCGTCAAGGCGCGTGGATCCCTCTCCATCTTCTCTACCGCCTCTCCCTCTCCCTCCTCATCCTCCTCGCGCCAGGACCGCGTGGAGCTCTTGCAGACCCTGACGTCGGCCATAGAGGCGCACCTCTTGCCCCTCCTCGAGCATTCGATCCGTGCGAGCGACGTCGATACCACCATCACCGTCGCGCACCAGCTCGTACGGCTCGGGAGGTGCGAGAGCGCATTCTGCCAAACCTACTTCACAACACGACGCGCCGAGGCGGTGCGCAACTGGTCGATGCGCAACGCTGATGTCGCCACTGCGCCCACCTCCCTGCTCGATGCCCTGTTTGGCGACGTGCTCGCCCTGTTGGGCGAAGAACGCATCTACGCCGACCGTATCTTCCAGGACAAGAGGCAGGCCGCCGAACTGCTCCTCTCCAGCCTCTTTGACGCTCTGCAGCCAAACTTGAGCGCATACCTCCGCCGCTTTGAGCGGCTCGACGGCGTGGAAGAGCAGTTGGAAGCGGTGGTCAAGGCCTACCAGAGCGTAGAGGCGGCGGCCAAGTCGGTTCAAGAGATGCTTCCTCCCCCCACCACTAGTACTCCTGCCCTCGCCGACAAGGATGACAGCCGGACCGACACTGCATCGCCGTCATCTTCGTCGCCAGCGTCGGTGCCACCCGTCCCGCCGATATCGGACGTCTCCAAGATCCCCTCGGTCGCGCCTCCAGCCCGGTGGGATTCGGCCCTCCTCTCACCTTTCTCCGCCTGGCAGACCAACCTCGTTACGCTCGAGGCACAAGCCCTGTCTGACCGTCTCGACGCCGTCTCGCGCTCGCCTTCCGCCGATCCGGCCACGCGACTCCTCGACCTCGTCACGTCCGCCCTCGACGGGCTGTACGAGTCGCTACGACGTTCTCGCGCTCTCACGAGGGGGTACGCCACCGCTCCCCTAATGGATCTGATCGAGACGGTGTTTTGTTCACTTCTGGACGGACAGAGCCGAGAGATGAGGTCGTACGGTCATCAAGTCGTTGAGCGCATTGGCGAGAGGGTAAGAGGTCGAACGACACCGACAACGACGACGGGTGGCTATGAAGATCGCAAAGAAGATCTGACAAGTCAAGATTGGGACGACTTTCAGCGCGGAACGAAGGTCGTTGCGGCCTGTCGGGATGTGTCGCAATTGTTGGAGAGGCTGGAGAGGGAAGTGGCGAAAGGGCTGGTCGAGACGGGCAAGAGTGTGCCTCGCCACACTTTCGAGGATCTCGCCTGCACCGACACCGACGTCGAAGGCGAGTCGACGGCGACGATGCTGGACAAGACACCGCTCAACTCCCCTCTCCTTCGACAGAAGATCGAAGTGGCAACCCGCTATCTCCTCTCTCCCACTTCTCCCTCTCCGCTCTTGTCAACACGCGCATCGCTCTACAACCTAGTCCGGACGGTACAAACCTATCTGCACGACCTTCTCCTTTCACCCTTTAGCATTTCTCTCAACGCTTACGCAGCACTATCCCTCTGGACGGCGACAAGACATCCCGGAGCGGTGAACGAGTACAACCTTGTCATGCCAACCTTTAGTCTTTCTCCAACCGAGACGATGGCGAGGGTGGGAGAGGGGTTGATGAATCTACCTAGATTGGTCGAAGTGTATGCCGAGGAGGAGTGGGTAGCATTCCACGACGACGACCAGGAAACACCATCGATACGGACGGGCAAGGGTCACGGTGGAGCATTCTCCACTTCCTCCCAACCTAGCCTGCCTTCTGGCTCTTCGTCCTCTTCTTCTCTTCTTGATCACAAGCTTGAACGAACGACGGAACAGACACTCTCACTCTTCCTCTCCTCTCTCCTTGATCGCTTCCTCAATCGTTTCTGCAACGACACCATGTATGGCCTCCCGACGCTGTCCGAGGTAGGCAGGCGTCAACTCGTCACGGATCTAGAGTATCTCGTCAATATCTGTGCGGCTTTGAATGATGAAGCCGCAGCGGCGAGGGTCAGGAGGTGGAAGAGGGCCATCGAGGACGTACATAGCCACGAGGACGCAGAGCGTGACGAGCAGGGCGAAGAGGAGGTCAAGAGGATTTTCGCTAGATTGAGAGGAGCGCAGCACGCTTAGTCGACCTATCGTGCGAATGAAAAGCCAAAAAAAAAAAAGAGCCAAAGTCTGGCATTCATCGTGTGTCGCTTCCATCGTCGTCCTGGGTGCGTGTCCGAGGCACAACTAGACAAATCTCGACCGTCGCCATCGCAGCGCTGCGTGCCTATCTGCCCGTCTCGTCTCTGACCTCGCTCGAACTGAAGTTCAAGATGCCCGCTTCGTCCAACATAGCCACGACCTTTTCCGCCTCTGAGCACTTCATGGCGCCCAGGACCTCATTGACCCTGTCCAGCTCCTTGGTCTTCAACGCTTCCTGCATCTTCTCGCTGAAGCCGCTGAAAATCTCCCATCTCTTGTCGAGGAACTCGCGTACTCTCTCCACGTCCATGCCCTCTGTACCTTCACCTTCGAGTTCGATGTGTTCTGGTGCCGGTCCGTCTGGAACTTCGAAAGAGATGACGGTAGACGGGTCCTCGGCAACGAGTTGGATCTGTTCTTCCCCATCTCCGCCTGAAGAGGAGGATTGCGAGAGGGCGAGCGAGCGTTCCCGGATGCGCGTGTACGTCTGTAGGACGTCGTTGAGGTAGACAAGCGAAGCGCGTCCGTCGCCTGTTGCCATCCTGTTGTAATTCGCGCAAGGTGTGGTACGGGAGCGGTGCAGATGGGACCGTAAAAGGTCGTCGTGGTCAGCGTGTCTCCGACGCTAGGCCAGCCATATCGAGCAAATACCGAGCAAAGATGGAAGGGGGTGAGGGGAACAAGGAACCGCCACCCACTTTCTGAAGAACAGCGCAACGCCGTCCTTGCCAAGCTTGTTGCAATACTGGATCATGAGGGCCTTTTCGGTGCACCTCCTTGCATAGGCGCTCTCGCCGCGCATCTCGGCCTGGAACGCCTCGACGAGCAGCGCATCGGTGGCCCCGCTGTCCTCGCGCAGCAGATGCTTGTGCGCCGCCAGAAACTTGAGCGCCACCTCGAACGCGCCCTCGTTGAGATTCTTGGCCGGGTTGAAAGAAGAGGGTAGCGACGAGGCGGAAAGAGCCAGAGACGAGGGAATCGTCGAGGGCAGGTCGGCAAACTGGCGCATCGACGTCGAGACTTCAGGAACCTCGTCGTGGTCGCTATCTTCGGTATCGAAATCGGCGGCCTTTGCCGGCGTCGTCGTGGTCGCCGGCTTCGTGGCAGTGGCGGAAGAGGAAGCTGAGGCAGAGGGCGAGTTGAGCGTCTCGATCGACGAGACCTTGTTGTTGGCCGGCTTGGGCTTGACCTCGGGCTCGGGTTCCGCCTTGGAGACGTGTCCGCTGTTCCAGCCTTCCCTGATGCCGTCGCTGGTGATCTTCTTAGCGTCCTCGGCCTCCATCTTCGCCAGTTCGTCCTTTATTTGCTGCTGTCGCTCGTCGAGCTGCGAAGAGTGGTATGCCAGCTGCTCAGCCAGCGCTTCGGTCAGGGCGGTGGAGTCAGAGGGGTCCTTGGACTTGACTGAAGGATGCTGATCGATTTGAAGGAGGAGCGAGAGGATCATGTCGTCGAGCGTCGGGCCGTTGGCGCCGTCCTTATTGCCCCGCTCCTGGCGGCCGACAGAGAGGCGCGAGACTTCGCGCGAGTAGTACGCCGAGCCTTCGGACTTAGTCTGCTCAAGGATCTGTTGAGCGGCCGCAGGGGGAAAGCAAGAGGGTGTTTTTGGCATCAGGCAAGGTGTATTCTCGCCTCGATGGCCCCGCTCGCGCTCGGACGAGGATGAGAACGCACCTCTTCGAGCCTGGGCTTGAGCAGGACATTAGTCTCGCTTTCGGCCCTGAGGTGCTGCAGCTCGGCTTTCCTCTGCTCGCGCCTTTGGTGTATGTCCTGCTGCTTCCATCGGACAAAGGACTTTTTGTCGATGTTTGGATGTACCTCGATGTCCGAGTCATCGGAGAGCTCGAGGTTGTCCCACTTGGAGTAGTTGAGCTTGCCGACCATTGTTGCGATGGGGCTGCGGGTAGACGAATATGTCGGGGGCGAGGTGTTGAGCCGGGGATGTGCGAGCTACGAGGGGGCAGTGGACGGAGGAAAGGTGCGGGATAGCGAGGTGAAGGTGGTGGTTGATCGGAGGGAGGCGAAGCGGGTTCTTCTGTGCGCCTGCCTCGCCTTGGAGCAGAGGAGCGCTCGAGCCATCCCTCGGGGCTTAGCTGCACTCTCCTTTCTTTTTCTCGACGCGAACCGGCCCGTGCTTCATTCGGCTTCCAATCTGGGAATGTTGTTAGCTGACCTGCTTTCCAGAAGCTTCGGCCAGACGACCTTCCCACCCACATCGCACACCCACCACAGACCTAACCAACCAGCGCAGCTGCCACAGAGACAACTCTCGGCCACGCACCATGCACCGCGCGCTCAGCACGAATCTTGCAAATGGTGATGATGGGGGGAGGGGGGAGGGGGCAGAAGCCAGATGGGTATGTCATGTACAACAGACGGCATGCAGTGGTGGTGGTGGGCAGACGTCGGTGCTGGTGTCGATGCTGCGTTCAAGTCATGATGAGGCTTACTGGCCCGTCTGACTAGACGATGGGCTCCCAGCTGACGCCGCAGCCGCAGCCGGCGCCCTTGGCCTGCGGGTTCTCCTTGATGGCGAATTGCGAGCCTATCAGCTCAGTGACATAGTCGATCGTGCTCCCGCGCACCAGCGCCAGCGAAATGCTGTCGACCAGGATGTTGATGCCGGGCGATACCTCGAACTGGCTGCAGGGCGGGGATGACGGGTGTGAGGGGCCAGGTCAGAGGATCGAGGAGCGAACGTCAGGGACCGCATCCCGCCGAAGAGGCACCGGCAGGCCGAGAACTTGCAGCACTACTCACAAGTCGTCGTCCTCAATCTCTTCGGTCATTTCCATCTTGTACTGGTAGCCGTGGCAGCCTCCCGGCTCGACGGCGACCCGCAGCGCGAGGCTGGGGTTGTTTTCACGCTCAGAGACCTTCTTGATTTGCTGTGACGGCGTTGCAAGAGGTTGAGTAGATGGAAAAAGCAGGCGCGCAATGAGTTTCCGTTCGGCCCTCTTCACACATGCCGCAGAAGCGTAGCAGAGGGCATTGAAACGGGGAAGCTACTCACGCTAACGGCGCGCTCCGTTGCGATGATGGTTGGCTCGCCGTCGCGGTAGACCTCGGGCTCCTCTGGTTCCTCTGGCTTGCGCATACACGTCGTCGCAGTCCTGCGCTGCAGTCCGAGAAGCCGTGACTGGAGCGATGCGGCTGTCTTCGGTCGCCATAGCGGCTGCCGTAAGCATTGCGGCGTTTCTGCCATGGTTGGCGTTGGTGGCGATGCCAGCCACGTTGCTGTTGCAGAAGAGGAGGCTGAAGAAGACGAGGTGGCGGTGGCGAGCGAGCGGAGCGGGCAGCGCGGAAGACGGCCTGCTGCGAGGCGCTGTGCCTGTGGCGGAGATACGAGTCGCTGGGTTGCCAGCATAGCGTGGGTGACGGTGGATGCGAAGGTCGCGATGAACCGAGTAGTGATGGCGACGCCGGAGGAGGTGGCCGTCTGGTTGCAAGGACGGTGGCGCTGAGCTCAAAGCACTCTGCTTGATACGCCAGGCTGCCCCGCCACAACAGGCGCTGGACGCTTTATAATCACTCGAAATCACGTGGAGGTGGCCCTCAGCCCGATCCCGATATCTACTGGCCGCACTTCGATCACGCCCCATCCACGTGACACCTGGCAAGAGAGAGGCAAGCAAGAGAAGAAGCGACAGCGCAGAGACGGACAGAGGCAGAGCCCAGCGTCTGCCAGCCGCGCCCTCAGCCAAAGAGCGAAGCTGGTCGACGCTGGTCGTCGTCGTCATCAACCATCACCCACCACCACGCATCTCGCTGGATCACTCGGCCTCGCCCTCCTTCTACTTCACCAAGGTTAGTGCTCACTCGCCCGACTGCAACTCCGCGCAGCAACACCACGGCTTGGCCTGCTGCTACTGCTGCTTTTCTTGTCCGCACGCAGATCGACTCTCGCATCCCACCCATCTGCCCGCACGCACCCGACCCCTCCCGCTCCACGACGGCCGATCTTACAGCTCGGCTGACCGTCACTTTTCGCCTCTTCTACCTTCCCGTTTCTTGACATGCAATCAATCTCACACACAGTATCCCATTATGTCTGCAACTGTCGAGGAGATTACCGAGGACGTCCAGGACGTAAGTCGTGGTCGATCGGTCGTAAGTCTACGGCGACGAGTTCGACTGGCTTCCTTATCTCATTGCTGTTGCTTTATTCCTCCCCTATGCTCTTTCTGTTACTGCCGCAGCTCAACGTCCAGGAGAACGTCGAGTCCGACGAGGGAGCCGACGTTTCGGCCACCGATAAGGTCCAGTCGCGCGCTGAGCGCAAGAGCCGCAAGGCCCTCCAGAATCTCGGCCTCAAGAAGGTCTCGGGCATCACCCGCGTCACTATGCGCCGCCCCCGTGGCGTGAGTACACCGAGCTTGGCACCGTACAAGGTCCCACCGACGCTGGTCCTCGAGACCGCTCGACTTGCAGAATGAAAGCGGTTCTCGGGCTTCGACTATGGCCGGTGCTTTGGGTGACCCCCTTCACAGGTCCTTCACAGGTCCTTCAATCAGACGGGTCGTCTGCCAGTTGAGGAGGACAGCATCGCGCCGAACAGAGCCAGATCGACGGCGAAGTTACCCGTCGCTGCCTTGTTAGGCGATAGCGCGAGGTCACTCTTTCGGTATAAGGCTCGACGATTGTGGCCGTCGTCAATTGGCGCATCGCAGAGGGGGAGGGCGACATTGGCACCCGCCGAGGCGGGGCAAGGAAGGAGCTGACCTCGACCTCATCGATCCTCGATCCCTAGCAGAGATGCTGACCATCTCTACCTTACCGTTCCATTTCCCTCTTTGTCCGGCCCCTCGACACTTCTTCCGCCTCCGCTTGCAGCACCTCTACGTTGTCTCGCAGCCCGAGGTATACAAGTCTGCGCACTCTGACTGCTACATCGTCTTTGGCGAGGCCAAGACGGAGGACGTGAGCCAGTTTGCCCAGGCGCAGGCGGCGCAGCAGATGGCGCAGGCCGAGGCGCAGGAGCGCATGCTCTCCGAGGGCTTTGCGGCGCAGCAGGGCGCTTCCGAGGAGAAGAAGGCCGAGGAGGAGGAGGAGGTCGATGATTCGCCCATTGACGAGTCGGGCGTCGACGCCAAGGACATCGACCTCGTCATGCAACAGGTAAGTGGCGGCGATGGGGACTGGCGAAGGAGGAACTGGTTGAAGGCCAGTGGAGCGGCCCCTCTGTTGGCGTCGCCGCACTTGACCGTCCAACTGACATCCTGACTTTGCCCTGGCAAACCCTCTTCTGTTCTCCTTGTGACGACGCGGCGCGCAACAGGTCTCGTGCTCGCGCCGCAAGGCCGTCAAGGCTCTGAAGGAGAGCAACGGCGACCTGATCAACGCCATCATGAGCGCCAGCTAAACGCATCGGCACGGCACGATTGCCCGAGTGGCGCACTCGTCGTCGGCTTCGCGTGTGCGAAGCAAAGCACACAGACGGAGCCTCGCCGAGCCGCCAGCGCTCCGTCCCGATGGCGCGTTCCCCTTTCGATCGCCAGAGCTCTCCTAGCCTGGCCAAAAGTCGCCATCACTCTGTTGATTTTCGACGTGGCCGTCTGTTGAACGTTTTCACGCATCCCCATGAAAAGACGAAAGAAGGATCATGGACAGAAGGCTAACGAGAGGGCCTACCGAATCGAAAAGAGAGAGAGAGAGAGGAGGGAGCAAGAGCGGGCCCGTTATAGCTGCGTTGTCGGAGCGACGTGGCTTGCGACGCAACCGTACGCCGGATGACTGTGCTGTACGAGTGGCCTAGGGTTTGGCCTTGTGGACGATGTGAGTGGCGAGAGGCAGAAGATGGGGTCGACGACAGCGGCTGCCAAGCTGCCTGACAGGGCCGCTCGTGGTAACGTGGTCGCGGAAGGGGGGAATCAGACGACGATCAGGAGTCAGGGCCCAGTGCACTGCATAGATGGAAGCTGGCTCGAGAGGAAGGGTGGTGCAGTCACGGTGCACAGACGACGACGACGACGACGGCGGCTAGCGGCAGCGGAAGAGGCTTGTCCGTGTTTCTTGGAAAGGGACGAGAGGGGCGAGAGGCCAGATGGCGTGCTGTTGCTGCCGCTGCTGCTGCTGCTCCAGGTCACGTGGGGCGAGGGGAAAGGAGAAGCGGCAGCTCCGGGAAAGAAAAAGAAAAAGAAAAAGAAAAAAAAAAAGGGGGCTCGGATGTGCCGCCGCTGCGACCTGGTCGGGCTGACTGAGCAAGGCAAGCCCCACACATCGAGAGCGAGGGGCGAGGGAAGGAGAAGCGGCAGCTCCGGGAAAGAAAAAGAAAAAGAAAAAGAAAAAAAAAAGGGGGCTCGGATGTGCCGCCGCTGCGACCTGGTCGGGCTGACTGAGCAAGGCAAGCCCCACACATCGAGAGCGAGGGGCGAGGGAAGGAGAAGCGGCAGCTCCGGGAAAGAAAAAGAAAAAGAAAAAGAAAAAAAAAAGGGGGCTCGGATGTGCCGCCGCTGCGACCTGGTCGGGCTGACTGAGCAAGGCAAGCCCCACATCGAGAGCGAGGGGCGAGGGGCGAGAGCCAAAGAGTCAGAGATAGCAGCAGCAGCGGCAGCGGCAGCAGAGCAGCAGGGTCCTCTGGCCGCCTCACCTCCTCCTCGCCCCGGTGCCAATGTCAGAAAAGTTACAAGAAGCGACACAGCGCTCCCTTTCCTTGCCTCGCCTCCCCGCTCTTCCCCGCTTCACCTTCATACCCTGGCCGTCGACGCCAGCACCACTCATCCTGAGCCCGTCAGAGCCGCTAGGCTACAGTGCTAGCTGGCCAGTCGGCCAGTGAGCCAGGGTTGCCACCATGTCGCCGCCTTCAGCCGACGCCCTCCGCAGACGCTCAGAGTACCTCGCCGGCATCCTCCTCCTTCTGGTCGTCGTTGTGCTATGGACCTGCTCCAACTTTCTCACAAACACCGTCCTCACCTCGGGTTACGACAAACCCTTCTTGGTTACATACGCAAATACCTCAAGCTTTGCTCTCTACCTCGTCCCCTTCTTACTATCCAGCCGCCTCCGTAGCAGAGTATTTGGCTGCGCGGAGGCTCGTCGGAATGGTCTGGGTGCGGGCGCCGCGCTTAGGCTCCAAGGAGTCTCGTCCGACGATGGCGACGTCGAAAGCGAGGGCTGGCTCAAGAAGCTCGGTTTCGACCTGCCACCCACCTTCGCCGCGCCCCTTCGAGTCGAGGGCGACGGCCACAACGAGGCAGAGAGGGGCGTCTACCGGCCCGTGTTGGCCTCGTCTAGCGGCAACGATACCACCCGAGAAGCAGGAGCGGCACCGGCGGCATCGAGGTGCAACAGTCCGCTCCTCTCGCGGCCCACCTCGACTTACAGTGCTACCCGCCGCACCTCGCTCACTGCCGGGATCCGGCCCAACCTCGACCGGCCGCGTTCCCTGCGCGCTTCGAACGCGTCGCTTCTCTCGCATTCGGCGCGGCCCTCGTCGATCGACGGGCGGCGGCCGCGCACCGAGATCCCCGTTTTTACAGACATCCTCGGCGAGAGCGGCGACCTGACGAGCGCCGTCGCGCCGGACAGCCTCCCGCCGCTGACGCTACGCCAGACGGCGGTGCTGGCGTGCCAATTCACCATGGTCTGGTTCGGTGCAAATTGGAGCATCAATGCCGGCCTCGGCCTCACGTCGGTCGCCAGCGGGACGACAATCGGCAGCGCCAGCGGCTTTTTCACTCTCGGCCTGGGCGCGCTGCTCGGCGTCGATAAGTTCACTCTGGGTCGGATCGGCGCCGTCTCGATGTCGTTCATTGGTGTCATGCTCGTCACGGCCGCCGACACAGGTAGCAGCGGGGCCAACGGCGGCGGAAGCGGTACCTCCAGCGCCATTGCCAGCTCGCTCATGAAACGCGCCGTCAAAGACGGTAACACCGTCTCCCGCCTAGCGTTAGCAGCGGCGGCACCGCCGCTCAACGCGCCTCTGGGCGACATGCTAGCGCTCCTCTCTGCCTTCCTGTACAGCATTTACGTGATGCTGCTCAAGGTCAAGATTGGGAGCGAGGACCGCATCTCGATGCCGCTCATGTTCGGGCTGGTGGGGGCATTCAACATTGTCGCACTGTGGCCAATCGGTGTGCTGCTCCACGTCACTGGCATTGAAACTTTCGCGCTGCCCCAGGATAGGATGACGTGGTTGGGCGTCGTCGTCAACATGATGATTACGCTGGTGTCGGATCTGGTCTACCTGATGGTAAGTTCGAGATGGAGTCACTCCTGGTTTGTGCAGCGGAAAGATGAACTAAACGCTTTTTCTTCCGCCTCTATTTTACCCCGACCACGACGGTGCGCACGCCGACAGGCCATGCTCAAATCCTCACCACTGGCATCGACTCTCGGTCTGTCACTGACGATACCGCTAGCAGTGGCAGGAGACGTCTACCGCGGCTCACACTCAGGCGGCAAACAAGCGGCGTTTGGAAGTATACTGGTGCTTGCTAGTTTTGTCGCGATAGGAGTGGCTGATAATGTCGCGATGAGGGGGGAGGGAATCCTTAAGGACGATGAAGATGAGCAAGAGGAGGATGAGGAGGGGCAATTTTACGATGGCACGACGGAGGAGGAGGAGGAGGAGGGTGATGTCGAGCCAGCGACGATGTTGATGGACAAAGAAGATGGAGACAAAGACATGGAGGTCGGGAGAGGAAGGAGACGGTTCAGTAGATGACCTTTCCCAGATCCATATGGCAATAGACGTCCAGATCATTCTTCTTGGCAGAAAGAGTGGCCGTAACGATCGACTGACGAGTACAGGAATGGCATGGAAGGATGTTGAGTGAGGAGCTGAACAGATAAGCAAAGATGAGGTCGATCCAGTCTGTAAACTGCCATCACGGTTCAACCTCTAGTTCAGAGAAGAACGAAGTACGAGTTTTGAGATGCGCTACATACCGTCTGAGATGTCTTCACCGACTCACCCTTATCGACGTTCCGTTCCACTTGACCGCCCGTCTCCAACACTCTCTGGTCTTCCACCTCCATCCACTCCGTTTCACACTGCCACAACAAGAACCGAACGACATGTCCTACCCCAACTCGCGCGAGTTTGGCCAATCAGTGACGACGGGGTCTCAACTCCAAGACAGCAGGAAAAGAAAGAACAGAGAAAAATGCATCAAGGTCTGCTTCTATCCGTCCATATGCCACCTTGTGTGAACATGTATTCAAGGGTAGGGTACAATGTCGTTCTCTCGCTACGACCCAAATTTCCAAAGGACTGTGTGTTGTAAAGGTGTGTGAGTGCGCGCGCGTGTGCGCGTGTGTATGTGTGTTTCTTCTTCCTCGTCTTCCTCTACGCTCCTCGTGCTTCTCGTGCTCTTTTTGCTCCTCTCAACCCTCACATCCTCCTCTCAGCCCTCCTCCCTGTGCCGCCTCTTAGTAGATGTTCCAACTCTTCCTCCACTTCAAGCCCTTGATCTTGTGGATGTCTCCGTCAAAGCCATAGCTGTTCTCTTTGAACCACCAAAACACCCCCACCACCGTCACCGTCACCACTGCAAAGATGACGTTCTTGACTGCGTCACTAACCGGCCTCCTCACGCTGCCGCCACCGCGTTTCCTCAATCCCTCGCGATCCGTCTGGGCGAACCGGTACCAGGCCGTCGAGTCGTTCCAGAGGAAGTGGTCGAGCATATGGACCAGCATGAGCACCTGGAAGTAGAGGATGGGTAGATGGTGGTGCAGGTAGCACACCCGACCCAGCGAGAGCATCGGAGCATAGTGCAGCACCCACCCGAACCCGGCCAGCTTGCCGACGTAGACAAAGTGCTCCCAGTCGCGCGGGCTGAGATCCTGGATCCGCCGCTGCTGCCGCATCAGGTACCACAGCAGCGTCGCGACAAACGCCCCGAGCGACAGGCTCGAGCTCCACCAGATGGCCGGGTTCCCGATTAGGTAGTACTTGGTGCTGTTGTCGGCCCACGAGTTCATCCGCAGCCCGTTGTACAGGAACGGCCAGTCGAACGGCTTCGACGCCAGGATGTCCTCCTTGTCCACGTCCGGGATAAGCGCATTGTTAGACATCATCATCGCGACGTTGAGGTGGATAAAATCGCGCAGGAACGGCGAGCGGTAGAGCTGAGGGCTGCCTTCAGGCAGCCGCGGATTCCAGTGATTCTCGATATTCCACCATGTGTGCTCGTCGCGCGGGTTGTTTTCCTTGTCGCACGATACCTCGACCTGCTTCCAACCCCACTGCGGTAGGATCGCATTGGCCGCGCGCATGTAGCAGCCCAGGGCGCGGTGGCGCAGCCGGATCCGCGTCGTCAGCGAGCGGACCGGCATCCCCACTGCGATCTTGCCGTGGACCATGTCGTCGACCACCTCGACCACCCAGTGGTCCTTTTCGTCGCCCACCTTGTCGTCTCCGTAGCCCGAGATCTCGTAGTTCTTTTTGGTCACGGGTGCAGCGATGGCGTGCGAGTGGATGTTGCGCCGCGTCATGTTGTGTTGGAGCCGGATGGTGTCGCCAGCCTTGAGCATGCGCGGCGGCTCGCGCTCGTTGGCCGCGATCGCCTCGGTGTCGTTGGCCGCGGGGAGCTGCGGCTGGTCCCACGGCGGCGTGATGATGAATTCGTTATTTTCGTCCTTGTAATGGTAGCACGTCACCTGCTGCTGCTCGGAGCCAGTCGGGTAGGTCTGGACGTGCGAATGGAGCAGCCCGCCGCCGTAGCCCATGTTCTTGAGCGTGATCCGGCTCCCGTAAGCGGCCTCGAGCGGTGACTTGGCAAAATCGTTGCCGCGCAGGTGCGACTGGAAGAGGCTGCTCATCTGGGCATCGCCCGGGCCCGAGCCGCTGAGGATGAGGAAGTGGAGCTTGAACGAGATCATGTAGACGGTGACGGGGAGCACGATGAGGCAGAGGATCCGGGCGCACCAGTGGCGGGCGTAGGTGCGCGCCGGCAGGCGGAGGTCGCCCAGCTTGTCCCAGAGGTCCTCGACGGTAAAGACGCCGACGAGAGCCGTGACAAAGAGGCCGATCCACTTGACGCTAGAGACGCAGCCGATCGAAAGGCCGGTAAATGTCAGCCAGAACCACCAGATGCGCGAAAAGGGGGCGTGGCGGTGCTGCTGAAACTTGACGAGGCCGTGCACCGTGGTGAAGGTGAAACAGAGGAGCATCGAATCGAGCAGGATGAAGCGCGAAATGACGAGCCAGCCATTGTCAAAGAGGACCATTAGGGCGACCAGGTGCCGGGCGCGCCAGTTCCAGCCGAGGCCGCCGCTGGTGAACCAGGCGAGGGGGACCATGGCGACACCGAACATGGCGAGGATGACGCGCATCCCGACGTAGTTGACGTGGTGCGGGTAAACCTCGCCTGACTTGAAGTCAAACTGGCCGCGGTAGCCGCTGAGGAGGCCGGCAAGGCCGACGAGCATCTTGCCGAGCGGCGGGTGGACGTCAAAGTAGAACTCCTGCTTGAGGTAGTGGGAGCCAAACTTGCCGAAGTGGGCCTCATCCCAGATGACAGTGTTGCTGCGCCCGATGCCCCAGAGGCGCGTGACGAGGGCGAGGAGTGTGTAGACGAGACCGACAAACTCCTCCTGCCGCATCAGCCAGCCGACCACCTCGAACGGCGACACGGGCGGCTTGTGGACGGGAATCATGTTGGCGTACTTGCTCGACTTTGCCGATGCCCACGTTGCGCCATCTGCGCCGGTGTAGGCCGAAGCGACGAAGCCAGCCTCCTTTGCCTTGGTGTACGAGGCGAGATCGGCGGTAGATCCGGTGCGCGAGACGGCGGCGGACGAGGGGCTGGAGCCCGGCTGGCTCGCGCCGCACGGGTCGAAGCCGCCTGCGGCGAAGCGCCTACCGCCCGCGGCTGCTGCGTTCCTGGCTGTTGCTGCTGCTGATGCGTCCATGTAGGCGTGCTGTGCTGTCGGGAGCGAGTGCGTTGGGAGGAGGCTCTGGTTGTCGTCGTGGTCGATGTAGCGCTTGCGCCAGGGCTGGGGCGCGTCGTAGTCGCCGCTAGCGGTGACGGTGGTGGTGCGGTCAAAGGTGTCGGTGGCCGCGGTGTCGGAGGTGAAGGCGGTGCTGCTCTGACGGGAGTGGAGCTGCTGGTTATGGCCTAAGCGGCGATGCGGTGCGGCGCTTGCCGTGAAGTGGGAGGATACAGATGAGGCTGGGGAGGATGCGGTGCTGGATGCCTGCGGGTCGACGTGGTGGCCCAGGTCGACAACGGCAAAGCCGTGGTTGTGGTGGTGAAGCTTTTGCTGGTGCTGGAGGCAAGGGAAGGTCGACGGTCGGTTGCGCTGGGTGGGTGTGATGATAGGCGGTGTGAGAGGGGAGGGAGACGGCTGCATTCCTGGCTCCTTGTCTCTTTTGTGCGTCTGCCCGGTGTTTGTTGAGAGCGGGTCGGCGGCAGGGAGGAAAGCCTGATGAAGGCGGGCGTTAATTGGTGGTGTTGCTGAGAGTAGAGAGGGGTGGGGCGGGCGTGCCTCCCGCGTGTGCGTCTGGCAGGGGCGTTGATTGGGGGATGACCGTTGCACAGCGGTGGTGGCGGTAGTGGCGGTGGTGGCGGTGGTGGTAGTAGCAGAGCGGGTGACATGGATCGAGTGAGGAGGGCCAGTTGGTCGTCGTCGTCGTCGTCGTCGTCGTCCTGGTCGTTGGTGCGGATGAGCCGAGAAGGCCTTGTCTCGGCCTTGCCGCCTTGGCCAACTTGAGAAGCGCACACACGCTCCGCCACGCTCGCTCGTCTGGTGCATGCGCACAGCCCAGCCGCCTCGGCAGGCTGCTTGGCCGGGCTCGCTGCCGCCGCCGTCTCTCTCTCTCTCTCTCTCTCTCTCTCGGGCGTGTAACGAGACCACGGGGAGATGGAAAAATAATAAATAAAAATCGCCCCGTACCCTACCTTGGCACAGGCTCTCGCGCCCGTGCACAAGCCTGCCCGCTCAGGGTCCTCGCGGCCTCCGGGGGAAAGGGGGCAGCCGATGGCTGGCCCGCTCCGACGCCGCACGCTGCGCCGTCTTTTGCACCATATATATATATATACTCGCCCTGCCCCTTGCCCGGCGACAAAGGCCATGTCGATGCGAAGAGGGTGCCAGCACCTGGGTGCACACGCCCCTTGGCGGGCGGTCAAGAGGCTAGCGGGCAGGCGAGCAATTGGCCCGCTCTGCTTGAGTCCATCAGCTTGGTTGGAGTTACTTCGCAGGCCGTTGCTTCTTTTAGCAGAGACCAAGGCTGACCAGAGGCCACTCAGACCTCCAAATCAGTCGTGCTGGGACGCGGTGGCGTCGTGGACGATGATGTGTCGCTCCCATGGTGCAGTTGAGAGTGTCGGTCGGATCCGAATGGAAAAGCGCCCGGTGGCTGGACGCCGGTGGCTGGACGCCGGTGGCTGGACGGCAGCGGCTGCTCCACTTTTCCCTGCCAAGCGGCGCTGGAGGGACCGGCGTCGCTGATGCGCTGGCCAGCTCCGCGAGTAAAGGCCCACCCTTGCGCCTTGGGACGGCAAGCCTCCGCCATCGTCACGTCGTCCGACCCCTCACAGCCATTCCTTACCCTCATTTCACCTCTCCTGGATCAAACAGACAAGATGGGCGACAACACATCGCCACAAGCACCATCCGCCTCCACCTCCTCGACTGCAGGCTCAGAGACGTTCTCCTCGTCCGACACACAACCATCCGTCGTCAATGGCCCCAGTGCCGCTGCCACCTCCTCCTCCACTCCCACGCACGCCGACTCAGCCTCTCCCTCGAGTGTCGATGTAGAGACACTGGCACGCCAGAAGCGCGAAGCACGCAAGGCACGCATCCTCTCAAAGGGATCGGATCGCCTCGCTCGCATCACGAGCACAGGGCGCGGCCAGGGCGCATCGGCCTACCTCGACCCATCCACCCCACTCGGCCTTTCGCGGCCCTCGAGCGCCCTCTCCGCCCCTTCTCCCGCAGCCGGCGACGGTGATCCTGTCGAGGTCGACGTCTCAACGCTCCCCACCATCGGCTCCGATCAGGCGACGCGACGCGAGGCAGCTGCCATGGACAACCTCTTCCGCATGGGCGGCGGCGGAGGCGGAGTGGGAGGAGGAATGGGTGGTCAGGGTAACCCCATGGAGGCCTTGATGGCCATGATGCAGGGTCAGGGCGGCCCCTTTGGCGGAGCGGGCGACATGGGCGGAGCGGGCGGCGACGGCGCCCAGGGGTTCCCTGGTATGGAAGGCCTTCCGCCGCAGCTAGCGGCCATGCTCCAGGGCATGCAGGGCAGTGGCCGTGGTGGCGACGGCAGCGGCGGCGCCTCGCAACAGGCCCCGCCCACTGTCTTGCGCACAAAGACGCTGCCGGAGCGCCTGTTTGACGTGCTGCAGGCGGGGCTCGTCGTCCTTCTAGCCCTCTACTTTGCGCGCTCGTCGCTCTTCAACCAGGACCACAGCTCGTCGTTCGCCCAAGACGTCGCCGCTGCCTCGTCCCTCTCGACCTCGGCATCGTCCTCCACCCTCCAGCGCTGGGCACGGCTGGGATACGAGCAGCCCCTCTGGGCCGACTGGACGCCCTCGTTTGCGCCTACCGGTCTCTCTGGAGGCGGGGCGGGCTCGTCGTACCCGCTCTTCTGGATCTTTATCGCGCTTGAGACGGCGCTGCAGGCGATGCGCATCGTTTTGTTCTCCAACAAGCAGCCGCCGCCGCCGCCCTCGATGCTGGGCATGCTGGTCAACTTTGTACCCATCCCCAATTTCGCCATCTACGTCCGGCTGCTGGGCAAGTACGCGGCGCTCGCCAATGCCTTTGTCAACGACCTGGCGGTGGTGGTCTTTGTCTTTGGGCTGGCGGTGCTTTGGGCCGGGTGGCAGGTCGGCATCGATGGGGTCGCGCCAATGGCGGGTCGGCGGGTCAAAGACGAGCTGTAGTGGTTTCGACTCGCCCTTCCATGATAAGGATGGCGCTGCTCTGGTTGTAATTGCATTCTGGGATTATCGATACCCAGACTTTCTGCACACCTGGCACCTCTGACTGTCGGCGCCGTCTGTCATAGAATCGCCTGCCAGAGCTAGACCAAAGATTCGAAATACACTGCTCGCTAGTCTCCTCCCCTCGCACACGTCTAGCTTACCTCCCCCTCCCCCTCCCCCCTCCCCACCCCCACCCTGCCCTCCTTCCCGCACGCGGTCTGTGACAGGGGCAGGAAGGGGTAACGCATGGCGAGGCGACGTCGGTGTTGTTGTACTGTAGGAAATTGACCAGGCAGGCTGAGGCTGAGCGGCCCCGCTGGCTCACTGGCGGGGGGGGGGTGCGCTCGACGGAGCCGAAGGTCTCCACTTTTTGTTGGCCGCGAAAGCTGCCCCGAGAGCTCGGCACGCCTGTCGGCCATCCGCCCCACCTCTGCCAGCCGGACGAGCGCTGCCGTTCCTCTTCGTCCACGACCACCATCCCATCGCCTCCCGACGTCGCCCTGTCCCGCCTGCCTTCTGCTGCTCGGCATCAGCCCTGCTGGCCCTAGCATTGTCCACGATCCACGTCATCATGGCCTCCTCGACCTCCGTCTCCTCGACCGCCTACCTTCACGCCGCCGTCGCGTTCAGCAAGATGGCCGGGACGCTGGCCGCCCACCACAACCAGACCCTCACCTGGACACCTTCTATCGCCTCGACGAGCGTCACACCATTCGCCATAAAATTCGTCGACATCGCCGGCCTCCAGACCTCCAAGGCGGGCGCCGCACAGACAGCCCTGATGATCGCCCTCGCAAACGGCGCACAGGTGGCCGCCAAGTCAAAGGTCCTTCTCGTTTTTAATGCGGCTCAGCAGACGGCGCTCGAGGATCGTGAGAAGTTCAAGGTTGATCTCGCCACTGCCGTCGCTAGGAACAGGGCCCAGCAGCAGGGCCAGCAGCTCGCGAGTGGATCGTCCACGCCCTTGGCACCCGGCAGCCCCGCACAGGCATCGATGCCCTCGTCGTCCGCTGCCGCTGCAACCCGAGGCGCCACACCCGACGTCACATCTTCGTCCGCCAAGCCTTTATCCTCCTTATCGCCCGCACAGGCACAGGCACAACAACAGCAGCAGCAGCAGCAGCAGCAGCCTAGCAAACGCTCCGCGGCCGAGAACAGGCCGCCGCCCAAGACCGAGATGGAGCTGCGCATCAGCGTCCTGCGCTCCAACCCGCACCTTCGCTCGCTGCACAAGGACGTCGTCCTCAGCGGTGCGATGCAGGACTCGGAGTTTTGGTCGCATCCGCAGCGCCAGGCGCTTATTCGCGCCGAGCGGGCGATGCTCGAGCAGCGGCAGGGCCGCAATGCTCGCCTCGCGGACCCCAAGCCCACACCCAATGAGGCGGGCGAGCTCAAGCTGAGCATCACCGTCGAGCTGATCCGCGACCTATTTGAGCAGTTTCCCATTGTGGCGCGCGCGTACGAGGAGAATGTCCCCTCCAAGCTCGACGAGAGTGCCTTCTGGACGCGGTACTTTCAATCGAAGCTCTATCACCGCCTTCGAACCTCGGCCCGGTCGGCGGCCAACGAGCACATCGTCCAAGACGACCCCGTCTTTGATAGGTACCTTGAGGACGAAGACGACCAGCTCGAGTCACGGCGCCTACACCATCCGCACGACCGGCTGCTCGACCTGGCGTCGATCGAGGAGGACCACCAGGAGACAGGCAACACCAAAGATTGGACGATGCGCGCCGGTGCAGAAAGGAAGACGCTTCCGCTAATGCGCCGCTTCAACGATCACTCGCAGTCGTTGCTCGACTCGGCGTTGGGCGAGCAGGAGGAGGCGGAGCGGAGGTCACGCCGTGTGGTGGGCGGCGTAGGGGAGGAGTACGACCCGAACGCCATCGGGACAACGCCTCGCGAGGACGCCGAGACGGTCAAGGCGCGGTATTACCGCGAGATTGAGATCGACGACCTCAACGAGAGCGACAAGACGGAGCGGGTGAAGCTCAACGTTGGCGAGGTCGAAGGCTACCTGCAGAGCCAGACTCACGATCGCAGCAATGGCGGCGAGCCTCTGGACGAGGGGAAGGACGACGAAGCGTTGCGACGGAAAAGGAAGCGGCAGCCGGACGACGACGGAAGCGTGCCCAAGACGATGGAAGAGGTGCGTCAGACTGTCGCACGCTTCGACGAAGGGATCAAGGGGTGGACGCCGAGGCTGGGCGAGTACAGGCCGGGCAAAGGCGAGAGCGAGGTAGCCATGAAGGTGATGCTTACAAACGTCCGCGCGAGGACGACGGGGCGAGGAGTCAACGATCTCAGTAGGTGCCGTCAGCCGCTGGCGAAAAAGTTATTTGCAGGGCTGTCCTCAACTCTTGTTCCTACCCCCCTTCTTCCCTCCCCTCTCTCTCTCTCTCTTCTGGCCGTAGAGACGCTACCGGACCCGCTGCAGAAGAGCACCGTCTCGGTCCAGGCCTCGACGACGGAGTTCCTCCGCCAGCTATGGTCGTGCCTCTCGCCGTCATCATCATCTTCCTCTTCTGCCCTGAAGCCGTCAAATTGGAAAGATCTGCAGGCTTCGGCACTGAGCTCGTCGAGCGACGACGCGGATACAGATAGGGAGAAGGAGGACGGCGAACGTCGAGAACGAGCGGCCAAGATGATGCAGAGCCTTGAAAAGGCGCTGGAGAAGATAAAAAGCGTCGAGAGGGAGGCCGAGGAAGAGTATGGGGAGGATGCGAGGCGGAAGATTGGAGTGGTGAGTGCTGCGTCGCTCGGATTGTGTCCCCATCAGGCCCGGAGTGACAAGGTTGTAGCTGACGCCGAGACTTTACGACGGCCTGGCCTTGTCCTTTCCTTTCCTTTGGTAAACTATGTGATGACAGGCGCTGGGGCCTACCAGAGAGGCGGTGCACAGGGCTCTGCGTATCAGGGTAGCATGACGAGGCAAGGGTCGAAAAGAGAGTGGCTTCGCCTGTGCTAAGGGGGTGGCGGAGGGCAGCTTTGTCGTGCGGCAAGTCACGGGCAGGCTTGGTGTGATGCTTGCGCCACGGAGGGAAACGGACGCACACTTTGGCTCGTATGTGGAAGCGACGTTGATTCGAGATCAAGGCAAGCCCAGCCAGCTGGTGTGCTAGCTGTTTGAGAGCCGACTTGAGTAGCCCGAGTGTAAGACGACGTGACCTCGGTCGGCCGAGCGGCAGCTGATGACAGCGCTGCATCTTCCACGGCCGGCGTCGACCTCTACAGCCAGCGTCCAAGCAGCTCAAGGCGGAGCTCGTCTTTGTCCATTCCATCCCGAGGGGGCAGAATGGCGCAGTGTGAGCATTCTCTTGGGTAGGCCTCCGCCTACCGCTTGCTAGCGCGCGACTGATTAGCGCACTCTCCATCTCGTCCCCCTTCCCAAACACAGGCTGGCGAGAATGCTGACGGAAAAAGGCGCCGCTAACGCAGCCATGGCCATCGCGGCGCCGAGCAAAGGCTTCCTCAACACTGTCCTCGCCGTTACAACGCAAGCTGCCGCCGAGGACGCACGGCACGACGGTGCGGCCGATGGCAGCCCCAAGAAGGCGGGACGCGACTCGAAGCGCCGCGCAGCGCACAGCCTGATCGAGCGGCGTCGGCGCGAAAAGATACCAGCACGTTGACGATGGCGAGAAGGAGGAAGAAGAGGAGCCACTGCCAGCTTCCCCTCCTCTGCTGGCGTTGGACGGTAGCAAGGGGGAAGAAGAGGTACTTTCGGACGAGACGGTGGAGGACGTACATGTACAGTATCTCGAGGCCATCCAAGAAGTCATTTTTTATTTTATTTTTAAATCGCAACGCACTAACTAGGTTACCCTGCGCTGCGCCATGGCGTGGCGTGGCGTAGCGTGGCGTGGAAAGGATGGAAGCTGAGTCCTTGGTTGCTACTCGGCTGATTCATGCAACAAATAAGAAATGATTACAACCTTGCCCTGGCTGGCCCCGTTGTCGGCTGGCCCCGTTGTCGGCTGGCCCGTTGTCGGCTGGCCCGTTGTCGGCTGGCCCGTTGTCGGCTGGCCCCGTTGTCGGCTGGCCCCGTTGTCGGCTGGCCCGTTGTCGGCTGGCCCCGTTGTCGGCTGGCCCGTTGTCGGCTGGCCCCGTTGTCGGCTGACCCCGTTGGCTTTCGCTCTCGCCAACCCACCATCATCCCTCCCACCATCATCACCTCGACTCGACCTCGCCGCCCGACACGCGCTTCCGCTTCGCCTTGTTTGACGTTGGTTGCCCTTCGTCTCGCCTCGAGCATCTCGCTACCAACCAGCCGCCGGACGCACTCGTTGCTTCAACCCTCAAGCTTCATTATATCTCTGCCATGACACCCTGCTAGACAGCACCACCACCCTCTCCCCGCCTGCCCCCCTCTGGACGCTGCAGCAGCCGGCTTCGGCAAGCACAGCGTCAGCCATGTCGGCCTCGAGAAGAGAGTCGCAGCAACGCGACGCCCCCGCCCTCAGTCTCCACGCCTCTCTGCCCCGCTCCTCGTCCCCACCGCCGCCGCCGCCATCAGCCTCGGCCTCCGCCACCCACACAGCCGACTCGTCGAGCGTCTACAGCATCCCAGACCACAGCTCGACCAGCTACATCAACAGCTACTACTATGGCAACGAAGAGATGCCAGACCTTGGCTTCTCCGCCTCGGCTTCGGCCTCGGCCGCATCGGGCTTCCAGCGCCATCGCTCCTGGCTTCCCACCAGCCGCTCCGCCAGCCCCGCCGCATCGCTTAGCCACACGCTAGACGACTCCCTCCTCAGACGCCTCAGCTGGGGCACTCACCCCCATCCGCCCGCTCATCACCACCCCCCCTCCGCCTCGCCAGCCGCGTCGGTGCCAACCGCCGCAATCGCCCCGACAATACCACGCCAAGCCAGCGCCGCCGACGCGCTCCACGTCCACCAGCGCAGCGGCAGCTCAGCCGACGCAGGCCTCGTACGTGGGCCCTTGCATTGGTCGCTCCACCACCAGCTCTCCAGCATCGCCCTCGACCGCACCGCCCGCGTCCAAGACGCCCTCTACCAGCTGCCGCTCGATGCCTCCTCATCGCCGAGCCAGCGCTGCGCCATAGGTGCACTAGCGATGCTGGGCGACGATGCCGACAATCTAGACGACGTCGACGACGTCGACGACTCGGATCGCATCGTCCTCACCTCGGATCAGCATCCACAGCGGCACCAGCCTCGCGCCCACTTCGCCGCAGACGGCGCGCCCCCAGGCTTTGCCCGCGTCGACTCGCCCGACCAGCTCGAAGAGGGCCACCTCGGTCCCAGGCACAAGTCGAGAGCCGACATCTACGCCGCCGCCGGCCTGGCCCGGGGCCCTTCGCTGCATGGCGCCAGGTCCGGTCTTTCGCGCATGGGCAAGAGCATGAAGCGCCTCAGCAAGCGCGTCGTCCACCTCGACAGCCGGCACAGCCACGTCCGCCTCCAAGAGACCGACGAGGGAGGCTCGGACAGCGACTCGTCCAACGAGGCTCGCTACACCGCCACGCGCACCGCCGCGCCCACGCATCAGCCCGAGGCCGACACGCATCCGCCAGCGGCGCTCCAGACGCTCCGTGGCAAGAGCCTTGGCATCTGGGGTCCCGAGAGCAGCTTCCGGCGCCTGCTGGCCTCTCTCCTCGCCCACTGGTGGGTCGAGCCGCTGATCCTGCTGCTCATCGTCGCCAACACCGTGGTCCTCGTGATCCAGTCCAGCCGCAACGTCTACAACCACCCGCGCAAGGGCGGCCTCTTCGACTACAACGAGGACTACGTCCTGTTTGGCATATTTTGCATCTACACCCTCGAGATCCTGATCCGCATCATCGTCTCTGGGCTCATCATTAACCCGCCGCCCGCTTTGATGGCCGCACCCATCGGCCACGAGGCCGGCGCCGACGGCGAGGGCCATGGGCAGACCGAGCATCGGAGGCAGATGTCGCGCTCCAACACGCTCGACGCCTTTTCCGACTTCGGCGGAGCGCTCAAAGGCCAGGCTCAGCGCGTGATCCACGGTTCACGCGCGGCAAAGGCGTCGCAACATTCGGCATCCAAGAGCTCCTCCGGCTCTGCCTATGCCATGGCGAGGCAGGGAAGCGGCGACGGCGACGGCGCGCGGTCGCCGCCCCGGGGCACCGCGACACTACCTCCACGGCCGCACCCGGTAAGGTCGCAGACGCAGGCCAGCGCGGCGATGATGCTGCCTTCGTCCGATCCGGCCCAGTTCTGGCAGAACAGAAAGAGCCCGTTCGCCGGCGCATTCGTGACGCAGCGCATGCAGGCAGTCAACCATGCTTTCCTCCGGCACAGCTGGAACCGCGTCGATCTGTTCGCCGTCATCGGCTTCTGGGTCGCCTTTGGGCTCGCCAGCGCGCACCAGGAAGCGACGCCCGACCGCCACATCTACGTCTTCCGCGCCCTCAGCGTGCTGCGCTGCGCGCGGCTGCTGACCGCCACCAACGGCACCACGACGATCCTAGAGTCGCTCAAGATGGCCGCCCCCATCCTCACCACGGTCGCCTTCTTCACCGCCTTTGCCATGCTGCTCTTCAGCATCATTGGCGTCCAGAGCTTCAAGGGCTCGTACCGCCGCAAATGCATCTGGACAGGCGAGCTGATGGGCGAGCCCGGCACCAACTACACGCTGCCGGGCTACTGCGGCGGCTACGTCGACGCAGCCTCCCGGCGGCACCTGCCCTACATCCAGATCGACGGGATCCCTGCCGACACGACGGCCAAGGGCTTCATCTGCCCCGCCGGCCAGATCTGCCAGGAGACCGACACCAATCCCGAGGGCGGCACCGCCAACTTTGACAACGTCCTCTCCTCGCTGCTGCAGAATGTCATCATCATCTCCTGTGAGTGTGTCTGCCGACTGCCGGCCGCGCGCGAATCGATCGCGACGCCGGCTAGCGAACGGGCGGGCACATGGACGGGCAAACGAGGCGTGAAAAACTAACGCCGCACCGCGCCTGTTCGCTGCGTCGTCTACTGCGTGCTCAAGCTTTTTCGCTGACAAACCTTGTTGATACCCAATCGTTCACTCTTCCGCTCGCTCTACGCAGCCAACAACTGGTCGAACGTGATGTACGACATGATGGACGCCGACTACTACGCCTCCTGCCTCTTTTTCATCGCCGGCTTGATCATTATGAACTTCTGGCTGGCAAACCTCTTTGTCGCCGTCATCACAAACAGCTTCGCCACGTTGACCGCCCAGACCAACCACAGCGCCTTTGCCGACCGGAAGTGAGTCGATCAGGCTTCCATCTTTCTCTCTTCTCCCGCGCGCCTCGAAAGGGGGCGGATCGACGCTGACGCTTTTTGCCTCGCCCGCCCTCGCCCTTCTTTTGCGCATCTGCCTGCCCGCCGCCGTTCTGCCTCTAGAATTCAGACGCCGCGCTCCCAAGAGCAGGGTACCGGCCCGATGGCGAGGCGCATGCAGCGGGTCGCCAACGTCTACAAGCGGGTCTGGGGCTGCACCAGGTATATCTGGATCATGGCGATCATCGCGGACGTGGGACTGCAGGCGTCTAGGGCTACGTGGATGGAACCGGCACAGCTCCAGGCGCGAGACGATGGCGAGCTCTACTTCACCGTCGCCTTCGACGTCGAGATCCTGATGCGCTTCCTCTCGTTCGTCCTCGACGGAGACTGGAGGTCGTTCCTGCGCTCAAAGCAAAACATCGGTGATCTTGTCCTCGCCGTCGTCACGTCGATCATCCAGATACCCGCCATTAGGGACTCGAGCGTCTACGCCTGGCTCACCTTCTTTCAGCTCGCGCGCTTCTACCGCGTAATCGCCGCCGTGCCGCGGATGCGGGCGCTGCTGGTGCGCGTGTTTGGCTCCATGGTTGGCCTGCTCAACATGGTGCTCTTCCTGCTGATGATGGTCGGATTCGCGGCGCTGATCGCAGTCCAGCTGTTCCGCGGCGACATTCCCCAAGAGGATGATGGCGAGTGGACCGAGATGACGTTCAAGCACCTCTTCAACGCCTTCCTGGCGATGTACCAGGTGAGCACGGCCCCGCGGCGGAAGCAAGCCGCCTAGCTCTCTTGATAGCTTAGCTGGCCGAATGCTGATCCCCTACGTGATGTCCGACCCACTTCTGGCGGCTCTACTCGGACAGATCTTCACCTCCGAGGACTGGGTCATCGTGCTCTATAGCGTTCTCTCCAACGAGACGCAGTTCAAGCAGGTTATCATCGGCGCCGTCTTCCTAAGCGGCTGGTTCATGCTCGCCAACTGTGAGTGAGACTCTCCTTCCGATGGAAAAAAAAAAAGGGGGTCCGGCTGAGCGTCGAAACTGCAGGGACATGCTGACACTGCCGCTGAACCGCTCTCGCTCCGGACCCCGTCGGGCCACCCCCCCCCGCAGTCATCGTCTTGCAGATGTTTATCGCGGTTATCAGTGAGAACTTCAGCATCGCCGAAGGCGAGAAGCGTCAGCAGCAGCTGGCGCACTATCTCCGCCGCAACGAGCCGCTAGAGGCATCCGGTACGGCGAAACTCCTCCACAAGCTGAGCCCGTACAGGTACCTCCGGGACAGAAACGCCGCCAAGACTGGATCGGCGCCGACCGCGTCCGTGACGGGGAGCTCGGGCGACCAGCAGCGCTCCAACGCCATCGTTGGAGGCCCAGGCGGAGCAACCGCCGCCGCCGCCGTCTCTGACGACGAAAAAGCGCAGAAGAAGCAGTCGATGGGCATGACGATGGGCTCGAACGGCGGAAAAACCATGTGGACCATAGACACCGTCAAAAAGGTGCTGCGTCTCGACACGCCGGAGGAGGCGGTTCCCCTCGACACTCTGCGGAGCCGCCGCGTGCGCCAGAGCCTGTCCGGTGAGGAGGTCTTCCAGGCAGCGGTCAACCGGCAGACGGCCTTCTTCGACAGCGACGCCGACGACACGGTAGCCAAGCTGTTTGCCAGCGAGCGGATGCTGAAGCGGATGCGCACCGACCTTGGCCTGCCGGTCGAGAAGCAGCCCGGTGACCACCACTACGGCTCGTATCCGACGACGGACGCCGACGGGTCTCGCCTGCAGCAGGCGCGCTTCATCGCCAACCACCCATCTTACGACAAGTCCTACTTCCTCTTTTCGAACCACAGCAGCTTCCGTCGCTTCTGCCAGAGCCTGGTGCCGTCCGCTTACGGTGACCGCCTCTTTGGGCGAGCGTGCTCGCCGATCCGCTACAAGGTCTTCCAGGCGATCGTCTTTGTCGGTATCGCGGGCTCCGTCGTCTCGGCGGGCATCGCGACCCCCGCCTACCGCCGCGACTACTACGCCCAGTTCGGGCTGATCAGGGCCTCGTGGTTCTCGATCCTGGAGATGAGCCTGTCAAGCCTCTTCGTGGCCGAGTTTCTGGTCAAGACCATCGCCGACGGCCTCGCCTTCACCCCCAACGCCTACATTCTAAACATGTGGAACACACTGGACCTCTTTGTTCTGGTCACGCTGCTCGTCAATGTCGGCACAGAGCTGGCCGTAATCGGTGGTGTCTCTCGCTTCACCCGAGCACTCAAGGCTTTCCGGGCGCTTCGTCTGAT
This sequence comes from Thecaphora thlaspeos, assembly GCA_900291925.1. NCBI lineage: Eukaryota > Fungi > Basidiomycota > Ustilaginomycetes > Urocystidales > Glomosporiaceae > Thecaphora > Thecaphora thlaspeos. The sequence goes on along the minus strand of UWYS01000019.1, from coordinate 126,762 downwards.
TAAGTGAGTGGAGACATTGTCCTCCTTTGCGTTCCAGTGAAAGTCTTCCTTCACTGCGCCACCGCTGAACACTCTTCCCCCCCGCCCTCCTTGCCCAATATTCCCACCTCCCTCCCTTTGCTCCTCCCTGGGCCTGTCCCGCCTACGTGCAACGGCAGCTTGTCGTCGCTGATGCGAAACACGTGAGCCCACCTCTCTACCCGCCTTCATCTTCAAATTGTTGGTCCTCGAACCCCATGGCTGACCCACGCATGCTTGCCTTACGCTCCGCTCCCCGGCGCCCTGGCCCTCGCCCTTCTTTTTCTCTTTCCGACCTCCTTCCGCAGTTTTCACGCCGTGATGATCGCAGGCGCCGGCCGTATCCTGGACGCATCGATCCTGGCGATCCTCTACATCATCCCGTATGCGGTTTGGGGCCAGAACCTCTTCGCGGGCGTCCTTTACTCGTGCAACGACTCGGACGACGCGATCCTGACCAAATTCGACTGCTTCGGCGAGTACACCAACTCGCCCGGGGCCGGCGACTGGAGCTTCCTGGCGCCACGAGCCTGGGCCAACCCGACGTCCGGCAGTATATGGTCGTTCAACGACTTCAAGAGCTCGCTCCTGATCCTCTTCGAAATTATCTCGCTCGAAGGATGGATTGATGTCATGAGCACCGCCATGAGCGTCGTCGGGCGAGACCGGCAGCTGCAGAACGACAATCGCCAGGTCAACGCCCTCTTCTTCCTGGTCTACAATCTCATTGGCAGCACCACGGTCCTGACCCTCTTTGTCGCTGTCATCATCGAGAACTTCCAGCAGTTCAGCGGCGCAGCCTTCCAGACCACCGAGCAGCGGCAATGGATCGACCTAAAGAAGCTCATCATGCGGCAGACACCGTCGAAGCGGCCCAAGGTCAAGCCCAGCGGCTCGGTCCGCGCGTGGTGCTACCAGCGCGCAGTCGACAAGCACGGCTGGTGGAGCCGGAGCATGACGTTCATGTACGTCGCCAACATCGCCGTCCTGATGACCCAGCGCTACGGCGACGCCGCCTGGGTCGACCGGGTCCGCGACATTATCTACCTCGTCTTCACGATGATCTACGTCGCCGACATCGGCGTCCGGCTGGCCGGGCTCGGCTGGACGAGCTTTAAGGCAAACCCTTGGAATATCTATGACCTCGTGGTGGTCAGCGGCACGCTCGGCACCACGATTCCCCTGCTCCGCCATGACGCTGAGGACCAGTTCAACATCCAGTTTCAGAAGATCTTTCTCACCTGCGTTGCATTCAAGCTGGTTCAGAAGTTAACCTCTTTCAATCAGCTCTTCAAGACGGCGCGGGCCAGCCTGCCGGCCATCCTCAGCCTCTTCCTCCTCTGGCTGACGATGTTCCTGGTGTGGGCCATCATGCTGCTCGAGGTATTTGGCCTGACAAAGTGGGGCGAGAACGAGACGTACAACAAGAACTTTTCCAGCCTGCTCAATTCGCTCGTCTTCCTCAGCATGATGTCGACTGGCGAAGGCTGGAACACGTATATGCACGACTACACCGTCTCACCACCGCAATGCACGCCGGCGGCGAGTTACCTCGAGACGGACTGCGGCAGCGAGGCGTGGGCCTTCTTCCTCTTCATTACTTGGAACGTCATCTCGATGTACATCTTCCTCAACATGTTTACCGGTGAGTTCCTGAGCAGCGGCCGCGATGCCTTGACCTTGTCGGGCGGCATGCCTCTGCGGTCACTCCGGCTTATTTGACACAGGTGATATCCGGATGCTAACCTTTGGCCTCCTTCCTCCCGCCTTCTCTGACCCCCTCCGCCGTACCGTGCCAGGTACCGTTGTCGAGAACTTTTCGTACTTGTTCGAGCTCGGCGGCAAGCCGCGCCTGTCGAGGGAGGAGGTGCGCGCCTACAAGGAGGCGTGGGCGAGGTTCGACACCGACCGCGACGGCTACATTGCGCCCAAGGATATCGTCCCATTCCTCCGCAGCTTGAGCGGTGCTCTCGAGGTCGACCTCTATCCGGCGAGCTGCTCCGTCGCATCGCTGGTCGGAGCGCTCGAGTCAAACACGCCGCTGGCCAGCCCGATCAGCCCGACCAACTCAAGCAGCAAGGGCCCGCTGGAACGTATCAGGGAAGCCTCGCCGCTGAGGTCACCCTTCAAGGACGGCAAGATTGGCGAGAGGGGCCACTTCATGTGGCCGCAGTCTCCGACGCGCTTCGAGCTTGGCAGCGAGGCGCAGCGGCTCTGCAAAGCGCTCGAAGGAATCGATGCCGCAGAGCTCCGCTTGCGACGGGTGCGGTTCAATCGCGTTTATCACGAAGCGCTGCTCTCCCAGCGCAAGGCCAAGGGCATCTCATTTACGGCAATGCTGACCATCCTGGCGCATCACAAGCTCGTCGACGACGCAGAAGCCCTCAGCGTCGAGGAGCTCATCCAGCGGAGAGAGTTGATGGAACTCGTCGACGACCGCATCAGCCTCGAACGCGTCCGCAACTGCATGATGATGGTCTACGTCCGGCGCAGATACCTGGCGCTCAGGCGCACCGGCCAAGCGTTGTTCTCCGACCCCGAGACTTCTCGTGTCCCGCCCATGCTGCCCAAAATCGTCGTCAACAGCGAGGCATCCCCGCCCTCTGCCCTCTCCAGCCTTGCAGCGACGGACCGGGAATACAATGACGACGCGTCGAGCCAGCAACAGATCCTCGCATCGTCTCCTTCAACGCCCACGGCCCCGTCCCGCCCGGCCATCACGGTCTCGACATCGTCAACCTCGCGCGAAGACCCCGAGCAGACTTCGTCGCCGATGCTAGCGGAGTTCGAGTCGACGGCTTGGGGCGACGTCATGCGCAGGCTGAGCCGCTCCGAGCACTCGCTCCCTGCATCAAGCTTTGGCCAGTCTCTGCAGTCGCTGGTGTCTTCGTCGGCATTCAGGGACGGCGACGAAGACGAAGAAGAGGAAAAGGCCTCTCTCGCACGGTCGCGGGACTAGAACGCCGATCGATTGCCCGTCACTAGGCACACCTTGTTGGTATCACTTCGTCAAACGCAACTTCTTCCAAGTGCTATGCAGAAGTGCAACTTGTAAAGATTAGACGCCTGCTTGCTCAAATTCATGGACCATAAGCATCGTGCAACCTGCTGCTAGATTCGTGCGCTTCTCACGTTAGCAGCTGCGCGCCGTGCGGGGCCGACCCACATCTGCGGGCGGCATCGTCGTGTGGACGGGCGTGCAGATCGCTGTCCAGATGCGAGGCGGTATTGGAGTCGGGGAAACGATGATCCCGACTGCGTCGCCATAACTAGACGACCTGAACCTGAACCTTGACCAGGTTCGAGCACGAACGAATGTTCTGGATGTTGGCAAAAAGACACGTCCCTGGGGCACTCAGAAGCACTCAGCAGAAGCTCGCATCGTCGTAGGAAGCAGTAGTTGTCGACCCAGGGCACTATCGACTTGTAAAAAAGTACTGCATTGACGGGGACTCGAACCCCGGTCGAGTCGAATCGGTTGATCATCTGCGGAAAGACGATGAGTGGCAACGACTCATGATACCCCTACACTATCAATGCAAGTACACCAAGTAATGAAGAAAATAAAATTATTATATTCAATTTAACACCTATATTCAATTACATAATTATTTCCAATTAGAATATCTGACCAGCCCCCTAACCCCCTCCCTGTGGCAGCAGAAAGCAAGTGTGGTGCTGATTGTCATGAATAGTTGATTGTGCTTGAGTGCTGTATATCTCTACAAGAAGCTGCTCAATATTGTTGCATCCAATGCTTTCTGAAAGTTTTTTTTTTTGTCAATTTTACTACTTGCAAGGATGAATATAAAAAATGCTTCTATGGTGCCAAGGTCATATGAGTCCTTGCTCTGAGATGAGATGCAAGATGTGACTATGTCAATGCTGATGATAGATGATTGGTATTCTAGAGGGAAAGTGCAAGCAAGAGACTGGCTAATTTGGAAAGAGAAGTTTGGTAAGTCCCACAGTTCCACACCCCTACCCTCCAGCCTGAGGCTGTACCCTATTGTTGTGCACCACAAACCAAAGTTTCTGTTGAAACAATTCTCCAACTAAAAGCACTTGAGCATATACAACCTTGGCAGGACAGATACTGTTTGTGCAGAATTGATGCCAACTCTGGACCTGACATCTTGAGCCTGATAAAAAGAGGGTTGAGACCTGTTGGGGACCTAGGAGTTGGAGTCAAAGTTGGAAATAGGGTACAGTTCCAAGCTGGAAGGTGGGAGCAGCAGATCCAAGAGGCTGCCAGCAAATGGTGTGGGGTGTACCAGTCTTCTCTTGTATATTAGCCAGTTCCTTGCTCACTCTTTCCCTTCTCAGTACTACCAACCATCATCAGCATTGACATAGTCACACCTCTCATTCCACCTACAACCCCATTATTTCTTTCAATAGGTTGCTGGTTGGGCTAGTTGCCCTTATGCAACTGCTTTGCCACAGAGCAACACACTCTTGCAGCATCTGCCCTCTACACCACTTCTGCAGGCCTACTTGTGCCTTCCAGCTTCTCCTGGTGCAATCTGGTTGCCTAACCAACACAGATGCTTCTGGCCCACCCTGCACCACCTTAACCTTGGCACACAATGGCCCCCACCCTCTGCCCCAACTGCTGGCTGCTGCACTAACACCACAGTGCAGGTGGCAGGCTGGGAGCCTTTGAACTGAGAGGCCTTGCCCTTCCCACACAAAAGTATGCAGTAACCCATTTGCTGGTGTGAGAGACAGGCCTAGGATGCCTCTAGATTTCTTCTGGGCCAACCGATATACGAGAGCTGCGGAAGCTAGGACAGGGTGTAGCTTTGATCGGGCCTAGGCCTCCCGCTCTCCGGCGGCGGCGACGGCTGTGGCTCGCTTGCTACCGACAAACTTCGTCTTCTTCTTGCGCACCGCCTCTCGGTGCATCTTCTTAGAGTCCTTGGTCAACCGCACGCGCCTCGCTGCCCATGCCTCGTCCAGCTGCGCCTCGGTCTCTGTTCGACAGAAGGCCACGTAGCCGACCGTGCTGCTCGACACCGGCACCGCATTGGCGCCGGTCGTGGCGCTCGAAAAGCCCATCGACAGTCCTCTCGGAGCGGAAGATGCTATCAGCGGCGTCATCTGCGGCTCTTTGAGCTTGTCCAGGATCGAGCGCGGGCCTGATCGAGCGCTCGGAAAGAGGAGAGGGATCTCTGGGTTGGCGTCGAACCACGAGTGCGGGCCTCGCGCCGTCACCGCGGCAGCGATCCCGTTGGTCTCCTTACCCTCGTCCTCCGCCCTGAAGGGAACCTCGTTTTCCTCCTCGACGGCAAAATCCAGCTCGTCATCGAGCTCGAGGTCCAGATCGTCACCCAGAATGCGCATGAGCGAAAAGCCTTTGCCCGCACCGCCCTCTTCCTGCGGCCTGAACATCTCCGTCAGCCTCTGCATCCGCGTCGACGCATCACCCATAGCCATAGCAGGGGTCTGCATCTGCTCGGACGCGTCGTCTTCCTTGGCGGTTGGGAGCGAGGTTGGGAAGCCGGCAAATAGATCGCTGCCTGCGTCCGACTGCGCCTCTGCGCCAAAACTGAGCTCGTCCTCATCCATGGGTTCAGCCCTCTCGTCCTGCTCGGGGTGTCCGCTGACCACTGTCGCAGAAGTTTCGGAGGTTGCTGAGGGCAGCGCCGCCGTCGCCGTCGCTGCTGCTGCTGCCGTGGTCGGGACCGTTCTGGTCATATCCGGTACAACGATCGGGCGAACGGGCAGTTTGGCAAACTCCTCGTGCAGCGCTTCGCCGTCCTTGCCGACGAATCTCCACCTGACCAGCCTCGTCAGGGCGGTCCCCGGTCGCAGCGCTGCTGCGTCATCGTTCTCTTCGTCAATCTCTTCGCACTGCCACTCTCCCGGTCCCAAGGAGCTCACGTCCAAGACGCTGCCCGAGAACGCATCCAGCATAGAGCCTGTGATATGGACGGCGCCGTATCGCGTCGGGTCGATCGTAATCCTCTTTGCCCGCTTCGAAGGGACCGCGTTGGCCCTGGGACGCCTGGTGCCCTTGACGTTCTCGCCGTCTTTGGTCTTGAGTGGAGCGGGCCTAGGCAGCGGATGCTCGGGCCTGATGTGCAGCGGGCGGATGAGATGGCCGGCGGGAGTCCTTTTCCAACCCCAGAGACCTTCCTTGACTCGTTGCGGTGTGACGGGGTCCATGTCGCTGCTCTCAATGCCGATGTGGCCCGGCAGACGTTTCCGCTTCGCTGGCTTGATGAGCTCGGCCTCCTGTTCCTTTTCCAGCTCGACAAGCCTCCCCTTCCTGAAGTCCGGCTTCGCCTCTCCGACCCGTAGTTTTGCCCCCTTCCACATCGACCCGTTGAGCAGATTGATGCATCTCGAGATCTGCGGCCCTGACGCTTCGATGGTGAGGTACGCAAACGGCCTGAGCTGACCGCTAGCGCTGCGGGGGCCCGGCCACTCGTCCAGTGCGACGACGCGGCCGAATGTGGCGAATCGCTGTTTTAGCTCCTCCGCTGTGAAGGCTTCTGTGAGCCCCGCGATGTGAAGCCTTTTTTGGGCGGGGTCCTGCTCATGTTCCGGCGGGTCCGCGTCTGACTCTTCTTCCTCTGACTCTGCGAGGGGCGAGCGGGTTAATAGCAACAGAGCAAGGCGAAAGGGGTGGCAGAGAGTGGGAGGAGAGGGCGAGGGAGAAGGCAGGCGACGGTCAGCTGCTGGGAGCGCGCTATGCCAGAGTGGTACAGGGAGATGGCGGTCGGAAACAAAAGGACGAAAACTCGCATTTGCCTTGTTGGCCTTGGCCGAGGAAGGAGGCAGGGCCTCGACGGTGGCGACAGTCTTTGTCACCTTTTCCTTTTCCTTCTTGCCCTCCTTGCTCATGGCGAGGATGTGGGCCTGCTGCGCTTGCTGCCTCTTCTCCTCCTCTTCTGGGTCAAACGGCTCGACGACGACGTGTGTGTGGTGCTGGTCGGTGTCGTAGCTCTCGTCCTGTAGGTCGGGCACGGCGGCCGCGTCTTGGTGGTCGTCGCCATGGCGACCGCCATCTTCCTCGTCCTCGCCTTCGCTCTCGCTAGGAAGACCCACGGCCCTCCTGTCTGCCTTTAGGTTTTCGCGCGCCCGCTGCTTTCTCGCCTCCCTAGCCTCTTTGCGCGAGGCGAGCTGTTCTTCCCTCTCCTTCTTTCTTAGAGACCCTCTGCCTGCCTCCTTCCTGGCGGCCTTTCTCTTCTGGAAGCCCGTAAGGTACTCTGCTCTGGCGGCCTCGTCGAAATCAACGGCAGCGCTCTTACCCTTGTGACGACCGGCCCCGGCGTGGCGAGATGCAGCGTGCGAGCGCTTGCCCTTCCTTTTGGCATGTTTGAGCGGAGCGCCGCTGTTCTTCTGGGCCGACTCTGTAAAGGCGAGGAGCCCTGCAGAGGGGGCGACGGACATGGCGTAGGGCGTGTGTGGATTGGGTGTGTGGCGACGAGGACGTGTGTCGTGTGGATGTGCGTCGACAAGAAAGACTGTGCAGAGGAGGGAGGGGAGGAAGAGAAAGAGGCTGATGACGCTCTGTTCTGTGTTGTGGTGTGAGGAAGCGGCCGAGGTCGAGGAGGAATAGGAATGAGAAGGGTGAGGGGAGCCAAGAAGAAGACGAGGCGGTGCCAACGCAGACAAATTCTTCGCGCTGGCGTCTCCCGCGTCTGGGTCCCGGTTGCTCTGCCCGACTCCCGCGTCTGGGTCCCGGTTGCTCTGCCCGACTCCCGCGTCTGGGTCCCGGCTGCTCTGCCCGACTCCCGCGTCGAGTGCTCCGCGCTGCCCAACCGGGCGAGAGGGCCGAGGGGGGCAGAGCGGGATGGTCTGTGCTGGCGGTGTTGGGCCCACCAAGTCCGCCTTGTCGACTCGAGACCATCACCCACCTCTTGCCTCTCGCTTTCACTGCCCCCCCCCCCCCTCGGGCCGCCGCCGCCGATCTCAACGCCACGCCAAGCCATGGACGACCTCCTCGGCCTCGATTGGAAGCAGCCATCAGGCGACCACCGCGCCACCAGCTACGCCACAGGGTCAGCCAGCAGCACCAATACCAACAGCTACAGCTTCGACGCTCTAACACGCTCCCTTTGCGCCGCATCATCCGCTCTTCAACCCGGCAACCTGAGCCAGCCTCAGCGTACCGCGATCTCTGGCACAGCACAACACTCCAACAGCAGCCCCGCCACCGCGTCAACACAGGACGCCTTCTCCTCCCTCCTCTCCTTTGCCTCCGCATCCACATCCGCATCCGCGTCGGCTTCTGCTCACATCTCCGACAGCCGGTCCTCGTCACAACAAGGCAACCTCGCCCTTGCAGAGAGGCAGAAGCGAGCTCAGCAACAGGCCCGAGCCCAACAGCGCGACCAGCAGGCAGCATGGGCAGGCCTCGACAGCGGATGGGACAGCCTGGGAAGGCCAAGCGCAAGACCCACCTCCTCATCTCCTTTGACTTTGTCCATTCAACCTGCCGCCTCGAAACCGCTCAAACACGACGTCTTGGCCAGCTCCAGGGATCCATGGGGTTTTGACTCTTTCGCCGACGGTGGCTCAGCGGAACCACAGGCCAAACCGGCAAACAACACCAGGTGGCAGCCGGCCCCGGCGTCCAAGGATCCGTTCGACTTCGATTCATTTGATCAGCCCGCCTCCGCACCTCCTTCACAAGCGACACCCACACCCTCTTTTGCAGCGTTCGACAGCGATCCGGACCCCGACGCCGCCGCTGCCGCTGCCGCCGCCGGCGATGACGATGACATCCTCGGTGCACTCGGCAAGCCGATCGACAAGCAGTCGGGCTCACGCGCTGCCCTGCACCCCATGCGAGCTCACGCATACTCCACCTCTCAGTCTCCCGCTAGCTCGTCCTTCAGCTCGCGGCAGCCCTCGCCGGCCAGCGGCAGTCGCCCAACCTATCCGCGCGCCGTATCGCCTCCACCGCACGTCATCGGTCAGATCGTAGAGATGGGGTTCTCGCCACAGCAAGCGCGAAAGGCGCTAGCTCGAACCAACGGCGGGCTCGACGTCGAGGCCGCCCTGGAATTTCTGGTTGCCGCAACGGGCGGCGACGATGGGCAGCGCGACGCCGATGCGCGATTCGCCGAGGAGCTACAGCGCCAGGAGGCCGCCAGGTACCGAGACGATGGTGACGCCGAATTGGAGGCTTACGAAATCCGAGTGGCCGAAAGGAGGGGGAGGTGTCGCATGGGACCAGATCGCAACGCAGTCGGTCCGGACGAGGCAGTCGCCACTTACCCGAGCTCCGGCGGTCTGCGTGCATCCTCGAGGAACGGCACGCCTTCTTCGCAGGCAGGCTCCGCAGAATGGCAGCAGCAGGCGGATCAGCTCTATGCTCAGGCTTCCGAGCTCGGCGCCAACATGCTCGGCAAGGCTAGCGCTTTTTGGTCGAGTGCCAAAGCACAGGCTCAGAAGGCCTTGGAAGAGCACCAGAAAGCCAGCAGCGCCGAGGCCGAGAGGCGTTCGAGTCTGGCAGGGGCTGGATCTGAACGGGCAAGGGCGAGACGATGGGGGATCGGGACTGGAGCGGCGGCAGCCAAAAAGGAGTGGGAGGGTAAGCCCAAGTGGATGGTCGACGCCGAGATTGCGGCCGAGGCGGAGGCAGGCAGCTCAGCAGCGCCGACCAGTGAAGCCTTCAAGGACTCGGACGACGAGGGCGAGGATGTGCGCGGGGACGCCGGATCGGCGCAATCCGCCGTCACCGCTATAGTTGAGGCGCCTCCCGTGCCGCGCCGGAAGGCCGAAACGCCTGGCAAGTTACCCGCCGACAATTTCTGGGATGATGATGACGCCGCAGCCTCTGGCTCTGCGCCGCCAACGACGGCGCCCCGGCCCGCCGGTGGCCTCGAAGCGCCGAAGGCGGATGCCAAGCGCCCTTATATCTCGCCGAACCGGCGCGGAGCTTCACGTCCTGCAGTCGCCGACGTAGCGACGTCCCAGACAGCAAAGGTCCACCGACAAGTTCCCGACGACGCTGCTACGAGAGTGTCAGCTTCTGGACGCCACAAGGCCGAAGGCAACGAGCACTTCAAGAAAGGCGCCTACGGCGATGCCGAGGCTTGTTACACGCGGGGCGTCGATGCCCTCCAATCCGGATCGCTCCGCCTCGTTCCTCTGCTCAACAACCGCGCCAACGCACGCCTCAAGAACGGCTCTGCATCCGCCGCGATCGAAGACTGCGAACGGGTGCTGACGCTGATCCATCCGAGCGCCTCGTCATCATTCTACAGACCAAGCGGCGAACACCCATTATCAGCTGAACTGGCGAGCGAGATTAACCTCCGCGACGGCTACGCGAAGGCGCTGCTGCGCAAGGCGCAGGCGTACGAAGCGTTAGAAAAGTGGAAGCTGGCCAATCAGACGTGGGAGCTGCTTCTCGAGTACGAAAAGAGGGAAGGAAGCGGAGCAAGCGGACCGAGCAACATGCGGTTCGCCCGCGATGGCGCGGCGAGGTGCGGCAAGATACTGGGACGTACATCCGCCCCCACCGCCTCCGCCACCACCTCTGCGTCCCGCAATAGGAAGCCAGCCGCCGCGACGATGACAGACACGCCGGGCGAGAATCTGGTGGCGCACCAGAAGAATCAGCTCGCGCAGGAGGCCGAAGCGGCTGAGCGCCTGTCGCACAAGGACAGCGTCGACGACAGGGTGGCGGCGTGGAAGGGCGGCAAGGAGACCAACCTGCGTGCGCTCATCGCCAGTGTCGACACGCTGGCCTGGCCAGCGCTTGATTGGAAGAAGATTGGGATGCACGCGCTCGTCACCGACGCACAGGTCAAGAAGGCCTACGTCAAGGCCATCGCGAAGGTGCACCCGGACAAGGCGAGTCGAGTCTCCAAATGGCGCTCCGTCGACACGGCAGCTTGCTGACATCTCTTTTCCTCCTTTCTTATCCTCGGTGTCCTACTCTCTTTCCCTCACACATCGCCTGCAGCTGACACCGAACAACACCACAGTCGAGCAGCGCATGCTGGCCGCCGGCATCTTCAACGGGCTCAACGAAGCCTGGAGCGCCTCGCAAAACAAGTAGTCTGATGCTTAGCACACACGCATGCCGTGTCGGTCTGAGAACCGAGTTTCATCCCCATCTTCATCCTCCGCATCGATGCGGCTGTCTGCACTCCGTTCAGAGGTGGCTCGAAGAGCTCGTTGTATAGTAGTGGCAAACACTTCCACTTTCAAATTGCAAGCGGCGACTGACAGACAACGCTGAAGCAGTATCACGAAGAGATGCGGATGCGACTTCCAAGGATGAGGGGCTCTTGTTCTACAGGTCCGGAGACGTTTATGAGGTCTTTCTATGCGCGTGCGGGTGTGTGTGGGGGAGTGCAAAGGGCGGATAGAGAGACGAAGCAATGCTCGGCGAGAGAGAGTGGAATGTGACGTGGAATACCGGCGGATGAAACGGCGAGACGGCCCGAGGCGATGGGGAGAGGCGACCTGGACGCCCTGGGCGGCTTAACATTGGTTCTGCCTGACTAGATCCTCTTGGCGGTGCAGGTACGTGACGAACTAAGAGGGGTGGAAGATGGATATCGAGGGTCAGCGGGTACTGGTTATATGCAATTCACGAGAGCGTCCCTGAGGAGGAAGGGGAGATGAAAGCTCATCGCGCCAACTCACCTCGACCATGAATTTGACCTGTTCAGCCGTCTCGATGGCCTTGGGGCTTCTCCGACGGCGGATCGTCTCGATCAGCCTCTCTACCGTATCGAGCACAGTCTGAGACTGGCTCGACGTCGATAACGCCGTCATTCTGGTTTCTGCGATGGTTTGCTTCCCATCCGCTTGTGTTGATCGGTGCGAAACCGTACCGAGCGCCGATGACGGCGATGAATGCATTGCGTCGAGGTGCATGGCGTGCGGCGAAGGGCCTACAAGACCCAGCTTGAGCATCCACAGGCAGGCCGAGAGGCCGGCGCGGCCCACGCCGCCGCGGCAGTGTACGAGGACGCTCTTGCCGCGCAACGTGTAGTCCTGGATCAGGGCGGTCATGGCGTCGTCCATCCGCGTCACGCATGTCGGCGCGAAACCTTCCGCCATCGGCAGCCGGACCACGTCAAGCCCCAGGGCGTCGGCCTCGCGCTCGTAGTCTTGCCACGGCGCGCCGAGGTAGGCCAGCTCTTCGTTGTCCAGGCAGCAGACGACGGCACGGATGCCCAAGCTGTAGATCCGCTTCAAGTCCAGTCCCAGATCACGGCAGATGGCGCCGCGACCTCGTACGGGGCCCGAGAGGCGTACCTTTTTGCCCGGACACGAGGAGAGCAAGAGGTTGCCAATGCACGGCCGCCGTCGCCGCTGCGAGGCCATCGAGGCGGTGCCAACAGCGTCGGAGGGGGGCGTGGATTGCGCAGTCAGCGGCAACGGCTTCGACGTTGACGCTGCTGCTGCGTTTGCTTCCGCTGTGGCCTGATCCGCAATCTGAGCCTGCGACTGGACGCCAGGTTCGGCGGGGGTCGAGATGGCAACGAGGTCGACCACCTGCGGCAGGCGCAGCAGCCTGCGGCCGTGCGCCTGCTCCCTCTCGTGGACGGCCGGATCGATGAACGATGACACCGGCTGATGGATCCGGTCCTCGCGCTCCTGATGGTCGCCCTTGTCGTCAAAGTTGCCGATGAACTGGGGTGGCGCGGCGGCGAGGATGCGATCCGAAATCTCTTGCAGCAGATTCTCGGGGATGATCGGGCTGATGTGGATCGGATGCGTGTCGCTCGTCTTGATCGCCAGATTGGCCTGCTGCGACGGCAACATTGAAGCAACCGGCGGCGGGTGCGCCTGCTGCTGCTGCTCAGTGGGGACGTGGGCCGGCTTCCTGGTCGCGCTCGCCTCTTCAATGTCCTGCACGTAGATCTCCTGTTTTGTTAGTGGTCCATCGACCATGACGCTGCTTCCGGCCTCGAACGCGGTGCCATCCGCCTGCGCAGAGTGCACCGAGCCTCCCTCTGCCCGAACGTCCGAATGGGGTGAGCTGTGAGAAGCGGAAGCGGACCAGCCGGCTTCCTCCATGCCGTCCTTGATCTCGACCAAGCGCGTCGATCGGTCGAGCTCATTGATCTTGGACTCGTCCTGGTCTAAGACGAGCGACTCGGCCGACGACGAAGCGTCGCTCTGCGCGATGCCGTTCCGGATCGAGTCGGACATGGCCTGGCTAAGCTGGTCCTCCATGACGAGGTGGCCGTTCGCTTCGGTCGATCTGGTTCGATGGAGGCTCGTAGCCCTGGCGTTGGGCGGAGTGATGACCGATGCGGATCGCTTCGTGCCTACGACGGAGCTGGGCGGGCCGCAGTTCATGTCTTGCGGAAGCAGCTTGAGGACGGCGCCGCTGTGCTGCTGCTGGCGCAGCTGAATGCCGCGCTTCCGCTTCTTGCTAATGAGCCAGTCGACGGCGTCCCTCTCCGACTCGCGCTGCTGACGCATCGTCTGTTCGACGGCATCGGGGCGCTGAAGGGTGATGGGGACGTAGGCAAAGGGCGAGCCGCGCGGCCCGAACTTGATGATGCTGTAGGCGCTCATGTGATGCTGCGATGCGAAGCGGGAGAGGTCCATGAGGACGATCCACTTCTGGTGGTCACTCTCTCTTGCTGCGCGAAAGGCGTCGGCAACGAAGGCATCCCTCTCTTCGCAGTGCTGCTGCAGGAGAGCGTTTTGGTGCTGCTGGTGCTGCTGGTGCTGGTACTGTTGACGGTGGGCGTGTTGGATGGCTTCCTCCTGACTTGTCTGCGCCTCTCGCATCAGGCTGGGCTGACGGTCCTGGGGCTTGCGCTGGATGGAGAACTCGGTCTGCGGGTCGGCCTTGAGCTTGTTAGAGCTTTCGAAGGAGAGGTCGCCATGGATCGAGTAGTGCGGAGGTTTGACTGCCTGGGACGCAAGGGCGTCGACAGTGTGACTATGTCTGCCGTTTGCAGTAAGAGGGATGGTGGATGCCTTTGGAGCAGCGGCGGAGGCGGAAGACGAGGAGGTTGGAGAGACAGAGACAGTGGCGCCGTTGTTCTCTGCAGTCTTCGGAGGTCTAGCTGGGTTGGCTGTGTGGGCTGGGGGCGCTGCGAAGAAGGGCGACCTTGCGTGTGATTCGGCTGCATGGACAGGGCTGCGAAAGGACGCGCCGGGCAGCGGAGGAGAGAGAGGGGTCGCCGCTTCTATGGCGGGCTGGCTCATGGCGGCGTAGACGGGGCCGGCGGCCTCGATCGCGGTTGCAGTAGCGCGGGAAACGTAGATAGCCCGATCTAGGCTTCAGGCGACGGATAGGAGGACAGAGTTGGCTGAGAAGTTGGAGGTGTCGTGATGCTGGTGTTCCATGCGATGCTCTATAGGCAGGTCCACGAGCGGTGATGAGGCCCGATTGTGAGTGCGGCTTGATCCTGGCGAGACTCGGACGGCCGAGGGAGAGAGGGTAGGATTAGATGGAGCAAAAGGGATCGTGGGGTGGTCTACAGGGAAGGCGAGAGATGCGAGATCGAGACGAAAGCAGGCCGGAAGAGAGATGATTCTGGAGGAGAGGGACGTGTATCGCGGGTGTCTGGAGGGGTCGCTGCGCGATGGTGGGGCCATGTACAAGGGATCGGTGGAGGAAGCAGGCGCAAAGGGGGAGATGTGCTGTGCTGTGGCGGTAGGTGGTCGTGGAGAAGAGAGAGGCGGAAGGGTAGTGGCGAGAGGGGACAGGGGACAGGGGAGAGGGGTGACGAGAAAGGGGACAGGGAGAAGCGGAACAGGGCCGAAAGGGAGCGGAAGGGGCCGAGAGGAGGCGTTGTGGGATCAGAGGCGGTCGGAGCTGCCGGTCGGAGCTGCCGCGGTCGGAGCTCTGCCGGGGTCGCGGCTGCTGCCGTCGGTGCCGCCCGCCTGCGCTCGGATCAGCCGCGTACGACTGACCCTGATTACGACGCGCGCGCGCCCGTCCAAGACGTCCGATGGAGACGACCCTGCAGCGCCGCCCGCCCGCCCCTTTGGCAGATCACTGCCCTGATGCGCTGGGTACAGTAATCGAGAAACGCCTGCGTCACCTTCGATCTGCCGGGCCAGCCAGCTCAACCTCATCTCCTGCTGCTCCACACGGGCAAAGCTGCTTCAGACGCAGACCTCCCGCAGGCTCAGCCGTACCTAGCATCGCTTGTCTTTTCGCGGATCGCCTCGCCACAGGCGGCAAGGCTTGAGAAGAACTCCGGTGGGAAGCATTCCAACGCCTTTGATGAGTTCCGCCTCAAATGACCATTAGAATGATTACATGCTTTCTCTTGGCTTACTGAGTCGAGATGGGCCCTTGTGTGGCAGTCTTAGTATAGTGGTTAGTACGAGTCGTTGTGGCTTTGTCCCCCCCGTAGAGGCCTCGCCAGCTTCTATAATCCCGACTAGACGGATGTTCGATTCCTCCAGACTGCATTTGTTTTTTTGCCAGCGTCTCGTTCGCTCTTGAATCGTCCTTCACATTATGCCAAATGGTTTTCCTTTCTGAGCCTGACGAGCGTTGGAGATGGCAACAGCAAAGTCAAGCTTGATCATTCGGCAGAGACATCTTTGATGGGGGATCCACGGCGGCGGCGCCAGGCAAACGTACCCCTTGGGTGGCCGCCCAATCTCTACCCGCACCATCCTTGGAGGAGGCGATGGCCAGTTTGCCCGCACGCCGAGGGGCCTAGAGGTCAAGGACCTTTAAGCGTTGCAGCCGCCCACTCTCGATGGCCTCTGTACAGCCGCCTCGCCATCGCATCGTCGTTCTACTGTCAACCCTGCCTCTGCTGCGCCTCCTCGCTCCCCCTCAAACCCCTGGAAATTGGTAAACGTCTCGTGCCGTCCCAAGTCACGGCGGATGACCGCTTCGACAATCAGCCTGTTTCCTTGCTGCGCCTTCGCATCGGCACCCGCTGCGGCCTGCGCAGCGCGCAAGAGCGACCGTTCGCTCACCATGCCCAGATCGGCCATGACGTTCTCATACCCTGTCCGCATCTCCAGCGAAGGGTCAGACAGGACTTGAGGCGTGGTGCCGGTCCCCGTCGACGGCAGGTCAACGGGAGTAACCCGGCCCGGCGGCGATGCGCAGGTAGCGAGGGCGGCGTTGCGCGCTCGTGCCTGCGCACGCATCGTCTTTGGCTGCACAGAGTCGGCCACCTGGTTCATCTTTGCCAGACGTACCGCCTCGAGGTCTTCGCCCAACGGCGACGGCTTGTTGGCTGCAGCTTGCCCCTCGTATCTCAAAGAACTGAGGAAGGTGATAGCGTCCGAGGACTCGTCGCTGTCATCGCTGTTGCCGCTGCTGTCGCCGCCGCTCGTTCCTGAGATTGAGGTGCTCTCGTTGTGGCGGACCATCGCGGCTGCCCGCTGGTAAGCCTGGCGCTGCTTGAGGATCTCCTGTCTCTTGCGCTGGAACAGCTCGCGGACACCGTCGGCGTCACGCGCGCTCTCGATCTCAGCGTCGTCGAGCGCCAAAATGGGCGAGACGGTCTTCTCGTCCAACGCCTTAAAGGGCGGCTGATTGTAGACTGGCGGCGTCGCCGTGCTTCCATCGCCGTCCGTGCCATCGTGTGCGTATGCGGCTGCCGGACGTACGCTGAGGTGCTCCAGCTGGAGCGCCAACATCTGCTGCACGAGCTTCTGCGCGATCGAGTTGCTGCTCCGTCCAGCGGAGCCGTCGAGGCCGGCGTCGAGTTGTCCGGCAGCGATGTTGAACGGCGTTTCGTCGGCTCCCAGATCTACCGTCCAGCCTGCTCCTGCTCGTTCGGCCGCCTTGAGTTCGGCCAGTCGGCGCATCCTGCGTTCGAGCGAGGCGCCAGTAGCGTCGCGGTCGTCCTCGCTTTCGATGCGCCAGCCGCTGGCGCCTCGTCGCTTGCCGCGCCGCTTCGGCATCTTGCCCACCTTCACCTTGGCCTGCTTCTCGCTCAACAACGAGTAATCGGCCGGCGAGACAGGCTCAACGATCATTTCAGGGTCGACGAAGGGCACCCGACCGTCCTTGCCGCGGCGTCCGCCAAACTGTCCCGTCTTGCGGTGTGGCGCGCCCCGGCTGTTGGCGATGTTCCCGACCTGCGCATCGTTTCGGGCGAGCGTAAACGCCTCAACGCCCTCGACGTCGATGGCCGCGATATCCGGATGAATAGCGTTGGCGTCCGACCCGTTACCGGTCTCGTGGTTCCTAGGCTGGCTAGACATCCGCATCAAGAGGTCTCCGGAATGCAGCGGCATAGCAGAGCCTGGGCGTGGTGCGGTCACTGACGTCGAGAGCTCATCCGACTTCCGCTTGCCATCAGAATGTCGCTCTGAGACGTCGATCGCGCCAACAACTTTGCAGGGACACGGTCCTGACCTGGGGTCGGAGGCGGTAAAGGATATCGGCGCCGGTTGACGGTCGAAGATCGGCGGTGGCTTGCCGCTGGCGAGCGTGTCGCCGGACAGATCGAGACGGGTATCGGCATCGCCGTCGATGGACAGCGAGAATCCAAAGCCCTCCTCGTCCGAAGACTCGTGCGGATCGTCTCGAACAGCGGGGTCCGCATTGGCGGGCTCCCGGCTCTCGCCTAATGTGTCCGGGTCATTGACGTCGGCTGTACGCTTTTGCATGTCGTCGCCATCGTCGTAGCTCAATGCGATGTGGTAACGACCGACCTCGTCCGCGGTGGACACCTGTTCGAGCTGTCCGCGGCCTGCATTAAGTCCAGCCGACGGCGTGCTCGGCATCAGGAGCCGTGTCGCCTCGGGGACGTCGAGGGCGCGGACGATGCTGCTGGCGGCAGGTTGTTGGCTCGAGCTTTTCCCTCCGTCTCTGCTCTGGCTCCTGTCCCACACAGGGAAGTGAAGCGACTGGCAGTTCTCGTTGCTGCCGTCGGATGCCGGTGGTTGCACAGCGCCGCCCTCTGCCGCCATCGCCACATCCGCCGCCGCTGCTGCTGCTGCTGCACCGTCGCCGCTGCGACCACCGTGATGGCGCTCGATTGCCAGCACCCGCCGTACTTCGCATCGCGCTCCCACCTCTCGGGCCATGGCGCTGAGCAGCTTGAGAGAGTCTTTCATTGGGGCGACATCGAGCCCGATGAGGGTCCCATCGTCGAGCACGCCAACCTCGTAGACGGCGAGCCCGCCTCCCTCCAGCAGTCGCCATTTCAGTTGCGTGACGAGCCGGTCGAAGCGCTCTCGGCTTGGAGGAAGAATCTTGAGCTTGTATTCCAGGTTGCCGCGCCGGTCCACCTCTGGAGCGATGGGACCAAACGAGGGGGAAGGGGTGTCGCTGTGTTTGCTCTTGCGGCGAAAGCTGGTCAGAGGCGAGGGACTGTTGCCCATGCCAGACGAGGACGAACGGGCTATGCTGCTGTTGCAGCGGCCATTGCCGTCAGGATGCGGGTGCAAAGCTTGCGCTTCGGGAGGCGGGACCGGGATGCGCGGAGCGTCTATGTCGAGATCCATGTCGAGCGAAAAGAATCCATCGGGCTCGTCACCGTCGTCTTTATCGCCACCACCACCACCACCGTCGTCGCCAGCATCGTCGTGGCCGGATGGCTGGGATCGAGCTTGATCCGGCTCGTCAACGCAGCCGCGTTCGAAAGGGGTGCCGGAATGCTTTGCGGTGGGCCAAGAGAGATCGCCGTCCCGATCCATTTGCTGCTCGGCGGGCAGAGAGTTGATGAGGATGCGCGTTGCGACTTGCTGCCTGAGGTCGAGGCTTGTCCCGAGCAGCGACGAGGCTGCAAAGGCAGGGACCGTTGCGGCTAGACTGACAGAAGAGGAGAGCTTTGCCTCCATCAAGGATCTGAGATGGGCCGCCTGGCTCTCGTAGGAGGAAAGGCGAGCATGGGGAGGCCTGACTTGTGTCGCTGATACCGGCTGGTCGGAGCCAAGCGTGTGATGACGCCGTCGTCTAGATGCAGCGGTGTCGAGATGGGCAGGGTCATGGTCAAGCTGACTGGCGTTGGCAGGTGGCGGAGGAGTGGTGGGAGCGGTCGTGGAAGCGGATGTGGCGGCGCTGAAGGGGGATGCGCACCTGGCGGCCGCAGACCAGGGCGAGGGCATGCGCGGGCTCTCAGAGAGGTCCTCGCCGAACATGGCCCGGGACGAGGAGGCCTAGGAAGGACTGAAGGGCTGCTGCAAGAGAAGCAGGTGCAGTGGGAGCTGGAGTGCGTCAGCGGTGAAGTCGAGCAGAGACGAAGCGTATCCGCAGGATCATGGCAGGTTATGTGACGAGCAAAAGAGCCGGGGAGCTGTGCAGAGAGCAGTGGTGGCCTCGGCAGGGTGGGGTGGATGGACGGACAGTGGCTAGGTGGATAGATTGGATGTGGCGCGGAAGGTGGAAAGGTCGAGTCGAGTCGAGTCGCGTCGAGTCGAGTCGGGCGGGTGGCTGCGCGCTGCCCCGTCAAGCGCCTTGTCGTGCGTGTCTGTGTGTGGAGGCGTCAAGCAAGAGCGCGCTGTCACCCGCCAGACCCTGCCTCCGCCATGCAGCTCCGTGCCCACTCTCTCCTCCCCACCCAGACCGGTCCAAGCAGAATCATTCTTGGCATTCATCGTCTCTACACTACCTTGTTTGTCTCGTGTCTCCTCGTCGGGCCGACAACCTCCTCGCACGCCAGCACAGGCTTCAAGAGTGAAAAGCGACATGATAGAAATTGCACTCTGCTGCTGCCTTCCGGTAACCTCTGTGTGGCCGCTAGCAGCGAGAGTGTATACACACAGGGGGAAGGGGGCTGCCACTGTACTGGCCCTCGCAGCGTCCATTGACTCTGCCGTCTCACCTTCTCGATGTGTCCTCTTGGAGGCGTACCGCGTCCAGCATTGTATCGCCATCGCCGCAACCGCGCGCCCCGGCCTCCGGTCAACCTCACCGCGACTGTGTCGGGGCGGGCCGGACGTCGTTCGTCTCTTTATCGTCGAGGGGCAGCACCGCCGGCCGCAGCAGCAGCGCCTCCAGCTTCCGCTTCTGCTCCATAGCCAGCCGCGGGCTGGGCACCCTGGTTCTGCACGCTCAGCACCGAGCTGGCGTATCGCGAGATCTACGCGTCGTAACGAGCAAGCGGAGGCGGATGAAGAAGTCTTCGTTGGTTGGGTCAGTCTACCCGGTCGCATGACTTTCGCAGCCTCGGTGGTGTTGCAGCCATCCTCATGCTCCTCATCGCCTCGTACTCACCAGGTTCGTGATGGTGAGGTATGCCTTCCTGACCACGGGCGGGCAGCTCTGGTGCTGCGTGTAGCCGTCCAGCACCGACTTGACGTGCTGGAACGCGGCGCGCGTGAACGAGCTCATGTAGAAGCGCAGCCTCAGGAAGTGGGCGTAGAAGAGGGGTGCAAGCAGGCTGTTGTGGAAGAGGACCGCACCAAAGAGGATGCGCGCAAAGATGGCCACCTCGGCGTAGGCGACGAAGCGCATCGCAGGGTCGTAGTTGGCCTTGACCCAACCCTGGACCACCTTGGCCACCTTGGCCGGCGCAGTGGCTGGCTGGGCGGGAGCGTCGGGCCGCGCAGCGTTGGCGGCGGCCGGCGGCGTGGCCGACGGGAACGCCATCGGGATGACCGTCGTTCGCACAAACGTCAGGATGTGGAAGAGCGAGAAGGTGACGTAGGGGATCAGGGTCACTGCAGGGAGGGGCCTTCGGCGGACATTGGTCAGTAATGCGGAGAGAGAGAAAGACAGAGAGGCCACAGGGGAAGAGACGGAGCACTCACCAAAGATGGGCCTAGTCATGAACCAGTAAAGGGCGAGGAAGAGATACTGGACATTTTCGTCCATCAGGGCGCGCTGGATGTAGGGCCGGCTGAGTTGTGGGATCTGAAGGAAGGCAAGGCAGGGCGAGGCGGCATGTTCCTAGTCAGTTGACGAAGCAGCGCGACCCGAGAGCATCGACAACAACAGGGCTCCACCAGCCCAATCCACTTACGCCATAGCTCTTGTAGACGACGACACAGTAGGAGGTGATCGCGCCGATGTAGGTGGCGGCGTACCATGCTGCGAGGCCGCCGCTGATGGTGCCGAGCATGACAGTGGCGAAAAGGTACCTCAGACCAGCGAAGAAGCACAGGAAGTGTCCCGCCGCCCAGATGAGGTGCGGGGTGGAAGCGGAAGGGCGCGCCTGTGCAGAAGGGGAGGGCAGGGAGCAGGACGGATGAGGGCGTCAGCAAAGTCGGGCCAGGAAAAGCCGATGCGACGAGGAACAGCGACGGACTGCGAAAGCATCCACTTCCACCATCGCCGGCTCGATTGAAGATTGGAGTGAGGATGCTCACCATGATGGAATAGACGGCGCTCCGAGGAGGATGACGACGCGGTACAAGAGCGGGAGCCTGGTATGGGTCGAGAGCTGGCAGGCAGGACAAGGGCGAGCCGGTCTGAGGGGTATCTATGAGGAGAGCTGCCGAGGAAGATCGAGAGAGTTGGCGTGACAGTTGGCGCCTGGTGGTGGGCGGTCGGAGGTGGAGAGAGGAAAAGGCAAAGGCGCGCTGCGGACAAGGGAAGGCGGAAGAACGGAAAGGATGACGATGGACGATGGCGCGGTTGATGTGGGCAGCCGTTCGACGTCGCTCTCTGCTGCGGCTGCTGCGGCTGCTGCGGCTGCTGCGGCTGCACCTCACCTCTCGCCTGCGCCTGGCTGGCCTCTCGGCACAGCCCCCGACGCAGCTGCAGAAGAAATCATGGCTTTGCGCAACCAAAGAGGCCGCGCTCTCTCGCACGGCTGTCCCTGGCGCCGACCAGCGGCGGGATGATGCAACGCGAACGCCGTGATCGCTCGCAGCGTCTACCGGCCGGCTGCGGCGGCTCTGGACAAGGCCCATCAGCACCGCTCTTCTTCTCCCCTCTCCTCCCCCCGCAGAGCATGCCAACGAGGGCGATGTGATTCCCATTAGGTCGGTCAATGCAGAGAGAGTGGGTGTGAGTATTCGTTTGTAGTGCGGGTGGGATGGAGGGGATGCTGATGTGTACAGTGTAGAGGAGGATATCCTAAGGATCCACGTGATGGTCTATCAACAGGTCGCAATGAATGACTGAGTGGCTTTCTACACCGATTGGAAACTGCAACACGATGTCGAAAGAGGCGTCAGGAACACCGAGGCCAGGACAGCCAGCGACAATGACATGTTCGAAAACGGAAAAGAGGGTCTGTATGGGATATAACTTTCTGTCCAGACGAGTGGAGAGGTTCCCCATGAGCAGCAGCTTCCACCTTGGGAGCATCGTCGCCGTCGTCCCCTGACCGGCGCGATTGCAGCCGCGCCGAGCCTATGGGTATCGATGCTGCGACGGCGGGGCTCCGTAAACCTGACCGGGGCCTTGCAGCGGTGGTGGTCCACCGCCTCCTCCTCCTCCTCCTCCTCCTCCTCCGCGTGCCTCGCCGCTACCTTGGCTGCGATTGCGCGCGTGCGTGGTGCTCGGCCCGCTCACGGCCGACGAGCGGCCGAAGCCTGCGCTCCCGCTGCTCGAGTCGAGCGAAGCGTCCGCAGCGCGGGCGTATCCCCCGCTGCCCGGGTAGCCGTTGGCCGGTGCAAAGCCGGGCGACGGCGGCTGAGACGACCCTCGTATTAGGCTGGCATACTCGCCCGGGCTCGACGTCCGCCCCATCTCGATCTGGCCCGGGTGGTATGGCGGATGCTGGCTGAACCACGACGGAATCCTCGGAACGGGCGGGTCGTTGGCGTAGAGCCGGTCGTGGTCGGGCCCGCCGCCGCCGGTCCGCCCGGTGGCGACGCTTGGCCTCGGCGGGCCCTTGTCGTCCCAGCCCTGGTCGAGCATCGACTCCATAGCGTGGTGATCGAGCATCACCTCCTGGTCCCCGACCCAGATCGAGTGGCGCACAATCGCCAGCGGTGGCGGCGCAGACTCATCGTAGCCGCCGATCTGCGCGCCCCACCGGTCCTCCTCAAAGTCGCTGGTGGTGTCGCTGAACGTGTCGCTCTGCGGCCGCAGCCCGGCCCACAGCGGCAGCCCGGCCTCCTTGCTATCGTGGTCGCCGCCGTCGCTGCCGTCGTTGTAGAAGCCTTGGCCGAACTGCTTCTCGAGGTCGCACCGCCGCTTTTCCTCGCGCTTCTGCTTCCGCAGCCTCGAGCGCTCCCAGTCCTCCCAGCGCCGGAGCGCGACCGAGCGGGCGACAAACGCGCCGCCCTCGTCGGCGTGTCCGACGTCCATGCCCTCGCCCTCGACCTTGCGCGTCTCGCCCCAGGAGAAGTCGTCAAAGTGCCAGAACGAGTAGACGGGGAGGATAAAGTTCCACACGGGCAGCGCGAGTAGGTAGACGAACATCCAGAACACGTAGACGACCTTGCGGGTCGAGAGCAGGATGAGCACCGCCGGCAGGCCAAGAACGGCGGCGAGCAGCAGCACGGGGATTGCTTCGGTGAAGCCGTGAGGCGGGTTGAGGATGGAGTTGATGATCAACGTAAAGGTGAGCGCGATAGCGATGGGAAGCGTCGCGGTGCCGAGCAGGTCCATGAAGACGACAAATTGCATCGAGAAGCAGAACGTCCCGCACAGGTCACGCACCAGCACCAGCTCCATCAGGTTGTGCACCGTCGAATTGATCCACCGGCGCCGTTGCGAGAGGAGCATCTTGAACGTGTGCGGCACCTCGGTCCGGCACCGCGCCTCTGGGCAAAAGACCATCTTACGGTTGGGGAAGGTGCGTAGCAGCATGGTCGTGAGGAAGCGGTCCTCGCCGAGCAGCAGCAGGTTCTTCTGGTGGAGCGTCCGTACGGTGCTCTGGCTGTACTCGCGCGTCACCTCGGGCTTGACGATGATCGGAACCCAGTCGTCGTCGTTGGGCTTGCGCGCCTTGATCCGATACATCGAGAAGCAGCCGGGCAAGCAGGTGACGCCGCCAAAGACCGTCTCGAAGCCCTTGGCCTGGTGGTGCGAGATAAAGTACTCGTAGACCTGGATCATGGTGACCCAACTCTGCGTCTTGTTGGCGATTCGCGTCTCACCGCAGGCGCCCATCACCAGGTGGTCGCTCACCATGACGTTGGCCAGCACCGACATCGACTTGGGGTAGACCATGGTGTCGGCGTCGACCATAAGGCAGAGCTCGAAGAAGTCGGGCGTGACTCCCATCAGCGTGTGCAGCTTGCGGAAGAGGTCGTAGTCGAGCGGCGTCATCCGGTCGTTGTACGTCACGCGCTGGAGAAAGTTCATCAGGATCATCTGCGAATCGCGCTTGCCACGGTTGCCCGGCTTCTTGTCCGACGCCTCCTCGGGCGTGCCGCACTTGACGACGACGACCATCGGCGTCCGGTGGCCCTCGGCGCGCGTGTAGTGGCCCGCATAGACCATGGCCATGTTGTGCTTCTTCTTGCCGTCAGCGACCGAGATGAAGCTCATCGGCATCGGCGTCCCGAAGCGCGGGTCGGCCTCGAGCAGCGAAACGCAGACGTCGGGCGTGCTGACCGTCTCGCCGGAGCCGGTGACCATGCCGTCGGCCACGAGGAAGAGGAGCTTGCGCGAGTCCGAGTAGTCGGTGCCGGCGAGCGAGGTGAGCGTGGTCGAGATGCCCTCCTCGTTCTCCGAGTAGGCCGTGATCAGGCAGACAACGTACGGCTCAGCGCCGATCGACTTGAGCGCCAGGCTCTCGGGGACCGACGTGGCCATCGAGACGCCCGACTCGCGGCAGATTAGGCGCGGCGCCGGCTTTGATGGCGGCGGGCGCTGCTTGTTGGCCCAGGGCGCGGCGCCGGACGCGTTGACGTCCGTCAAGGCGCCTTCGGGCAGTACGTTGGGCGAGATCTTGCGGCGCTGGGCGTCGGACGGCGGCTGGGCCATGTGCCCGGCCATGAACCAGCTGAACCAGATCGCCATCGCGAAACGGATCAGGACGATGCCGAGAATGACGATCAGAGCAATGTATAGGACCAGGTTGGAGATGAAGCAACCCGGCGTGATCTTGTCGATGCGGCCGGCGCGATACTTTTGCTTGAGGCACTCGATCGCCTTGCGCGTGTCTGAGTTGCTGTAGAACATCATGGTCCCGTCGCGGCCGCCGCCCCCGCTGTTGGCCGCCAGCTGAGTGCGGATCGCCGCGTCGACCGCATCGCCCGCGATGACCGACGGGTTGGCCTCGAGGTACGGGGTGAGGTTGAGGACGACGCCGTCAAGCACGATCAAGTTGGCGTAGTCGCCAGAGTCGATGTCGTCCCAGTCGTAGCCGACGCCGCGCGTGGTGTTGACCATCCCGTACGTGCGGAGCGTGGCAGCATCGAGCCTGCCGAGAGGGCACCGGCGGGCCAGGGTGCCATTGAGGTGGGTGCAGGCGGCGTCGGCGGCGAAGGCGCCCGGGAGGCCCGAGCAGGCCGGATAGTTGGACGCCTTGGCGACGTCAAAGAGAGACGTGATGTCGGAGCCGGACTTGTCCCTGGCGAGGGCAAAGAGCTTGGTGTTGAGCGTGTCGTCGGCGGGGAGGCCGTTGGCCATCGAGATGTTGAACTCCCACCCACGGACGCCTAACAAGGCGCCGCCGGAGCCGATGCGGACGTTGTCGACGGCGGTGCGGGCCTTTTCGGGGCAGAGTGCGGCGTTGAGGCCCATGGTGATGAAGCCAATCCCGCCGCCCAAGAGGCAGGCAATGAAGACGAGGGCAACCTTCTCGCGCCAGGCTTGGCGGCTACCGGCGTCGTAGAGGCCGCCGCAGCTCTTGAGCAGCGCCGCGGGTGCCCAGAAGGTGACGAGGATGGCAAAGCAGGCCCACACCGAGGTGCCCTTGTGCGCCGACGAAGCGACCGAGAAGCCGGGGCCGCCCTGAGAGGGGTTGATGAGGGGAACCTGTGGCTGCGATCGCTCGGGCCGCGTGAGCGTCTTTGCTCTCGCTATCCGCGTCGGCTGACGGAGCGGCGGGGGAGCCTCTGAGTGTATTGGGACCGAGGTGTCTGGCCGCCCCCCCGGTCTTCGCACAAACGACTTTGTGAAGGTTGCGTTGCGCCTCATGACGGGCAGGCCGTGTGTACGGTGCAGGAGCTAGCGCGTGACGCGGTAGACAGCTTGCAAGCAGAGAGAGAGCGACGGGTGCGATCCTCGCGAGCAGCGTCGATCGAGCGCAAGCCGGCGTCGAGCCTGACAGTAAGGATGGTGCTGGCGGATCGGACTGACGGCCGCAGTCGAGGTCGGGGGTGGCGTCGAGGTGCACGGCGTAAGGCGAAGGCGGCTTGGCTGCTGCCAGCTGAGTTCTCTCTTGCCTCGCCATGCCCTGCCCCGCCTGCACACGCCCATACAAAGGGCCTTTTCCTTTGCCCCCTGCCTGGCCGCGCCTTGTTGCGGATCCGAGCGAGACGCCAGTGAAATCATTGGCGGGACGCGCTGTTGTCGGCGCTGCGGTCGGCGCTGCGGTCGGCGCTGCCTCGCCGTGCCACGGGCCCTTCCTTGCGCACAAGCTTAAGCAACGGGCTTAGTGGCGCCTCGTTGATCGATTCTAGCACCTTTCCAGCTCCATCCTATCGAGGCTGCCGATGCCTGGAGTGCACGTCTCACGTCGTCGGGTCGGTCAACACCTGCCGGATGTGGCGGCGCCTTTTCCTTGTCATCGCCCAAGACTTTGACGCGCTCCATGAGGCGCGACCGGGATCAGTGACCTGACGTAGTCCAAAGGCCGGCTCATGTCGACGAACCTATGGCGCCGCGATACAAGCTTGACGGAGAGCTCGTGGTACCGACGACGGCCTTTTTCTGTCGGTTGAGTGCGACGGCTTGGACGCGCTACCTAAATCGCACAAGACTCCAGCGCATCTTGGGCATGGGAGGGCCAGGAAGCATCGCCAAGCGGCCGAATCTCGGTGTCAAGCCGACAGCGAGGCGGCCACCGACGCCGCTTCCAGACTGTAACCGACTGGCAACAGGCAGAGCAGAGAGAGTGTACAAGGTCTTTGTTTTCTTCGTATCTGCTACGTTAGCTTCACCTCCTCTTATACGGTCCACCCCTAGCGCCACGGGCAAGAGACACGAACCTCGTGCGCCAGAAAGGGACGCAGCGAAGCGGTCAGAAGTTGTCCGCGTGGGTAAGCCTTCGCCAAGGTTGGTGCGACAGAGTAGGGGCTTGCGCTCTACTGCTGCTTCTTCTCAGCCTCGGCCATGTTGATCTGTGCGTGCGCGAGATGAGACAGGTGCGAGGCCCAGGGGAGGAGAGGTCAGTTTCGATCGGAACAGAGGCCATGCGCATGCCAAGGGTCGGTGTGGACGCTGGCGTCCCCCGGAAGCTTTCGAGTGGACGAAGGTGAAGCGCTCGGCCGGCGATGCTGATGTTCGGAGCGCGACGGTCGCGGCACATGAAGCTTATGTTGGCCAACCAATGCCTCATCCCATCTCGGGTCAGAAGGCGGCGACCGAAGCGGTCGATCACGCGCTCACTGGGCTCCAGGACAGCACCGAAGCAGACCACGGGCTGGTGTGTCGCTGCAACGCTCCGCCGACCATGAAGCTCCAGCAGCAAGCGCAGGCAGGCTTGAATTGGACGCATCCCACCTGTGCGGCTGATGGAATTTCCATCTTCCAATAAACTGCCTACTGCATCCGCCTCTGACCGTGTTCTCAAACCGCCAATCTACGTCGTCTCGTCGGCTGGCCAGCTGGTTACTCACGTTATCGCCAGACTTTCCGTCCTTCCACTCCTGGTATCGGAGGGCCATGTACCCGCGTCGCTCGGCGGTGGCTCGCTGCTCCTCCTTGAGCACCTCACGGGTGGCTCGCGCGCAGATCGCGGTGTACTTGTTGAAGCTGCGAGAGATGAGCCGGAACCATGGTGCAGCAGATGTAGGACACGTGTTAGGTTCCAAAGCAAGGTCCAAGGTGCGAGGTTCGAATCGAAGGAGTAGGGTGGATCCACGTGTCGTTCGGCAGGTAGAGCGGTCGACGGAGAAAAGACAGGCGCGAAGATGATGAAGGACCAGGGAGCGCGCGAGTGAGGAGCGAGAGATGTGAGAACCAAGAATGGTGGTGAAAGAGATTCAAAGGAAGAGCATCGAGCAGTGTGAGCAACGCTTGCCGCTTCAGGATGCCACGACTTCACACGGGAGAAGTTGATCCGTCATTGCCTCTACTCTGCGCTTCGCCCACGGTGCTGCCTGATACTCACGTAAAGTGGGCTCTCCAGGAGGCGGCAGTCATCTTGTGCGAATTTGGTGTTGTGTGTGAGCGGGTGGGTGAGGATGGTGGTGGTGGTGGTGGTGGTGGTGAAGCGCGTTGGTCCCGGTGATTCGGATGCGCGTGCGATCCCGGGCCTCCCCTGCGCGAGCTTCTTGGATTTCCTTGGCCCCCCCGCGGCCTAGCCCACGCAGCAGGCGCCGCGAGAGCGATCGAGGCTGACGGCGGTCGGGGTCGCAGGGGCGTCGGCCTCGAATTTCGTCCACACCACCTGCACGCAGGCGGGCGACTTCGGATCCTTCGCTGCTGGAGCACGTGATCTGAATCGGGATGGGAGATCGGGGCCAAGAGGCTTGCTTGCCCTGTTGCCTCTCAATCGACGGCCGCGGACACCGATGTTGACAGCCCACGTCTCAGCGTCAGCACCATCCCGCAAGGAGCGTGCGGGCGTGCAGGCGGAAAGTGAGCAACCTTGCACGCAAAGTGTGTTAGATACAGAGGGTCTGCATGGTGCACACGGCGAGCACGAGCATCGCGCTGCTGCTTCCTTGTAAGTGTACCCACCAACTCACGGCGACAAGACAGGCAGCCGTGTCCAGGAAGGAACCCTGGCTCGAAGGGCGTTTTGCGTAGAATCGAGAATGTGGCAATGCAAAGAGGAAGGAGGAGGAGGAGGAGGAGGTGTGGAAGAAGTGGAGGAAACAGAGTAAAACACAAGTAAAGGGGGAAAACTACAAAGAAAGGTCGGGACAGGTTGTGCAGTAAGACAGCAACATGATCGCCATGTTGCTCAGGGCGAACCCCTCCTCCTCCGGGCCATCACTGCTTCCCTGTCCCGACCTGGAATTTTGATGCGGCACGTCGGCCGGCTGCTCGCGCTATCGCGTTTCGTACTGTTGCTGCTGCCGCCGTCCGCCCGTCCGCCTTGCCACCGCAGGCGCACATCAGCACTCCACTCCTTTCCGTCAAGGAGCGAGAGCGTCGCGCGCTCGTATCGTTACACCTGTGCCTCTGCCCACCAGGACGAAGCTCTATAAGATCCAGGTTGTTGTTTTTTTTTGGCCGCAATGAGGGTTCTCAACGCTCCGCTGTCGACCATTGCTATCAGGCCCACCGAGCGCGTCCGCACCGCCACCGCTTCCACAAACGGTCACCGATGCATACGCCGCTGCTTGCAGCCGCAAACGCAGCCGTCGCTGCGGTTGCTAGTGCCGCCATCGCCGCCGATGCTGAAAGGGACCTCTTAGATGAGGTTGGCAACGTCGAGGGGCATCTCGTCGATCTGGGTCGAGTAGAACTGCTCAATGTCGCGGAGCATGCGGACGTCGTCGGTGGTGACAAAGTTGATTGCGACACCCTTGCGTCCGAAACGGCCGCCACGGCCAATGCGGTGGATGTAGTTCTCGCGGTTCGAGGGGAGGTCGTAGTTGATGACGAGCGAAACCTGCTGGACGTCGATGCCACGGGCGAGCAGGTCGGTGGTGATGAGGACACGCGACGAGCCCGAGCGGAACTCGCGCATGATGACCTCACGCTGGCCCTGCTCCATGTCTCCGTGCATGGCCGAAACGGTAAACTCGCGCGAGGTGAGCTTGTCGGTGAGCCAGTCGACCTTCCTGCGGGTGTTGCAGAAGATGACGGCCTGGGTAATGGTGACGGTCTCGTACAGGTCGCAGAGCGTGTCGAGCTTCCAGTCCTCCTTCTCGACGGCGACGTAGAACTGCTTGATACCCTCGAGGGTCAGCTCGTCCCTCTTGACGAGAATGCGGACGGGCTCGCGCATGAACTTCTTGGTGACCTCGAGCACGTCCTGGGGCATGGTGGCCGAGAGAAGGACGACCTGGGTGTCCTGGGGGAGGAGCTGAAAGACCTCGTACATCTGGTCCTTGAAACCGCGCGACAGCATCTCGTCGGCCTCATCGAGGCAGAACATCTTGAGGTTGTCAGTGCGGAAGGCACGGCGGTTGATCATGTCATAGACACGTCCGGGGGTGCCGACAATGACCTGGGCGCCCTCGCCGAGCTTGGCCATGTCCTCGCGGACGTTGGTGCCGCCGATGCAGGCGTGGCAGTTGATGTCCATGTAGTCTCCAAGGGCGATGACAACCTTCTGGATCTGCTGGGCCAGCTCACGGGTGGGAGCGAGAATCAGCGCCTGGACGGCCTTGATCGAGGGGTCGATGCGCTGGAGAATGGCGATCGAGAAGGTGGCCGTCTTGCCGGTGCCGGACTGGGCCTGGGCAATGACATCGTGGCCCTTGATGACAGGGACGATGGCGCGGGC
Source organism: Thecaphora thlaspeos (assembly GCA_900291925.1). Classification (NCBI taxonomy): domain Eukaryota; kingdom Fungi; phylum Basidiomycota; class Ustilaginomycetes; order Urocystidales; family Glomosporiaceae; genus Thecaphora; species Thecaphora thlaspeos. The sequence goes on along the minus strand of UWYS01000019.1, from coordinate 96,451 downwards.
CTGGATAGCCGAGGGGCGCTCGAAACTGTTGCGAGGCACGGCGCGGCAGTATGAGGGCGTGTAGGATGCGTGATCAGCGTTTACTTCCCCTAGAGGCGGCAGGCCCGCGATAGATGCGCCGAGGTCGATGCTGGCAGCAGCCCTCTCCAGCGGCATACCCGCCGACCGCCAGCGCCTTTCCACGCCTTGTTGAGCCAAACAGCGCGAGTACGGGTGTCACTGCACGACACTCACCCGTAAGCGTAGACACCGCGGAGGAGGTCGGGCTTCAGCTCCATGTTGTCGAAGTTGTCGATAACCGACTCCCAGTTGGACTCGATCTCGCCATCAGCGATCTGGAGGTCATTGTTCTGGGGAGTCTCCTCGGGCCTGCAGGAGATTGGAAAGAGAAGACAGTCTCAGCATCAACCCCTCCGCAAGATCGACACACGAGCGCCACTCCCACAAGGGTGGAGCAGTCGATAGCCCGTGGGTCCGGCCGTGGCTGATACGCACTTGGACATGCTGGGCAGATAGATGCAAGGATCAAGGAGCCGAACTAGACTGAGTCGACGTCTTGGGGTTTGTTTGGCTATGTAGGTCGCTGAAGGGGGAAGAAGTTGAAGGGCTGTATTGCGCCTTTCAACGGGAGCGTGAAGCTGGTAAAGTGGTTGTGGTGGTGGTGGCGGCTGCGGCGGCTGCGGCGGCGGCGGCGGCGGAGGCGACTGGGGGGCTTGATGGCGCTGGGCGTGTTTCGGGCGCCCACCCGGCCCTCTGGCCAGCGCTGGTGTGCCCTGCCTTGCCCTGCCTTGCCCTGCCTTGCCCTGCCTTGCCCTGCCTTGCCCTATCCTGCCTCGCGCGGCTGGTCAGTCTTTCTCTCTTCTCTCTCCTTTTTCTTGACCTGGCTCGCGCCCGCCTGTCGTGCTCTGCCGTGCTGCGCTGCCTGCCAGCCAGGCGGTCAGGGAGAAAATTCGCGGCCATCGATTTCTGGTCGGCCCTTGCCTGCCGTGTGGGAAAACTTTTTGTTCGCTGCTGCTGCTGCTCGCTGAGGCTGAGCCTGAGCCTGAGCCTGAGGCTGCGGCTGCGGCTGCGGCTGCGGGGGCCGATCACTCTCGAACTGAGCTGAGCTGGTCGGCGGGGCGGCAGCGTCCAGAGTACAGGCAGCGGTCTGTGTGCCCGTCTGTGTGTCGTGCGAGTGCGCCCCGCCGTGGCTGGCTCGCTGGCTGGCGAGAGGATGCTGAGCAGCTGGGCGGCCTCCACCCTGCGCCCTGCTGGCGTCCATTGTTCTTGTGACGTCGCCATCCTTCGCACTCCCAACCCCCTTGACTCTTACTCCCCTGACCAAGCACGCTACGACATTATACCCTCTTACCTCCCTAATCCGCCCTGGTCTACTGTGCATCACCATCCCAAGCACAAGCTTCTGCCTGGACGCCGAACAGTGAAGCGGAAAGAGTGGCGAACGAAGCCCCCTGGTTCCATCTTTCCCGTCCAGGATCAGCACGCTGCCCGACAAGCAGCGAATCCGCGACCAGACATGAGCGAGACACCAAGCTTCGCACCTAGAGGAAGTCTGACGAGAGGGCGAGGGCAAGGCCGCGGCGGCCGTACCGGCAGCTCGAGACGAGGTGGTGGCGGTGGCGGTGGCGGTGGCGGTGGCGGTGCCAACAGGGGCGGACGCGGGAGACTGAGGCAGCCGAATCAACAGCAGCAGCACCAGCACCAGCACCAGCACCAGCACCAGCAGCATCATCAGTACCTTGACGGCGACGAATCGCCATCGTCATCATCAGCAGCAGTAGCACCGGCACCGGCACCGACGCCGGCACCTCTCGTCCAGCAGGCTGGCGCCGACGACGACGATGACGACGGGCTGCCCCCGGAAGGCGAGACGTGCTTCATCTGCGCCGATCCTGTCAAGCTCTACTCGATGGCGCCCTGCGATCACAAGACCTGCCACATCTGCGCCATCCGGCTGCGCGCACTCTACAAGAAGAACGAATGCACCTTTTGCAAGACGGAAATCGACCGCCTCATCTTTTCCGCCTCGTCCACCAAGAACTTTGCCGACTTCGAGCCCACAGACATCCCCTTCCTCGATAAGAAGCTCCAGATAGCCTTTGAGACCAAGGACGCGATGAAGGAGACGCTCATCCTGCTGCGCTTCAACTGCCCGGATCCGCGCTGCGAGGTGGCGAGCGCCGGTTGGCAGGACCTCAAGATGCACGCCCGACGCGACCACAGCCGGCTCTTGTGCGACCTCTGCGTGCGCCACAAGAAGATCTTCAGCCACGAGCACACGCTTCACACCGCCCAATCGCTCCAGGCCCACGTGAGCCAGGAACACGGCCACTGCGAGTACTGCAACCAGTTCTTCTACGGCGACGATGAGCTCTTTGTCCACATGCGCGACCGCCACGAGCAGTGCCACATCTGCAAAGCGAGAGGGACTGAGGCCGACCGCTGGAAGTACTTCCGCAACTACAACATGCTCGAACGCCACTTTGCGCACGACCACTACCTCTGCCAGAATCAGGACTGCCTCGACAAGAAGTTTGTCGTCTTTGACAGCGAGATGGACTTCAAGGCACACCAGCTCTCGGAGCACGCCAACGAGCTCACCAGCCGCGAGAAGCGCGAGGCCGTACGTATCGAGGCCAACTTCACCTACGACGACCCCGAGAGCTCGCGCAGCGGCGGACGTGGAGATGGCGCGGCAAGGGGCGGCGATCGGGAGCGCGAAGGTGGTACCACCGACAGCGACCCGCTCGGCATCTCTGCACTGGCAGGTCGGCAGCATGTTCCCGGCGCGGGACCGGCCGGACACCAGAGCCGACGGGCCGCATTTGGCGGCAACCTGACGGGAGCCGAGGCGCTGACGCCGCAGGGCGTCCCGGCCCCCGACGCCAACCCATCGTCGACGTCTGCGGTCCCCATGCAGGAGCGCCACGCCGCCTACCTCGACCGCGTCACGGCGATACTGAAAGGGTCCGAGTCGCGCGTCGCATCGTTCCGCTCGTCGGTGCGCACCTACCGCAACGGCGAAATGGCGGCGCGTGATCTGATTGACAACATCCACAGCCTGGTCGGCGACCTCGACGACTGCGTCAACGTCGTCAACGGGCTGGCCGACCTGCTCGACGACGACGACAAGAAGAAGCAGCTCCTCGCTGCCTGGAACAGCTTCCGCATCGAGCGCACCCAGTTCCCCTCGCTCGGCGGCGGCGGGGTCGGACCGCTGAGCGCCGACTCGCCATACGCCGGCATCGCGCGGGGCCAGATCCGCAACGTCAAGAACGCCACAGCATCCAGCAACCGGGTGTGGGACAACGTCGACCGGGCCGCCTCGGCGTCGTCGGGCCACAAGGCCGGTCGGCCGCCGGCGATCAAGGAGCACTTCCCCACGCTTGCAAAAGCCCAGTCAAAGGGGAGCGTCAACATCCCCGGCTCCTTGGCGCACGCGGTGGCCAGCAATTCGTCGCTGCGCGTCAACCACGGGAGCACGCCGTGGTCAGCCTCTTCGACGATGGCGGCGGCCAACCGAGCCAGCAGTGGTGGATCGACGCCGCAGCCCGTCGCGGCGCCCTATGTGATGCGAGCGAGCGCCTCGTCCTCCTCGTCCTCGGGCGGCGGCGGCGGCATGGTCAACCTGACTACGCGCAACATCGGCGCGTTTCCCAGCCTGCCGACTAACCGAGACAGGATGGACCTGAACGCGCACAAACGAGCCGTGCTGGGCAAGGGCAAGGAGAGGGGAAGCGGCGAGAGCTCACCCAACGCCAGCGGCAGCTCGACGCCGTGGGCGGTGCAGGTGGCACGCATCGACGCGCAGGGTGGCGGCGCCGGCCTCGACTCGCTCAACGGACTCAACGACGCGCTGGCGGCCACGTCGAGGGCGGCAGGGTCCAGCGGCTCTGCAGCTCCTGCTGCAGCCAACGACACCGCTGCGGGCGGAAGCAAGAAGAAGGCAAAGGGGACGACGCTCATCTCGTTGGGCGGCGTACACCGCGGATGAACAGGGACGGCGGCGGCGGCATAGACTTGTGGAGAGCAGCAGGAGGTAGCGGAGCGAAGAGGAGGGGATCGGAGAATTAAGACAAGAGGGGAGCGGGTCGACTCTCGGCGTCCGACGCAATCAAACGCCGTACAAGCATTGATCTACCTGTATTATATACCTCTTCCCCTCAAAAGTCTGAATGACAAAAGCTCGCGCCTCGAGCGAGGGCCAACCGATGCCACGTCCTGCCTGAACGATGAAGACGATGATGGATTAGCCAGAACGTAGAGCGGTACAAATACAATAGAGAGAGCAGAGGGGTCAAGGAAGAGGGGCGCCATGCCCGATGTGAGCCAGCCGCGATCGGAACGGCGGGCTCACGACTGGTAGATGGTCCCGCCACCCGGCGCGACGCCGGGCGGCAAGGTATGCTCGACGGCGCTCTGTCTCAACGTGTCCCTCTTTTCGTCGTGCGTTGCCGAGCGCGAAAGCTTGCTGTGTTGTGGCGCGTCGTCGTCGTCGTGTTGGCGTCCATCGTCTTGCGCTCTATCCTGCTGGTGCGATTTGCTGTTCGATGGTCTGGCCTGCCCATACCTGTCGGCGTACGGGTCTGGAATGCCGACGGTGTTCATCATCTCGGAGAAGCGGCCCCAGAGCCCGGCGATGGGCTCAAACTCCTTGCCGACCGTGATGGACTCTTCGAGTTTGCGGTTGAGGGCGTTGCTGGTCGACATGATGCTTTCGATCCCCTGTCGTCGGACCAAGGCCATATCGAGGTCGGAGCGATGATCAGCACCGGCGACTCTGCAGAAAGGACGGAGAGCAAAAGGGAAGGGATGAGTGGGACAGAGGCTGGAGACGTACCTGAGCGATCTCTGAGATGAGCCTCTCCCTCTCCTTGTCAAAGAAGGAGCCCTGTCGAAGGGCGCTGGCATCCACGGTCGAAGTGATGGGCTCGGATGGCGTGGTGGATGGGTAGCTCTGCGATGTGCGGGATGGTGCTGTGGTCTCCATCGTGGGACGAGTGCGGCGTGACGGCGTGACTGTGGTCGTGGCGAGTGTGGCGGTGGGTGGTGGCTATGGTGGCGGCGGCGGCGGCGGCGGCGGAGAGGTGTTGGTCTGATCGAGGTTGTTGGGGCGGGCTGGGAGAGAGCGCGTTTTGGAAGAGCGCGCCGCCTGCCCTATTCATATTGTTGCCAGCGCCTGGGGCTACTTGAGGTGCATGCGGAGGCATCCTTGAATTGCGCAACAGACACGCAGGCAGAGAGAGAGAGAGAGAGAGCAACACGGTCGACGGCGACAAGCCAAGGCTCCTGCGCTGCTCTCGTCGATTGCAGAGCTATAGAGCTGAGCAGGCGGGCTCAGACCAACCTCTTGGCCGTCGTGCAATGGCCTGGCTCGGATCACCCGACGATGGGTCACCACCCGACGACGATGGGTCACCACCCGACGACGGGTCATCCGACGACGATGGGTCACCACCCGACGGCGGGTCACCACCCGACGATGGGTCACCACCCGACGACGGGTCATCCGACGACGATGGGTCACCACCCGACGACGGGTCATCCGACGACGATGGGTCACCACCCGACGACGGGTCATCCGACGACGATGGGTCACCACCCGACGACGGGTCATCCGACGACGATGGGTCACCACCCGACGACGGGTCATCCGACGACGATGGGTCACCACCCGACGACGGGTCATCCGACGACGATGGGTCACCACCCGACGACGGGTCATCCGACGATGGGTCACCACCCGACGACGGGTATGGCCGCTCCTCTGTCGACAGCGTCGTCGGCGAGACCGTCTGAGCAGGGCACGAGTCGGTGCGGGACGAGGTCAGACGACGCAGGCAACAACAAGAAGCTGGCCGGAACAAGGCCGGAGCTGCGCCTCCCCCTGCACCTCTATATTTCTCCTCGCTCCGCACCCGCGCCTCTACAACATACATGGCTAGGACACCGCGCCCCGCCCTTTTGGTTCTTGATTCCCTGATGCTTAGTCGGGTCGGACCGTCAGCGTCACTCGCTCGCTCATACTCTGCTTCGCCGTCGTCGCTGTGTTGGCGGTATTTCTCATCTCATGCCTCGCCCCTCTTGTTCTTTCTTCTCCCCAGCCCACCTCGACTGATGAGATGCTCAACGAGCGTGGCGCTGATCGGCGGAGAGGCGGACGGCCCGGCAGCAAACATACATATACATCCGACGTTGCATACGTTCCGCCCACGTCGCCCATCCTCTTGAGAGGAGGCGCGGCGGGGCAGGCGTGTCCCTACAGGTGAGTGCGTGTACCTGTCCTGTGATATACTGTACACCAGACCAGGAGCGTCAGGGCACGGCAGCGCTCTCTCTGGCCCTTCTGCAGAGGGGAAAAAAAGAAAGAGAAAAAAAAGCGCGACTTGTCACACAGGGCGCAGCAGAGCAGCGCTGGCAAGAGTAGGCAGAAAGACAGGCGAGGAGTGAGGTATAGGGTAGGATGCTGAGGCGACCTGCTGCTGCTGCTGCTGCTGCTGCTGCTGCCGTTGAGCTGCGTCCGAGGGAAGCGGAGGGCGGCAGCACACCTCCATCATGGACGCACCCAACCAACGGCCACGAGCCACGCTTCAATTTGCCTTTCACCTACCCGCCACCACCATCACCACGTCCACATCAGCATCTCGACCCATATCCTTTTTTTCCCCTCGGGCCGCCCTTGAAGCGAGACCACCGCCCACATCCCAACTCTCCATCACCCCAGACCACCACCGCCGGCGCAGCATTCACTCTTGCCGCCCTTCGCACCGCGACACGCCGACACCACCGCTGCCGCAACAGCCGCGTGCGTTCGGCTGCCCGCTCCCTCTCTAGCTCCGCCCTCCCGCCCACCTCCTTCCGCCGTTATATCGCGCACGCCGCCTCGCTCACCGCGCCCCCCCCCCCCACCTTCTTGCCGCTCGAGACCAATTCCGGTCTTTGTCCGCCACCCGCCGTACCCTGCCGCGGCTCACGCTCAACCCAACTCGACTCGTCCAGCAGACGTTACACTCGCCCCCTCTCGATACCGACTCGGTCGCAGTGCGCGCGCGCGCGCGACAACAGCCGGTATCGAGATGCAGCCAGACGCACCGCCACACCAGATCCACCAGGCCCACGCCTCCGCGACCATCACCACCCCGCCAGCCGATGACGCCGTCGAGTGTCAAGAGCAACATCCGACACCACCGCCATCAGTGCCCGGTCACCTTGCTACAGAGCATCGGACAGGCGCGGTCGAAGCGACCTTGAAAGATGCAGCACAACCTCAATCATCGCCAGTCGCAGAGCTGGAGCAGCAGCATCAGCAGGAAGAGAAGCCGCAGCAAGACCATCAGCCCACTTCGACCTCACGTTCCCAGCCTGCCGACGCCGCATCCACCATCGCCCAACAACCCGTCACAGCTTCACCCGACACGGCAGAATCAGCCCCGCCCTCATCTCAGTCACAGGTCGATGCAGCACCAGCAGCACCAGCAGCACCGGCGGACATCGCCATCTTGCCGTCCAATGCAGCTGGGCCCGAGGTGGCTCCAGCATCTTCCAACGAGGATGACGCACCGTCGGTGAAAGCACCATTGCCGCATCAGCAGCAGCCCGTCAAAGGACAGACGACCGATGCGGCCGAAGTTGCTTTGACCACAACCACCGTATCCTCGCCCAACCGCGCCTCGTCGCCTCGCACCGAAGCCGGTGCCGATGCCGGCCCCTCGTCGCCCCGCCCGAATCCCTCCGACTCTAGCAGGCATACGACGCCGGCCACCTCGACCGGCGAAGCTTCCGAAGAAAAGGAGCGTACGGATGGCGCACGCACGCCCAAGGCCAGCCACCACGCAAAGGCCCCATCGATGGACGTCGATGCCGAGACTCCCGCAGCGACGAGCTCGGGACAGATGGAGCAGGGGCCAGCGCCGGTACACGCGCAGCGAGAGGCGGAAGAACAAACGTCCACAGCATCCCCGTCCAGGCTTACGACACGACCTGCGAACGACGAGCAGGCCATCTCGACGCCGCCCGCAATCGAGCCCATCCTCCCCGCCTACTTCTATCCGATGGACGCTTCTTCCTCCACCGCCTCCGCCGGCCACCCTCGGGCCAACACCTCGCAGGAGGGCGTTCCCGTCTTTGAGCCGACCGTGGAGCAGTTCCAAGACTTCTACGCCTTCTGCCAGGCCATCGACGAGTGGGGCATGCGAAGCGGCATCGTTAAGATCGTCCCGCCCAAGGAGTGGAGCGATGCGCTGCCGTCGCTCAAGCCCTCGGCCGCCGCCAAGGCCGAGGCCGAGGCGCAGGGAGAGGAGTGCGCCAACATCTCGGCGGTTCGTATCAAGAACGCCATTCTGCAGCACTTCTCCGCTGCCGGCTCCGGCGTCTGGAGGCAGACGAATGTCACCCGGACCGTCAAGGTCTGGAACGCCAAGCAGTGGTCCGACACCTGCATCTCCCCGAGCCAGAAGGGTCCCGAGATGGAGCGGATGAAGTGGAAGGTCGACGTCGACGGCGCCACCAATGGGGGCTGGGGCAACCGCAAGGTCAAGGAAGGCGAAAAGGACCCACATGTGGCGATTCTCGAGGAGGAGGGTGTGCGCACGCGGAGCGGCAAGGCCCGGCCCAGCATCAGCGCCACGGCAGCAGCCGCCGAGGCCAAGGCGGGCACCAAGAGGAAGAGGGCCCACGACCGGAGCCCCGCTGCAACCGCTGAGGCCGCACAGGCCGACGTTGCCGTCGAGGCTTCGGGTCAGAAGGCGGAGAGCCAGTCTATCGACGAAGGCAGCCAAACGCCTGAGCGGGAGGACCAGGCAGGCGCCGACGACGTGATGCCCCCGCTCGAGGAGGGCGCGAGCCCCAGCAAAAGCCTGCGCAAGCGGCCTTCCCGTGCTAGCCTCTCCCAGCAGCTGGCGAGCACGCAGACGTCGCCAGGCGCATCGGAGCCTTCCGCCTCTCCGACTAAGACCAAGAAGATCGCCTGGGCCGAGACGATAACCGCGGAGGAGTGGGACAGGTTCGACTACCAACGCTGCTGGCTGCAGGAGGGGCTCTCGGAGGAGCAGATTGAGCAGCGCCGCCAGGCGGCTGCCGACAAGCGTGCAGACAACCTCCCCTCGCTGCCGGAACCCTCTGACTGGGACGAGGCGACGTGCCGGGAGATCGAGAGCGAGTACTGGCGCAACCTCAACTTTGGCAAGTCGCCGATGTACGGCGCCGACCTCAAGGGGACGCTATTCGACTCGCGGACCCGGCACTGGAATGTTGGCAGGCTCGACAACCTCCTCACCCGCCTCCGCCTCCGCCGCAAGCTGCCAGGCGTCACTACGCCGTATCTCTACTGGGGCATGTGGCGTGCAACGTTTGCGTGGCACGTTGAGGATATGGACCTCTACTCGATCAACTACATCCATTTTGGCGCGCCGAAGCAGTGGTACTCGATCCGCCAGGCCGACCGCCAGCGCTTCGAGTCGGCCATGGCCGCGGCGTTCCCGAGCGATTCGCGGCGATGCCCGCACTTTATGCGGCACAAGTCGTACCTCGCGTCGCCCTCGTTCCTCGCCAGCCACGGGATTCGGCCGCTGCGTCTCGTCCACAACGCCGGCGAATTTGTCATTACCTATCCCTACGGCTACCACTCCGGCTACAACCTCGGCTACAACTGCGCCGAGAGCGTCAACTTTGCCCTCGACTCGTGGCTCGACATCGGCCGCAAGGCAAACTATTGCCACTGCGACCAGGCGCAACAGAGCGTCCGCATGGACGTCGACGCGATGCTTGAGGAGAGCAGGGAGCTCGAGGAGGCCGACCGGCGGAAGGAGCTGCGCAGGACGAAGGAGGAGGGCCTCAAGGTGGCCGAAGAGGAGGAGCTCGAGAAGCGCCGCAGGCGCAACGAGAAGGCCAGAGAGGCGCGCAAGATCAAGAAGGAGAAAGAGGCCAATGCCGCAGCCGCAGCAGAGTCGGAAGCGCCGCCTCGAGGCGCCGAAGAGCTCGCCCTGGCAGCTTCGCTGGCGATGATGGCGGCCGGCCCCGCGCCCGCCGCGGCCGTAGCACCGAAGTCGGCCAAATCGGATGCCGGTGGCGATAGGCCATGCGTCTTCTGCCCATCTGGAATTCGAGACGATCTGGTCAGGACTCCGGACCAGGCGGAGGCCGGCGGAGCGAAGGCCAAGCAGCTCGTCGGCAAGTTTGCCCATCGCCTCTGCGCCAGCTTCATCCCGGAGACCTGGGTCGGCCGGTCGGACGATGGCAAGCACGACATCGTCTGCGGCGTCGAGGGCATCGAAAAGGCTCGCTACTCCCTTGTAAGTCTGAAGGGTCTCCGGCAGAGCGCGCCGAGCTCGTGTAGCGCGCAGTCCCCGGTAACCGACCCGCTCACTTCTCCGTGCTTCCCCTCCATTTCCTCTACAAAATCACAGAAATGTCAAATCTGCCCGACGCCGGCGCTTCAGAAGATGGGCGCCAAAATCCAGTGCACCAGGGGCAGGTGCCCAAAGTCGGTTCACGTCAGCTGTGCGCTGATTGAGGAGCACGGCTGGTTCATCGACGTCTGCACCGGCGAGGTGGCCGATCGCCTCGAGGCCAAGGACGGTGGGAACCACAAGGCCGCGAAGAAGAAGAAGAAGACCCCAGACAGCGACGAGGGTACGTCCGAAGCCGCGGCGGACGAACACCAAAAGCAGCAGCAGCAGGATCAGCAAGAGCAGCCGGGCGTCGCCCAGGACGACGAAGAGAGGCTCGTCGTTCTTTGCAGGGGCCACAACCCACTCTTCAAGCAGGCCGAGGAGACACGCAAGGCGGAGGAGCTGCGCGACAGGATCCTCGAGCTTCCGCTTCCGTCCGTCGTCAAGATCAAGTCCTCGGGCGGCGTCTTTGAGGCCACGATGACCGAGGTCAAGGACCTCCCGGACGGTCAGGGCGAGGTGATCATCGACGATCAGGGAAGGCCCCGGAGCGTCAAGTTTGGCCGCATCCTGTTTGACGAGAAGCCGCAGGCCTCCGAGGAGGTCGCCAAGAGCGAAGAGACATTGCCGCCGCCCGCGGCCGACGGGCAGCCCGCCGAACGGGCCAAGAGCGCAGCTGTCAAGCCCCGCAAGCGCGCTGCCGCCTCCAAGGCTGTCGCTGCCGATGCGGCGCAGAATCCCACGTCAAATGCGACCGTGGAACCGCCTGCCAAGCGCTCGCGGAAAGCGACCAAGAAGGCTGAGGACGCCGCCGCTAACAACGCCGCCGCTAACAACGCCACCGTCGACGAGCACGTCTCGCAGAGCAAGCCGACGCCCGTCCGGAAGCCTCGAGCCTCGACCGGGAAGAAGGCAAACAACAAAGCCGCAGCAGCCTCTACAACCCTCCAGGAGGCCGGCGCGATCGAGGCACCGGCGGCACCTGTAGCGAACTTAGTTCGCGCGCCGGATGTTCCCATGCAGGCCCGAGCGTCGGCTGGCGAGGCTACCGCTTTGCATCAGCAGCAGCAGCAGCAGCCTGCCCACGTTGCCGTGCCCGGGCCAATGGACTACGTCGGCCGCGGCGCGCGTCACGCGTACCATCTGGCCCACCCGGGAGCGCCCTCGGCTTCCTCGCACCACGGAGGCTCGGCCTTCCCTCAGTTTGGCCAGAGGTCCGGTGTTTACGGTCAGCATCCATCTGTGCTGTACGATTCACGCGGCGGCCCTGGCTCCAGCTCGCCTACTTCGGCCGCCGATCACGGCGCACCCTACTCTGGCTACCCTGCGCAGCAGCAGCAGCAACAGCAGCAGCAGCAGCAGCAGCAGCAGCTTCTTCAGCACCAGCAGCACCAGCATCAGCTCCAGCAACAGCAGCTACACCACCACAACCACCACCAGCCGCATCAGCAGCAACACGGCAGCCGGTTCCCGCCCGGCGCGATGCCGACGCTTTACCGCCAAAGCCCGCATCAAACTCTCGTCGCGCAATCGTCGCCTCTGCCACCGACCTTAACGAGCCGAGCCTCCTCGCACAGCGACTCTGCCATCTCTGCGCCCGTCACAGTTCGATCCTTCGGGCCTGCCGATCAAGCGCACACCTTCAATCAGAGTCCCGATCACGTCTACGGCGAGAGCCGACCGTATGGCGGCGACCCGCGTGCCCTTGCCCGGCACGAGCAGCAACACCATCACCAGCACCAGCAGTACCAACAGAAATACGCTCACGGCGTTCTTGCCACATACGCAGCAAGCTCGCGCCAGGCCGGTCCCCCGTACGCAGATTCGTCGGCGTATCCTTATCAGCACCACCAGGAGCGACGTGTTCTGCCGAGCTACCGCGAGCCGTTAGTGCAGCTCCCAGCGCGCTCCGGCTTTGCGCATCCGCGAGAGCATGAGCTCTCTCACGCACATGCGCAGCCCCAGGCCCAGTCACAGCTGCAGCACCAGCAGCACGAGGCGTACCCATCGGCCTCTCCTACTACTGCCGTGGCGTCAGGCCGCTCGCGAGCACTGCCAGAGGCAGCTGCTGCCGCCTACCAGGCCACAGCGCAGTCGCGCACGCAGCCCGTGCCTGTGCGCGGCTACGCAGGAGCGCACTACGAGGCGCAGGTGAACTACTATCCCGCCGCACAACAACATGTGCACGCCGCTCGTTCTGCAGGTGTGCCTCAACAAGAGGCGTTGCAGTACTACGGCCACCATCACGATGCGCAGCAGGGACAGCAGCAGCCTCCGTCGTCGGTCTCGATGGCCTCGACCAGCCCGCACCAGGACTTCGCCCACACCCACACCATACACAGCGGACGGAGCTATCCGGTGCACGCTCAGACGTACGCCCAGGCGCCTTCTACGCTGCAACAGCAGCAGATGGGCGCAAACATCTACCAGACTTCGCAGCAGCAGCAGGCCGCAGTCGGAGAGGGACATGCTCATCGTTGAAAGAAAGGATGCGTTGTTCGTTCGCTCTTTTTGTCAGGATTCAATCGTACTGCCGACGCATAGGAAGAAGGAACAATCGCAACTTTTACACCGCTTTTTCGTGTCTACCATGTCAATGGATCGTAGCGTTTGTGTGCGTGTGTGCGTGTGTATGGAGCTCCTAGAAGCCGCTTCCTGTGCGGAAGGGTATGTACACACGTGCAGGTGACCTGACGGGGTTGACCTTTCTAGCTGAGCCAGCTCTCCGCGCATTGCTTGCTGATCTCGTCGCTCGTTTGTAATCGGACGGATCCCCAGACGGTGGCGGCGAGACAAGGGGATACGACGACGATGACGGTCATCATCACCTCGTCGATATATGCACAGCCGAGAAACAATCTCATCTCTTATATTACGCAGTGGTAGCCGAAACTGATCCTCTCCAAGCCAGGCGAATTCTTCCATTCCTTCCTTCCGGGCCTTTTTCTACAACTTGACCTTTTCCACGGCGGCGGGTCCCTTTTCGTACAGTGCATCGATGCTGTTCTTGTAGAACTTGGCGGCTTCGGATCGCTTCACCTTAAAGGTTGGCGTCAACAGTCCGTTCTCAACGCTCATGGGCGTTATGTCGATGTGGATGCCCTTGATGTATTCGAAACCCTTGAGCTTGTGGTCCCGCGCGATCTTTGTGTATTCGGCCAGGTAGGCCGCCTGCACCTTGGGATCCTTGGTCGCTTCCTCGAGCGCGGCCAGGTCCGTCTCCTTGATGGTGCGTCCCAGAACCTTGCTCGCAAACGGCGCAAAAACCGTCGGTTCCGGGACGACGATGGCGATGAGATAGTCCCTGAATGAGTCGCCGTGGACGAGGATCTGCGCCGAGACGTGGCAGCGTCCATAGAACTCCGAGAGCGCGTCAATGGCAATGTACTCGCCCTGTGACAGTTTGACGAGTGACTTGACGCGGTCGATGATCTTTACACGGTTTCGCTCGTCGACCAGGACAATGTCGCCACTGTGCAGCCAGCCCTCTTCGTCGATCGTCTCGGCCGTCTTTTTTTCGTCCTTGTAGTAGCCAGGGAACGTGTTCTGGCCACGCGAGAGCAGCTCGCCACGCGGGAACGGCTTGTCGGCCGACGTGTAGCCCAGCTCAGGGATGTCGCGCAGCTTGAACTCGACACCTGGGATGACGGCGCCGCAAGTTCCGAGCGATGTGTCGTTCGGGTTCATAATGAGGCACGAGCCGTAGTTCTCCGTCTGGCCGTAGCCCTCACGGACGTCGCACTGGAACGCGACGCGGAGCAGCTTGAGCACCTCGGGCCGGATCGGAGCCGATCCCGAGACGATGAATCTGATCTTGCCGCCGAGCACCTTCTTGACCTTGTTGAAGACGAGGCGGTCGTAGAGGGCGTGGGTGAGCGAGCCATCACGGTCATGGTTGGCCACCTTTGCGTCGATCGCGGTGCGGAGCAGCTTGCCCTTGAGACCGGGCGCGCGAGCCTGACCCTCGATCAGGGCGGCGATGCGGTTGAGGACACGCGGCACCGAGGCAAACATCGAGGGCTGGAGGATCTGAGCGTCTTCGACGAGGCGGGTGGTGTCACCGCAGAAGAAGCCGATGCGGCCGCCGTTGCGTAGGACAAACTGCTCAACGGCGCGCGCGTAGATGTGGGCGGTGGGGAGGTAGGAGAGGAGCGTGTACGACTCGAAGAGGTGAAGGCCGAGCGAGGTCGAGCAGAAGAAGCCCATGCCGGCGGTGATGATGGCGGCCTTCGGGTGGCCCGTGGTGCCCGAGGTGTAGCAGAACGAGACAATGTCGTCGATGGCGGGAGGTTTGTGTGCGACGACGTTCTGCCTGCCCGTCTTGAGGATCTCAGACCAGGTGTAGGTCTCTACGCCGACGGTGGCGGCCCACTGCTTGGCGAGGAGGTCCTTTGTCGGGTCGGCGGCGGGCTTGTCGCAGTCGGCCTTGGGCAGGCGGAATGCGTCGAGAAGGACGAGGACCTTGAGGAGGGGCAGCTTGCCGGCGCCCTTTTCCGAGAGGACCGCAGCGACATGCGACGGGGTGGTGAAGACGATGCGTGCCTCTGCGTGGTTGAGAATGTACGAAGCGGAAACGGTGTCGTAGCTGTCGTAGAGGCTGACGGTCCTCCTGCTGTAGGCAAGGACGCCCAGGTCGACGATCATGTACTCGGGGCGGTTGAGGACCCAGAGGCCGACGGACCAGTCGCGGTCGCCGACGCCTTCGCCGAGCTTGCCCTGGCGCGCGAGGAGCGAGAGGGCAGAGCCGACGGCGGTGCGCTGCTCCTCGACCTCGTCGTAGTTGAGCCACTCAAAGTAGGGCTCAAAGTCTTTCTTTTCGCTGTTCCAGGGTCTCCAGCCAGCGCAGTCTGCCTTTGAGTTGAATGCCCTGCCGTGGTCGAAGATGTCGTAGGTGGTATGCTTGGTCTTGAGCTCTGGGACGGCGGCGTTGCGGTAGATGGGCGAGAATCCGGGTCTCTGGGACCCGAGAATG
Source organism: Thecaphora thlaspeos (assembly GCA_900291925.1). Lineage (NCBI taxonomy): Eukaryota > Fungi > Basidiomycota > Ustilaginomycetes > Urocystidales > Glomosporiaceae > Thecaphora > Thecaphora thlaspeos. The sequence goes on along the minus strand of UWYS01000019.1, from coordinate 81,091 downwards.
GGAAGCGTCTGCTTGTCGAGGGGCCACGACTTGGGAGGGGCCGGATAGTCTTCCATCTTGCTTAAAGAGTGCGTGGGTGAGAGCGGGAAGCAGGCGATGATGCTTGTGCTAGAGAGGCGTCAAAAGAGCTGAGAAGGGGATGAGGCAGTGTCGCTTCGAATAGACGGCGCGGTGGAGTGCAGGGTGGATGGGTGAGGAGAGAAGGAGCTCCGAGGTGGATGAGGCCAAGGAGGAAGGGACGGGCGAGCGAATGTGGCGGGACCGGAGGGAGCGGGCCGCCCGGTCTAAATACGCGGGCCGATGCTCGCCAGATGGGCGAGCGCAGGGCGAGGCGGCGTGGCATCCGGTCCCTGCTCGCGGCGTGGGCTTGGCCGGGCTCAACTTGTGTGTGACTGTAGCGCATCGATGCAGGGGGGGGGCTCGGCTCCAAGCGCCTCGTTCCCTTGCGACAAGTTGCTGGCCTGCTTTCCATCCGGGCCTCTTCCGACAGCCAGCCTCCTTTGCCATCTCTCCCCTCCTCAGGAAGCGAACCTTGAATCGCTCCGACCTATCCTCTTCCTCGTCACCATCGCCTGCTCCCAGCGCGGGCGCCCGAGGATGGAGTCCGCCTATGGTAGTCCGCCAGCACGACGTGGGCATTCGTGATTGTTGGGGCGGGGCGAGGCAGGCGCGTTAACTCTCGACTCCGACCCCGGCTTCTCGTGAAAGTCGGAGAGGCTCGCTCCATGATGCACGCCTGCTGCCTGCTGCCGCGGACCCGCCGATTCGTCGAACATTTCTGCGGATCCGAAAAGTCGCACGAGGTCGGTGCCACCCGGCTGGCCCAACGCAGCGCACGAGGCACCTGTATGTCCCTCTTTCAAGTGCTCAGTCTGGTCGTCCCGGCACGACGCCAAGCCCCTCGTTCCATTGACATCGTTGCTGGCGTCGCCAAGCCTATAACGTCATCTTCATCAGACCCGATAATGAGTAAGCGACCCAAGTGGTGGCACGACAGGGAACTGGGGAGCCCGGGATCAACGTATACGTCCCAGTCGATGCGCTCGCGTCCTCATGGCAGCGGCGACGGCCGGGCGACAAGGTATCTCAGCCTCCCTGGCAGCGGCAGCCGTGTAGCGCTGCGTGGTCACACGCACAACCAGCCCCATCAAAATCCTGTAAGGTGGGTCGCTACACACAATGTCTTGTTTGTCCGTCGGCGGCGGACGAGACACAAGACGTCCAGAGAGGGCTCAACCTTAACTTTCGGATTGCTGCATAGGGGACTAGGACCATTGCTCAGATGGACGACGAGCAAGACTTGTCGACGACTGCACACAATGGGCGTCTCGGAATGACGGCGTCCTTGGGAGATCGAAAGAAACTGCGTATCTCGACAACCTTGTACCTGCGACCTGTCGGTGGGGAACGAGGAGAGCGTTGCCAGGAAATAGAAGACTTGTCAGCGGTGGCTCGATGCGCTTCACCACGTTGACTCCCGGATGCGCTTAGCCGCGTTGGCTCTCGATAGTTCCTAACTCACCCATCGCGGCAAAAGATCCCGGTCTGCTTCTATCATGCCATCACGCGATTAGTGGGCCTCCTTGAGAAAGCTCTGAGCTGTTGGTGCAGGATAGCAAGACGTGAGAGAATAGAGCAAAGCCTGTCAGCGACCTTGTGACTGCGAGGCGGCTGTGATGGAAGCGTCCTGTTGTCGCGTAGTGAAACGACGGTCTCGAGTGCCGGCCTAGCAGTGCTGCAAGAACAAGAGACTTCCGTCCTTGTTGCCATGGCGTCCATCGCCGTATTGCGATCCCTCTCAGCCGCCACAGTACGTCCATAAGAGTTTGTGGCCTGACTTGGAGAACGGTTGACCCTTCCAGTCAGGAATGACATGGCGCTACGAGCCTGTCCGCCCGTCGTAGGAACATGCCTGCTTGACCGCCGAGCCTCTTGATCTCACAGTCCTGCGATGTGAGATGGAGCAAGAGGCTCCACTCCCTATCTCACAGCAAGGATAGCCCCATGGCGTCCATCAGAATCACTGCTGTGGTCGTCCTTCTACTGCGTCTTCCGGCCCTTATCCCGTTCGTTCGGACTGCTGGCTCCTGCTGCCGGTGCTGCTGCCGGTGTTAGGGGTAGAGACGGCGCGCGGTCCGATGTGCGAGCGATGGCGCGAGACTAACCGTAGGGGTTCCTGGGGTCCTTGAGGCTCTCCTCGGTGGCGACGAGCATGTTCTGGATCTTGTTGATTCCGAAGAAGACGACGCCGCTGGCAACCATGAAGGGCCAGACGGGCTTCAGGATCGGGGTGGGGTAGGCGCGGAATCCAAAGAGGGACATGGTGGGCAATCTGTGTAGGAGGTCGGGCGGTGGTGGTGATGGTGGACGGAGAGCTGGTGGAGGTGTCGATGCGGCTTGGCGATTTGCGATGCTGCCCGCCCGCCCGGCTCGACCCCGGTGCTTCTTGGGCAGGGCAGCTGGCCTCGAAATCTCTGAGATGGGCCCTGCCTGCTCCGCCTGTTCCGCCTGTTCCGCCTGTTCCGCCTGCTCCGCCTGCTCGGGCTGGGCGCCAGGCGGTGGTGGCCGCTGGGTGATCGACTCGCGATTTTCGAGCCGGGCGCGCCTTCTCGCCTCGCCTTGCGGCCGTCTCGCACGATAAACACAAACGTCGCCTTGCATCGTATCATCCTGGGTCGAGGCAGCGAGACGGCATATCCGAGAAGGGCGATTCGAGACAGGCGGCTGGAGCTAAAGTCAGCGAGCGACTGAGCCCAAAATCACCAGCTACGGACATCCCGAGGATCCAGAGACTATTCTGCTCGCTCTCTTCCACGCGGATGCCAGCCATGGGTGTGTAAGGGGCTTCGGCGACGCCCTAAGCAAGCACTTATCACGCATAGCATCGGCAAGCTCCGCCGTCTTGGCCGGGACGACAGTGCCTCGGCTTCGCGACGTGGGAAAATTGTTGTGCCAAGAAAGAGGCAGACAGCATCGCTTCGGAGTGTGTAGCAACAGGCAAGTTCAGCAGGCTCGAATGTTTGCTCGACAGCGTACACCCCACGGTCGACGCGGGGATTTGGGCAGCCGGCTCTTGCCGCTGTTCGGCGTAGGTGACCCTTCAGGGCTAAGGCTGAGTCAAGAAACAGGTAGAAGAGCTCCCTGTCCTCTCTCCGTCCTCACCGGGGCATACGTATCGCAGCCTCTTCCCGTCCTGTCATTCCCATTCTGTCTGTCCAAGCCCCTCGCTGGCATTGCTCATCAGCAAGCCATGCCGTCCTCCTCGTACCAGTTTCGGCAGGGTGCTCATCAGGGGCATCCTTCTCCGCATCGTTCGGCACCAATGAGTAAAAGATCGCAGTCGGTCGGTGGAAGTGTCGAGCAGCTGGACAGTCCCTCCCGACACCGTGCCCATGATCCCGATGGCCGCAGCCCCAGCGGCGATGGCCATGTCAGCGACGTCGAGGAAGGGTACGAAGAGATCGCCATGCACGAGATCCAGGAGAGCGCTTCCCGCATCCTCGAATACACCTCGCAGCACATCCGCCTCGCTAGCAGCTTCGGATCGTCGAGGAGCTTACAGCAGGGCGGCGTCGATTATCCCGCCCTACCAGCAAAGGGAGCAGCCAGGACGCATCAGCAAGATGTCCATGGCGGCGCAAGGGCAGAGACGCACGTTCGGCTGGCGCCGAGCACGACCTCCCTTGCCACCGGTGTCGAAGAAGCGCCTTTCGCCTTTCAGCATCCGCATGCGTTCGAGGGATCGACAGCCGATCTGGTGGACCACAGTCCACCTCACGAGAGGAGTCGCAGACCCGCCCCGACCTCGCGCTATCGTCGTGCCGTCGATACTTCCAGACCGACGGCGGACGAATGGTACTTGGGCAGGCTCTACCGCACCATGCTAACCAGCAGTGATGGGATCCCGATCACCCCAGAAGAGGCATGGGAGCCCGTTATGGCACTGATGGCCAGCCTGCAGACCCTTGGGCAGCCGCTCAACGCCTCTTCGGACTATGTTGACCTCCAGCAGCGGCGATCGCGCTCCTGGAAGCCCCTCCCACCGTTGCCTCCGACAGAGGTTGGCTTCGAGCAGGACGATCCAGAAAATCCGCACAGCTGGTCGTCGCTGAAGCGGTGGCTGATCACAGCGATCATGGGCGCGGCCATGTTCAACGCGACGTTCGCCTCGACCGTCGCCAACGGCGCGATGAGCGAGCTGGCGCCGGCTTTGGGGCTGAGCGCGATCGAGAAGACGCTGATGACGACACTCTTTGTCGGCGGCTGCATCGCGGGCCCAGTCTTCTGGGCGCCGCTGTCGGAGCTCTACGGGCGTAGAACCACCTTTCTCGCCTCGACTGGGCTGTACACGATCGTTCAGATCGCGTGCGCGCGGGCAGGCGGGAAAGCGACGCTGCTAGCATTTCGCTTCCTGTCGGGAGCTTTTGCCTCATCGGCGCTCACCAATGCCGGCGGCGTCATCACCGACATGTTCCCGCCGATGGTGCGCGGCGGACCAATGATAGGTGAGGTCCGCCAATAGATCACGTACTACTAGCGGCCCAATGGACCCACAGAGACACCCGGTGGACTCTGGCTAACATCGGACCGCCTACCATTTTTGAATCGACTCGTCCGCGCAACAGTCTTCTCCAGCAGTCCTTTCCTCGGTGGGTCCGGCCCAACGTCGACATGTGACATGGCGGGCCCATTCTCGCTCCCTACAAACGCAAGGCTGAAGTTCCCTTTCTGTGGTTGCCGGCCCCCGACAGGACCCGTGGTTGGCCCTCTGGTCGGAGGCGCTATCGTGACGGCCGGCAGCTGGCCCTGGGTATTCTGGCTTCTGTTCATGATTGGCATCTTCCTCGAGGTCATGATGCTGGCCTTCCTCCCGGAGACGTACGCTCCACTGATTCTGTCAAGGAAGGCCCGTCGAAAACGCGAAGAGGTAAGGCCGCACCCTCCGTCGCTGCCAGCGACTGTCGTTGACCACGCCGGATTGACTGACGCAAAACACGTCTTCCCGTCGTCGAATCAACTAGACCAACGATCCGAGGTGGTACGCTCCTCTTGACCGCATGGACAAGTCGATCCGCTCCATTGCCAGGGTCAACCTGGCCAGACCGGTGAGCCCGTCGCCTTTTGACGCTCTTTTGCGAGGCATAGCTCTGAACCCGAAGATGAGCGCCGCCTTCCTTTCGCGCCCGACAGTTGGTCATGGTCTGTACCGAGCCGATTGTCACGTCAGCCACCGTCTTCATGTCCTACCTTTTCGCTCTGCTGTGAGTCCTCCGCAGCTCGTCTGGCAGATCGAAACGCTCAAGACAAAGCACCTCGCCCGCCGTGACTGATGCCGTTCGGCGCGTCCACGACCGGCAGATACATCTTCTTTGTGTCGTGGCCATCGATTTTCGGTCACGACGGGGTCTACGGCTTCGGACCGGTCAACAGTAAGGCTGTCTGACCTGTCTCACTCGTCCAATGAGGCGTCGGCAGTGCACGCCGCGACGGGCTGCTGACGGCAACGATGACCCTCCTTTACCCTGGTCCACCCACCAATGCCTGGCGACGACGCAGCCGGGCTGTCGTTCCTTCCAATGGGCCTGGGATGCGCGCTGGCGGCTGCAAGCATCCCTGTTCTCAACCGCGTCTACGTTCGAGCCTGCCGCAAGGCGTGCAAGCCCTGTCCAGAGAAGCGGCTGATCGCCACCTTTCCGGTCGGCCCCTGCGTCGCGGTCGGCTTCCTGTGGGTGCTGTTGCTCAAGCTCAATAGGCCAGCTAGACGTTCGGGCGCGGCAGTGCAAGAGGCAGTGCTGACTACCAGTCTTGGACGCCTTGGCCGCTTGTAGATGGGCCGGATGGTCTGCCAGCGCCCAGGTCCACTGGATGTGAGTTTGCGCAGCGGCAGCTCGCGAGGCGGCCTGAAGCGGAGATGCGGGCGCAGATTGCTGAACTGGATGCTCACCCTTACACTTTGCCCGCGCATTCTGCCGTACAGCGTTCCGATGTCGGCAGGTGTGCCCATCGGCTTTGGCATGGTGCTCGTCTTCCAGGGTTGGCTCACCTACTTGGGCGACTGCTACCGGACCTATGCAGCATCGGCGGTGAGCAGGCCGCGCAATGGCTCAGGGGTTGCCTCTTGTTCTGGTGCTCCGAGACAACTGACAGCCGGGCCTCGATCTCACGCTCGACTGCCGCGCTTGTCCGTGCAGGTGGCGGGCTCGGTGATTGTACGCTCGATGGCTGGTGCCACATTGCCATTGGCGGTAGGAAGGCTGCAGACAGCGCTGGGCGGCATTGAGTGGCTCTACACACTGCTGGCGGCACTGGCGTTGCTGCTGACGCCAATGCCATTCGTCTTTACGAGGTGAGTGGGTAGCGCACCTCTGTTGTTCTCGCGTGGACGTTGGCAGGGCCAACGCTGCGGTCACTGACTGCGGGCGTTTGAGGCTGCGATGGCGCGTCCAGCAGGTACGGACCGAGCCTGCGAGCGAAGTCGGCGTATCGCTCGTCGTAAGCGAGCGAAGACGAAGCAGCAAGCCGGTAGAAGGTGCAAGAGGAGCAGAAAGGCTGATCAGGAGGACGCTTGCGTGGACGTGATGGGCTGGCGGGCAGGCAGAGCGGCTTGCCGGTGGGTGTTGCTCTGGCTTGCTCGAGAGCGTCAGCGGCCCCTTGGCGGCTTCCCCGCATTCGGCAGGATGTGGCGCAGAAGAGAAAGAAAAAATTGCAAGGTAAAAACCGGCAAATATCGATTCGTTGCCGCTGCTCACGATTCGTGGTCATTGGTCAGCATCATGATCGTCGACGACAACGTCGAGGTGAGCCCAAGGACATCGTCACGTAGCAACCTCGGAGTGCGCCAAGTCGTCGAGACCCGCGCAACCGCTTCCCTCCACCAACACCCAGCCACATCTTGCAATCCTCCACTCCCGCCCCTCTACGCTCCTTCGTCCATCGCCCTTCCTCCCTCCTGTCCCTTCCCTTCTCTTCCCTTCCTTTCCTCCTCCGACCCTGCTTCTCACCACCACCGGCTCCCCCACCTCCGCCTCTACAAGCATGGACGAGATCGTTCCGGGCCTCTGGGTCGGCGGCCTCACCTCGGCCCTCTCGCTCGACTACCTCACCCAGGCCGGCATCACTCACATCATCACCTGCATGAAGCAGCGCCTCCCGCCGCCCGCCATGCTGCTCGACGGTCGCACCATCCCTCCCTCCAACATACGCCAGGTCCGCGTCGATGATGTCGAGCAGGCGCCCATCCTCGCCCACTTCACCAGCTGCAACGAGTTCATTGCCGACGTCCTCAAGGAGCAGTGGATCCCCTCGGACGACGACTACCACAACGACAACCAGGTGCGGGAAGCGTCGGACGGTGCGAATGGCGACGGCAAGACGTCGTCTCCTGCATCGGGTCAGAAGGTGGCCGGTGAGCTCGAGCAGCACCTGCTGGTGCAGGACAAGCAGAAGCGCTACGGCAAGTGGGGCAACTGGCAGACGATGGGCGAGGGGACCCTTCTGATCCACTGCCAGGCCGGCTGCTCGCGGAGTGTCGCCATCACAGCGGCCTACCTGATGCACACGCGACGCATCACTACGCACGAGGCTGTCAAGCTGATCCAGGCCCGTCGCGCGCGCGCCCAGCCCAACGCCGGCTTCATGGCCCAGCTGGAGCTGTACGAGCAGGTCGGCTACGAGGTCGACATGCGCCACCAGGCGGTACGCCGCTTCCTGATGAGCAAGACCGACATTCTCAACGGAGACTCGTTCGATGACATGCTGCTCTCCTACTACCCGAGCCCTTACCCTTCGCCCGCACTGTCGCAGGGTCTCAAGGACTTGTCGACCATTTCCTCGCCGTCTTCGGGCGAGGATGGCACGGATCTCGGACCGGCGGCGCTCGAAGATGACGGGGGCGACGGCAAGGGATCTAGCAACAGCAGCAGCGACCTTAGCTCGCCTGGCCGCGATCCGCGCGGCAGTGTCAGTGCCAACGCCGTCCTCTCCACCTCGCCCACCATGGCACAGATGGGCGATCACTTTTCCCACCTCTCCGCCGGTCCCTCGTCGTCCTCAGACGGCGACGGTCCCGTCCGATCGTCATCGACGACCATCTCGCAGCCGGAAGAAGTGCGCGTCACCAAGAACTCGGGTCGACTACCAGGCGGCGTCCTCTCGATCAAGGGACACGAAGGCCTCTCGAACCGCGGCCAGCTGCCGAAACCCACCTTTTGCGGACCCAAGCTGCGGTGCAAGGCCTGTCGACGCGAGCTGGCGGCGCTGGACCATATCATCGAGCATCGGGAGGGTCAGAGACAGATGGCATTTGAACACCGGAAGCGAGAGGGGGGCAACGCCAAGTACGCCGATCAGACGCGGGTCACCAACATCTCCTCTTCCTCGTCGGCGGCGGTTGGAAGTGGGACGGAAGAGGAAGAGAAGTTTGGAGCTAGACCCAGTGTGGTCCGGAAGGTGGTCGACGACGACGAGGCACCCGCCACGACGGAGAGCAGCACGTCCGATCTCACCTCTTCGCCCCCCTCCGCGACCTCAGCCAGCGCTCCTGCAACGCGCCGTATCCAATCCGCCTCATCACTCACCTCTCGACTTCCACCTCACCTTGCCGCGCTTCGATCTCGACCTTCGTCCTCGTTGTCTCAAAGTCGACCTGCCATCCTTCACTCTACGGCGTGTTCGGCCTACTTTATCGAACCGATGGCCTGGATGTCATCGCTGGAAAGCGGCGAAGTGTCCGGTAAGCTCGCCTGTCCCGCACCGAAATGTGCCTCGAAACTGGGCAGTTGGGATTGGGCGGGCATGCAGTGTGGTTGGTGAGTTTTCTTTTCCTTGCTGCATTGCCCGCTCGTCAGTCGGTGGTCAAGCTGTGGCAACGAGGAGTGGGGATATAGTCACTGACGATCTATCGCAAGGTCGCTTCTCTCTCCCCCCCCCTCTCTCCTCTGTGTCGATGTGATAGTGGAGCATGGGTTACGCCGGCTTTCGCTTTACATCGGTCCAAGGTCGATGAAGTCTAGCTTTACGACACGCTAACGGACATCGAGGGACCTTTCACGTCGTCGTTTCCTGTTTCGCCCGAGGATAAGGTACACCATCGTCATCGTCTATCCACATCTTGCCACATTTCAATACAATTTCGTACTTATGCAAAAGATGCGAAAGACTGTAACGATGTCCGAGTCTTATCTTGACATCGAGCGCAGCGTTGTACGAGGTCTCATCTGTATGGTCTGACGTATCGACCATGTATCCTTCTGTGCTTTATCGAAACTGTACGATACGGTACCATTCTGTTCGACCCTCTCCCATTAATTCCCACACGCAGACAAGACACAAAAAAAAAAACAAAAACATAACATCATCCGTCGCACCGTCCGTCTCGTCTCGTCTCGGCGTTAAAATCTAAACTTGTCCTTCTTCTCGTCGTCCTTCCTTCCTTGTCTCTGAGCTCTCTGTCTCGTCAATTCCTCTCTAACCTCGGCCACACCCTCGGCCACACCCCTGCCCATCACACCGGGGACCAAGTTCCTACATGTCCTCTGTTCCTCTTCTGCTTTGAGTTTCTTCAACTTTTCCTGAACTTGCCTCTCAGATAGACCTTGCAATTCCGCTGGATCGATTGAAATTTCCATCAAACCGTGTCCGTTGGCGGTGGTGGTGGTGGATTTTCGTTTGGTTCCTCGTTCGTCACCAAGTGTCGGTCCCATGTCGTAGACCCTTTCTGATCCCATGAGACCAGTGATGGATGTAGAGCGTTCTGGTAGAACTTGGTATAGCGCTCGAGGCGTGTCGGTGCTCGTCGACGTTGTGCCGCCGCGAGATTCTTTGCGTAGTTCAAAGTGAGACGGTGTTTCCATGCCCGCGTACGAAGTGGCGATCGATGCTGTACCGCTTGGCGTATCGAGTCCGTCCGCTGGAGTTCGCATCCCGCCTGCCGTCGTTGCGTCTCCTTCAGCCTCTTCAGCCTCGTCCTCCTCGACCTCGTCGTCCGACTCTTCTTCTTCGTCGTCGGTTTCTTCTGGTTCCAACTCGCCCCATGGTTCCCTCTGTACCGGATCGATGTACTGCTTGAGCTCGCCGTCCACTGCGTCGCCCGCCGGTCGGAGGACGTCGCCGTAGAGCGGTCTACCGTATTCGTCGACGGGCGGGCGACCCCAGCCTCCCGGGTGGAAACCCCACTGCGCTCCTTCGGGGATGGGTGCGTTGAGTCCGGGCACCTTGAGGTGCGGGTAGCTCGGCGGCGGTCCGTACCTCTGCATGGCGATGAGCCACGGCGGCGGCGCGAGCGGCGGGATGCTGAGCGCCTCCTTGAGCTCGTCGCTGAGGTCGCCCGGCTTTCGCTCCTTGAACTTGCACTCGTTCTCCTTGCCCTCGTAGTAGGTCTCTCCGTACACGCTCAGCTCGGGCTTGCTCTGGAACTTGAAAAAGGCGTCGTGCAGCTTCTGGTAGTCGATGTCCATCCTGCCCATCTTGGGCTGCACGCGCTCGCGCGTCTTTTGCTTGAGCGTCTGCTCGGCCTCCTTTTCCTTGAGCGCGTCCTTTATCGTCGCGATGCCCGTGTCGGCGATGTACGAGGGAAGCTGGTACTGCGCCTTTTCGATGCCGCGCTTGTTCTGCAGGTAGTCGCGCTTCTGGCCCCAGTGCGGAGGGACGGGGACCGTGTTGCGCCGGCTCTTGAGCTGCACCAAGAGGCGCGGATCGGTCGCCGTGACGTCGGTCCATTCGACTACCTCCGGCTTTCGGACGAGCTGCTTGAGTTCGGCGACGGTGAGGCGTTGCAGCTTGCGCAGCTTGCGCTGCGAGAGCTTGACGGCGGTGTGGCCGTCTGCGTCCGAGGCGTCGCTGTCGGAGACGACCTCGTCGTCCGAGTAGATGACCTCGCCCTTTTGCGGTGCTCCATCGCCACCGTCGCCGTAGGTGCCGTTGGCATCGCGGTGGGAGGAGTCGCTAGGTTGCTGGAAGCGTGAGAAGACGTGGCTAAAGGCTTGGTAGGCTTCCGAGCTGGGGTCGAGGTCGAGGCTGTCGTCGATCAGGCTGCGCAGCTGCGGTAGTGCGGCGGCTGCGCGCACTCCGACAGCGTTTGCGCTGCTGCTGGAGGAGGAGGAGGAGGAAGGTGTGGGCTGGCCGTCGTTGGTAGGTGGGGCCGAGGTGGATGCCAGTGCGTCGCTAGTATGCTGCTGCTGCTGCTTCTTCTTCTGGCGTCTCTTTGCGTTTTTGGTGAGTGGATGTGTGCCGTTGGCCTGCTTGGCGGTGGCGGTGGCGGTGGCTGTCGCTGCCATGGTTGGCGGAGGTGGTGATTAGCAGCCGGGGAGTGTGGGCGTGTGGACGCAGGAGGGACGAGCGCAAGAGGATGGTGATGGTCAAGCGTCAAGCGGTGCCGCTCTCATGGGCCTCAGCTCCACCTCTTGGCGCCCTGGCAAGTGCGGAACTCGGAAGCTTTGTCAGCATTGCCTAAGCCGCGACGCGGCTCCTGCTCGACGAGGTGCTGCGGTGCTGCGGTGCCTTGAACGCCTAAAGAAGGGTATGGAGGGGCCGCGCCCACCTGCGTGTCCCTCACACCAGCTTCAGCAAGCGCACGGCGACACCACTTGACACCACTTGACACCACCGCGCCCTGCCGTCTCGTCCGCAGCTATGCACCGCGCCATGGACGCCACTACACAGCACCAGCCTACTGCGCTCACACGGGTGCTTGTTGTTGATTAGCGCGGGTTCTTCTGGCCGTTGCCCTGTCCGATGCACGTTTGTATTGGCCGCGCGTCTGAAGGACGTGAGTTTTGTATTCGACGACGATCGAGCGACCCCAGCAGAAGAAGAAGAAGAAGAAGAAATAGAAATGAGCAATTCAAATCCAAGAGGCGCCGCACCGCGCGAGCCAGCGCCAAAGAAGCAGCCAGCAGGAGGAGGGTAGGCGAGGAGGGAAAAAATCAAATAAATCTCGAAAGACGGCGCTTGCGCTACGTCGCGCGGACACAGAGGCACAGCGAGCCAGCGAGCCAGCGCGCCAGCGCATCGTCGTCCTCGCAGCCGTCGGCCGTCTCGACACCATCATCATCACCATCATCCCCCTCCGATTCTTCCTTTCCAACACCAGGATCAGCAGTAGCCAGTCACTCCAGACCGGTTCCCTGTTCCTCTCTTGGAGGAGCAAAGAAGAGGAACCGCCCTCCCTCCTCGCCCACACCACCTAGTCTTTGCAGACGGCATCCCCTTCTCTCCCCACCCAACCACAGCGCGCCACCATGGTTTCTTTCGCCAAGCCCGAGACCGTGCTCAAGCGGTCCGAGGAGCTCGTCAATGTCGGCCAGATCCAGGCCGCCCTCTCGGCCCTCAACGAGATCTTTACCTCCCGCAGGTTCAAGCAGACGCCCCTCACCGCCCTCGAGCCCATCATGACCCGCTTCGTCGAGCTCTGCGTTGGCCTCCGCCGCGGCAGGATGGCAAAGGAGGGTCTCATGCAGTACAAGAATGTCTCCCAAAACACAAACGCCCAGTCCATCGAGCTCGTCATCAAGCACTTTATCAAGCTCGCAGCTGCAAAGGTCGTTGAGGCTCAGAGCAAGGCCGATGCCGCCGTCGGTGAGGCAGAGGTCGACGACCTCGAGGAGAGCGAGACCCCCGAGAGCATGCTCCTCGGCAGCGTCAGCCCCGACCAGAGCAAGGACCGCACTGACCGTGTCCTCGTCACCCCCTGGCTCAAGTTCCTCTGGGAGGCCTACCGCACCGCCCTCGACATCCTCCGCAACAATGCCCGCCTCGAGCTTCCCTACCAGCAGGTCGCCAACCAGGCGCTCAAGTTCTGCCTCCAGTACGAGCGCAAGACCGAGTTCCGCCGTCTCTGCGAGGTCCTCCGCCAGCACCTCCAGAACGTCGCACGCTACTCGCACCACGCCCACGCCATCAACCTCATCGACCAGGACACCCTCCAGCGCCACCTCGACACCCGCTTCGCCCAGCTCAACGCCGCTGTCGAGCTCGAGCTCTGGCAGGAGGCCTTCCGCAGCGTCGAGGACGTCCACAACCTCCTCACCATGGCCAAAAAGGCGCCCCGCCCCGCTATGATGGCAAACTACTACGAGAAGCTCGCCCGTATCTTTATGGTCTCGGACAACAACCTCTTCCACGCCGCCGCCTGGAACCGCTACTACGCCCTCGCCCGCGGCGCCGCCAAGACCGAAGAGGAGCACACCCGCATGGCCTCGTACGTCCTCATCAGCGCGCTCGCCGTCCCCGTCATCTCGAGCAACGCCCCCGGCACCGGCAACATGAACAAGAGCAAGACCGACTTCCTCCAGGGCGACCAGGAGACGCGCAGCCGCACCGGCAGGCTCACCTCGCTCCTCGGCCTCCAGCGCACCCCGACGCGCGCCGGCCTGCTCAAGGAGGCGCTCAACCGCGACATCCTCAAGCGCGCACGCCCCGAGCTGCGCGAGCTGCACAACATCCTCGAGGTCAAGTTCCACCCCCTCTCGATCTGCGCAAAGATCCAGCCCATCCTCGCCCAGATCGCCGAGGACCCCGAGATGGCCAAGTACGTCCAGCCGCTCCACTCGGTCGTCCTGACGCGCCTCTTCCAGCAGCTCAGCCAGGTCTACGACGCCGTCAAGCTCACAAAGGTGCTCGAGCTCGTCTCGTCCTTCAAGGCACCCTTCGACTACACGGCCGCCGAGATCGAAAAGTTCTGCCTCAACGCCTGCAAGAAGGGCCACTTCAACATCCGCATCGACCACGTCGCCAAGGCCATAACCTTCCAGGACGACGTCTTTGCCGCCGACGTCCACCCGTCCGCCTCGACCTCGGCCGAGGCCGACACCGTCCGCCTCCAGGCTACGCCCTCGCAGCTCGTCCGCACCCAGCTGAGCCGCCTCGCGTCGTGCCTCGACACGACGCTCAAGACGATCGACCCCTCGGTCCTCGAAAAGGCCCAGCGCGCCAAGCAGGAGGTCTTTGCGCGCGCCGTCGCCGCCGCCGAGCAGGAGCACAAGGCGGCCGTCGCGCGCAAGGCCATCCTGGCGCGCCGCAAGGAGCTGCTCGAGGAGCGCGCGGCCCGCCGCGAGAAGGACGAGGCCGCCGCCAAGGTCGAGCGCGCCCGCCTCGCCGCTGAGGCGGAGAAGGTGCGCCAGGCCGAGGAGGCCAAGAAGCGCGAGCAGGACCGTATCGCCAAGGAGCTCGAGGCGGTCCGGATCGAGGAGGCCAAGAAGATGGCCAAGTCGCTCCAGGAAAAGGGCGGCCTCAAGCTGAGCGAGGAGGAGCTGGCCAACCTCGACACCAACAAGCTCGTCCAGATGCAGGTCGAGCAGATCGAAAAGGAGAAGAAGGACATGGGCGAGCGACTGCGCATCATCCACCGCCGCATGGATCACCTGGAGCGCGCCTACCGCAGGGAGGAGATCCCGCTGCTCGACGCCGACTACGAGAAGCAGAAGGCCGACGACCTGGCCTACCACAACGCGGCCCGGATCACGCTGCTCAAGACGTCCAAGGAGAAGCACGCGTCCGACCTCGAGCTCAAGAAGAGGCTCAAGCGCGTCCTGCCCGACTACACGGAGCTGCGCAGGGTGATCGAGGACAAGCGTCAGGGCGAGTTCGAGGAACGCCGCAAGAACGCGGCCGAGCAGATCGAGCGCGAGAAGGAGAAGCGCCGACAGCAGGTCATGCAGGAGCGCGAGCAGGAGGCGCGCGAGGCCGAGGAGGAAGAGAGGAGGCGCGCCGAGCAGGTGGAGCTCGACCGCATCCGCGCCAAAGGTGAGTCTCGCAGCGGCGCTGCATACGAAGCCAAGGATCCGGGCGACACGAGAGGGAGAGGTCGAAGATGTCCAGGAGAGCCACAGCCCGCTGACCATGCTCAACTTGTGCTGTTGATTCCTATGCCACCCCGCCAACAGAGGAAAAGATGCTGGCCGAGCAGCGCCAAGCGCAGCAGGAGCTGGAGGCGGCCCACGAGGTCGAGAAGCGTGCCGAGATCGAGGAGCGCCAGGCCAAGCTCAACAAGACTGCCGAGATCCAGAGGCAGCGAGAGGCCGAGATCGAGGCCAAGCTGCAGGCCAAGGAGGCCGAGAGGCTGGGCGCGTCGCGAGCGCCGCTGGCCGCCGATGCTGCGGATGGCGCGGCGCCGACGAGCACGTGGCGCAAGGCTGCTCCAGCGGGCGCGGTGGCCGAGGCGCGCACCAAGGGCCAGCGACCGTCGCTGTTCGTTGCGGCGCGCGTCGCCGGTCCGGCGGCTGGCGTTGGAGGATGGCGTGAGCGCGAGGCGAGGCGACGTGCGGCCGAGGCGAGCGGTGCCAGCTCGCCGACAATGCGCGAGGCTTCGCCCGCCGCTACTCCCTCTCCCGCCGCCGCTCCCGCCGCTGCTGCTGCTGCTGCTGCTGCTGCTGCTGCTGCACCGGCACCGAACGTGTACCGACCGGGCATGCGGCGAGGTGCGGCTGCTGGCGGGGGAGGCGGCTGGAGGGAGAAGCAGGCGGCCAGGGAGGCTGCTGGCGCTTCGGGAGGAGCTTCGCCCGCGGGAGAGGCTTCGCCTGTCGGACGGGGCTCGCCGGCGCCGCAGGCCGAGTCCAAGACGGCGACGGACAACGACGGCTTTACCGAGGTGCGACGATCCGCCAACGTCTACCGTCCCCCGGCTGCTCGACGGACCTAGACGCTCTTCTCTAGCGCTGCGCACACGCACAAGCGGAGTGGGCGAGCCGAGCGGGATGAGGTGGACGATGATGCCCACCCCTCTCTCTCTCTCTCTCTCGCCCTTTGTCTCTCCCTCGCGCTTGGTTGCGGCGACGCGTCCACCTTGCCGTCGATCTGTAAGCCCGCATCTTGGCCGCGGCCGAATGCGTAAAACACAGAATCACCGCCTGCGCGGCGGCTGAAGTCTTGATTGACGCACGACCTTGCACGCCGTTTTTGGTCTGCTCTCTGTATGTTTTGAGCGCTAAGCTACACAAGTAGGACGTATGTAAACATGTTACAGCCTACTTGAGCGTGAACATTGCTGGAGCGCGATAGGACGCCGGACGTCGAGGTGGGCGAGGCGGCGTAAGAAGGCTGAGGTGAGGTGGCGTCAAAGCCTTGCTAGAAAACGTCGAGGAGGGTCTAGGCCTTTTCACCCCTTCTAAGTGGGCGACTCCACATTTATATTTATTGATTTTGATTTGATTTCACCTTTTTGGGGTGGGGGGTTAGGGTTAGGGTTAGGGTTAGGCGAGGGGCAAGCGGCGCTGATGAGAGGCTTGACACCGCTTCGGCCCGATGCCGCCCTTGGAGCTTGGGCCCATGCTTTCTCAGAGCTGCCTTTGTCGCTGTTCCTTGCTCCCTTCCACCACCTTTGATCAGTGCCGTCTTCGCTTCGACCATCATCGTACGCCCAAAGCCTACCCAGCTCTCTCCGATCCCGCTCCTCCACCACCACAACCACCGCTGAATCGCATCCGCTCCTTTCGACTCGACTCCACCCACCACCTCCTCGAAGCTTCACCCGGATCGTCACATCATCCCGCCCTGCCTATCCCTGACCTGTCCGGTGGCTGCACCCTCCCATCCAGCCGGCCAGCTTTCTAGCTGCTCCCAGCAGCCGTGGACAGCATGGCGTCCAACACCTTGCACCACCACCACCACCCCTACTCCGTCCCCGACAACCTCGTCCTTCCCCCTCGCCGACCAGGCCAGGACTCCAACCAGCCCCACTGTGACCTCTTCCTTCAGCCCTCCTCCTCGGAACGCAACGTACTCCTCCAGCTCGCCAGCCTTCACCGCTCCGCACAAGTCGCGCGTTTTCACTGGAGGCAGCAGCATCCGCACCTCGACCCCGCCAGCCTGTCAGCCGCACGAGAAAGTGGTCCCGCCACCGCCACCGCCACCGCCGCCCCTGCTTCTGCTGGCGGGGACAGCCGACCCTCGTCTTCCTCCTACTCCTCCTCGTCGTCGCTGCCCCGCTTCCGCCTCAGCCATGCACAACCCTCGGCCACCGCAAGGTCGCTCGCTCACGCGCAGCGCAGCGACAGGGACGTCTACTATTCCGCGCTCAACGCCGCACAATCGTCGACGCAGCTACAGCAGCAGCAACCGGACCTGGTCGACGGTAGTCGCACCAGTAGCAGCAGCAGCGACGGTCCAGCCGACACCACAGCACAGCGGGCCAACCGATCCTCCACGCTACTCGAGAGCGACCCGGACTCGGACTCGGACCCGGACCCGGTCACCGTCATACGACCCCGCCGTCCTGAGCGGGCGGAAGCGCTGCGCAACGCAGTCCGAGGCGGCCCGTTCGCTGCTGGGCCCGCGACAATGACCGATCGGGGAGCGGTCTCGCAACGCCTCCAGCTGCGCGAGGAGCAGCGGCAGAGGCGACGACACCCCCAGCAGCACCAGCAGCAGCTCCACTCGTACGCAGAGAACGAGACAGACTGGCAGTGCTGGGACCGGCTGGTCAAGGACCTCGCTCCCAGCTCGGAGCTACGCGAGTTCGGCAGCAGCAGCGGCAGCAACTCTGGTAGCGGATCTAGCGATGTCGACGAGACGGAAGCCCCCACTCATCCGTGGCGTCCGCGCCGTACCACCCTCTCTGGCCTCGCCGTCTCGTTTCTCACCCACCAGGCGCAGAACGAGATGCAGTCGGCCCTCCACCCCGGTCGCCCCATCTCGCTCCCGCACCCGATCTGGTCGAGGCGCTACAAGGGTCCGGCCGGTGTCTGGCTGAGGAACGAGCTGACCAGGCGCAGTCACGCACCGTCCGGCGAACGCACCGCTGGCGCCACGGCCACTGCAGGATCGGTCGCGTTTCCCTCTCTCGACCCCGCACAGCGTCGCGGCACCGCCATCGCCGCGACCGCAGCCGCGACCGTCCAGGCGGCGACACAGTACGACTGGTCGTCCTTTCTGGTGCCGCGGTCCACCTCGGTCCAGTCGGCCGCGGCGTTGAGCGCGCAGCTGACGGTGCGGGAAGAGCTCGCGCACGCCGCCGCGCTGCTGGCCAGGACAGCGCAGAGCGTCGAGGCGCATATCCAGGTGTCACAGCTGGCGCACGCGGCCAGAACGCGCGGCCTCGAGGCCAACAACACTGCCGCGACCACGTACGGAACGCGCGTCAGCCGCGTCGTCGGGAACGGATCCATGGGCGCTGCCGCTGGACGTGGCGGCGGCGGTGTCGGAGGGGCGCCTTCGACGAGGAGTGCGGCGGAGAGGCCGAGATCGACGCGCGACGCCATGGCTTTCCTGCACAGGTTGAGGGTGCAGGACGGTCTGATCCCGGGCCAGGGTCAGGGCGGCAACCCCAACGACACCGTCAACGTCAGCAACAGCACCAACGCCCCCAACATCAACCCCGATCGATCCAGCCCCAGTCCTGGCACCGAAACTCCTAGCCCGCACAGCCTGGATCGAACTCGTCAACCCCGTCCCTTTCTCGTCACACCGACATTTGACCCTGACGGTGCAAACTACAGCGGACCTTGGAGCTACAATCATGCCGCCGCTGCCACCTCGACCTCCACGGAAGCGGACGGTACCAACGGTCCCTTGGATCCGAACGGAGAATGTCTACCCGAACGAGGTAGCGTCGCTCGTCCTGCACGTCGTGGTGAGCGGATGTACGA
This sequence comes from Thecaphora thlaspeos, assembly GCA_900291925.1. NCBI lineage: Eukaryota > Fungi > Basidiomycota > Ustilaginomycetes > Urocystidales > Glomosporiaceae > Thecaphora > Thecaphora thlaspeos. The sequence continues at coordinate 62,513 of UWYS01000019.1, read as the reverse complement.
CGAGATCAGGAGACAACGATATCGCGCTGCCGTAGCTATCTTGGATGCGGGATCCTCCTCCTCGTCCGCGAATGCTAATGCGGAGGCGGAGGAACCTACGACGACTAGAAGAGTAAGGCAGAACGGAGAGGAAGCAGTGGTAGATGGATGGACCGTCACCCTTCTCCCACCCGCCGCCGACTCTTTATCCCAAACCGTCCCGAGCCTACCTGCCTCCTCCTCCTCCTCCTATTCGTCGTCGTCGTCGTCGTCGTCGTCGTCGTTCTTTTCATCGAATACAGCAACAAGGGGAAGACCGACGAACGATCACGTCGTAGGAAACGTAGCTATTCCTTTGTTGAGGAATAACGTACGTTATGAATGGGACGTAGGAAGAGATAGAGCTGTAGGTATAGAAGTAGAGGTAGAGACGAATTGTGAATTGGGTTGGAGAGTTTTTAGATAGCGATATGAAGAAAGACGAGGAGAGGGTTGAGAGTCAATACGCTATGCACCTTCATTTCAACAGTCTGCTTGTACACTTTCATCGATACCTTTCTTAGCGATATCATGCTTACGTAGGTTGCTTTGTCGACGAATTGGATCTTTAAAACGAAAACCACCCCCCCCAAAAACCCACTTTCCTCTTCAACTATACCAAATAGAGGTTCCTCTCAAAACACGATCTTAAGCATCGTGTGTCAACGCGACGCCATTCAATCTCAATCCACGGTGTTGACGTCTGAGCGTGAATACCCAATCCCTCCCCAGCGCCGGGTGAGTTCAACGACCAATGTATTTTCAAAAAGAGGAGGTGTGTAGTACGATCGCGGATAGAGAAGACATACGACGACGATAACAACGCTAGACCGATGAAGGAATGGTCACCGCACCTCCTCCTTTGTCAATAGTTAGTAGCGCGATATGATACATGGCATGACGTGGAGGAACATCGAGAGGGATTTCTCCAGAGCGGTTGTCGTACGTCGACGTTGACATGCCACTGGTTACGCTGATTGGACGTGGCCCGATCCCTTGTATCCTTCGCTCGAAATACCTGCAAGCGCGGCGACGAGACGGCGCGATACACACACGCAGAGGTGGACGGAGGTGGCGAATATGGTGAGCTTCAAGATTTCCGTGCCGATAGCGTGACGGAGAGAGGGGGGGACGAAGAGGGCTGACTCACCGGAGATGGGGTTCTCCTTCTGCTCGCGGGCGCGCTCGTTCGAGGCCTCTTGCCACTCCTTCGTCATGGTCCTAGGCGGTTCGGCGGCTGCAGAGGATGCGGAGACGAGGTTCAGCAGGCAGGCGATAGAGAGGGAAAGAGAGTCAGTAGTCATCCCGTGGTGGCCTAGGCGCCGAGCGGGCAGTTGCTGGCTCGATTGGCCCGCCCCTGGGGACAAGGTAGAGGCAGCTGAGGATGCTCACCGAGGGTTCGGAGCCAGTAGAAGAGACCGACGGTGGCACCAATGAGGCCGACGACACCCCCGACAGTCTTGGCGCCCTGGCCGGGCGTAGTGATGGGCTTGCGGGGTCCGTGGGGTCCGAACGAAACAAAATAGGCTGGCGGGCGGCGTCGGATGGTGGCGAGGGTCCAAGATGGAGGGTGAAAGGGGCGGTGGCACAGAGATGGTCGAGAGTCAGCTTCTACGATGCTAGCCGTCACGGCAGGGTTACAGGAGCAAGGCGTCGGTGGGCCGCGGCAACAGCCGACAGACACCAGAGGTCCTGACAAGGGCCGGGCCCAGGCTGTAAGCGTAGCGGCCGTCGGGACATCCGTGCACGATGTAGCCCGTCTTGCCTTGTCGCGCTGCGGCGTAGCCGTTGTGAACCTTGGCGGTGGTCACTGATGACTGACGGAAGGGACGGTCCAATGTTCTCGCGAAGCCGGCCCAAGCTTGTCTCGAGACTGTTCAAGTCGACCACCCCCTGAGCCCTTCTGATCCGGCTCCTCCGATGGCGGTAGACCTGGGGAATGACTTGCGCCCGCGCATCGGCTCGCCTCCGATCCCCCCTGAATCTCTCTTGCTCTACTCACCGGCCTTCTTTTCGTCGATGCTGAGCTCCTTCCAGTCCTTTCGCTGGAGCTCCTCGAGCTGCCGGAAGACGCCGTACTGCTCCTCCTTGGAGAGGTTCTTCCAGCTGGCCTCGATGTTGGGGACGAACTGGGAGAGCTGGAGCTTGTTGGGCCCCTCGATGAAGGCGCCGGCGCTTCGTGCAGTCTCGTGGGTCCATCGCTCCTCCTTGGTCACCATCGAGCGGCGGCCCAGGAGCTGCGCGGATCGGAGACCCGTGCGGGCCACTCGGACAGTGTTGTTGGCCAGCATGTTCGGTCGGTCGAAGGATCGGGCGTGTGTGTGTGTAAGCGTCGGGGAGGTGAGCTGGGGGGCGCGAGGGGAACGGTGACGGTGGGCGAGGGTGAAGGGAGCGTGTGGGTTTGGTGATGGCTGGGAGATGCGGTGTCCTTTGCGTAGATGACGATGAGCCAGCTGGCCAGCCCTCTCTGGCCCTTCGCTTGGCTTATCGCGCCCAGCCTGGCCCAGCCCAATAGTCTGTTGCTCGCTCGCTGAGGCCCGGGTTTGGAAGGTTTCGCATCCGCCTCTCCGTCTCTTCTGGCGCACGCCTGCCCACCGTGCCGCTCTTTGAATGAAGAAAAAAAACCCCCCTCACTTTCGCCCCTTGGGCCGATTTGAAATCGCCGCCGATCTTCGCCGCCGCTGCTCTCAATTCATCGAGCGACCGCCCGGTCAAATCGATGCGAGGACGAGGGCGAGGCGCGGATCCGTTACCGGGATTTCAAAGCACAGCGGCCGCGCCGCGCCTGGCCCGGCCCTTGCTCTCTCACTTTTCTCGCAAGGCCGGTAAAACCCGTCGCCGGGGCGCCTCGAGACGGGACCTTCCGATTAGCCCCTGACCCCCCCTCTTTCGGCCGTCTGAGAGGTCGAGGCTTCGCGTGTGCCCTTGTGGAGCGGCGTGCACGGCCCAGCGGCGTGTCGTCGCGTGCTCAGCCAGACCCTGGCCTCCGCCTGCCTGCTGGCCCCCCCCTTTGTCCTCGACCTCTCCCATGACCATCCTCGCGGCCGCTCCCTGTTCCCCCGCCGTCGGCGTAGTCAACCACAAGGCGATGCCCTGACCGACGCCTGCCCAGCTCGCCCTTTCTTTTCTTTCACGCCTGTCACCTTCTAGGACACCGTTACCATCCCTGCTGCGACCACCTCCGCCTACCTCTGTGCCACGCCAGAGAATGACCTCCGCGTCCGTAGGCTCGCTGCCGGCCGTCGAGCTGTTCAGCACCTCGATCCTCTCCAACCACAAAGTCAGATCGCGTCACGAACGCTACACGGGCGTGTTCGCCATCAAGGAGATCCCCTACATCTACCACGATCTCGCATCCAACGAAGACGCAAAGGCGCGGTGGAGGAGAAAGGCAAAGGACTCGCAGCTCCCTGGCATCCTCGTCAACAACGAGTGGCGCGGCAACTATGAAGAGTTCGAAGAGGCAATCGAGTTCGGCGGGCTCGAAATGTTCCTCGGCGTCGACGACAGCGCAGCGGCAGCGGCAGCGGCACCGGCGGCTCAAACGCCACAGCCTCCGGCCGCCGCCGCTGCGACCGACGACGACCCCACCGCAACGATTCATGCGGCACAGCAGGCGGTCAGCTCCAAGGATCCAAGCCTCTACCCCACCATCAACTTTGCGCCGGAAGGCTCCGGGAAGCGAGCCGAGCTCACCGCCGAAGAGTTCATCTCGACGCTAGGGCTGACGGACGACAGCCTCACCGAGGCCGAGGCCGATGCCCTCCTCGCCAGCATCGGGACGGCGGAGGGCATCCAGGCCGCCCAGGCGCCCATGAAAAAGGCCTTCACGCCGTCGCCGGAAGCTGCGGTCAAGCCGCTACGCCTCGCGCGGATGGGCAAGTCTTCCAGCTCGTCGACCGGGGGAGGCACCGCCGGCGGCGGCGGCTCCAGACTCGTCAACACCAGCCCGCGCTCGCCACCCATCGCACGCTACTCGATCTCGCAGAGGTCCGGTAGGGCGCTCGCAGCGGAAGCTTCGGCGCTGGTCACCAACCGCAAGACGTCGGGCGCGCTGCTGCGCGAGGCCGTGTCGCAAGGTAAGGACCTCGACGAGGCGCTCGAGCACAGCAGGATGAAGGACCTCGTCTCGAACGAGGACCTTGACCACCTGTTCGCGTCGCTCGGCCTCAAGGACGCCGACCTCGCCGAGGAAGAGGCCGAGGCTTTCCTCGAAGGCGGCGCGATCCCCGACGGCCTCCAGTCCGGCGGCACCCGGCTGACGCGATCGTCGACAAAGGCCGACAAGGTGCGCGACGAGGCTGCCGCTCGAGAGGTGGCACAAAGGGCGCGGGAGAAGGGCTTCCGAGGCGCTGCTGCAGCAGCACCAGCCACATCGGAGACGATTGCGGAAGACGAGCAAGAAGCAGCGGTAACGGCTGCGACGGCGACTGCTGCATCAGGCGAAGCCTTCGATAAGGAGGACAGCAAAGAAGACACAGACGCCGCTCGAGCATCGCTGGCAGAGGTGTTGGAGGTCACGGAGTCCAAGTCGAACGAGGCTGAGCCGCCAGCCAAGGTCGACGGTGACGACGTCGACGCCGAGGCGACAAAGGCCACAGCTGCAGAGCGGGCAGCCGAGAGCACAGGGAAAGGCAAGGAGGTCGGAGGAGGCGCCAAGCGGGAGGACTCGACGAGCCCAAGGCAAGCCGAAAACGGAGAGGCAGCGGCGTCTGTTGCAGCGGTACCGGCGCAGGTAGAGCCACCGGCAGGCAGCGAGGTCATAGGCGACGTCGAGCCTGCGAAGGCCACAAATGATAGCGCCACAGAGCCAGAAGGGCAAGCAGACGATCCCACATTGGTCGTCGCCGGTGCTGAGACAGCAGGGGAAGTCCAAGCTCCGGCCACGCAGCCGCCAGTTGCCACACCCGAGGAGCCAACGTCGTCGCTTCCGACCAGCGCCACTGGTCCAGTTATCGAGGCTCAGGCCAAGGCAGCAGCGGAAGAGGCCACGTCATTGCCAGCGACCGTGGAGGACGAGCCGCTTGGTAGCGTCGACGCCGCCTCGGCACAGGCCGCAGCGCCGAGCACCTCAGACGACGACCTTTCGAAGGCTGAAACAGCAGTACAGACAGGCACGGCCGATGTCGCAGCCGATGTCGCAGCCGATGTCGTCGCCACCGACGACGCGCAAGCGTCCGATACCGTCCAACTTTCCGAATCGTTGTCGTTGCCGTCGACTAGCAGCAACGCCCCGGCCCTTGGCGCCGCCGCAGCGCCAGCGGCCGTTCCCGAGGTCGAGATCATCTCCACGTCGGCCGTCGTCGACGAAACGAGCAAGTTCAGCGCGTCAGTCGAAACAAGCACAAGTCCTCTCTCACCCACGCTCCCGCTCCAACCAATAGCGTCGAACACGTCGTCCAGCTCTTCCGCCTCGGTCGCCGTCCCGTCGAAAGCGAACAAAGCGAAACCTCGACCGTCGTACTCGCCCACGGCGCCGCTCAAATCGCGCAAAGCGATGGACGTCTCTCGACCCATCCCGGCCCCTCTCTCGCCCTCGAACTCGGCCGCTGCTCCGTCTACGTCGTCAGCGACGTCGTCGCTCTCGCCTACGCATCGCAAGATTCTACCGTTCAAGACTCCGTCGTTTGGGAGGAAGGAGACGACGACGGTGGATGAGAAGAAGATGACAGCGGCGGCGGGAGGCGGCAGACACCAGAGGACGATCAGTGAGATTCTTCGGGAGGCGGATGCGGTGCTGGGTGAGGATTATGACAGTGAGGAGGAGGACGAGGAGGTGGGAGAGGGAGGAGAGCGCGAGGGAAGTGCGGGCTCGGCCTTTGGATGAGAGGACGTGGACGTGGCAAGAAGACATCGAGACGCGCGGACTCGTCATCTGCTCATTCAGCACAAGGGCCCTTCGTTGCCTACGACGTCTACAGCTTAACGCCCTCTGTATGCTTGAGGAGCTTCAACCCGGTAAGCTGTTGCAACTCTTTGAGAGCGTCAGTGGAGTCATTTGAATTGACACCTGACGGCGAGGCGGGTGAACAAGGTCGGGATCGGATAGACTTTGATCAGTCGGTCGTTCCGTCGTTGGTCGTCTTTCGGGTCGATTTGAAAGAGAAAAAAAAAAAGGAAAGAAAGGGGGAAGTGGGATCTTACGAATGGTATGAATGCCCAGATCCTTGGCGGCTTTGAGGTTATGTCCGATGTCATCTAAGAAGATTGTTTCGCTCGCAGTGACGTCGAGGCGGGCTAGAGCGTACTTGTAGAAATTCGGGTCGGGTTTTCTATGTTTTTTTTTTTTTTTTTTTTTTTTTTTTTTTTTTCGTTGAATGGTGGTGGAAAGAAGTGTTGTCTTTTGGTGAGGAACAAAGGAAGGAAGGTAAGGGGGGGTGGGAGCGGGAGAGAGAGAGGGAGAAGACGTACCGCATTCCAACGACGGCACTTTCGATGTAGAGATGAAACATGGCTCTGACACGCGCTTGGTCCTCTCCCAACCCTAGGTGATGTAGTTCCTCTTTGAGCGTAGGGACCTTTGCATCGGTCGAAGAAGAAGAAGAAGAGGAAGAGGAAGAGGATGGAGTGGTGGGTGGGGCGAAGTTGTTGGTTAGTGCGGCTATCTTGTACTTTCCGCTTGCTGTTGACCGAGGAAGGGGGGGCAAAGAGAACAAAGGGCAAGGTTAGAGAGGTGCAGATCAAGAGACAAAGGGGACAAAGAGAAAGGACAAAAGAGGGGGGTGCAACGCACATCGCAACGTCTGGATGGCATGTGCCATTTTGGGATCGATTTTAAGTGAGTGACGCATCATCTGGCCGAAGAGCTGCGAGACGGTGTGTCGGTCGATCGGAGGGGTGGTAGAGTCGGGGGAGGGGGAGAGGCTAAGTCTGCCTGTTGACCTCGAGACGTGATGGTGCGGTGTGGGGATGGACTCACGCTACGTCCATCTACGTGTACCGATTCAGGCAACGTGGGTAGGTCTACGTGCGGTTCGGCAGAGGTTTTGGCGTCAGATGGGATGGGATGCGATGGGATGCGGTGCGATGCTGTTCTCTTGCTCAACACGGGCTCGACACGGATGCGAAAGGACAAGAAAGAACGACGTACCGATTCCTCTGGCGTTGCAAAAAGCGGTATAGTGTCGGTTATTCGAGGGCGTGTCGCTCAATTGCTCTCCAAAGAGACGGTAGAATGTGTATAGATCCAGTTCGTTTCTCTCGAATCGCTGTCGGGAGTGGTGGTGGTAGTTGGGCGTGAAACGTCAGCATGCGGGTTGCGAATGGCGAGGGCGAGGGCGAGGGCGAGTACGGACCTGGAAAGCTCCATTGTGGCCCTGCGCAGTGATGGCTACGTTGAGGTATTGGAAGGGCAGGTTATGCTCTTTCTCGTACCTAGCGAGCGTATCGATGGGGTTGGGATGCGCACGCCGGGAGGGAAGAAGTCAGCGTTGGGGTGGTCGGCCTGTGATGAGAGGGTGGGGCAAGGGAGCAAGGGAGGGACGTACGCGTTGATGGCAAACAAGGGACTGGCGACCACGACACCGCCTATGTCAAAGATGATGGCTTTGATGCGGGGTGGTTGGGGCGGCGAGGACATTTTCGGAGTGGCGGCGGTGGTGGTGGTGGTGGTGAGGATGGCGAGAAGGGAAGACGGTGACCAGGGGCGAGAGGGGGTCCGGGTAGCGTGCGTAGCCGGCAAGCCGGAAGGGACGTGCGCGCGTTGCTTCGGCCGAGTGCCGGCCGCCGCGCGCCTTTTGCCCGCCTGTTGCCCTCAGCCTCAGCGTGGTCCGTGCGTGGGCCAGCTTGCTTTTCGTGTCGAGGGCTGTCACGCAGCGCCGCACGCCACGCTCAGAATCAAGAATAGAATAATAATCTGCAGTCACAGACCAACGCAGCTGCCCATCCTCCTCCCCACCACACTCCCTCGCTCCTCGTCGCACCCCCATGCTGCCCTCCAATCGGCCCCCCTTCGCCTTTGCCGCCTCCTTTTCTTCCCCCTCTTGCCGACACTTCCACCCCCACCCCCACCAGCATCCACAAGCGCAGGCAACCTCTGTGTCTGCGTCGCTCCTCGCACGCCCACCATGCCGTCGTCGACCCACACAGCCTCCTCCTCCTCCTCCGCCGCCGCCGCGGCGACACCTACCTGCCTCATCTGCCTCTCTTCTATCCACGACCGCACCGTCTTACCGCTATGCCAGCACAGCCTCTTTTGCTTCTCCTGCATCCTTCGGTGGCTGGCGCAGAAGCGTCTCTGTCCCCTCTGTCAACAGCCCGTCGGTCGCTACATCATCCACAGCATAAGGGCAGATGACGACTACCTGCGCCATCATCTCCTACCCGCCCCTGACTCTGATCCTACCTTTCGACATCTAGCCCAGCGCAGCAGCAGCGCGACAAACGAAGCGATACGACGATACCTCTCCACGCCTGCCACCGCCTCGCGCAGGCGTACAGACAGACCATCCACCGACAACCCCTCTCCCGACGCCGCACTTGCCTTGCGCAGGCACATCTACCAACATCGTCTATACGCACACCACGTCGGATCCAATCGCTACACGCGCTTCCGTCCCGTCCCCTCCCCCACAGCCATAGCAAATACACCATCCATCCAACGACGTCTCGCCACTTTTGCTCGAAGAGAGTTTCAAGTCTGGTCAAACGTCGACCCCAACTTTCTAACCACCTACACCATCGCCATACTCAAGACTACAGAGATACAGTGCGATACCACCGTACAACACCTTGCTCAGTTTCTGGGAAACCAGGACGCACAGCACTTCCTACATGAACTCGTCACTTTTCTCAGAAGTCATAGGGAGATGCGGGAATTCGACACGTGTCGATGGATTCGATATCCTCCAGTCACACAGCGGGCGGGCGAGGGGGAGAGCTCGTCGTACAAGAAAAGGTGGAGTGATGCAATACACCACCACGATGACGACGACGAAAGAACAACGACCACCACCCATCCACCCCCGCCATCGCCACCACCACCAACAAGACAAGAGACGATCCAAAACCGAAGCAGCCTCCTCGATCGTCTCGAAAGGGAAAAACCGAACCCTCGTCGTCGCCACCCATTCCACGCTCGAGCGACGCCCGCACAACGACGATGACGACGGTCAGGGTCAGCAGCAAACATGTACGCGCCAAGAGCAGTTGAGAGCCGCCTTACTTGTGAGAAAGGAACACCGCACATCCTCCTCGACGACGACAAAGTAATGCACAGGGCCCCTTTTTTCTTTTTTCTTTTTTTTTTTTTTTTCAACTTCGAAAGGAAACGGGGTAGGGTTCTTGTATAGGTACATGCGTATGCGAGTGGTGCAGCCACGGTCGTGTGCAGCGTCTCCGAGAGGGCGAGTAGTGGAGCGCCCGCGTCAATGTAGATAGACGGGCCAGGACATTCAGCTAGGCAAAGTGCTCCCAGTCCGCTTCGACGAATCTGTCAGAGGACGGAGCGAAGATGGGCATAAGTTGTGGGGGAAAGGATGGAGAGATAGAGAGAGAAAGAGTGAGAGAGCGCAAGTGAGTTGTCCGCTACCAACGCAAAGAAACGATGCGAAGCGTTCCAGCCGCTCGACCGCAACGTACCTGAGCATGTAATCGTCAATCGTCTCGCCTTCCTCATCCTCTTGCTCGACCTCTTGCGCCGCTCCCTCGCCTTGTCCTCCGATCTGCTGCTGCTGCACACTCGACTGCCGCTGCTCCCGCTCCCGTCTCGCCGCCGTCGTCGTCGTCGTCGGTTCCTCGTCCTGTCCGGCCTTTTTGGCCTCGTCGAAATCCAGCTCGTCCAGACCCATCTCCTCCCTCGCGTGCCTCGCAGCCATCCTATCCTCTTCGTCCTCCGCTTCAGCCAACGCCCTTTCCGCCTCGCCCGCTCCGCCTACCGCCTCACCCTCCAGCTGCACCTTGACGCCTTCGATCGCCCCCTCGTCGTCCAACATGTCGCGCCACCCCACCTTCTCCACCGCCGCAGCAGCGCCGCCCGCCATTCCGCCACCGCCCAACGCGCCGAGCTTCTCCGTGGTAAAGTCACCCTCGCGGATCACGACGCTGTCCAGCCGTCGCTTCTGGCTGGCCTTGCGCAGCATGTTTTCCTCGATCGTGTGCTCCGAGACGAAGCGATAGATGTGGACGTCGCGCGTCTGGCCGATGCGGTGCGCGCGGTCCATGCACTGCGCCTCGATCGCCGCGTTCCAGTCAAGGTCGTAGAAGAGCACCGTATCGGCGCCCGTCAGGTTGATGCCCAGCCCGCCGGAGCGTGTGCTCAGGATAAACGCAGAGATGCGCAGGTCGCGGTTGAACTTTTCCGTCAGCGCTTGCCGCTGCTCCACCTTGGTGGCGCCGTCCAGCCGCAGGTAGCGGTAGCCGTGGTAGTTGAGGAACGACTCCAGGATGTCGAGCACCTTGGTCATCTGCGTAAAGATCAGGATCCGATGGCCCCCTTGCTTGAGGCGCCGCATCAGCACGTCGAGCTGCTGCAGCTTGCCGCAGTCGTACTGCAGCAGCGAGGCGTCCGGAAAGGCGATGTGCAGCTTCACCGCGACCGGGTGCAGCGTGTCGAAGCTCGGTGCCAGCAGCTGCGCCGGCGCGGTGGCGGGGCTCAGGCCCGGCAGAGCCCACTGCGGCATGTCGACGGCGACGGCGCGCGGCGTGACAAAGGCGAACCGATCGATGGTGCCCCGGAGCGCCTCGACGCGCGCCGCGTGCGACTTGACCAGCCGGCCGACGCGGTCGCAGCGGTCGAGGAAGCCCCGGCGGTCGGCCTCGACCAGCTCGTCGTCCAGCGGCAGCAGGCGCGACGGCGCTCCGAGCTGGCGCACCAACGAGATGAGCCCTCGTCCGTAGACGGGCCTCCGCGTGCAGCGGTACTGGTTGACGTAGGCGATGTGCTTCCAGTGCTCGACGTCGTCTCTGCGCCTCCGCTCGGCCAGCGTCGTCCGGAAGCCGTCCAGGCTCCAGGTGTTGAGCGCCGGCGGTGGAGGAGGAATGGCCGGCTCGCGGAAGAAGGGCAGCTTCTTGGAGGCGTTGAGCCGTCGCAGGTCGCGCGTGAGGATCGGCGTGAGGTGCTCCTCGTGCGCCGTGATGCGCAGGTTGGTGGCGTCGAGGTCGACCTTGGCGAGCGCGTCCTCGCTCAGCAGCCGCCGGCGCACCAGCAGATCCTTGACCTCGTAGTCGGCCACCACCGAGCGCGACATGGCAAAGCTCGTGACGATCGGCCGCACCTCGAACAGATCCGGGTGGTTGCACACCTTGCGCAGCTGCATCAGGCAGTTGATGATGCTGAGGTAGTTGCCGCTCGCCAGGCTCTCACGCGTCTTGGCGCGCGACATAAAGTCGTTGTACAGGAAGCGCTGGCGCTTCGAGAGGCGGCAGGGGATGACGTGCTCGTACTTGCGCGGCAGCTCCTTTTCCACCTCGCTCTTGAGCCGCCGCAGCAAGTAGGGGCGGAGCACCGTGTGGAGCTTGTGGATCATGGCGCGCATCTCGTCGTCCATGTTGAGGCCACCCTCGATCGCCTTGTCGAGCGGGCGCGAGAACCAGTCCTGGAAGTCCTTCATGCTGGCGAACGCGCCGCCGCCGGGCAGGTCTGCCACGCCGTGCGGCATCAGGAAGTACATCAGGCTCCACAGGTCCATCAGGTTGTTCTGCAGCGGCGTCCCCGTCAGCAGCAGCCGGCGCTGCGAGTTGAAGCCGAGCAGCGTCTGCCAGCGCTGCGAGCGGAAATTTTTGATGTGGTGCGCCTCGTCCAGCACCAGGTAGACCCAGGGCTTCCGGCGGAAGATGTGCTGGTCGGCCAGCACGAGCTGATAGCTGGTGATGCAGACGTTGAAGCTGTTGTCGGTGTTCCAGCCGATGCGCTTCTCCTTGCGCTCCTTCTGGCTGCCAAAGTACGAGAGGATCTTGAAGCCGGGCAGAAACTTTTTGAACTCGACCTCCCAGTTGAGCATCACACTGGTAGGCGCGACCACCAGGTGCGGGCCCCATACCCCCTTGTCGCACGCCAGATGGGCGAGCAGCGAGATGGTCTGGATCGTCTTGCCGAGGCCCATCTCGTCGGCGAGGATGCCGTTGACGCCGTTGGCGTACAAGCCCGCCAGCCACTCGAAGCCGATCCGTTGGTAGGGACGCAGCTGCCCGCGCAGGAGGAAAGGCTGCCGCGCTCGACCGCCTGCTGCGCGCTCCGGCGTGTGGGCCGACGAAAGCCTGGCGGTCAACGAGCGTGAGCGCGAGCGCGGCGTATCGACCTCGACGTCGCCTTCGTCCGACGACGCGTCGACATCATTGCTTGCCGCCGCGTCCTCCTCGTCGTCGGCGTCGCCGCCTTTGCGCCGGTGGCTCGCTTCTTCCGCTTCTGTGCCTTTGTGCTCGTGCTCGTGCTCGCTGGTCGGCAGGTTGGCCTTAGCTTGTGGCGTGCCGACGGTGTTCACCGACGGAGGCGTCTCGACGCCGCGCAGGTCATCGCGGGAACCCGGAATCGCATCGGCCGTGTCATCAGCGTCTGCGCCTTCACGCGCCTCTGGCTGGTCTGAAGGGACAGCATCGTGGTCGTCTTCGTCACCTGTGCCTGCAGCGTCGCCGTCGCCGCCGCTATCGCCGTAACCGTACCGCTTGAGGAGCTCCTCGATCGGAACGTCGGCGTCTGCGGCCAAGCCGGCGTCTTCGCTGTCGCTGTCATCGTCCTCGGCCTCCTCCCACATCTGGCGCTCCAGCTCATCGTCCTCGGCCGCCGTTTCCGCGTTGGCGGCGGAGAAGTCGATATCGTCGGCATCGGGGTCGGGGGCATCCGAATCGCTCCCCGCGGAAGGAGGGGCGAGCAACACGGACTTTCTCGTTCGCCGAGACGATCGAACTAGTCGAGGGGACGGAGTAGCTTCCTTGATCTGCTGCTCGGACATTTCGCCGTCGCCGTTCGGGCACGTCGGTGCTGGCGGGCCGGAGACATCGTCATCGGCTAGCGGCTCGGAATTTACGGCCCCCGTGCGTGAAGGCGGGGCGCCACGGCCTCGAGAGGCTGCGTTAAAAGGCGAAGCAAGCCCGTGGCTGCGCTTCTCAACGCTCGACGAAGGGCCGCCAACGGGGCTTGCCTCCGCGTCGTCTAGCAGCGCCGTCAAGTCGTCGCCGCCGTCTTCGCTGATGCTGCCGGTGATGTCCCGACATCGCAACTCGCTGTCGGATGCGGCGATGCTCTCGTCGTCTGCGGACCGATCGCCGTCATCCTCCGCAGCGTCCTGTTCGTTCTCGTCGTCGTCGCTGTAGTGGCTCTGTTCGCTGTCGCTGTCGATGTCGCTATCGTCGTCGTCGATTTCCTCCATTCGAGCCATCTCCTCGTGCTGCTTCTGCAGCATCTGGGTGCTCTTCTCGAGGATGGCGTTGAGCTGCTCCTTGTCGAGCTTCTCCTTCTCCGCCTTTTCGAACGCGGCTTTGCGCGCCCGGACCACATTGACCGCGAGTCGCCACTGCTTTGCGACCTCGCGCACCGTCCACTTGGCCAGCGCTCGGATGCGCCGCTGTTCGGCCCGCCGCTCGCGCTCGCTGGACCCGAAGCGGCGGTCCCAGTAGACGGCCACCATCCGGGAGACTTTTCTGGCGAGGTTGAGGCGCTGCTTGTGGTTCTGCCGCATCTGGTGCGAGGCCGACGCCACGGCCTCGAGCAGGTGGTCGTAGTGATCGCGCTTCCTGGCGCCGGCGTGCGGCGGCAGCTTGGCCACCCGATCGATGCTTTCGCCCAGGGCCATCAGGCCGCTGCGCCTGGCCAGGTCGATCCGCAGGTGCGTCTCGAGTAGCTGACGTTCTGCCTCGTCCGCCTTGGCGGGCTCGAGATCCTCCTCCTCGACAAGGCGAAACGAGCTCCAGAAGTCGCCTACCGAGCCATTGAACTTGGGCGGCTGCGGGACATGATGGGGGCCCAGAGCCCGAATCGGCGGCGGGACCTCTGGCAGAGCTCGGCTCTCGACCCTGGGGAGACGGCCGTCCTCGGTGTCGCCGCCACGTTGCGACGCCGGCACATTGATGCCACTGCTCCTGCCTTTGACTTTGACTTTGCCATTTGCGGCGCTGACGCCGGCAGAGCGGCGGTCTCTGGCCGAAGACGAGGGGCTGTCGACGATCTCGACGATCTCGACGATGCGATCGTTTACAGACGACCTCGCTCTGGCTCCTCGTGTGGCCTCAAGCTCACGACTGCTGGCGCGACGCTTCCCCTTTTGCGTCGGCGTGGGCTCGATGTCGTCCGCCCCATCGTCGTTGTCGTCGCCCGCGCCATCCTCCGCCTCTGCCCCGGTGCCGACTGCCAGGCTGGTCGAGCGACGCAGTCGTTGCGAGCTCTCACGGCGTTTGTTCGAAGGAGTCGGCTGTTCAGCTGCCGCCGCCGCCGCCGCCGTGGACAGCGGAGCGGCAGGCGTCGACGGCTGCGACCGTCTGAGCGAGAGCTCCTCTAGCCGCGCGTTGACGCCTCGTCGAGTGATCCGGCCCTTCGGAGCGGAGGGTCCGGCCTCGGAGGACGCTTCGAGGGCGAAGCGGAGGTCATGCTCCTGCTGGAACTGAGAAAAGACGTCGCTGCGGTCCTCTGCCACCTCGGGATCGTAGCCGACTAACGTGAAAAACTTGACGAGGTGGAAAAGCTCGCGGACGAGCGTATCGTGGCTGTCATGGACCTCCTCGAGCTCCTCCTGCGATGCTTGCAGCCGCTCCTGTCGCCGCAACGCGAGAATCTCGTCGAACGGCCGCTGCGCGGTGAGTGCTGTGATAGGCGCAACGGCGGCGGTGCGAGCCCGCTTCGGCGAAGAACGAGGAGGCGATGAGACGCGAGGGTGGCTGACGGACACCGCATCCGCGACTCCTTTCCGCTGCTGAGGCGGGGAAAGTCGACGACTGCGGGATTTCGGGCGATCTGGCGGCTCTGCAGAGCGACTGCTGCTGCCACTTCTCCCTCCTGCTTCGGCGTCCACCTCCGCTTCGGAGGCGAGCGGCTCGATGGTCGGGTGTGACGCCAGAGGGACCGATGCCGATGTCGAGCGTGGTAGCTTGGACGCCTTTGTAGAGAGCGGGCTCAGGCTGGAAGCGGCCTGGTCCGCTACCACCACGCCCCTCCGCGCCCTGCGAGGACGACCGACGCCCACACCCGAGCCCTCTGCCCCACTGCTGCTGGCTGCGTCGTCCTCGATCGCGATCATGAAGGCGGGCCCCGGACTGGAGAAGCCGAGGTCTGCGTCGAGCCGGCGCCGCTTCGACTGAGGGGGACGAGCGC
The DNA here is from genome assembly GCA_900291925.1 of Thecaphora thlaspeos. NCBI lineage: Eukaryota > Fungi > Basidiomycota > Ustilaginomycetes > Urocystidales > Glomosporiaceae > Thecaphora > Thecaphora thlaspeos. The sequence goes on along the minus strand of UWYS01000019.1, from coordinate 47,257 downwards.
TGCCGCTGGGCCCGTGACCGTTGCCGTTGCTGCTGCTGCCATTTGTGCGGGCGGACGAGCGCTGGCTTGGGGCGGCCTCGCCGGACGCTTCATGTTGCCGACGGTGTGGTGTAGAGGAGCCGATACTGGCCGCCGAGGCGCTGCGGTCCTTGGAGCTCGTCGAGCGCGAGGCGACCGGGGTGATCGTGTCTAGGGCTGCCGGCTGTTGCTCGTCTGCTTCATGGCCGGAAAGCTTCGGAGAGCGGAACATTGACCAGCAGGCGGTTGCACAGGTCTCGACGGCGGAGGGGACCTCAAGCGCTCAGGATGCAATGTCGTGCGATCGCCCGGGCGGGAGCTGCTGAGACCGGCTCTGTCGGGCGGGATCCTGGACCTCCGAACTTGCCCGAGCGCGCCGAGTGAGCGAGCGAGCGAGCAACGCAGGCTGTCCTCAGAGGTGCACTGGGGATCGGATCGATATGCAAACACAGAAAGGCGAAGTCGCGAGAGGTCTCGGTGAGCCAGAGGCGAAGGAGCCCGTCAGCCAGTGGAGGCGCGAAGGTGCACGCGAGACTGCTGCCTATCACCCGGACAGCCTGACGAGGAACGAGGAGACGTCGGGCGCGGCTGACGTGAAGAGGGCCGTGGGGTCGTCCGGTTGGGCCCTGATCTGCGGTTTCGTCGCGAATTTGGGAGGCTGTCCAGAGGGCGTCGCTGACGGCTGGAACAGAGACGGAAAGGAAAGCACGTGGCAGGGTCGGGGGCCAAGCAGCTGGCAGTGGTACGTTGCAGTCGATCCAGGTGGTCGTGAATGCAGGGAGGAACAGGCAGGCCGACCTGTCCGGGCTATTAAGTGTCGAGTAGGGTGCTGGTGTATTAGAGCGTCGTGCTCGTGCGGTATGCGAAAGAGAGGCAGGTTGTTGTGGTCTTAACGAGGCAAGGCGAGGCACAGGTGCAGAGAGAGAGAGTAGTGTAGAGCCGAGTGGGGGAGATGAAGGTAGGATGGGGGACCGCAGCAAGGTCAGTTCAGGTAAGATGAAGGGTGATTCAGTCATCAAGGTCGAGAAGGTAGGAGGCCAGCCGGTGCGTGGCAGGCAGGCAGGCAGACAGGGGCCGGCTAGAGCGCGGCGTGAGGCCACAAGGGTAACGCGTTTCCCTAGGAATCCGGCGTCGCTAGGAATCCGGCCGGGAAAAAGCAGACTGTCTACCACCCTCACTACCACCATCACCGCCATTGTTGTCGACGGCTCTATTGTGTACCAAGCACTGGACAAGCAATGCAATCCATTTCGACACTTGCTGCATACATTGGGCCATCAGAAACGCTCAGCCAGTCCACCACGGCCGCCGTACAGGTCACTGAAATGGAGGTCCGGCCAAAGCGGGATTGAGAGCAAGCCGAGGCAGTGGCGGCAAGCTCGACAGGCTCAGCGCGAGGTTGTGAAAGCGAGCTGGGTTGGTTGGAGTGTTGGAGTGTTGAAAAAGGGGCCCTCGACTGGCGGCGGGGTCTGATTGCGAGGCTTGAAGCCTGGCAGCTTGGCGAGGACCTTCTCTGCTGCAGCGGGCAAGGTGAGGCCAACGTCAGCAAAGGCCTTGTGGACCGACGTCTTGCTGATGCCCTTGCGCCAAGTTGTTGCTTGTCCACCCCTTGGGCGAGACGGCAAAGTGGCAGCCTTTGCCTGGTCCCTCTATGTGGCGGTGGTTGCCAAGGTGGTGCCACTTGCCCTGCCAGATCACCAGTGGATCCCGAATGTTGTACTTGCGCAGCATGCTGCAGAAGATGTTGAAGAAGGCGGTGAGGTTGTCGAGCAGAGCGCCGTCCATGCGCTGATTCTCGAGTGCGCGGTCGTACTTGCTGCGTAGGTGAGGGTGGCATGGTGGGACGTGGGTGGTACAACTCGCATTGATGTGTTGGTGGATGCTGAGAGAGAGCAGCAGGGGCAGTCAGGAGATGCGGTGGATAGTAGAGCTGTCGACAACAATGGTGGTGATGGTGGTAGTGAGGGTGGTAGACAGTCTGCTTTTTCCCGGCCGGATTCCTAGCGACGCCGGATTCCTAGGGAAACGCGATATTTCACAGTAGCAGCAGCAGCAGCGGCCCTTTTTTTTTTTTTCTTTTTTTCTTCTGAAGATCGCGCCGCCACGGTCACCCCCGGGCCCTCGCTCCCACGCCTCGATTTTCGCCGACCCGTCGTCAGTCGCCCGATAGGTCGCGCTCTCGTCGGCCTGGCGGGAGAAATGTGGAGGAGCGCGCCCCGCTTGGGCCCACCTCTCCGCGCCTCGCACCTCGTCACGACAAAAACGATAGCCCGCCCCGCCCGACCTCCGACCTTCTGACCCACTCACATCCTCCTCGCTCCAACAGCTCTCCCTCATTTACCACATTTAGACGCCCCCTGCTCCCTGCCCGCCATGCCCATCGTTCACATCGTGCTAGTCCAGGTCAAGGACGCCGTCCTCAGAAACGGTTTCGAGGAGTTCAAGGACAAGTGCAACGGGCTCAAGAACGTCCCCGTCGCCGCCCAGAAGCTCAAGGACCACAAGTGGGGTCCGCCCGCCTACACCGGCCGCACCCAGGGCTACAACTGGGGTGAGTACCACGCCGCAGATAAGGCTTACTGCGAAGAGCCCGTCACAGGGGCACCGACTGACCGACATGTCGTACCTTGAGCTGACGATCGCTCGCTCGCTCGGTATCCCACATCCCAGGCCTCTACTCGCTTTTCGAGACGCGCGAAGACTACGAAGTCTACCGGGACGACGAGGAGCACAAGAAGTGAGCAGCAACCCCGATCCATTGCATGTCTCTGAGATCGGCCGTTGCCAGAGGGGAGCCCCGGCACTGCTGCGCCCTGCCACCGCATCGGGGACCCGCTAATGAACCATCCTGATCGCTTGCCCGCTCGCTTGCCTGGTTGCTCGTATACTTTGCTGACCAATTGCGTCCGCTCCCTCTCTCTGCAGCTTCTCCAAGACCGTGCTTCTGCCCAACGCTGACGGTGAGCATGGTATAATAGATGGGTGGAGTCGCACTCGACTGTATCGGGACGCCGTCGACTGATGCCGTCCGTCTGCTTGTTCTTGCTGTCCCGTCTCTGCCGCTTCGCAGAGGTCCTGGCGTACGACTTCGAGATCTGAAAAGGAGACTCCGACGAAACGCTCTCGACGTCGAGTATACAGATGTGTTGGACGAACGGCACCTCGATCAATCTAGTCGAGCTGTGCGACCACTGGCCGTCGGCTCCGAAGTAAGACACCCCGGATCTCCCGTCGACTGGGCGACTCCTGTGTCTGCGAGAGATGCGGTGAGATCGATCATCGCCATCAGTCGCCGCCGCTGAAGCGAGAGAAGGCTGATGCGCGCTGTCTGGCCTCGACACCGCACCCGATACGACCGATCCCCGCCGCATTACCCGTGTCCGCACCGTGCTTGCGGCCTTGCTCTACTCCGGCGTGTTCTTGGACAGGGCCCTTTCAGGCTCTGCCCATTCCTCTTGCCCCCCTTTTTTTTTTTGTGACATGACAAAACGGTCTTGTACGCGCGTCGGAGATCCAGCCTCCGTCGAGACACGGAGGGCCGGCTCGGGCCTTCCGCCGTTGTGGCGTTCCAGGTCGGATCACGCCGAGGTCCTCGATCGCGCGTTCTCCAAACCATGCTGGCAGTGTCGCGGCAGAACGACACAGCAGAAGACAACGCATAGAAGTGTGTTGATTTGTTGGGACGGCCCGGCGGGGCTATTATCGGCGGCTGTTGCTTCCGTGTCATCGGTGTTTTACAGGACCAGCAGCTCGCCCGTCCACAAGCCAAACAGCGTAACGCACGACGACGCGGAGTACGGCGCTACAGTCGGCAGACGGTACATCCGGCCGTACCGTCGTCGGTGCACTGACGGAGCGCCCGTTCCGGAGTTCGGCGGCGGCCCTTTGAAGGCCTCTGCTACCCCTACGTGCTGTCCTGCCTGCCTTGTGTCCATCACACACAGAGAAGTCACAGACAGCCGTAGGAAGCGAGGCGTAAGAACGAAGGGGAGCGTTCCGAGACTGCCGAGAGCGTGACTACCGATCCAGCCAGCGTGCCTGGCTAGCTCTGCGTCGCGCTTGCTTCTGCTTGCTCGAAGGCAGACGGCGGCCTGCATCGCCTTCTTGTGCGTACCGAGCGGCGGACGCGGCGAAACGGAGCTACATCAACGGCGGTTCGAGACGGAGCGACGTGGATGCGGTGTTCGATCGAATGCTCCCCTGCTCTCTCCGAACGCCACCCGAATCTCAGGAATCCGAACCCGAAAACGGTCGAAATGGGCACCCTGAGTTGTATTTTTGCGGTGTAGCCCGGCGACGGGCAGCGACACGCCTTCCCCGAAGCGCGCCCTGGCGAGGAGAAGACCAAGCCGTACCGCGACGCCACCACGCCTCTCGAGCTTGATTCCGGACGCTCTTTCGACGTCTCAACCTTTTCGGTCGCTAGTCCACCATTTCGTCCAAAAGCACCGACTTCATGTGCTAGAACCTTTTCCCTTATCGTCTTTCCGTCTGCCTCCCAACTCCGTCGTCCTGGTCCTCCGGCAAGAACGCAGAGAGGATGCCGATAGGATCTGGCCCTGCGATACCGAGGATTGTCTCTCACCTGACAACAGATGCCGTCTCTGGTAGGGCCTCAGGCTGGGGATCGACTAGCTTCCGGACCCAGCTCGGCCATCGATAAGCTCAAGCCTATGCTGATGAGAGGGCGCAAACAACGCGACCGACTCCTAAGGCGCCCGAGCATCAGCTTCTTTGTGACACACGGCGCGCACTTCGAACCTGACAAAGGGACAACGATGGATCCTCAGCCAGCTGCCAGCGGCACTCTTCGGCTTTTCAGGCTCGTCCGTACGGGTAACAGGTCGTTGCGCGCCTTGCTAAGGCTCTGCACCCCCTTCCCTTCCTTGAGTGGGCAAGTAGTGCGAGCAAATGTCGGACGAAGCGATGCCGCACTCAGGTCAGGTCATGTAGAGTGCGTAAGGAGGTTCGTGGGGCTGGTCGGGCAACCTAGCGCTGCTCAAAAGAGTTTGACCGTGGAGCCATCAGGATGGAACCCGACATATCCCTGAGGCCCTCCGAGGGCCGTCGGTGACGCCACATCGCGCAGTCAGCAAGCAAGCCGCAGTGTAGAGCGTCTCGGGTTGGATGCCGTTTGCAGTCTCTCGGGGACTGATCTGGGCGTCGGCAAACCTCAGCGTTGCAGCGAGTAGCGATGAAAGAGCGTGGCATGAAGCCCGGGGCGCAGTCGAGGCGCACTTCGCGAGACGCACCCCGTACCGCTGGATCAAGCTTTCGCCGATGTGTCTCGCCTTATGCTCAGGTAGGGTCCAGCCATCCCTTCGATGGAAGGTCGACGGCGGCGGAGGAGGCCTCCTCATGCTCCAAAGTGCGACATGTCTTCAAGAAGCAAGCTAAGGTCGGCCCGAGGATGGGACCTCGGACTTGACTGGAGCTCAGATCGATTTATTCCGCCAGGCGACTTTCCCAGTCCTCTGCCAGGGCAACGAGCGACTCAGAGCCTATCTGACCAGGGTCAAAAGGGATGAGACCGCCACCGCTATGCCACGACGGTGATGGCCGGGCCGACTTCATGAAGAAGAAGGGCAAGGAGGCGCGCAACGGTTCGCGCCGTGCCTCAGCTTGAAGACTGCATGGACGAGAGCAAAACGATATACAGAGGAGGGAACGTGAGAAGAAAGCCAACACGAAGCTGCGTCGAAGAAGTCCTTTTCTCTTTGTTTGCCCTCCCCCTGAGCAAGCAGAAGCGCGACGGGGTTCAAAGCCTGGAAGACGCTGAAGGGGCACAGGTGCGTGTGTGGCGAATTTTGGAAGCCTCCGTAGTGGTGCTACATCTATTGACGCCCTTCATATCGACGGGGCATGGACGGCAGCGGCGCGTGCCTAGCTACGACGCCGCGACGCACCCTCTTCCTGCTCCTTTCCACCATTTTCCTCACAGCTCGACCCCCTCTTTCACGACCTCTTTCAACTCAGACTCCCGCCACAGCAACCCTGCCCTCATCCTGCTTCCTCCGATCGGCATCCTTTCGACTCCCACCCCTCTCTGATCCCCCTTGCTCTGCCCTCCGCCCTCGACCCTTCCTCCTCGCTGAGATCACACTACCGCTCGCTGTCCAGCACCGCCACACTTTTCCTTGTCCGGCGACGTCAGACATCGAGACAACCCCCTCTCTCTCCAGCTTCAATGTCGAACGCCTTTACGCCCTCGAGAACCCCTTCGTACATCGCCCAGCGTACATATATACAGCTGCCCCAGAGCGTGGGAGCGAGCCGACCGCCCCCCTACCACGTCGCCACCTAGACCACCGACGCCCATAGTGCCCTGCCGCACTCAGTCAGCAGCGGCGAACACCACCAACATCATCACCTTAGTGAGGATCAACGATCCGACCATCGTTCTTCATCCATCTGGCCGGAGAAACCGCGAGAACGAGGAAGAAGAGCAGTAGGAAAATCCAACTTGACGGCCGACGTATGTCGATCGGAGACACTCGAAGCGCAGAGGATCGCACACAAGTCCCTCGGCGTCTTTCCGACGCAATCGCAACAAGTTCGGCCTTCACGGCCGGACGACGACCGTCCGTTAAACCACAGAACAGAGCCAGGAATATGTTTCCCGAGAGCAGGACAGCAAACGAGCGGTCACCGGCCACACCTCCCGACTCAGCACACAACGGCCATCCTCGTGAGGCGAGTCTCGATATGAGCCTCGCACGCTCGCCACGCAGCGCAAGTGAGGGTCATCTCGACAGCGAACCATCAAGGCAGTCGCCAGAAGTCCTGGTGCAGCTGCCTACTGAGGCCTCCTCCTCGTCCGGCAGTATCGCGTCCGACAGACACCATCTCACGGCTGCAAGAAAGCAGCAGCAGGCCCCTGCCAAGTTGAAGCGAAATCTCCGAGCGTGTGAGCGCTGCAAGCAGAGGAAGCAGCGCTGCGATCAAAACGGCCAGCCGTGCGGCAGTTGCCTAAAGGGTGGATTCGAATGCAAGTACCCCGAGGGGGACGCCTACATGATGGGGCTGAGGCAGTGAGCGAGCACATCCTCCCTCGCCAAGCTCGCCATCATCCTCTGATCCTGACGATGCTGCATCTCTTCCATTTTGCTTTGGACGCATCCTCTGTTTCTTGTTGAACCGCGATGCTTTCCTACACTTTGCTCGCTTGCTCCATGGATTAAGGCGCATCACGAGCCTCGAACTTGAGAACGAGAGGCTCAAAAGAGGCCAAGCCGCGGTGCCGGCGATTGCGGGCACAGACAGTGCTTTGCAGGCGATACTGTCGTCGGTAAGCCCTTTCCGGTCTCCGTCCCCCGATGCTTGAAAGCAGCCTGCCGTAAGGGCGCTCCTTCTTCCTCTTCACTGACTTCTCGCATCGGACATCGCATCGCTCCGGCTTTCTCTTCACATAGGTACACGCCATGCTCTCGAGCAGCATGGCTGTTCCTCTTCCTCGGGCGGAAGAGATTGTCTGGTGAGTTCCGTTGTCGTTGAGCTAGCGCTACGTCCTCCTTGTCTCTATCAGCAAATTCCTGACTAGGCCGACTTCCTATTGCCTCTAAACCGACATGCTGACGTCCACGCAGGAGCTCGTTGGACGACCTGTCGATGGACCTAGAGCGCGTCAACAGGCATGGCACTAATATAAGCGCCGCCGTCATTGATCTTGCAAAAGGTGACATAGAAGGGCGCCTTAGCGGGTCAGTTGAGAACTATGCCTCCGCTACGGCTTGGGAGGCGCTCACACATTTGAGGACTCTTTCGCTGCGAGCCGTCGCGATCCGGGGAGACGGCGGTGGCGAAAATGGCATACCTTCGGACTCCGCCGAGGTTCTTTCACGGCGCCATCCAGATAGCCGGAGCGCTGCGGGCGCGCCCAAGCCTTGGACGTCTCTTTCTCCTCAAACTTCTGCAGAGCGCGAAACTCGGCTGCTGTGCCTCGCCTTTCACCACCTTTCGTGCCGCACGCCATACCTTGGAGACAGGGGCACTCTAAAAATTTGGCTAGAAGAGCTTCGTCGTGATGGCGACAGTGACGGCCACAGGGTCGATCAGACTCCGAAGCGAGGCCAAGCGAGCGCCGATAAGCCACCGGCGGGCACCAGCGACGAGAACCGATCGCCGGCTACGGTGGTCGTCGAGGAATCGAGACTGATGGCTGCCCGAAAGGTGTGAGTAGGTTCGTCTTGCTTGCACGTCGATTGGAAAGCGCTCTCTCCTCCGTCCAACAGTAGCTACTGACACTTAGCCTTCCTCGTCGCTTCAGCATCGCGACTTGTCTGTGCTGCCTCGGAGCGGCGCTCAATCGCTCCGCCTGCCCTGAGGACGTCGAAGTGGCCAAGGTGTGTAAACAGGCCAAGGACGCCTCTAGGCACCCCAGTAGAGAGAGAAGCGGCGCTGACGCTGCCCTTCCCTACCTCGAGTTCCCGTCTTCTCCAACAGGATTTGCTGCAGGGTGAGCGAGAAGCACGCAGCATCGCCACGCGGTCGGCCTTCCGCTCCGACAACGACGACAGCCGAAGTGCTCACCCCGATACGATCGGCCCATTTTCTTTTTTCCTTCTCGTGGCATCGACACGGTCAGAGACTTCTGCGAACCTCCGAAAGCGCCAGCAGCTGAACAACATCGGGTTCGCCAGCGCCGAAGCCATACAGATCAGGCTCCTGGTGGTGAGCATCGCCCGCGCGTGCGGCCGCGTTCCCGAGCTCTGGGAATCGAGCGGCATCGCCATGGATCTCGTCGCCTTCGGCCACCGCAGCATGGTCACACACCGAATAAACTCTCTGGAGCAGGCCAAGCTCGATCAGGTGAGCCACATCCCCGAAGAGTCGAGCGCGCGATGCCCACCGCGGTGTCGCTTCTCTGCCTGCAACTGACCGGATCTCTGGCCCTCCCACATCGCTTGCGTCCACAATGCTTTGCGACTTGCAGCACCTTTTCTGGTCTTGCTTCTGCTATGAGCAGTGTGAATATCTCGCTGCGGAATACCTCTCGTGTTGCCCTGCTCATATACTGATCTTGCCGTGAAGACGTGCTTGCCTCGCCAGACTGCCAGTCGCTGTACCGGAAGCCGGCGAAGCGGTCAATTGAGGACCTCGAGATCGAGGTGAGATAGCTCGGATCGCGGCTGGCAGCGCCGAGCGAGGACCACTACAGTGCATCAAGCTTGCTAATGGGGCTGTATTCCCTTTGCCCGCCTTTTCCTACCAGCTCCCATCCCCCACACCTCTGCTGAACACCCACGCCATCGGCACCGACCCCGAATTCGTCGCCGAGGCCCTAGCGATCCTGGGCTATCGCCTCAAGCGGCTCCAGGCCCGCTCCACACGGACCCTTCCGCGGGCGTTTCGCGAGTACAAGCAGGAGCTGATCGAGTGGCATCGGGATCTGGAGAGCGTGTCTCGAGAGGGCCAGCTCATTGTCGCCAACGACGCATCCCTCGCAGCGGCCATTTACGACCTACAGATTGAAGCGCAGCTCTGCAGCAGAACATTGATGGCTTGCCTCCCGCCGAGCCCGGCTTCGGGAGCGCAGCTGCTGCGCACCAGCATCACCTCGATGGACCTGTACAAGCAGCTGAAGGATGTCGATCTGGCGCCGCCCCTCCAGCCACTCGACGCCCTTTCGATCTTCGAGGCTTTCGCAGGGTGCGTCAGCGTCCGAGTGTTGTTGTCGCATGAGTTTACCAAAGCCGCGCACCCCTGACCTGCTTGAGCTTCTCCCTCCCCACATCTTTACCGTGATCAGCTTCCTGGTCTGGCAGGAACAGGCGGGAACTGATCCCAACGATATTGATCGGGAGGGATCGCTCGATCGCTTGCAAAGCGGCCTATCTCTACTCTATAACATGGTGCGTCATACGATTGCCACCCGCTCGAACTCGCTCAAACGCTCGCTGGCCTTTTCTTCCATGACTGCGGGTGAGCAGACTCATCTGACATTTTGTTTGTTCACCCTTTTCACTCGCCACCATGACAGAGCCGCACCTTCGCGCCGTGTGCAGGGCTTGCGCTGCTGCTAGACCGCCTTATCTCGATCTGGCACGGCCAAGCCAGTAATCCTGCCGCCGACTTAGTCGTCAACCAGCGCACCAGCAGCGGCCATACAACGTCGGCGACAGTCGACGGTCCGTCGAGCAACCAGGCGTTCGCCCGCGCTGCGGACCATCAAGCCGCCTTGACGACCCACAGCAATCCACCCACACACCTCGGCGATGCTCAGCACTGGGGTGGCGCCGTCCTGCACGAAGATGGCTCGCGTCGAGGCCCCTGCTCCGCACCACCGGAAGGGCCCAAGATAGGGGAGGCGCCCTCCTCCTGGACGCCGCCGTCGCTGGATTCCGCGACCATTGCATCCGCCCCCTACTTGCCTGACCCTGTTCCGCGTCGCTCTGACCCGTTGCACGTCGCACTTGGTCCTACAAGCAGCAACTGGAGCGCGCCAGCGACACCGGCGGACCTGTCGAGACACATTCAAGATAACGGGTGGCAGCAAGCCATGTCGTTGCCGCCACTTCTGCCCACATCATCGTCGTTGACGGCGACGGCCTTCAACGCCGACCCCGGAACCTTGATGTCGATCGCCGACGGCGCCTCCTGCTGTCCGAGCGAGCATCACCAGCAGCACGAGGACCCGTCCCTGGCGTTTCATCCCGGCGACTGGCAGTGGTCCGGCATCCAGGGAAGCCGGCACGTCGACACGCTGCGCCCAGCATGCTCGTCCGGATGGAGCGACTCGAGCGCCGTTCTACAGGACGATTTTCAGCATGCCTCGCGGCCCTGGCCACAGCCACCGTCGCAGTGCCCCTCGGATCTGCCCAGCTTCACAGACGGCGCCGTCTCCGCCTTCGCCCCCGCTTGCTATTCTTTCGGGTCGTACGAGACGAGCACTAGCCAGTCGGCAGATCGCTCGACGCTTCGCCTTTTGTTCGACCGCTCGTACCCTAGCATCTGCGTCGAAGCGCATCACGCTGTGTGCGTCTCGCACGACGGCAGCGGCGGCGGCGATGGCGACGGTGCGGCGCGACTCCTACCGGACGAGCCTGGCCCGTCGAGGATGGTCAAGTCCCCTTCAAAGCTGCCCGGCTCGTCAAAGCGGAAGTGGGACCAGCTGACGTGAGTGCCTCTGCCGAAGGACAAAGAGCTGGTTCGCTCTGTTGCTGGCGTGCTCCCATCAGCCTAGAGGAGGCCGGCCGTGACGCGTCCCTACTTCGTCTCTCTTCGTCGGCAGCGCTCCTCGGTCAAGAACGTGTCTCGCTGCATCTTCATATCAAAAAGCAAAAGGCCAGCAGTACTTCCTCTAGCTAGCACAGCCGCGGCGATACGATCAACTCGGCGCGACGAAACATTGCGATCCTCACGTCCAAAAGGAGCTTGATTCCGAGGCAGACGTAGCCAGTCGTAAATTCACGTTCTGCAGATTGAGCGGTGCGTGGTCCGTCCTTGACTGCTAGAGCGTGGACGTGCGTACGGGCGGGACGGGCTCATCGACGAAGGGACGGCGGTCTCTTTGCGTAAGCGAGGAGGATCCAACCTGCGATGAACGAGAGGCCACCAAGGGGCGTGATGGGACCGAGCACTTTTCGAATAGGGTTATCGGTCTTTGTGAGGCAGAGACCGTAGATCTGCATTGGGATGTGCGACATCGGACGACGACGGCGTCAGCAGAGTCGTCTTGGTGTTCCAAGGCGAGGGGGAGGGAGGGAGGTGGGAACTTACGGAGCCGCTGAAGAACGTGATGCCGGTAGCGAAGGCGTAGCTGGCAGCGACGACCGCGCCGGTTTTGGGGAGGGAGAGGGCGTAGAGGAGAGCGAGAGAGTGCATGAGTTGGTACTGCGTCGCAGTGGACCAGGCAGCCGTCTCTGTTGAGGGGGGGGGGGGTTTGACGAGCAGTCGAGAGAGAAGCAAAGAAGCGCGATGGCAGTTAGCACGTCGTCGTTGGCAGGACGGGGGGGCGATGGGGAGGGGCACGCACGGTAAGCGTTGAGCTTAGACTTGAGGGCGTGTGCACCGATGGCGCTGCAAAAGACGGTTGCACGCAAAGCGATCAGGGGTGTACGGCGTCAGCGAGCGAACATGGACGAGATGCAAGGCGGAAGGGGAGGGCGACAAACCGTCGTCCAGCATGTGAGCCTCACCCGAAGCCGACACCGATGGCGCCCGAGACGCAGGCGAACGTGTGGAGCATGTTGAAGAAGACCATGTTGGATGAGTGGGTGGATGTCGGGTTGAGGCGTGTCGACAAGATGCGCTACGTGCGGGTGCGTCGCAAAGACAGCACGAGCCGCTCAGGCCACGCCATGCCTTTGCATGGAGGCAAGCGAGAGGCGCGCCAGGTGTCGGGCGAGAACTGTCCCCGCCATCCGCGCGCGTCGCTCCGATGGCAGGCGGGGTGCCGAAGCGTGTCGGCTCCGGGCGAGGGCCCTGCGCTGCCGGTGTGGCTGTTTTTCTTTTTGGTTGGCCTGGCGCTGCTGCTTTCGGCTGGGCCGCGCTGAAATGGAGGCGCCTCGCGGGACGGCACCTCTCTCTTCTGCCTTTGCATCGTCTTCTTTCCGCCTGCGACCGACGCTTGCTCTGCTACGCTTCCTTTCCCCTTTCCCCTTTCCCCTTTCCCCTCTCTCGTCCTCTTCCTATCCTCTTCCCTTCTCGTCTCGCCTCGTCTTGCTCTGCCTCGGTTCGCCTCGGTTCGCCTCGCTCCATCGCCATCGCCATCGCCCTGCACCTTGCCGCCCATCGCCATCGCCATTGCCGTCGCTCCACGCTCTTTCCTCCCTGCCCCTTCCCGATGGCGTCCGGGATCGCCACGGCCCTGCTCTGATTTCTCCAGGCCCACTTCTTGATCGTCGTCAATCGACAGCAAACCTCCCCGCGCCGCGCACGACCATCGGGACTCTGCCAACCCCGCCCCACGCACCTCAGCATCACCAGCGCCGACAACCTCACCCTTAGCTCGCCGTGACGCCGTCTCGGCCAGAAATCATCTGTCGGCCGGACTTGCCTCACAGCACTCGGCGCACCTTCCGGCGCAGACCGAACGGCCCATCGACCCACCTGCTACCGTCTCAAACCACAGCGTGGGACGAGCAAGATCGTCGCCTGTAGCTGGCTCGTCTCTTTAACGCCGGCCGCCTCCCCACACGTCCCGTCCTCTGTTCCTTCAGCCGGCCAGATACACCTCACACCTCAATCGGCGGCCACGACGACAGCCGGGCCATCTCTGCGGGATATGACAAAGGAGGGTGAGTAGCGGCAGCTTTGCGCGCGGTGAGCCACGTCGGTCGTTCGTTGGTTCGTTGGTTCGTCCGTTCCGGCGGGCGAGCAAAGCCGCAGGCTTGCTTCGGGCTTTCCCTTTCTCCGTCGCTGTGCCGAGCGAGCGAGCCCCTCCTTCCGTTTTGCGGCGGACGGGCTGGCGCCGCTGTGCATGCCAGCGCAGCCGTAGTACTGTGCAGCCCAGCTCCGTCTCGTGGGCGGTCTGGTGCGCACATACGACACTTGCTACGAGCTCCTTTGCTGACGACGCCCCGTCTCTGCCTCCAAACGCGCCTCCTCCTCTCGATCCGATCGATGCATCCTTCCGCGCCTCTGCCCCGCCCCTGCCCCCGGCCACCACATCCTCTCCCTATCGATACGGCCCGCCCCTCGGCTTTCTCCGCCCGTTCATGCCTACCTCACAACCGGCCGCTCTAGCAGCGCAATCAAGCGATCCTTCGCCGCCACTGCCGCCGGCGTCGTCCCACCGGCTCAACAGTCTGTCCTTCCCCAGCACCCCCGCCGCCGCTGGAGGCGGAGGAGGCTCCTCGAAGCACCTCAATCCGGCCGTCAGGAGGGCGGTCGAGGGCGGCAGGCACCACCAGCGCTCGCACTCGATCGACACAAAGGACCGCACCAGCCCCATTCTCGGTTTCGGGCCGCTGCAGGGCGAGATTGCCAAGTTCCTTGCTGCCGCTAGCGAGCCCGCTTCGGGCCTTGCGAACGGGTCCACCGAGGCCAGCAGTAAGCAGGCCGCGGCTAGCGAAACATCCAGCAGCAAGGACCACATCAGCAGCACTGCCGCTTCGACGATGACTGCTTCGGGGAGCCACCCGCCGCTCAACGGCAGCAGCGGCAGCGGCAGCAACAGTCAGTCTCTGCAGAAGCGGATCTCGCAGTCCGGTCTCTCGTCAGCGGGCTCTGGCTCGGGGACGACCTCGGGTCCGACCGGCCTGGCCCGGCCCATTCCGCGCAAGGCAAGCAACGGCTCCAGCTCCAGCTCCAGCTCCAGCTCCAGCGGCGGCGAAGGCTCGCCGGAGCAGCAGACGTTACTCGAAACTAGGAGGGCCAACCACAGGATGGCCGACAAGGCAGTCGGCAGCGGCGGCGGCGGCGGCGGGAGTGGTCTGGGGGTCACGTCGAAGCGCACCGCCTCGCCGGCACGCGGGCCGTTCCCGGGCAAGCCGATCTCGCCGCGCCTCGCGCCGTACGTCAACAGCGGCCACGCGAGGCGAATCGGCTCTGAGCTGGGCTCTGCGAGCCCCCTCTGTGGACCGCAGAGACCTCCCTCGCCCATCTTCCTGCCGTCCACCTCTCTGCCCACCGCGCTCACCTCAAATCCGGACCCACACCACAGCTGGGACTCCGTCTGGCCCAGGTCGCCGATGTCCGACCGCTCCCAGCACATCAAGCGTCTCGGCTCACCTCTGTCGTCGTCGTCTAGCAGCCAGTCGGACCCCGCCGTGATCGCCACCACCGGCGACACGGCCACCACTACCGCCGGCGGACGTCCTGCCGCAGTGCATTCGTCGCCTCTCGCGCAGGCGTCAGACTACCTCTCGCCCCTGCTGTCCAGGTCGCCCCGCGCGCCCGCCGACCTCTCTGGCGGCAGTTCGCGCGCGTCGAGCCCGACAATAGGCAGCAGCAGGCCCAAGGCACGGCGGCCGCACGAGCTGAGGGGCTCGTCGTCGTCGCCCACGCTGCGTGTGGCTGGCTTCCCGGCGGGCAAGGAGGAACCTGGCTCGCCCCGCGGCCTACGTGCTCTTGCCGCCCGGCCGCGGAACATCGAGACGTCCAAGAGTGAGCCCATCCCCTGGATTGGCTTCCACCCGGTCGTCGGGACGGATAACGGCGACGGCTCGGTGCGATCGCCGACCGACACGACGTCGCCTGCCGCCGCCGAGGGAGATCCTTTGAAGAGGAGCGGCGCGGCGTCCAGCAGCGGTGCGGCCGTCGCCGACGGCGAGCAGCAGCCTGCCGCGATGCACAAGCCCACACTGTCCACCCTGACGCTGCCGGCGGAGCACTCGGGTCTATCGAGGCTATCTCCGACGTCGCCGCGGTCGCCCTTCCTGCAGCTGTCTTCGCCGCCGGCCCACGCCGTTTCGCACCCGCAGGACATGCAGCTGTCCGAGAGCCCGCCAAAGACGCGCAGCTTCATCGCGATGCCACCGCGCTCCGGCTACGAGCTCAGCGACGATCCGGACGATGTCGGCTCAGAGGAGGACGGGTCGAGCTCCGGACGCGGCAGCGTAGGGACCAACGACGAGGACGAGGACTTCAACGACGAGGAAGAGGCGCACGACGAAGAGGGCTACGGCAGCGAGCGCCGCCGCAGCGCCAATAACGACGACGATATCCATCTGATGGACGAAGGCGACGATGGCGGCGATGGCATGGGCGCACATGCGGGCGATCGCGACAAGCACAGCAATGGTGGGCCCTTGCAAAGGCTCCGCGCGCGAGTCGACGGCGCCAAGGGCGACTCAGCCGCCGCCGCAGATGGCGAGCTGCTCGCCCGGCCAAGTTTGCCGAAGCGGCCCAGTCTGACGCGGTTGAGCGCCGTCCCAGCACCGCCGCCGGTCCTCGATCCTCTGGCCAACGCCGAGTCGTCGGCGAGGGCCCTGGCCGCCCACAAGGGGTCGCAGGGGGTCAGCCTGCTGACCTATTTCAAAGATCAGTACGAGCAGAGCGACGTCGGCACGGCTACGGCAGTGACAGTGACAGGAGCCGGGCCCGACGGTATACCGATGGCAGTGGAAGTCTCGATGGCCGACGAAGGGTCGCAAGTGAACGACGTGGTGCAGCCTTCGGTCCTCGGCCTTGACGCCGGCCTGGGCGAAGCTATGGACGAGAGCATGATGGGCGAAGGTTCGACGGCGGGCGAGCCGGTCGAGGAGAGCCTCAACACGCTCGAACGCATCTTCCTGTTTGCCAAGAGCGACATGGCATACCATCGGTGAGTGTTTGCCTCTTCTCTCCGTGATTGACGATCGTTGCTGTAGGCCCGTCTTTCGCCGCTTGCGATCCTGATTCGACTCCCTCCCCCACCTCGTCCCGACCCGTGCAGCGTGCTCGTGGCGAGCTCACTGCCCGACTGGATCCGCGATGTCGAGTTAAGCGATGCGGTCGAGTACATCATCCCGCTTCTCAACGGCTTGGGCACTGATGGTGAGTCTCGCTTCGGCGTGGCAGCAAGCAATGCTGTGGCGAGCGAGGCGTGCCTCTCGACTCGAGCGAACTCCCACCACTGACGCCTGTATCCTTCTCCTTCTGGCTCTCTGCTCGACACTATGCTGGACGCTCCCTCGTCTTCGTCCTCGCCGTACGCTGCGCCTCCCTCAGAGCTCGACGTCTGCGCCGCTTTTGCACCGGAGCTGTTCAGGGTGATGTGGTTCTTTTTCCGCAACTGCCCCCTCGCCGATCTTCAGGACGACGACGACGACGCGAGCGAACGGGAAAGGGAGCAGCACGCCTACGCCCACGCTGCGAGCACAGCCATCGAGGACGGTTCGAAGGACATCGCAACGGATTCGTCAGAGGCTCCCGAGGGCACCGACTCCGACCGCAGCCAGAACGACGGGCTGGCCACGCGGCCGAGGATCAGCGTCGCCACCTTCACCTCGCTGCTTTGCGCCCTGCTCCTCAACCAGAACTCGCTCATCGCCGGGGCGACCCAGCAGTCAGTGGTGCAGTTCTTCTGCCGATTAGAGAACCGCGAGCTGGACGTGACAAAGGAGGAAATGAGCCAGAAGACCGACGAGGAACAGCGGGCGAGGCGAGAGGAGCTGCACATGGACAGCCTGATCGCGCATGCCGTTGGCCGTGACGGCCAGCCGGTGCCGCACGAGGCTTATGATTTCGACGAAAGGGCCCGGCAGGCCGTCCGGACCGAGCTGCTGAACAACGTCGCGTTCGCCATCGCTCGCCTCAGCCTCGGCCACGAGCACGCTCGCGACTCCTCGCATCAGGCGATGGAGGATGCGTTGTACGACCACGATGAAGAGGCCCAGCACCACCGTCACCTGCAGGACGCGGACCTGACGCAGCAGGAGGGCGTCGAGTCCGAGTCCAAGTTAGAGTCGGCCGCGGCGCAGGCGGCGGTAGCATCTCGATCGCAGCAGGACGCTTACGGGGGCGGGACCGACGGCAGACAGCCTAGCGCTGCCCGACAGCTCGAGAACGGGGAGGGGAACAATGCCGCGACCGCCGGAGGGACCGATTCGCCGACGCATTCTCCCTCGCTGGCACTGCCGGACTCGCAGGAAGGCCGTTGGGAGGGTGGGCACGATGATCAAGACAGAGACGTCGAAAGCGGCGGCATGGGCAGCGAGCAAACGGACGAGGGAGGTGCGGGTGACCTTGACATGCTCGACGAGAGCCAGCTGCTCGAGTCATGGAACGGTGGGGGAAGCTCGCCGTTTGCCTACGGTAGCACACCCAACATGAGCGACTACAAGGCCGACATCGACGAAGAGGCGGCCGTTGGACGGATGGCGTCGGTGAGCCTGCTGTCCGCCCTCTCTGCCGAGGAGCTCATCGCCAGGGAGGTGCTGCTCGAGCGTACGCTTCCCGAGGTGCTGGCGCTCTCCGACGACGCGGCCTTTTTCGTCCGCAAGGAGGTCGCCGGCGCGCTCGGGCACATGGCCAAAGGGCTCGACCACGACACGGTCACAGAGAAGCTGCTGCCGGCATTCGACAAGGCCATGGGCGACCGCATCTGGCACGTCCGCCTGGCCGCCTGCTTTTCGCTGCCGGCCGTCTTGGGCCGCCTTCGTTCGCCTGAAAAACGCGACAAGACGGTCGCGAGCCTGCGTGCGTTTGTCTACGATGTTTCGCGCAAGGTCCGGCTCGCCGCACTCGAGGTCATCGGCGAGACGATCTACATGTTCAAGGACGACGCCGGCGGCGTCCCCGACGAGCTGATCCGCTTCTTTATCGGCGAGCCGTTCGACGGCCCACCGCAGCAGGGCGAGGCCTCGCTCTCCTTTGACCACTCTTTCGGGCCGGACGCGCCCCGAGACGTCGTCGGCGGCACGGCGTCAGCCGAGGGCCAGCAAGACGCCACCGCCGACGCTGCGAACACCGCCGACGGCGACGATGGCAACGACGCACTGCTTGCCAGCTTCGGTTTCTCCAAGGGCGGCGGCGGCGGCGGCGACGTTTCGCTAGGCGACTCGCGCTGGGAGACCGAGTTCGGCACGTCCGACACCAACACGGAGCGACCGCTGGTGATGGCGTTCAACCTGCCCGCCGTCGTCCTGACGCTCGGCGGCGAGCGGTGGCCGCTGCTGCGCAAGACGTACGGCGAGCTCACCGATCACGCGCTGGTCAACGTGCGCAAGAGCCTCGCCGCCTCGCTGCACGAGGTGGCTAAGATTGTCGGGCCGGATGCGTCAAGGGACGACCTGCTAGCGGCTGCCGAGCGGTTCCTGGGCGACCAGGAGCACGAGGTTCGCCTCGCGGCGCTTGAGAACATCGATGTCTTCCTGCGCTGCCTGCCGAAGCCCGAGGCCGAGGCGACGCTGCAGCGCCTCCTCGCGCTCTGGTCGAGCGACTTTGCGCGCGACTGGCGCCTCCGTGAGAGGCTGGCCCTGCACATCCCCAGCATGGCCAAGCAGTTCCTGCTCGACGACGAGGCGGGCAACCTCGTCTCAATGATGCACTCGGCGCTCGCTGACCCCGTAAGCGCGGTCCGCGATGCCGGTGTGAAATGCGTGAGTAACTCGGCGAAACGGGTAACGCCGGCGACACAGAGGACGAAGCTAACCTGACCCTTCTTTCCTCTATCTTCTTCCCTTTGCTCCGTTTCGCTCGCTTGGCTTCATTTGCTCCCTTTGCTCCTCTTGTTCTCCCCCTCCCTCTTCCCCCCCTTCTCCCCCTTCTCCCCCTCTCCGCCCCATCCAGGTGCCCGAACTCTACCGCACCTTTGCCGACAACGACCAGGTGATCGCCGACGGCTTCCTCGGCATCCTCGCCGACCTCGGTGATAGCGAAGGATACCGGCTCCGCGTCGCCTGCCTCCTCTGCATCCAGGCGCTGGTCGACAAGGGCATCCAGCGGTCGTCGTGCGAGCTCCTGCTGATCGGCAGGCTGGTGCAGATGGGCAGCGACCCCGTCGTCGACGTCCGGATCGCCCTGGCGCGGACCATCGAGCCCATGTGCCGCCGCGACGAGCTGTACGCTTCGCCCCAGTCTCGCTCGGCCGATATCAACGGCCTGCTGGCGCGCCTCGGTCGTGACCGCTCGTACGAGGTGCGCGAGGCCGTCGACGGCATCCTCGCGCCCTCGGAAGCGGCGCGCCTAGACGCTACCGCCGAGGACTCGCCGGTCCGCCCGCCTCGCCACCTCGTCCTCGGACCGGCCGAAGGGGGGCCGCACAAGCCCGAGGGCTTAGGCCAGCAGCAGCAACAGCCTGGGCAGGCCGTCGCAATGGCTGAAAGCGCGGGGCTGCCCCTCTTTGACATGGACGAAGACAACGACCTTGAGGACGTCGATATGGACGACTACGTCGATGATGGCGATGGCGATGGCGACGGCGACGGCGCAGGGCGAGCGGCCAGCAACGGCGATGGATCGTTTGACGAAGACGAGGCGCCGCACCACCTGCTCGGCGTCGTGGCGGATGTCGAGGCGGACCGGAACGGGGAGGCTCCCGGCTTTGGGTCGCATGGGCCCACATTGCAGGGCGACGCCGTGAAGCTGTCCTCGCCACAGCGTCCGCTGCAGGCCGCCACGCAAGCGGGCGACCGGCCGATCGATGCAGGCCGGGACGCAGACGCAGACGGTGACGGTGACGGCGACGACGACGGCGACGACGATCGAGGCAGAGAGGGCGACGGCAATCGCAACGACGACGAAGGCAGCCAGCACGGCAGCTCGCCGAGCACCAAGGCGAAAGCCTCGGATCCCTTCCTCGCGTTTGTGGCGGGACGACGCTCGCAGGACCTGTCGCGCCTCAACGTCAACTTCAACTTTGACCACGAGCCCAAAGGCCTGCAGCAGCGCGACGCGGCGTCGTCGACGGTGGACGAGGCCGGCACGGTGCCTCCGACGGAAGCGGCGCTGCGCCAGTTCGACGATGCCGAATCGCTGCGCAGTCCCGGCTCGTCCGAGGACGGCTCGGCCGGGAGGAGGTCGGCGCCTTCGTCTGGCGACTGGTCGCAGCTGAGGGGAGACTTGCCCGCTGCGCAGCAGGGCGTCCCACACGTCGGTGGTGGCGGTGGCGGTGACGCAGAAGCAGAGGGTACGGCGACGACGGACGAAGTAGGCAAGGCGAACGCCTGGACAGCCACGGGCGACGGCGCCGAGGAGGATTTCGTCCAGGTCGACGCCGAGTAGATCGTCGCGTCCTCGTCTGCTTTTCATTCATCACCCACCACACCCACACATATGCCCCCCCAACACACACACACACACACACACACTCTCTCTCTCTCTCATTCTCTATGTATTCAGCTCTTCAGTCGTCAGTGGGATCCTTACCGGGTCGCTTGTTTCTTTCTTTGTACTACCAATGGGTCGTTGCAAACGCTGCAGGGTGATTTCCGACGCAGAGCGAGCGAATGAGTGCGAGTGCTGGACGTGCGAGGCGAGGGCGGATTGCCTGGACGTTTGGCTCGGTCTTGGACGATGCGTACAGTCACGGTATACAGTAGTAGATAATCGAGACCAAGGCCGTGTCGCGCGGTCCGTTGGTCGGTCATGGACGCGGGAGAAGGGGAGGGTTGAGAGAATAGGGAGGGGAAAGAGGGAGTGAGAGAGACGAAGAGATCTTGACGCTGCTTGTAAGTACTTAGAGGCAACTCTCTTGAAATCATATGCAAGGGCATATGAGAAAGCAGCAAGTCAAGCATCGCGTGCCTGGAACGGGGGCTTGACGTTTGTCATCATCCACTACTTCTTACTCCGATACACGGGCCTGTGGCCGGTGCCAAAGAAAAGACTCGGCTAGGACAGCCCAACGGCGGCCACCCTACTGTAGGAAAATCGATATCGGGGCTGTTGTGTGGGTGAAATACTTTTTTACAAGCAACGCCGTTGGAAGTACTACGGTACATTACTAGTCACTCGACTGTAGCAAGCAAGGACCCCCGACGACGACAGCGAGAAAGAAGAGGCAAAGAGCGAGGAGGTCGGCTACTTTGCAAGAGGTACTGTAAGGGCGGAAGGGAAAGGGATGACCCTTGCATGTCACTTTTTGCGCTTTCATGGGCGAGGCGCTCGTTACCCGTGCGCCGTGCGCCGTGCGCCGTCCGTGCGGGCCAAAGAGGAATGAATTCAAGATCTCCCTCTGTGTGGCGAATTCAACAGCCACATCGCTTCAAAGAGAGTGTGTCGAACAAGAGCGCGCCGTCTCCCCCTGCCTCACACCATGTTGGCCTGCCAGCCTGTTTGGACTTATCGCTTGGCGTGGTTGCACAAGGTACATATGTACATACGTACGACGCAACCTTGAATGCAAACGACGAGAATCTTTATAATCAGTACTTTTGTAAACGTCGTCGAACGGAAGCCAGCGAGAAGACAAGTGGTAGCGTACCTGTCTGTAGATTAGGACGCAACGGACAGAGCGCAAACCGATGGCGACGCAACCAGCGAGGCCCGGACGAGGAAAGTGACATAAAGCGAGGGAAGGGAAGAAAAGAAAGGTACTGTAAAGCACAACGAAAAGGGAATTAAAAAGGAACAAAAAAGGTGGGACGCGCCAGGCGCGACGGTCCCCAGCAATCCCACAAGCATGCCTTGCGTCTCTGAGATGCTCTTGGAACGCCGTCGGCGTCCCGCAAGGCTTCTACCCGGAAGGCTTCTACCCGCAGCCCGATCCGTCCGATTGCATCGGGCTCAGATCCGATGCGGCCGATCGCCAACAGAGGGCAGCTGTCCATGGGCCGCATGCCAGATTTTACGGCGCGACTTTCAGTCTCCGCTTTCGTGGGATTTTTACTTTTTTTTTTTAATCTTTCCATATTTCATTTTCTTTGGTGGACGCGCGAGAGAGGCAAGAGGGCGCGGCACGGCAGGCCACTCGTCCCACGCCCTCTGGGCAGCGCGCCCGTCCGCTCGTCCGTACGCCGCTGCCCTGGCCGCTCTGCCCTGCCCTGCCCTGCCCTGCCCCGCTCCGCTCCGCTTCGCCCCCCCTTTGCCGTTGGTCGTGGAGCAGGCGAGCTCAGGGAAAAGGAAAAAAGAAAGAAAAAGAAAAAAAACGAAAAGCCAGCCAACCAAGCCAAGCCAAGGCCAGGCAAGCAGCAGGCATCGCGGCTCCGCCTCGCCGTGACCAGCGCTCTCCCGTACAGAATCCACTCGACCCTAACTTTGACTCTACTCGCCCTACCATCATCGCCACACCCGCACCCAGCGACACCCCACCGCGGCCCTCGTCCTTGCCGCCACCGCCATCCGCATCCCTCACGCTGACACCCCGCAGCGTCCAAACATCTCCCCACGCCAGCACCCGCAACGTCAAAAGGTCTCCCCATTGTCCAACCTCCATTCTTTCATCTCGACCCGCCTTATCCGTTATCTCCACTCCCCACACACTTCCATACCCCCACTCCTTATCCGGCCCTTTCCTCGCCCCTTCCCCCATCGGACGCAGTGTAGCATCGCCCATCTTTTATCCTTCTAGCCAACCTTGGCCCGCCTCGTCGCCTTCTCTCGTTACGCCTCGCCTTGCCTCGCCTCGCACTGGAACAGCACGCTCCCACAAGCTCCCGTCTTTCGCCACCGCTCAACTGTAGCACCAGCCCGCCTCGTAGCATAGCCAGCCACCTTGCTTTTCTCACGCTGCGCCCGTCGACTTAGCAGCATCACCAGCTAGCACCACCTCGCCAGAAGTCGCTCCATCATCGTCGCGCTGGCGGCATCGCGACCGCTCTAGGCTCGCCCCTGTCCAAGCCCGGACCTGGAACACCCACCCCCACCGGAGCTCCACTCTTCCCCTCCGGTCGCTAATAAACGGCTTCATATCCGCCCACGATGCAGTCTTCATCCAGGCCGAACACCGACCGACCCAGCACCGGCCGGCCAACCACAGGCAGACCCATCACCGGTCGACCGGGCACGCGCGCAGGGACGTCCGCCGGCAGGCCTACCACCCGCGGCGCCGGCGCAGGTCAACAGCAGCAGCAGCAGCACGACTACTACGACGAGCAGGAGGAAGAGGACTGGAACGAGGACGACGACTACGAGAGCGAAGACGATGGCGATGTCTTTGCCTTCGTCCCACCCGATCTGGGACCGGCGCCCGAGCTCCAAAGCAATCCCCTCGACCCTTCGCTCGACAGCAACAACCACACCCACCACCACCACCACCACCACCACAACAACAACGCCAACTCCGTCCATCCCACCTCGCACGCTGCTCGCGAGCAGCACCAGCGTGCCGAGGCCGACCAGCGAGCCGCCGATCTCGAGGCGGCAGAGGAGGACGCCTACTACTTTGATGAGGCCACGGGGGCCGTCTACGACTCGCAGGGCCGCCTGGTCCAGATGCCGGCCGATTTCGACCCTTCTGCGCTGGTCGACCCGCCAAGCGACCGCATCCGCACCTCGCGCGTCTCGGGCGCCACGATGATCGAGGGGCTCCGCAGCCCGGACGGCGCGCCCGCCTACCGCCAGGTCCACGGCGCTCACGACGACGGGCGGGCAGGCGGCAGCCTGCAGTTCGACCAGCAGCGATCCACCGCCGACCGGCACTCTTACGAGTCGACCAGTACCGCATCGAGAGACATTAGCGGCGGGCCTCTAACGCTTGCCAAGTCGTACGCCGCGTTCCCGTCGATAGACACGCTGCCCGAGGTCGACTCTGCGCCCGGCAGCCGCGACAGCAGCTACCACAAGACGCTGCTCAACGGGCGCAAGGACCTCGGGACCACGGCCAGCGGCGGCATCACCGTCGATCGCCAGGTGCCCATGCACGCAGTGCGCCCCGGCAGCGCGAGCCAGCGGGCTTCGGCCTTCGAGGCGCACATCCACCAGCTGCGCCACGGCCCCAACAGCGACGTCAAGTACCCGCTCGACGCGGGCGACTACACGTTTGACGACGGCCTTGACCCCAACGACAAGCTGCACCGGATCAGCATCGACAACGGCGCGCTCGGGCGCGGCGACGGCCTGGCCCATCCGCACATGGACGGCGTCGAGATGGGCTCGCCCGGCATGCGCATGGTCGAGCTCGAGATGGAGATGGAGGAGGACTCGCCGTACCCCGAGGTGCGCGCGTCGGTCTCCAACATCGACGATCCGGACATGCCGGTCGCGACGTTCCGCACCTTCTTCATCTCGGTCCTCCTCACCATCGTCACGGCGGGCGGCAACATGTTCTTCAGCTTCCGCTACCCGGCGCCGAGCTTCTCGAGCACCATCGTCCTGCTGGTGGCCTACCCGCTCGGCAAGCTGCTCGCCGCCATCCTGCCCTACCGCGTCTTTACCGCGCCGCGCCTCTTTGGCGGCTTCGTGTGGTCGCTCAACCCGGGCGTCTACAACATCAAGGAGCACGCGCTCTGCGCCATCATGGCGAGCGTCGCGATCCAGCAGGCCTACGCGTTCAACGTGATCATCGTCGAGGACCTGCCGTTCTACTACAACGAGCCCAAGGGCGTCGGCTTCGCGACCCTCTTTGTCCTCAGCTCGCAGATCATCGGCTTCGGCCTCGCGGGCATCTGCCGGCGCTTCCTCGTCTGGCCCGCCTCGATGATATGGCCGCAGAACCTTGTCACGGCCACCATCCTCAACACGTTCCACGCCGAGGAGGACGGCGCCGACGGCTCGATGACGCGCTTCCGCTTCTTCACCATTGCCTCGATCGCCGCCTTTTTCTTCTACTTCATCCCGGGCTTCCTCTTCCAGGGGCTGTCGGTTTTCAACTGGGTCTGCTGGATCTTTCCCACCAGCGTCCCCGTCAACGTCGTGTTCGGCGTCGCCTCGGGGCTCGGCTTCAGCCTGCTGACGTTTGACTGGACGCAGATCTCGTGGATCGGCTCGCCGCTCGTGATGCCGTGGTGGGCCGAGTGCAACATCTTCGCCGGCTTCGTCGGCTTCTTCTGGCTGATTGCGCCGCTGATGTACTTCACCAACACGTGGTACCAGGCCTACCTCCCCTTCAACTCGTCGTCGTCGTGGGACCGCTTCGGCCAGCCGTACGACATCGCCAGGGTGATCCCCGACGGCCGCCAGCTCGACCGGGCCGCCTACGAGAGCTACTCGCCCTTCTACCTCTCGACGACGCTGAGCCTCGTCTACACGACCGGCTTCGCTACCATCACGGCCGTCCTGACGCACACCGTCCTCTACCACGGCAAGGCGCTGGTGCGCGGCTTCAAGCGGATCAAGACCGAGGAGGACGACGTCCACGCCAAGTTCATGCGCCACTACGCCGAGTGCCCCGACTGGTGGTACGCCGTGCTATTCCTCGGCTCGTTTGCGCTCGCCGTCATCATGATCGAGGTCTACGACACCGAGATGCCCGTGTGGGCGCTGCTCATCTCGGTGCTCATCCCCGCCGTCTACATCCTCCCCATCGGCTTCGTCTACGCCATGACCGGCCAGGCGATCGGGACCAACCTGATCGCCGAGTTCGCCGCGGGCTACCTGATGCCGGGGAAGCCGCTCCCCAACATGATCTTCAAGGCGTTCGCGCTCCAGGGCCTCCTCGGCGGCCTCGTCTTCGTCCAGGACCTCAAGCTCGGCCACTACATGAAGATCCCGCCGCGCCTCACGTTCAGCGCCCAGCTGATGGGCACCGCCATCGCCGCCTTCGTCCAGCTCGGCGTCAAGGAGTGGATGTTCGCCAACGTCGCCAACATCTGCGACCCCGCCGAATCCCACCGCTTCACCTGCCCGCACGTCTCCGTCTTCTACACCGCGAGTTTGGTGTGGGGGGTCATTGGGCCGGACCGGATGTTTGGGCACGGCGCCATCTACCAGCCGATCTACTACGCGATGCTGTTTGGCGCGCTCATCCCGATCCCCTTTTGGCTGCTCGCGCGGCGGTACCCGTGCAGCTGGGTGCGCAACATCTCGTGGCCCGTCATCCTCACCGGCACCAGCTACATCCCGCCCGCGACCGGCATCAACTTTTCCGCCTGGTTCGCCGTCGGCTTCGTCTTCCGTGAGTCTGTCGGCGCGCGGTCCCGCGACGCGACGCGGTGCGGTGTGCGGTGCGCACGCCGGAGAGCAACGGCTGACGCGGTCCCTCTTAAAACCCTTGCTTTGCGCGAACCGGGCCACCACCCATCGGCAGAGTACCTGCTGCGACGCTACAACTTCCACTGGTGGTCAAAGTACAACTTTGTCCTCACGGCCGCCCTCGACTCTGGCACCATCTTCTCTGTGAGCGGTCCCGGCCCGCCGTGAACCCCCTCCCCCTCTCTGCATCTGATCTCTTCCTCGTTCGCTGACCCCAACCCCGCCACTGCTTTCCGGCGACACGCACCCCGCAGATCCTCGTCATCTTTTTTGCCCTCTCGCTGCCAAAGAACGGAACGCTCTACCTCGAGTGGTGGGGCAACAGCGTCTTCCAGCAGACGTACGACGCCACGGGCCACCCGCTCCAGCGCGTGCCCGACGAAGGCTTCGGTGGACTGCCGGTGAGTCCCCTCCCCTCGACGAGAAAGGCGCCGCCGTCGCCGAGCGAGTAACCGCAACCCCGACTGACAATCCGCTCTCCTCCTGCCTGTCCCTTCTGCCTCCCCCGCCTGAACAGAGCTACTGAGTCCGGGCCACGGCTCGTCGACCGCGGAACGCACTGGCTTCCTACCTGACGCTCCTTTTCTCCCGCTCTCGATCCCGCTCGCTCGTGTCTTCTCGTCATGATCCCGCTGTGCGCCACGCACGTGGATAGTACCCCGCGCCATTCTCCTACCACGTCCGACCGTGTCTCATCGTTCATCTGCCATCCTTCCCCTTGACACCCCTTGCCCATGCCTCGCTCCCTCGTGCTCCGTCTCGGTCTCGGTCTACATTTTCCACTTTTTCCTCGCATATCGAACTTTTGTCTACCTTTTGTTCGTCGACTTTTTCCCGCGTAGATGCAGGACAACGGTTGAGCAACCCCAAGCCCACGCTGGCTCGACGAGAAACTCGCCGCGCAATCTCACCACGATCACTATTGACGGTCGGCGACACGGCGGGAAAAACTAGGCTGGCTGACTCGTGGCCAAAAAGTAGGTGGGTTGCAGACCTTGCCTGGACGCTGTTGCCGTCTCGCTCGGCCGGCAAAGCTGGGATCCCTCGAGACCCTTGGAGAGCTGCGCCGGCTGGCCGAGGAGCGGCGGATGTACGTTGCGCGTACCGCGTTCCCTCCTTTCTTTCCCGTCTCCTCCATCCTGACCTACAGAAGCCTGCTAAACCCACATTCCCTTTATGAGCCATACACCATCAGCCACCGTCAGCCACCACACGCTGCCCCTACAGCATTTCGCCCAACGACTTTCTTTCCCCTTCAGCAGCCTGCCGCCCACAGCATCTCCACCTTCCATCTTCCATCCTTCTCGAACCTTTACCCCGGCCCTCGAATCTGCTCCCCACCTGGCTTGGCTATGGACGCCGGCTCTCCCATCGACGACAGCCACTGAGATGCCATGCCATGCCGTCTGATGACGTAAAGACGCCGCCTGCGCCGCCGCCGGCGATCCTGCAGCTAGGTACCGCCAGCCACTTGGCCTCGCCGGACCACAATGCTAAACGGGACTCCCTTACTGCACTGCTCAACGAACCCCGTCTCGCACGATGTCTTACGTATCTTGCCACTGCATTGACGTTTGCTTTTGATGACATCAAGGAGCGCAGCCACATGGACACGATCCCTGACGTGTCCCCCGACTGCCAAAACGATCTCGCCATGCAATTCGAGCGGCTCCTCAGGGACCTGGCCGCCCTCGAAGAAGATAAGCTGCCCGAATGGCTCTCAAAGCGTCTACCCACTCGATGGAATGGCAGAACTTTGTTGCCGGCCCAGAGCCTCTCTGCCCAATTCAGCACATGGGCCGCCGAGAGGGAAGACGTGACGCTGCCCGACGCGCTGCTCCGCCTCATACACACAGGCATCGGTGAGTCGCATCGCGAGTCACACCTCGAACTGCCTTCCCTCCACTGACGTCCCGACGTCCCGAAGTCCCGACGCCCCCGTCAACGTTCTGAGTGGCCGACCTCCAGTGGAGACGCATAGCCGAACGTGAGTAGCGCTCACATGTTGCCGACAAATGACGACGCATGTATTGCACGTGTTGATCGCTTCTCACCTGGCTCTGTAACGCACCTCTTTCAAATGCCGTCCACGGCATCTCCTCTGTAGAGATGAAGACGCCCAATCCTTGCGGCGGGAGTCGGAGGTCTTCCTCAACGAGCCCATGAAGGGCGAGGTGCATCTCGCGCTGCTTGAGCGCATCGCCAAACGGGACGAGGGTATGTTTATGCGCCACCAGGATGGGAAGGCGACGTACTCGAGGTACGGTCGCATCATCCATGTCGTCCAGTCGAGCGGCATGGGAAAGAGCCGCATGGCGAACGAGGTGATAAAGCTGCTTCCGGGCCTGTCGATCTGCTTTCGCCCCCCGAGTCGCCCGTCTATCAAAGGCTTCCCGCTCAGCGATGACCCGGCAACGGAGTTTTGCACGCACCAAAGGCCGGACAGCGACATCCATCGACAAGTGGCTGCGACGGCCTTTCTGGCATGCCTGCTCGATCGACTCGCCCAGGAGACAGGCGACACGACAAGCGACACGACACGCCATCCGTCGCCGTCTCGCTTCTGGACGCGGTGGGGCATCGTCAATGACCTGCAAAACAACGAACGGACGCAGCTCTTCACAGATGTAGCGGCAGATGCAACGGTGATGTCCCGGACGGACAGGACGGGGCTCCGCTACTCAGACGATGGGATTCAGACCCTCGTCGACAAGCACGAAAACGACATCGCCTCCCTTGCCGACGCACTCGTGGTACAATGGTGCATTGGACCGGCGGGAAGGCTCGCCGACAAGATGGAAAGAGCTAGCGTGGACCTCGACGCCTGCCATCAACTAGACGAGACGGTCAAATCCTACTACTTGGACACACCAACCTTCTTCCTTGTCTTGGACGAGGCCAACTATCTCGACTCTGAGCACGGCATCCGCCTCATGCACCTGCGTCGGACGCTCTTTTCCTTGTCTCGATGCCAGTCACGCCTTCGCCTCTGGACACTTCTCATGGACACCTTCTCAGGAATCACCACCTTGACCTGTCCGCCGGATTCCTCCGAACGTCTGCGTGGCTACCCCCCCTTGGAGTCCTTTTCCTTGCTGCCACTCGACGTCGACGTTCGTGTCGAAGCACCGGCTGCGTCCGCAAACGCATACTTGGACTACGCTCGACTCAAGATGCTTGGTAGACCGGTAAGCATCAGGCTGTGCAGGGCGCAACGGCTTCCTACCGGCATCGGCCCAATGAAGCGTCGCTCCTGCCACACAGTCTGACTTGGGGGGTTTTTTTTTTTGTTTTTTTGTTTTTTTTCCCCTCTCTCCATGGTCGGCATCGCTCGAAGCTATGGAACACGGTTGGAACAGGAGAACTCACCTGGTACGCAAGGTCGAAGCTCTTCTGTGGTAGTGACTTTCGTCCTGAAGACATCAATCACGTCGTCGCTGCGTTCTCGCATCGCATCTGGCTGGATCTTGTTTGCGAGCACGCCGTGAGGTCTTTTGCGGACTCCGTCAAGGCGGCTGGACCTTCGACGATTCAGGGGGATGTCGATACAACGCTCTCTTCCCATGCGGTCCGCAAGCATCTTCGATTGATTCAACACCTCGACGAGTCGGGCAGGATCTCGACAATGGCCGCTAGCGAGCCAGCGGTATCTCTTGCCGCTGAGGAAGCCCTGAAGGAGACGCCAAAGACATACGGCCGGGCCGCCTGCACACTCGTCAAAGATCTTCTCCTCAGGGGTCAACTGTTACATAGCGGTAATCTCGGCGAGTTCACGTCCCGTTTTGTCCTTATCCTGGCCCGGGACTACGCAATCCCCAACATAACCCGGGAGCCATTGAACCCGCAGGCGCCTTCGATCCCGGCGTCGGATTTCCTCAAGGTACTTCTTGGCGATGGCTACGGGCTCAAAGATCCGGCCGAGGTAGCGCAGCTCGAAGCGCATCTCGTAGGCGCATGGGTCAGCTTCACGCATTTCCTACCTTGCCGGCAATTGGGCGATAGCATCACCAGGTGAGTTTAGGTGGCGCGCCAGCTGGCCGAAGGCTAGTGTCGATAGGCAGGCGGACCATCGACTGACTGCTGCTATCCCCGCCTGCCTGCTTTGTGCGTGTCTGCTGCCCTTTGCGGGGCTACGCCAAGCAGCGAGAAGCTCGAGGCTATGTGGGCAAGAACGGCAGCCTTGCAGTGCCATAGCCAACAGTCGGGCATAGATGGTCTCATCCCGGTCTACCGTGGCGATCCCGACAAGCCTTTGGACGCCACGCGGTTTTCCTACATCGGGTACCAGTCAAAGCTAAGCATGGACGTCACGCTGCCCAAGCTCGTCGTCGACGTTACAAGGCATGGCAGCGATAGGCGGTGCCTTGATCAGTTGGAGCAACCGATGGAGACCCGGTCGCCCAGGATCATCTCGGTAAAGTGCAACGTCTGGGGCGCGAGAGTGGAAAGGACCGGCAACGCGCCCAACGAACGCCCGCTGGTGATCGTGATGGACCAAGGCTTAGAGACGGACCGCGCGAATCGACTCTTCACCTCTGTTACCGAGCTCAAGGATCCGGCAAAGGTTTCCGCCGCGTTAAGTCGGTCCGCCAAGAGCAAGGTCGCCGACTGGATCGAGCACAACCAGCGCGACGAACACCACAGCTTCACGGCCCTCCACGTGTCCGGCTTCCAGCGAGCCTATCCCGTCCTCGACCGAGTCTCGCCCGCCGGCACCATGTTGCAGACGACCATTGAACTAAATCGCCGCAACGGCCTGTCGGATGGACCTTCACGAACACTTCGCGAAGCCCGAATCGAAGCGACGTGGTATCCCTGCTAGCCGCGCGTGCGGCCCCGCCTTCCCGAAGCCGGTCAATCTCTTGTCACGCCTCGATGACGAGCGACTTTACCACATTCCTTCCATCTTCCCAGTCCGCTTTCTGCGACGCTTCCAACCTTGTGACGCTTTGATGCTACATCACGTCGCAGCCTTCTATTCTGACCACAGCGCCTCACGGCTTGGATCGCGCATCCATTGGTTCCTCGTCGACAAATCGTACATTGTTCCGCCTCGCCAAGCTCTCTCTGTGAAGGTCAGACGCAACGTCGGTTAGTGCCCTCGTTGGATGCGACGCAACGTGGGTGTTTGCTCGCGCAAGACATTCTGGATGGGCCTCGGGCCTAAAGCCTAGGACCTGCAGCTCAATTGATCCCGATTGTTTTGCCAGAATCGGGTGCTGAGAAGACCGGCCGGTAAAGTTCGAAAGCCGCGATGTAGCCTAGCCCGATGCGATCATCTACATTGGGAGCCCCAGCCCCGAGAGCCGCAACGAGATGGGCCCAATTCTACCGCGTCTCATCGGAAGCTACGAGGCGTCGCCAGTTAGGGCCGGGAGCCGCAACGCATTAAAGCCCGACATTGCGCCAACGATTGGGAGCTGCAACAAACACAAAGCCCGTAAAGTCCGGAGCCGCAAAACAACGTTGGTAAAGTCCAGCCGCAGCATAGTAGAGGTTGTACCCTCGTCAGTTCTGAATCGGGGGTCGGTTCGCTTCGTCCATGAAAAGCCTGCATTTGGCCTGATTTGGATGTTTGATTCCGCAAGACGCGTTGGTCCACATCAAGTCGACATGGACTGCATATGAAACTCGCGCGGGTCAACACGTAACTGACCTTTCCATTCAGTCGCGTCGAATTTGGGCGCGTCTCGCGCGGGTAAACATACAACCAACCTCCACATCAAGGCGGGTCGAACGAGCCGGCGTGTCTCGCGCGGGTGAACGCACGGCCCACCTCAACGACCCAAACGGAGTGACTTGGGTGTTTACTCGGGCGAAATGCACCTGTTTCTAGATGGATGTGCGTGCAGGGGTAAGCGAGCGTGCGAGCAAGCCAACCCTTTCTCCCCTGCCTCTCTCCCTTCTTTTTCTACCATAACCTTCTCGTCGTCGTCGCCTGCAGCGCCCCAAAAAATTGTCTTCTGACCCACCTCCCTTTGCACCGCATCGCATCTCTTGCACCTTGTACATACCATAGCCTTTTACGCGAACTGATCGGGTCTTCCCGGGTCGCACGTTTCACGTTGCCGTTCCTTGCGCCGTCGATCGAGCACACCCGCCAGGCGTGTTTACCCGCGCGAGACGCTTCGGCGCCTGCTGGTGGGTGTTCCAACGATACCTCGGACACCAACGGATGCGAAGAGCAGGCTAGGTCGCTACAGTAGGTGGACGTCGGCTGTCGTCGGAGATCTTGGGCGCGCATCTGTGTTGCGGCCAAAGCGGGGCCCCTTTGTTCGGCCCTCGCTAGGAAATGTCGCAGGGTAAGTTAACGCGCAGTGTTGGACGTCGCTTGTCCGACCACTCCGCCGCCCTCGTCCTACTTAACTACTCCCCAAGTACTCTACCACACTACAGTACGGTACTCTACCACTCCAACGTCGACCCGAGCCCAACGGCACTTCCACACCACCACTTTTCCATTGCCTCCGCTGCACGCTCGCTATTGCCAATGCAATATGTACACGCTTTTACAGTACACCGTACCGCACATCCATTGGTCCCGTCCAGTCTCTCCGCCCAGTCTCTCCGCCCAGCCTCCACCTGCACCTAACTAGCCGCCGTATGTACATGCAGTACCAGATTGCCGGACGGCACTCATCCCTGCCTTTTTCCGGGTCAGCGGCGACGTCGGCCTACATATGTAACTACTTCGTATGCTGCAGGGCTTCGCTTCAAGGTACGTCCACAGCACCCTCGAGATTATTGCCGTCGACCACCACCTGACCCCCTCCATTGCTTCCTTCCTACGTACCTCCAGCCCACGCACGCCCTCCCGCCACACTTCAGCAAAGATTGCCGTGACAACTGCCGTCGCAGCCTTGCACTTCCGCCACGCCTTCCAACATCCGTAGCGTGTCGCCAAAGTCTCCCATCCTCCTCTGTCTCGCACTTCGTCGATCCGCATACGCTACACTGTCATACGGTCCTCCTCAGCAGCCAGTCTTCAGCTTGTGTTCCAAACCCACCGACCTGGGACGCATATATAGCCGGCCGTCGTGAACGCCTCTCGCAGCATGCCTCCATAAACCTCTCCCACACTCGAGCCCGCCCATACAGTAAGCCCCTCGGTCTATCCTCCTCGAGCCCTAGGCTCGACGATTCTATCTAGTTACTTAGTCCTAGCCTCAAGCAGCCCTCGCCGTCCTCTTAGAAGTAAACGTCAGACCGGAAAGCATGCTGCGCTTGACCTTCTCCCAGCCCTTGCTGGGCAGCTCGCTCCTTCTCTTTCTCCTTTCCAGCCTCGGCAGCCACCTCGTCCTGGCCGCCTCCGTTCCCTCATTCTACGGTGCTCACAACGCTGCCACGCTCTCCAAGCGTCAGGGCAGTCCCGCTCCCGGCAGCCTCGACGCCGACGCCCTGACCCGCCAGCACTACGGCAACGACGCGGCCTGGTACCGCGACCGAATCCCCCTCTTCGACTCGTCCGACCCCAGGCTCAACGCCGTCTACTACTACCGCTGGCAGATCTTCCGTTCCCACCAGCGCGATCTCGGCGAACGCGGCTACATCTCCACCGAGTTCATCGACGATGTCAGCTGGCAACTCGAACCTTGGGCCAGTCTCAACGACGCCACGGGCTTCCACATCGGCGAAGGACGCTGGAGTCGCGATCGTCGATTTGCAGACGACTACCTCACCTTCATGTACACGGGCGGCAACGACCGTCACTTTAGCGACTACATGGCCGACACGGCTTACGGCAAGTATCTCGTCGACGGCGACGGGGACTTTTTGACGCGCCACCTAGACGCCATGGTCAGCCTGTACGACCAGTGGGGCGACCACATCGACACCTTCAAGGGCCTCTACTTCATCGAACCCTTGCTCGACGCTACCGAGTACACCATCTCGTCCATCGATGCCAGTGGCGGAAGGGATGGCTTCGGCGGCGGCTCTGCCTTCAGGCCGTCGATCAACTCGTACATGTACGCCAACGCGCGTGCCATTGCGGCCATCTCGAAGATGACCGGCAACACGGCCCAGGCGGACCTGTACAACCGTCGGGCCGACGACATCAAGAACCTCGTCCAGTGTGACCTGTGGAACTCGACCCTGAGCCACTTTATCGATCGACACCAGGTGAGTCGGGTCGGTTCGTTCGCTCGTTCGTAAGTCTGTTTTGTCTGTCAACGTGCCAGCTGACGCTTCTGCAACGCCGCTCTGCGCGTGCCCCAGACCGAAAACGAGTTCGTCAAGTACTACGAGCCGATCCGTGGTCGCGAGCTGGTGGGCTTGGTCCCCTGGACGTTCAGCCTGCCGGACAACGACCCGACCTACTCGGCGGCATGGTCGCACATCCTCAACAATGACGAACTCAAGGGACCGGCGGGCCTGAGGACGGTCGAGCCGAGCTACGAGTACTACATGCGCCAGTACCGATACGAGGGCACGCAGCCGGAGTGCCAGTGGAACGGACCCATCTGGCCCTTCCAGACGACACAGGCGCTCCTCGGCCTCGCCAACCTGCTCAACTCCTACACGCAGTCGACCATCTCGACGTCGGACTACGTCCGACTGCTGCGCGAGTACGCCCAGCTGCACTACCAAGGCGACCTGCTCGACCTCGAGGAAGACTACTACCCCGACTCGCGCGTTCCGATCGTGGGGCTGGCCAGGAGCCACCACTACTTCCACTCGGGCTTCGTCGATCTCGTCCTCGGCGGCCTGGTGGGCATCCGAGCACAGGCGGACGACACGGTGGCCGTCAACCCGCTCGTCGACGGATCGATCGGCTGGTTCAGGGCCGACAACGTTGCGTACCACGGTCACCTGCTTTCCGTGGTGTGGGACAGCGACGGAAGCAAGTACGGACAGGGCAGAGGTCTCACCGTCTACCTGGACGGCGTCAGGGCGGCCTCGAACGAGGGTCTGAGCAAGCTGACGATCGACGTCCCTCGCAGGGGAAACGCAGCCATCGAGCGCAAGATCGCACAAAGCATCCAGCTCGTTCGCAACCAGGTCCCCATCGCTACGGCCTCTTCCAACTCGGACAATGCAGAGGGTCTGCACGAGGTCATCGACGGTCGTGTGTGGTTCTTCAACGAGCCCGCACACGGCTGGACTTCGGCCGCCTCTCCCTCTGCCGAGACCGACCAGTGGCTCAACATCGACTTTGGATCGACAAAGACCCTCTCGAGCGCTGAACTTGCCTTCTTTGGCGACGGCAACGTCCGAGCGCCGACCGACTACCGTATCCAGCGACTCGACGGTTCCAACTGGACAGACATCAACCTCACCACCAAGGACGCCCCCACCGAGAACGGTATTACCAACGTCGCGTGGGACGCCGTGCAGACGTCGCAGTTGAGAGTCGTCTTTAGGCAGGAGCAGGGGAGGTCTGTCAGGCTCATCGAGGCAAAGGTCTTCTAAGTCGGGCCCCTCCCTCGTTCTCCCCTCCACGTTTTGAGTAGGCTTTCCGTCGCGACTTATCGCCCGATATGTCTGCGGTCCCGATATGTCTTAAAGTCGCGTCTTCTCGCCCGATACATCCGGGCTTCCGAACAGGGCAGAGAGAACGATCTATACCGTCTTGCACGCTAGACGAGCGGGGAGGAACGACGTCCCGCCCTCTCTCGTTAGTCCTTCCGAGCTCCTCATTTCCCGCTGCTCGAACCAAGAGATGACTTGATACGCCGCTCGACCCCATTGGGGTACGCAGAGAGAACGTCCGTACTAGTGAATGACTTGTGATACGAAGTAGTGACGAGGTGACGCGATCACTAGACCGTACGCTGGCGAGGGGGAAAATAAGGCGCGCGGGTGAGACGCGAGAAAAGGCGAAATAAGCGAAAGCTAAAAGCCATGACAGAGACGATGTATAGAGAGCGATAGGAGGGAAGGAACAGGAAAGAGACAAAGGCGCGGAATGAACGTCTCGCGGTGTCAAGTCGAGGGAGGGAACGGTATGGGCCCGGCGAGAAGCCGGAGGGGAGAGGGGGATGGCTAGACCGTCCGCCCGTCGATCGATCCTCTCAGGCCGACGCGGGAGCGTAGGGCTGTGCGTACGCCTTGATGGCCGGTTCGGCCTTGGCGACGTCGGCCGTGGGGAACGAAATGACGTCGTTAAAGACTGCCTCTAGCAAGCCGGGGATCTTTGTCAGGGTGTTGTTGAGACCGATGCCGTAGAAGAAGTCGAAGCAGGACTTCTTGTCGAACTGCGAACGCTCGATGGGCTTGCCCGCCTTGATGGTCTTGTAGGCGATGTCAAAGGCGGCCGGATCGATGATCATGCTAAAGTGTTCGGCCACGTGGATCGGCTTGCAGATGTCAAAGTCCTGAAGAGGGTAGAGCGAGGCCTTGCCGATCACCGACGTAGCGCCGGGTCCCAATTCGGGCGTGATGAATTCGTCGTAGATGGTGTAGACGGACGCGGTGGGCATGACGGCGTTGCCACCGGTGGCCTTTGCGAGCGTTCGGAGGAAGTTGCTGTTGGTCGTCTGCTGGATCACAGCTTCCGGGCAGCCGCCGAGCAGCAGCTTGTCCGAAGAGCAGATAGGGGCAAGGATGAGCGTGCCCTTGAAGTCGCCGGCGAGGCTGACGAACGAGGCCACCTTGCTCCTCGCCGCGTGCGGCCAGAACGTGAGGGCCCACTGGATGTTGAGGTTACCCTGGCTGTGTCCGACCACGTTGACCCTGCCCGTCTTGGACTTGGGCGCGAGGTACTGTACGCCGTAGGCGACGTACTCTGCCGAGATCTGGACGTCCTGCTGGCTTCGGTGCGGTAGATCGACCCAGCAGATGTCAAAGCCCGGATCGAGGTCCGGCAGGAGAGTAGAGTAAGGCCCGGAACCCCACGACTCACGGCCCGTGCTGCCCGTGCCGTGGACGAGAAAGACAACGCCGCCCGCACGACCCTGGATGCCCTTGGGACACTGGATTGCACCTTCCATGACGGCGGTCGAGACGGAGAAGGGCGCATCGACCGTCGGCGGGACCGAGGCGGCACGCTTGACCGCTGTCGGAACGGCCAGCGCGAGCGGTACCACGAGCAGCGAGGCGACGAGCGAACGCGCTGCGAAGAGCATGTTGATCGTGTGCGGACAACAAGGGGAGGGGAGGGGAGTCTGTTCGAGTGGAGTCAAGTCGGCTGGAGCGCAGTGCGAGGATGCGCAGTCAAGGGGGGAGGGAAGCTAGGGAGCGAGGGGGAAAGGATTGGGGAGGAAAGCTAGGGAGCGAGGGAGAAAGAGGGAAGGGGTTGGGAAGGAGAATGAGATGATGGGTAGGACCAAGATTCATCTACACTATGTAAGTTGACCTTACTCTTGTTGTGGGTGCGGCGGGATCGCGCTGTGTATGAGGTGTATACTGTGATGGGATGCAGGGCCTCTGCTCTCACGAACACCTTAAACGACCTTGACCCTTGCACAGTGCCTCAGCGCCAACAGTCCCGTTACAACTTGATACTTACCAGTACTGTTCTGTACTCTCGTCCCAAGCAGCTGACTCGTCTGCGCCTGGGCAGTGCTTGTCGCGATGCGCTTGGCCTGACAGTCCATGGGTCCATCGGTCGGTCGGGATGAAAGCAGGCGAGGAAGCAGGCGAGCGCAGGTGGTAAGTAGTACATACTGTAGCGCTCGTCGCTTACGCTTGTCTCGTGAAAAGCCAGTGCGGCGTCCAGGTTGCCATGGCCATCTCGCCTGTTATTCCCACAAGGTACTCCTGACATCTCCTTGCCCTAGTGCAGTGTACCAAGTCTTGCCTCGTCAATGCATCGATCAACGTCCGACCCGTCTCTTTCTCCGCATAATCAACGGAGCTGTAAACGAGTCGGAGTTGGACGTGACAGGCTTCGCAAGTCGAAGCGCGCCGCCAGCACGCTCAAGCGCGCCAAACCAACGTATGCTCGCTTTTCTAGGCGACCAGGTTCAAGACGTTCGCAAGCGCGCGACCTACTGTAGATTGTTCGTTGTTTGACGTCCCCGAGGCCTCTTGTCCTCCGCCTTCCCTCTTTCACTTCGAATCACCACACCACCGACCGTCGTTTGCCCTCTACCCGTCGCTGCGCCTTCCGATAGCCAAGGGCCGCACGACGTCCTACGTCCAAGATGCACGCAGCGTACACCGCCGCTACAGTGCTGAACAGAGAGCAACAGCCAAGGTGCCGTCCCTGTCGTGCCTGCTGCTGGCAGTCGCCATAGATCCCAGTCGTCTTTGCACCGTCCAGCGCAGCTAGCATCATCATCGCCGATGCCCACGCTTTCGATCATCACCAACCCCACCTCCACCCATCCTCGCAGCATACCGACTCGCCGCGACCCGCATGCATGAGGCTAGCCTTGCTCGACCCCCGCTTCGCCTGCGCCTAGAGCTCGGGAAAGGCGCTGGGAGGGTATATGTTGACCGTCCTACCACGTACAAAGCCGTGGACCGCGTAACGGCATCAGCGCCCCTTTCTCTGGCGCATCAATGCTCGCAGAATGAAAAGACATCCTCGAAGCGCTCCTCGTTGTCCCGATCCGTCAGTGCCGTCCGCTGGTCCATCAGCTCAAGCCGATACCGAAGCGCGTCCGCCCGGCTCGTCTGGTAAGACTTGGTCAGCGTCGAAGACGCTGACCAAGACGAGGGCAAAGAGAACAGCGGCGCGGGCAGGCCGGGTTCGAGCTCGTCGGCTTCAACGAGCTCGTCGAGCGCATCAAAGATGCGTGAGACAACGGGAAGTCGGTCCATGGTTCAAGCCGAAGGAGATGGAACAAAGGATGATGAGTGACCAGGCGGTGGAAGGAGGGCGATGTCAGCTTGACAGTTGCTCTTTTTCGCCGTCCACCGCCCAGAGCTGCCTGGCTGGGCCCCTCTGCCTAGCCTCGACTCGACTCACGCTCGGGCGGCAGCGTCGAGAACCGGCTCCTCGGATCGCTTGCCATGTCGCTCGTCGCCTGCTTCAGCCACTCAACCTGCTGCGGCATCACCCTCGCTGTCGACACAATTGGGTTGGCCGGATCGATCAGCCAGAACAGTACAATGGTGCGGTGCCCCGTCTTGGTCCTGTCGATCAGCTCGAAGCCCGACAGCTTGTGCTGAAGCGCGTTGGCGAAGGCGATGCTGTGGCCCGCCCGCGTCCGCACCGAGCCGAGCGGCTGGTTGGTCGCGCTCTGCTCCTGCTCGATGCCATACAGGTTGATCAGATGCTCCCATTTGTTCTGCTCCGGGCGCATCGTCAGCTCTTCGGCGTCGACCGCAAGCCGGAACGAGAGGCTGGCGTCGGTCACGTTTTCGCTATCGAGGTAGTGGATTCCCGTCGCACAGATGTGCTCGCCCTCGGTGCCCTCGAGGTGCCACGACCCGCCGGCGTACGCCGGCTTCTCCGGCGTGAGCAGGATGGTCGAGACCTTGACAATCACCTGCAGCGTCATGCCGCCCAGCTCGACCTTGCGCAGCGTCGGCGGCTCGAACGGCGCGACGGGCGGCCGGACGAATTCCTTCTCCTCTTCCCACCGGTCCTCTGCGATGTTCTCGAGCTTGTCTTCGTCGTCCTCGCACCAGTCGTAGTTGGTGAAAGTCGACAGATCGACGCCCTCTAGCGACCGCTTGACGTCGTCCAGCGAAGGCGCAAAGAACTCGGCATAGAGCGCCTCCATGCGGCTGTTGGGGACCTCGTTGGAGAACGGTGTGCCGGTGGGCGAGAAGAAGGCGGTGTCACCGCGCAGCGGGAACAAGGCCAGCACGCCTTCGAAGAGCGGGAGCATTGAGGCGAATGTTGCGGCCAGAGGATTGTACAGCGCCCGGCTGCCGGCCTCAAAGGGCGAGAGGCCGTTGATGTAAGAGAGGAAGGCGGCCGAGGGCTTATCGTTCTGGGCGGCGCCCGTGCAGATCTCGGCGGGGATCCAATGGTACCGGACGTCGGTCCTGGGCCGGACGCCATAAGAGGTACACTTTGGCAGGGACGGCATGGCTGTCCGGATCCCCTGCAGGGTTGGCGGATAAGGGGGCTTGAAGGCTGCTCCTGCGTCTTGACCCGACGACACCGCTCCCGCCCCCAGTGCGGCTCCCGCCGGGTTCTCTTTGCCCTGATGCAGCCGGCAGAGCAGCATGGTAGCATTGCTAGCGAGCGGGGAAGGCTGACCGTCGACGCAACTGGAGAAGCGTGTGGGGAGGACGGGCGTGGATGAGTGCAGAGGGAAGAGCGACGGATGGCAAAGGTTCCATACCTGGTCGTCGGAGCGCGGGTGGTAGTCTCGTCTGGGCTCGGGGATCGCCTCGGCGTACGCCGCGAGCTTGTCGGCCAGCTCCGAGGCCGTCTGCCGGTCGACGAGCGTGTCTGAGATGAAGACGCCCAGAACGCCGGTGTGCTCGACGCCTGCGCGGACCGGCTTTGAGGCCATCCAGCGCAGCTTGGCGACCATATAGTCGGCCTGGCCGGGCGAGAAGCCGCGCTGCTCGATGACCTCGTCCCTCCACTTGGCGGCGATGGCGTCGTCGTGCACCTTGGCCTTTCACTCGGGCTTGTCGGCGACGAGGGCCTGGATGCAGGCGTTGACGGCGCGCTCGGCGGCGGTCAAGGGCTCGGTCGCCTCGAACACAACGCCGGGGGCATGGAAGTAGGCATGGTCGTGTATATGCTGGTAACCCGTCGGTCCGCCGCCGAGCATGTGGGCAGCCAGGAAGCCGGCGATCGTCAAAACGTCATCCGGCGGGGACCCTTGGCGTTGGAGTTCGGCGAGCAACTGGGCAAAGCGGTCCGGATCGCGGAGCCAGGTGCCGTCGTCCTCGAGGTGGTTAATGTGGGCGAACGTGTACGGATCACTGCAGTGCTGGACGGTGTCCGGCGTCGCTCTCCACGACCGCCTGGCCACGATGCCCAAGCCGAGGTGCTGGAGCGTACTCGAGGCCGGCTGTCCCTCGGCCATGACGGCAGGGTCGGTGTCGAGCCGGAATGACCTCGGTAAGCGGCCGTATGGCGGCTTTATATTCCTTGCTCTGCCTCCGGTATCGTCGTCATTGTCGTCGACCTCGAAAGAGGGGAAGACGCAGAGGAAAGAGTCGAGGATCTTGAGGCCGAGATGGATCAGCGAGCGGTGGAAGGCTTGGCAGCCGGCGAGGGAGATGGGGCGCGGCTCGAACCTCAAGCGGCCATACGGATCGCGACCTGGAAGGGGTCGGGCGTAGTCGCGCTCGAGGCTTTGCGGCAAGGAGAGCCCGTTCTCGAGGCGGATCAAGGCCTCTGCAAAGGGTTCTAGGCAGCTATACGGAATGCCGACAAGGTAGGGGGGGGGAGGATGCCCGTGCAGAGCTCGATGAGCACGTCGAAGAGCTGCGGTGAGATGCGGAGTGCTAGTGTGTCCGAGGGACCGGCCGAAGGCGAGGACAGCGAGGACGTCATTATGGCGG
Organism: Thecaphora thlaspeos; assembly: GCA_900291925.1. NCBI lineage: Eukaryota > Fungi > Basidiomycota > Ustilaginomycetes > Urocystidales > Glomosporiaceae > Thecaphora > Thecaphora thlaspeos. Next base: position 5,437 of record UWYS01000019.1, on the reverse strand, counting down.
TGGCGTTCCGACGAGAAGAGCGCCCCGTGTTGCTCGACCTCTCCTGCCGCCCAAACAGTAGTGGCAACAATGGCAGAAGCGGCTTCGCTGTAGCGGTGGAGTGGTGGCCGCAGAAGAGAAAGGGGGCGTACCGAGGCCAATGCGTTAGCGCGGGGCAAGGTGATCGTTGGTGAGCGAGTGAGGGTGATGGAAGTGAGGTCGACGGGGGAAACGAGGGCTGAGCAGGAGAAGAGGGGAAAGAAAGGAGGAGGACCCCGGGGGGGCGGGGGTCTCAGAGAAGGGCCCTTGCTCGATATCCAGCGACTCAGCCTTAATTAGCCCAACCACGCCAAGCCAAGCATGCACATGCACATGCATTAAGCACGCGCAGTGGAGAGTCCTGTAGTCCGTGCATCGCGACGCGGCGAGCCAGGCCAGGGCGAGCCAGGCCAGAGCGAGCCAGCGAGGTGAGGCGGCGAGGCCGAAGATGCAAGAGGGGAGCAGCGGGTGACTTGTCGTCGTCGGCGTCACCGTCGTTGTCGGATGAGCCCGGAGAGGGAAGCGTCGTTGCTCACTCGCTCGGCTTCCCCCGGAGGTCCGGAAGCCTTCCGACCTTGATGCCGACCGGCGGACTCGCCGCCAAGTGTACGCCGCCGCACCTCGCCCGCCACGACACGCTAAACCAGCGGCCTTGGAGCAGCAGGGCTGCGACGGCATGGCCATCCATCATCGTATCGTGCTTGCTCAGACCAGGCTCGCTCGTCGTGCCGTCGGACCAGATCCGATGCAAGCAGGGCAGGCCGAGACTCTTCTTCGTTAGCGTCGCAAGCCGACGCTGCCGCCAGCCGCGACGCTACGGCGCAATGCGCAAAAACAATGGCCGCAAGCAAGGATGCGATCGTCGAGCTTGTTGCGCTATCTCTTGCCCTCGCTCCCTCTCGTTTTCTTTCTCGCCCTCTCTCTCGCCCTCCCTCTTCCTCTCGCTCTCTCTCTGTGTGAGTGCGAAAGCACGGTCGCATTCAGCCGCGCTGCAGAACAAGACAATACCGACGCCCTCGCCACCATCCTCCGCCCGTCCCACACCGCCACCGCCGCCATTCTACTTCTTCTTGTCGTCGTCTCCGCCCATGCAGATGGCAAAGTTGTTCCTAAAGGCACCGCCGACGAGCTCCTTCTTCCTGTAGACCTCCCTGTCCCACTTGTTGCGCGGCGACTTCTTGCGCTTGAGCAGCCAGCGCGTCAGGCGCTTCGAGTCGTCCTGCACCACCGTCTCGTAGCCCGCGCTCGAGACGATGGCACGCATGTGGTCGTATGTCAGGTAGCGAGAGTTTGTCACGCACGATAGCGGAAGGACGAGGTAGAGGTAGCCACCCGGTCGTAGGTAGTGGTGCGCGTGCAGGAGCATCTCGCCTGGCGGGGTCGCAAGAACGGCAGAGAAGGGCAAGGGAGGGCGAGGAGGACCGAGCCGCCTTTCAGTCAGAGCGCGAATTCATCGAGAGCGGGCCCACCACCAAGGGCGCGGCAAGCGGATACACACCTCTCTTCCGGAGATCGCCGACAAAGTTGAGCACCAGGCTGAGGGCCACGACCTCGAACTTGTCCGTCTCGTTGGCCGGCTTGGGGTAATCGAAAAAGTCGTACTTCTCCACCTTGTCCGAGCCAGGGTTGAGGTCGATCGAGGTCGTCTTGATCCAGGGGAACTTCTCGTAGCTTGTCCCTGCGATCGCTCCGACGTCGAGCAGGCGCATCTGTGAGGTAGAAGACCAGGCGGCGCGTGGAGGCGGACGGGAAAGGGATGAGGGCAGGTTCACGTTAGCGTCGCAGTCTCCGTGGAAGTAGGCTCCCACGCGCTTCAGGAAGCGAATGGCAGCACTCACATCCTTCTTCCCCCGAATCTTCTCGAGCTGCTCGGCACACCACTTGCCGCTCTCACCTCCCTTGAGCCGATCGCCGCCCTTGAGCGAGTCCTTCTGGTAGGCCTCGAGCCCGCCCAGCTTCTCCTGCTCCTTCTTGATCCTCTCCCTCTCCCTCTCGTCGGTCGTCCTGGCGAGCTCCTTTTCCAGCGTGTGGTACTTTGCGATCCGAATGGAATGCTCGCTCGCCTCTTCCTTTGCCTTCTTTGCACCGTCCTTCTTGACCTTGCCTTCCTTTGTCACTTTGCCACCCGCCGTCGCCTTGGACGAGTCGGCCGCGCTGCTGGACGTCGTCTTCTTCTTATTCTTGGCTCCGCCGCGCTTGCCTCTTGTGCGCAATAGCTTCTTCTTGCCGTCAGAGGTGATGAGGAGCTTCGCGCCCGCGATGGTCGGATGGTCCTCCACCACGCCGTCGACGGCCTTCTTCGTCTTGGGCGTCGTGATCTTTAGCGTCTCGCTCGGCACGGCCGCTGGCGGTGGTGATGTCGACATAGCTGTGTCGGCGTCTCTACTGGTGCGGCGCACGCGGTGGTGGGACGGGAGGCGGAAAGAGTGAGTGGATGGAAATGCAATGTGACAATCAATCGATTGTAGGTGGCTGGTTGATAGAGGGAAAGGCGGAGGTGGTGGTTGCCGGCGAGCGACAGGAAGAGCGGGAGGGTTCAACCATGCTCGTCCTCGTCCTCGCCCGCGGTGGAGCGGAGGGCGCGAGGGTTGCAGAGAGAGGCACCACGCGCCTCGAAGAAATCCCGGCGAAAATTTGCAGCGGCCCATTCTTTGTCCAGCGACTCCTCGGGACTCGGCCGTCGAACCCTGACGCCCTCGCACCAAGCTCGTCGAGCACGCCAAACCTCCTCTCGACAGACCTGTCACCAACAGTTACACCCTCTCTATCAGGAAGGGTAGGGAAGGGGAGGCTTGACGAGGTGTCTAATTCTATCGCCCGCATACATCTCGTCTCCACGCTGACTTCGCTGCCCGCTGGCCACGTCGGACACCACGTCCCGCTCGCTCGACGCGGCGCTGGTCTGTCTGACCGGTGACGTTTGGCGGCAAGGCACCGGACACACACCTGTTCACTCTCGTTCGGCACGCTTCTGTCTCCTTCTTCCTTCTCTTTGACTCTCCTACCTTCCTCCCGCTGCCGTCGTCGCCGCTTCCAACGACTTTCTCCGCTCCAGTTTGGCCAAAGCCGCGGCCGACTTTTGTTTGGCCGCATCCAGGTCGGCCACCTGCGCCTGCTTGTACGCGCGCTGGTAGTACTTTCGCGCATCGCAGACGTCGCCCGTCATCTGTTGTCCGTTCGGCGCAGCAGCGGAAGAGGATCCGAAAGCGGGGTCAGCGCGTGCCCCGACGAGCACCGGGCAGTCGGCGAAAGATTGATGGGGCATAGAAGTGGGACAGAAGGGATCCGGTACGCACCTCGGACATGACGCCCATGTTGAACAGCAGCGTGATCTGGACGCGCAGACACTCCATCCGCACCTGCTTCGTCCTCTGCTCGCTCGTCTCCTCGACCGTCTTGATCGAGCTGTTGGCCGGCGCCGGACCGTCGAACCCGGCCTTCCTCACCGTGATATCGGCAATCTCCAGGCCCTTGACCGCCCACGCCTTGGCCTGCGCCATGTTCGACGCCGACGTCACAGTCGGGGCAGCAGACGATGAGGGATTGACGGTGTTCTCGACGAACAGCTGCGAGAGGTTGTTCATCAGCACCGCGGCACGACAGCGGTCGGCCACCGTCGCCTGCCTCCTCGCTGCGGCCGACGCCGACGCGGGTGGCATCAGGATCGAGAGAGCTTGGAGGTAGAGTGGGACGGCGTACTCTGCCTTCCCCCGCCCGGCGTAGAAAGCTCCCAGCGCCTCGATGGCCGCTCCAATCTCCTGCTGCGTCACCCAGGGCGGGAGCTGGAGGTCGGCGATGATCACCTTGTCCTCTTCGCTGATCGCCCCTCCAGCGCGGTTCCTCTCTGCCTGTCCTGGCAGCGGCGACGATCCGCGGGCCGAGAGATCGACGCTGCCGCCGCCGCTCTCTTCCGACCCTGTTGCTGCAGCGTCGAGGGCGCGTTGCCGCACGTCTTCCGGCAGCGCGAGGCGTAGCAGCTCCTCGACGCTCCAGACGAGGTTGCGCTCTGCCGGGTCCGGAGAGTCGACCGTGCCCGTGATGGGCGTCCGTGCGGCCCGCTTTCCCTCGTTGACGTCGGGTAGGGTCGCCTTGACTTCGTCGAGCTGCGCCAGATCACCCATCCGCTGAGCGATGGCGACGGCGCGCATCCTCTCCTCGCCCGTCCTCTCCTGTCTTTTGCTGCTCCGGATCCTCACTTTGCCCGCCTGTCCGTCCTCTCGCGCCTGGAGGAGCGGGTCGAATGCGCCCTCCTGCCTCACCTCGTCGAGCGCGTCTTCGTATACCTGGTAAGCGGCGACCAGCTGTCCCTCGTCCTCGAGCAGCGACGCCAGCGCAATGGCGATCCCGCTGGTCTTGAGTACGTCGCTCCCGCTGCCCAGCTTGCCCTGCTCCTTCAAGAGGCGGGCGTGGTCGAGCGCCTTGCGGAAGAAGGACTCGGCCCGGCGCGCGTCGCCGCGGTTGCGCGACTTGAGTGCCGCGCGGAGGTCATCCCGCAGCTCCTTGGGCCAGCAATCGAAGTAAGAATAGTACTCGTACAGGCCGTAGCCCGTCACGACGATGCCAAACAGGGTGAGCGAGATAAACAGGGTGCCGACACACGGTGTCAGGCCGGTCTTGGGAGGCGGCGGGGCGCCAGAAGTCGACGAGGAGGTCGAGGCGGCGGAGGAGCAAGGTCGCGGTTGGAAGCCAGGCGTCGCGATCTCGGATGGATCGTCCTTGCTGCCAGGGCTAGGCGTGACGCGGAGGAGCGAGGCCGAGCTGCTCAAGGGCCGGAGCGGGCGCTGGGACCGCGGCGGGTAGGCGATGCGGTGCGGCGTGAGCGAGAGGAGAGCCGAACGAGCGATTGTCGAGGCGCAGCTGGCCCTCCTGGGAAACGACATAGCGGCGGCGGCGATGATGATGGCGATGGTTGTTGGTGTTGCTCTTATGGCGGACCAGTAACGATGTCAGAGAGCGAGACAAGGTGGTGATGGGTGGTGGAGCGAGAGGGAAGTGGCGGCCAGGAGAGCGCGAAGGACGACGAGCTGACAAGAACGAGGAAAGTGGAGGCCATGACTCGGACGAGAAGAAGTTTAAAGGTTGCCGAGCTTTCCTTATTGTCGCACCGTGGAATCTGGCTTTGCTACCTTTATACAAGTGTCCTGGCCTGGCTAAACCTGACCCAATGTAGTTTGAATAAAAAAAAAAATTGATGACGAAGTCATTGTAAGCTCACCGTTAGGGTTAGGGTTAGGGTTAGGGTTAGGGTTAGGGTTAGGGTTAGGGTTAGGGTTAGGGTTAGGGTTAGGGTTAGGGTTAGGGTTAGGGTTAGGGTTAGGGTTAGGGTTAGGGTTAGGGTTAGGGTTAGGGTTAGGGTTAGGGTTAGGGTTAGGGTTAGGGTTAGGGTTAGGGTTAGGGTTAGGGTTAGGGTTAGGGTAGG